>NC_051171.1:101717345-102317345 GCF_013339725.1 Rhipicephalus microplus | reverse complement strand
TGAGGCGAACAATAAGAAGAACATTGCAATATCCTAGCGTACAACAGCTGTTGATGTAAATTCGGTTCTGTATCTTACCGGTATCGCATCTGTACCGCTACATCAGGACTTTACCGCATTGCTACCTGAATAAAAGTCATCTTAGCTGGTTTAAATTTTTGGGGCAGTGAACGCTGCTCCCGTTGTTGATTCATGTAATCGGTAAGAGCCGCCAAGGAGTGGAAGTGGCGATTTCGGAGCGTTTTGTTTCATATGTATTATAGTCTTGGAGCGAATGTGGTGTGAGGTTTGCTTATAGTGTAGCCCAAACTTCCGCCTCTGCAATCGGTGCACCTAAGTATATATTGGAAGCTCTATTACAGGCACCTACGTCACGATCGATGGTATCATAAAAAATTTCTCTTCCGGTGTTGTAATTGGCACTGACTGGTCGATGTTTACATCGCCTGTTGAGGACGCTTGCCAAGAAGGCCTCGCCTGCAGCCTGGAAAATACCATAGCGGAAGCCAAGCAAGCGTCCAAATGTAAATTATCATTTTCGTCTAAAATAACACAGTTTGACATCGAACTGGAAAGATTACGTGCTATACGAAGGCGTGCTGAACGACGATACAGACGCACAAGATCAATTTACGATCTGAGGAAAGCAAGGCGGCTCCAGAAAAAGATTCAACGACGCATTTACAAGCTGGAGAGCGAACGCTGGAAAGCATTATGCGAATCTCTAGACCCTCATAAACCGCTGTCATATATCTGGAGAACAGTTCGTGGTCTTCACTCCTCTCCGCAAGAACGGCACCCTTTTAAAGCTTTGGCACTCCATTATGCAATATAGAACTCGAGGTGGCTGAAAAATTTTGCACGACAGTTGCCGAGAATATTATGAACAAGAGCATTGACGCCACGATCGTTCTTGGGACTCGATGACCAGAAACGGACGTTCCATTCACCTTGGAAGAACTGGAAGGTGCGTTAGTCGCTTCTAAGCGCATGTCATCGCCAGGTCCTGATGGTATTACTTATAGTGCGCTGGGACACCTTGGACAAAAAGCCAGAAAAAAACTTTTAAAAGCTTCAACAACTCCTGGCTCAGCGGCAATGTTCCCCGAGAATGGAAAAAAGTCGATTAACACCACTTTCGAAATCGGGAAAATCCCCATTGGACTTGACAGTGTATCGCCCTATTGCCCTCGCAAGCTGCCTCGGAAAAGTGATGGGAAGAATGGTTCTATTTCGTCTCGAGTGGTACTTGGAAAGATACACCTAATACACTTCTTGCATGGCAGGCTTTCGTCGGGGCCACTCCTCCATCGACCGTGTCCTTGACTTATCGACATTTGTTCGACAAGAAAAAAGTCGCAAGCGCATATCAGTGGCACTCTTTCTTGACGTGAAGGGTGCATATGATAATGTAGCTCACGATGCCATCCTCACTTCTTTCGCAGCAATGGGCATTGGTGGACGAATGTTTCAATGGATAAAAGATTATATCACTGGCAGGGGTTTCTTTGTGCAAACATATGAGGGTACAACTGCTGAACATTACACCTACTGCGGAGTACCTCAGGGAGGTGTTTTAAGCCCCACATTGTTCAATGTTGCCCTCATTGGTATGGTGAAGGTTCTGCCAAAGTCGGTGTGCCTATCCATATGCGCTGATGATATTTGCCTCTGGAGTGCTGCAGTTACTCGCCCTCAGGTGCGTGCACGAATACAGCGGGCAGCAAACCTCACAACAGCCTACCTTCAGAAACAAGGCCTAACTATATCAACTGTAAAGTGCACGTTGATGGCGTTTACACGCAAACCAATGACGCCATACCCTGTTTACATCAATGGGCAGATTGTCAAATATGCACGGACGCATCGTTTCCTGGGCATAATAATCGACAGAAGTCTTTCGCGGAGCCCACATTGTGCGTACTTGAAGAAGAGACTGCTATCTATTGTGCATATAATGAAATTCATGGGTGGAAAAGCATGGAGAACTTGTGCGGCCTCTATGCTACAGCTGTCATCATCATCATCATCATCAGCCTGACTACGTCCACTGCAAGACAAAGGCCTCTCCCATGTTCCGCCAGTTAACCCGGTCCTGTGCTTGCTGCTTCCAATTTATACCCGCAAACTTCTTAATCTCATCTGCCCACCTAACCTTCTGTCTCCCCCTAACCCGCATCCCTTCTCTGGGAATCCAGTCAGTTACCCTTAATGACCAGCGGTTATCCTGTCTACGCGCTACATGCCCTGCCCATGTCCATTTCTTCTTCTTGATTTCAGCTATGATATCCTTAACCCCCGTTTGTTCCCTAATCCACTCTGCTCTCTTCTTGTCTCTTAAGGTTACACCTACCATTTTTCTTTCCATTGCTCGCTGCGTCGTCCTCAATTTAAGCTGAACCCTCTTTGTAAGTCTCCAGGTTTCTGCTCCGTAGCTAAGTACCGGCAAGATACAGCTGTTATATACCTTCCTCTTGAGGGATAGTGGCAATCTACCTGTCATAATTTGAGAGTGCTTGCCGAATGTGCTCCACCCCATTCTTATTCTTCTAGTTACTTCAATCTCGTGGTTCGGCTCTGCGGTTATTACCTGCCCTAAGTAGACATAGTCTTTTACAACTTCAAGTGCACTATTACCTATCTCGAAGCGCTGCTCTTTGCCGAGGTTGTTGTACATTACTTTCGTTTTCTGCAGATTAATTTTAAGACCCACTTTTCTGCTCTCCTTGTCTAACTCCGTAATCATGAGTTGCAATTCGTCCCCCGAGTTACTCAGCAATGCAATGTCATCGGCGAAGCGCAGGTTACTAAGGTATTCTCCATTGACTCTTATCCCTAACTGTTCCCATTCTAGGCTTCTGAAAACCTCCTGTAAGCACGCGGTAAACAGCATTGGGGAAATTGTGTCCCCCTGCCTTACACCCTTCTTGATTGGTATTCTGTTGCTTTCTCTATGAAGCACTATGGTAGCAGTTGATCCCCTGTAGATTTCTTCCAGAATGTTTATATATACTTCATCTACGCCCTGATTCCGCAGTGTTTGCATGACGGCTGATATTTCTACTGAATCAAACGCCTTCTCGTAATCTATGAAGGCTATGTATAGTGGTTGGTTATACTCTGAGCATTTCTCTATTACCTGATTGATAGTATGAATGTGGTCAATTGTTGAGTAGCCTGTTCGAAATCCTGCTTGTTCCTTTGGTTGATTGAATTCTAATGTTTTCTTTACTCTGTTAGCAATTACCTTTGTAAATAGCTTGTATACTACAGAGAGCAAGCTGATCGGCCTGTAATTCTTCAAGTCCTTGTCATCTCCTTTCTTATGTATTAAGATGATGTTAGCGTTCTTCCAAGACTCTGGTACTCTTCCCGCCAGAAGACACCTCGTAAACAGGGTGGCTAGTTTTTCTAACACAATCTGTCCTCCATCTTTCAGCAGATCTGATGTTACCTGATCCTCACCAGCAGCTTTGCCCCTTTGCATGCTCTCCAAAGCTTTTCTGACTTCTTCTATCATTACTGGTGGGGTGTAATCTGGGTTACTGCTAGTTCTTATAGTATTAAGGTCGTGGTTGTCTCGGCTACTGTACAGATCCCTGTAAAACTCCTCCGCTATCTTAACTATCCTATCCATATTGGTAGTTATTTTGCCTTCTTTGTCCCTTAGTGCATACATCCGACTTTTGCCTATCCCAAGTTTCCTCTTCAATGCTTTGACACTTCCTCCGTTTTTCAGAGCGTGTTCAATTCTCTCCATGTTATACCTTCTTACATCGCATACTTTACGTCTATTAATCAACTTCGAAAGCTCTGCCAGTTCTATTTTGTCTGTTGTACTTGACACTTTCATGATTTGACGCTTCTTAATTAGGTTCTTCGTTTCCTGTGAAAGCTTGCCAGTGTCCTGTCTAACTACCCTGCCTCCAACTTCCACTGCACACTCCATAATGATACTCGTCTGATTATCATTCATTGTATCTACGCTAAGGTTGGTTTCCTCACTGAGAGCCGAGTACCTGTTCTGCAGTGACACTCTGAATTCCTGTACTTTCCCTCTCAGTGCTAGCTGATTGATTGGCTTCTTGCGTATCAAGTTCTGTCGTTCCTTCTTCAAGTCTAGGCGAATTCGAGACCGTACCATTCTATGGTCACTGCATCGTACCTTGCCAATCACTTCCACATCCTGCACGATTCCAGGGTGTGCACTCATTATAAAGTCTATTTCGTTCTTATTTTCGCCATACAGGGATATAGGGCCCTGTACAGCTGTACAGGGCCCTATATCTGGGTCTATTGCGCTACAGCTTGCCGGTACTGACTAACACTTGCAAATCCAATACTCAATCGTTGGAGAGTTGCAGGGTCAGGCACTGCGTATCTGCCTAGGACTGCCCCGATGCGCTTCTACTTATGCCACAATCATGCTTGCCAAAGACCATCCGGACAGGACATATAAAGTTGTGGATGGCCTCAGAGAGCACATTCAACATTCTAGCCGTGTCCCCGACCACCACTTGGCCCTTCTACCCTCCGGAAGACCACGTGCTACGTTTTCAGACATCATAGCCAAGCACCTAAACAGCATTCCATCAGGATATACGCCAGCTGCGAGAATGGCATGTCCTTTGTGGTGCCTCGACCAGCCGCAAGTACGTCTAGAAATTCCGGGAATCAAAAAGAAAAGCAATCACTCTGGAGTAGCATTGAAGCAAGCAACACTGCTATTATGACATGAAATGTACTTAGACCGAACGCAGATATACACTGATGGGTTCGTCTCCTCCAGCAGCTCACCAGGTGCCGCTGTAATTCCGGCTGCAGCAATGACAATAAAGTTTAAGTTTTCGCATATGACTACATCTACGGCATCAGAGCTTGCTGCTATAAGGGCTGCTTTACAATATCTCGTTCAAGAACGTCCAGGAAAATGGGTCATATTCTGTGATTCGAAGGCAGCGCTTCAGAGTTTGCAGTCTGCCATGCGTAGGAGGAGTCATGACCAATTGGTACAAGAAATAAGACATTGCCATCATGAAGCTCTAGCACGAGGGCATGATATTATATATCAATGGCTGCCTGGACATATCAGTATTACGGGAAATCAATTAGCCGATGATGCAGCCCGCTCAGCCCATGAAGGAACCCGTGTAGTCCCGATTCCTCTATCAAGGAATGATGCAGCAAGACAACTTTACCTGCTGGCTTGAGATCTCACACGCACGTTCTGGTCGTCTATCAGCTTCCAAAGGTGTCAATTTTATCAACTGGATCCTTCGCTCAAGCTAAAGCTACCATCACAACTTTCCCGCTCCGATGCGACACTCTTAAGCCACCTTTGGTTGGGTGTTGCATTTACAAAGGTGTACTCCTTTCGCAATGGTATGGCAGACACTCCTACATGCGACTACTGCGGAGCTGAAGAGACCATCGAACACGTCCTGTGCAGCTGCGCTTGCTACGACACACCGCGATGCCAGCTCCGGATGGTTTTGAATCAACTTGACCCCGGACCATTTTGTGTGGAGAAGATACTATGACCTTGGGCATCTGCCTCAGTTGCGCAGAAAGCAACTAAAGCACTGCTACTTTACCTAAAGTCAACAAACCTGAGCCACGGCCTGTAGACTGTGTGTGCTCCCCGAGTGTGCTCGTGATTGTGTGTACCTTCTCATCTCACTGCAACCACTTTTCTCCCCTTTATCCCTTCCCCAGTGCAGGGTAGCAAACCGGATGTGCGTCTCGTTAACCTCATTGCCTTTCCTTGCATCTTTATCTCTCTCTCTCTCTCTCTCTCTCTCTTTATTACGGGTAGATAACGATTCTCGCCTAAAGTTAGGGAAATACGTCGTCTTAAAACCAGCTTCAATGTCTTGCCCTTGCTTCTCCACCTCAAACTAGAGTTTCGTAATTCACTTAGTACTTTCACAGTGCATACTCAGATAGCTCCCACATAGGTGAAGCAGCCTGCTGTCTACCGGATCGGGGACATGTTTTGCTGGCTACTTTTTCGCTAAGAGCTACATTTTTTTAGCTTTGATGCCCAGTCTTCGTATTGCTGTTTTTTTTTCGTCAGGTTGTTTTGGTCTCCGTAAGTGTCTCAGTAGACGATAGGCTTTAAATAATACTATAAATGAAAATTGGCCCTGGACAATGTAATTGTTACGATTTTATTATCACTGCCAAGGTTGACAGCAGTATATTTCCAGTTAGCTTGTCACACACTTTCAGTGAAAGTGAAGTCCGGAGTGGTATTTCTAACAGAATCGAAAGTTGGGCCAGTTTATTATGCTTGTTATAACCGTAGCCTAAGCACACGAAGAAAAAAAATGAGCAGAGGACAGGTGCTTTCTCACCACTGAAAGATTTTTCGAAAAAAGAATAATATATAGGCAGGCAATCATTACCAACGCCTGCGTGTAAAGACAATAAATACAACCGTAAAAACTTGAGAACATTCAGTAAAAAACAAAAAGATTAACCAGAAATAAATTCTAGATAAGAAACTTTTTATCATACAGCTACATGAAAGGTTGGCTGATGAATTGTTCTCCTTTTTCTTTGCTATGTGAAAAGCTTCCGTCAACTGACGAGCTAATTTATTGTTAGTCATCTGTTCCTTTTTGCTTTCTTCGTGCACATAAACTACATTTATGCCATGGTATTTCTGCTCACACTGATGCCAATGCGTATGGCTAGCTTGCAATCAGTGACTGGGGTGCACCTGCTTTACTGAATGTATTGAAGAAGGCTTGTTCCCTTCCGAGTGCTTCTCCTGTAAGCTCAATCTACGTGTGGAGCATTGAAATCACCCTTTAAAAATATAGGAACGGAGCTTGCCATTTAGATGGCTCTGTCGATTGCTTCGAATACTACCTTGAGGCCATCTTTAGGATGAGAATAATATTTAAGATGATATATGTGCCTTCGTTTATACTGTATACGCGCTAAATGTCCGGCCCATGTCCATTTCCTCTTCTTGATTTCAACTATAATTTCCTTAAGCACCGTTTGTTCCCTAACACACTCTGCTCTCTGGATTCCCAGAGAAGGCAGGTGGGCTAGGGGGAGACAGAAGGTTAGGTGGGCAGATGAGATTAAGAAGTTTACGGGTATAAATTGGCAGCAGCAAGGAGAGGACCAAGTTGACTGGTGGAACATGGGAGAGGCCTTTGTCCTGCAGTGGACATAGTCATGATGATGATGATAGTGATGATTATGATGGGTGTAACCTCCTTAGTTTTAGAAAGGTTTAGCGAGCGTTGAGCCGCAGTTCCATGAACACAATGAACTAGTATATACCATGAATGAACTCGAGGTGGTTAAAGGTGGGAAGTAGATACGAAGCGCAAGCCGTATAGTAAAAGCCGAATTCTCCTGTCTCTCATTTCCTATTAGCAGCCATTGACATGTGCATTGAGCACTATCTAACAGGAAAAGGTTGCTACGTTATACTCGCTGGGCGTAACCTCCTTGGTTTTAGAAAGGTTTAGTGAGCATTGGGCCGCAGTGCCATGAATACAGTGAACTAGCATATACCATCAACTCGAGGTGGTTAAAGGTGGAAGTAGACCCGAAGCGCAAGCCGTAAGAAAGTGTGCGTGAGCCACCTCTCGTTTAGTCCTTGGAATGTCCGCTGGATGGCGGTGCTTATATATGGGGAATATATGATGAAAAGATGCGACATGGTGGTACTTAGAGTGTGGAATAGATGGAGGAATGGACACATAGACAGATGCATGGATGGACGTATGAACGGGCGCAGGGGCAGATGCATGGATGAACACCGGGACATACATACGAACAGACCCGCGCACGGACGGGCGGATGGACGCATTGACGGTCACACAGACGGACGCATGGACGGACGGAGCAAGAACGAATGGACGGACAAATGCTTCGCCCCACTCTTCATAAATCACTCCATGGATATGCTGCCAATTTTTCTTTGTCTCAATCTAGTGTACACGTCGCAGTCTGCTCCTCAAGTCGCGCGAAATGTCCCGATCCACGAGCAATAGATTTTGTTCAGAGAAATGCTTCACATGCTTTGTGCAAAACTACTGCGCTATCAAAATAAGCGTCACTTTTTGCTCCAAGCACAACGAGGGAGATACCAAGATGAGTTCTGCAGACGCGCAATTCCAGAGATGTTTTTTTTTTGTTTGATTGCCATCTGCATTTGGTAGACTCACCAAAGTTTTGCAACGCTCTCTGGTTTGTGAACTAGAAACCAAAGGCCGAATTTTCACGTGTTCTGCAGTGTGCTTTCTTCGTCGCGCCTCCATCAAACTTAAAAAAAACTGTTGACTGCAGTCTTTCTGGGCGATGTCGTTGATGAGAGAAGTGCCACATATTCCAACTAATAAAACAATGTCCTTTTAAAATTTCATGTTTGCAAATTCCTTTAATCCTCTTCAAGTGTAATATGGTCGTATACAAATTCGTACATACAACTCCATATAAAAGAAAAAAACAAAGTTTGGGGTGTGGAGTGTGTCGGTTTTGAGAACTCGGCCTTGATTGGTCGTACTTTTACGCAGAAACATTTAGGTCAGCTTCGATCTCTTTCAGTTTCCTTCCGTTGCACTTACGTAAGTCCAGTGGCTGCGCACCGAACTTGTAAAATCGCATGAGATAGATAGAGTACTAAAATAAAATCCTCTATCTTGACGTTGTTTCTGGCTTGAGATTGATGTGCGCAAATGCAGGCTTGTGCTTTTTTTTTCTACAGGCAACAACACTACCCTTAGCTTCAGAACTGAAGTCAGGCTTTGCGTGGCTGCTAGCGTGGTCAAAATCAGCATTATAAAGCTGTCAGCAGGGCGTAACAATGTCACGTCTCTTTTGTAATTTTTACGTTTCCTTCTCTTTTATATAACGTTCAACACACGAAAAGGACATAAAAGGAACGCTTGAAAGTCTTTACAAGTGCAAGACTTCTTTATAAAATGCTTGTGTAATGCTCTTTTATTTCTCTAAGTAAGTTTAAAAATAAATGTCTTGTACCTAATTTACCTCAACCTGTTTACATTGTGTGGTAACAACGAAAGTCATACTTGATATCTAGACAGTGTAGCCAAGTGAAAGCATCGCACATTTCGATAAAGGATCACAATTCTGCGTCACTAAAAGCTGATCGCCGACAAGCTCATGATCTAACGAGAATCGGGTATTAAAAATAGCACACAAAAACACGCATGCGACCAGCACGCAATTGATGGCGGCCTTTCTAAGCATTTGCCAACGCCAAATTTTTTTGTATGCCACTGTCACTAAAACGTGGAGGTCAAGGCTTGGCCAGAGCTCTATGAATGCTTGAATATATTTCATCTCTGAGTGTCGCGGGCTTGGTGGGACGGATATGTGCTCTCCCATAGTAGAATACTAAGTACTCTAAATCGTGAATCACTTTTAGGGTGAAACAAAGGGAAGTTTATTGCACTTCTGACAAGTAATCAAATACATGATTATTCTCCGACACTTATCATGGACACACGCGGTAAACACACCGATAAACAGAAAAAACACGTTTAGATTGTACACTACAACAGAAGCGCGATTATTAGAGCACTCGCTATACAAAGATTACAAGAGCGCTGGACGGCCCGCGCGCAAAAGAGCCCATTTCCGTTTACAGGCGAAACAAGGGGCAAAATAATGGTCGCCGCCGTTTCGGGCTCCAGAGAACAGATTCGAGACACATCATTATACAATTGACAGGAGCGGTTGGCCATTGGCACTTTCCGTTTGCCGCTCAGGACATAGTGGGGCGCAGTGGCTGGCGTGCGCTTAAAAAGGGGTTATCGGTAGTCGTAATTTGCCTTTTTGCAGGAGGAAAAACATCGTATGTCAGCGGCGGAGAAAGTTTTTTTCGCCGCTGGCTTCAAGTTGGTCTGAGAGGTGCCGCCACACCATGCGGCGGATACGAGCTACGGTCGGGAAGGCCGCTCTGACCGGAGAGCGGCTAATCTCAGCGAAGCAGCGTCGCTTTCAGACCGTGAATGTGGTGCAGGGGGCCACTAACTTTGCAAAGGCGCCTTTGTTTCTGTTCAGGGCTGGGGGAGGACGGATTTTAAAATCCCTCGCAGTCAGGTGCCAAACCGGTTTGACCGCTGGGAACTCAAAAAAGGTATGTGCCAGGGTCTTATCCGCGCGACAATTGGGACAGCGGGGTGTAGGCATAATGCGAAACTTGTGGAGGCGCTGGTGGGTTGGGAGGACGTCCCAGTTTTTCCTCCATGTGAAGTCTTGGGCGGACGAAGGGATGGCACGCCCATCTGTTTTTCCTTTCCGCTTCTAGTTCCGCGACCGTCGTCTCTCCTCGGGGTTTATCTGGTTGCTGGCGATTTCTTCCACAATGCGAGCAGGCGGGGTCTCATCTATGTCACACGTAGGGGCCTCCTTTTCTAGCATGCGCATGGTGTTTGCGGCTGCCTTATAGAACGCGGAGGGAGTCTCGGCGAGTGGGGCGAGCGGCCGGTCGGCATTCAGGAATGATGTGTTTGTACTGCACCACTAACGCATTAAGGGCCTCACTACGTAATCAGGTGCGCGAAACAAGGCCCTTGCGGTCTTCAAGGCAAGCACTTTGCTCGCCGTCAGGACATGCGTGAGCCTGAGGCCGCCCTCTGAAGCTGGGAGCTGCAGGAGGGTTTGACGTAAGGGCACGGGTTTGCCGTCCCACAGGCAGGCACCGATCATACTTGTCAATTGCGTCGCAGTCTTGGTAAGCATCACTCCTATTCGGCTTACATAAGAGGTAAAGGCGCAGATGGTTGTAATTGCGGCTATGGCCCTCTCTCGAAGCGTGAGATCCTTCGGTTAGAGGCGTGCTCTTGCATCCTGTGCCCACTCGAGTGCTCGGAGCCAAGATAGGTCGGCGACGCCACCGCAGCAAAAGTATATGCCGAGCACCTTGACGGCGTCGACCCTTTCCAACTCTCCCAGAGCGCCGTGAGGCAATGTTCCGAATGGTAAGGCCTTGCTCTTTCTCATGTTCAAGGCCGCGCCTGAGACGTCAGCATAGTGTGCAAATGTTCACCAAAAAGCTTGAAGGCTTGCCGGGTCCCTGACAAACAGGGATACATCATTAGCGCAAGCGAGGACCTTAATGTTGGGCTACCCCTTAGCAGAAAGCCTTTGACGTGTGTGTTCCAGTCGATGTTCACCAGCAATGGCTCAAGCGAGAGTACGAAGAGGGAGGGCCCTAGCGGGCACCCTTGGCGGATCCCTCTCTCGTATACAAAGTTACTCGTCGGGGTGCCGTTTACTACTACGTGGCATGTGAGGTTGCTGTACAGGATGGCGATGGTGTCTACGAAGCATGTCGGGAACCCGAACTGGTGGAGTACCTCGATCATGTATCCATGACGCACCCGGTCAAACGCCTTTGCCTGATCAAGGAAGACAAAGGCTCCGGACAGGGGCTTGGCAGACATGTATTCGAAGGCATCCCTTGTTACGGTAAAGTTGGCAAAGATGAAGCAGCCTGCAACCGCACAGGACTGCCAGGGAGTGACGAAGGATGGCAAGGGGAGCTTAAGGTGGCTTTTAAGGGTGCAAGCAACCATTTTATAGTGCACGTTCAACGAGGTTATGGGGCGCCACGCCGACAGCTCCCCCTGCGGGGCTCCCTCTTTTAGTAGGAGGACGATCCTCCCCTCTCAAATGATATGGGTTTCAGTTGTTTCTTAACCACTATGTTCGCCAGTGTGACAAGCACTCTCTCTAGATCGTCGAAAAAAGTGGCGTAAAAATTGGCTGTAAGGCCGTCAGTGCCGGGGGAAGAGTTCGGGGGCATGCTTGTTATCGCGCCCCTAACCTCTTCTGCAGACACTTCCGTGCTCAGTAACGCACCTCCTCTCCTCCTAGCCATGAGAGGTGCTGGCAGACCTTTCTAATCTTGTCTTCTCCGCCAGTTTCTCCGTCGCTGTCGGCGTCCCAAAAAAGGGCCGACAAGTACACGCAGAAGGCATCACGGATTCCCTCTCGTTCACTTGCGAATAAATCGTCCGGGCGTTTCATTCGGGTAATTCGTATGCTGCCATTCCCAGTCGTGTCCCTGGGGTGCGCTCCGAGGTGGCTAATGGGTGCGCCCCGCTCCCCAGGCGGTCTGCGCGCGCGCAGTTGAAGCAGCCGGGCATACTCGACCTCCAGGGTGTTCAGATAGTCGCGCATGCATGTGTTCATCGTCTCTACCCCCCTGACGATGCGTACTCTGCGCAGGATCTCATTCAGTTTAGCGGTTATGCAGCGCTTCCTGGCCTTGCCTTCGTCTTGAAGGATTTCCTTCCACTCCGCTTTCAATGTGTCCCACGAGCGTGGGGTCAGGTACGGGGCGTTCGCCACGGAGGCCCGCAGCCGCGCCCTAATGCGCTCGATGCTATTATCGTCTTGCTGGAGCGCTGGGTCCACTCTCTACCCATGGTCATCAGTACAGAGTCCAGAAGAGCCGCTAGACGTAGTGACAAGGGGGAGGTGATCTGGTCGACTCGTTAAGTCTGCCGGAGGGGAGAGGACCTCCCACGCCACGAGCGAGGACAGGAGTAGGTCGGGGAGATACGTCCGATCTAATCGACTGGCTGTGAGGTGAGAGGCTTGAGTTGGGACAAAAAGGTCACCGTGCGCGATCAGCCACGCGTCGGATAACCGAAGGTGTCGACGAGCCTTCAGGAGCTCCCTAGCAAAGTACGTGGACCCTTGCCGTGGCTTCGGCAAAACCATTGCCGTGTCTTCGGCTAGCGAAAAGAGCAGAGGGGGAAAGGGAGTAGGTGGTGCGACCAATACTGATAGCAGAAACAAGCGTGGGAGAGGTGGTGTGGCGTCATGTTAGAAAGAGCGGAGCATGCGCAAGAAAGTGGTGTGGGGAGGGGGGAGGACCGTGTTGCCGTGTCGCGGCGCCCGCTCTTGTGCTCGCCTTGAAGCAAACACGGAGAAGAAAAGAAAGGGAGGATGCTTTGGCGAAGAGCCTATTTTTTTCCGCTTGCGCTTGCGGGCGAGTGCCCTTTCCTTGTCGGGGGTGCGTTCAATTTCTGTGACTTCGCAATGGGAGGGGATCGCTGTCGCTGGAACAGACGGGTGCTTTAGAGCGCCTAGGCTTGTTTTCAAGGTTCGCGGGTAGGCTCGAAGGCACGCCGGGTAACTTGTCCTCGCCTCTTAAAGGGGACCTTGATCTCCAAGGCTCGCGCCTATCGGTCGGGGCTGCGCTGGCAGTCTGCATCTCAATGAGGGTGCACTGATCCGTGCTCAAGTGGTCAGTATCCGGCAGGACGTAGCGGCCACAACTTACGAAGGGCACCTCCTCAGGGTTGAGGGGAGAGCTGTCGAGATAGGAAGTGGCGGGAAACTAATCTCGTCAAATCCAAAGAATGCAGACTGGTCGTTCTCGGCATTCGGCGCCTGTGTTGGCACTTCTTGTTCCTCGCTTGCAGGTTGCGACAAATCCCAGGACTCGCGGGTGGATACCGGAGAGCCGGATTCATGGCCGCTCGACTCGTCCAGGTCATCGTCTGAACTAGAATTGCTCGTGTCGTCCCCCGCTTCGGAGCCTGCGTTCAAGGGAGTGGGGGTCGCTGATACGGCGTGGGCGTCTTTCGTCCTTCGGGGTTCTTCGAGCTGCCAGTGGTCCGGGACATTCGTTGTCGTGTGGGGCTGAGTCCTGAGTCTTAGGACCTGAAGCCCTGATGTTGGTTCAGTCCCGGCAGGTGGGTAAGAGGTGTTGGGGTGGTTGTTACTAGTAACTGGCCGCGCCTCGGGTGGAAGGCCGCGCTCTGCCGCAAGGAACGAGCGCTTGCGGAAACACTCGCGTGTGCCGTGCCGCCCGCCGCATCGCTTGCACTCCTCAACACACCCTTCGGTGTCATGCCCAAATACACCACATCTCTTGCAATAAGCGGCTGCGTGCGCCGTGGCCATGTGCCCCGGTTCGTTACACCTTGCGCACACTCTCCGCATACTGCGGTATTAACACATGACACGGTGCCCCGCGATGGTTGTGAAGTTTGGGACTGGCCTACTCATTTCCATGCGCACTACTCTAACCCCATTAAGCTTGTTTTGTTGGTTAGGAACTGATGCAAAGGAAACACTACTTATCTTGCCGTACTGTGAAAGAGTGTTAATCAAGACCTCGTCTGTTATATGTGCAGGAAAGCGGTATACGTTAACAAACGTAACTGGGGGTCCTACCGCTTCTACTGTACCGTGCACCCGGTTAACCTTGAAGCCCTCTGCGACAACAAACTTTGTGGCCTGACTCGCGTTTCGGGTACACACAAGGAACTTCACGCCCCCCATGCGTTGCAAGATTAACACACTATAAGGTCCGGCTGTCTATTCAACTGCATCTATAAGGTCGTCAATAGACACGTCCCCATCGGGGGTGGTGAATAGAAAACAGTTCTCCCTCACCGGGAGGGTGCTCGGCCTTGTCTTGTCTGAAGGGGGCGTGTCCGCTGGTATCACGGGCACTCAGCCGGCGGGACTCGGGAGGGCAACTTGTTGGCCTGGTAGTGTGCAGATTTTCCTGCACTCTTGAAGGAAGAAGAAGAAGTTGTCACAGAGAACAGCCTCTGCTTCGAGCTCTGTGAGTTTCCTAATTCTTTTGCCAAGTTTTTTCAATAATCGACACACCTCGAAGGGGCGTTCCCCCTTAGAATGGGGGATCAAAGCCCCATCCTGCAACCGGGACCAGGCCGACCACATCATAGTGCGTCTGACGCAAATTCTCACCCCGGCCCAAGCGGGGCCCACGATGACAATTCTGATGACTCCTCCGTTGAAGATATGGCTTCGGACAGCGACTACGTGGTCGTACCAAGCCGACGCCTGAAGAGGAAAATCAGCCAGACATCGCCCACTAGCCGGCAAGCACAGACAAAGGCGAGTAGCATGCGGTCGTACACCATTTCGTATGTGCCGACATCGAAGACAGACATCTTGAACTCTCTAAATAGGCAGAGCCTGACAGAGTACTTTGAACTCATCGCTCCAGGGAAAGTCGTAGAAATACGCATAAATACCCGAAAGAACATACTGTCCGTGGAGGTCACTACGAAGGCCTTAATGGACACGCTGAAAGCTATTGTTCGATTAGGAAATATTCCGGTTCGCGCATTCTCCGCGTACGACGAAGAAACGACAACAGGAGTTATATACGATGTGGATGAGGAGATAACAGACTCGAGTCTCGAGAAACTGCTGTCATCGTCGGCTCCCCTGCTTGGCTTCCACCGCTTTGGAAGCACGCGATGTGTTAAAGTAGTGTTTCAGTCGAAGACGTTACCCACACATGTAAAAGTTGGGTACGTGAGGCACTCGGTACGTCCTTACGTACCAAAACCTCTGCAATATCATAAATGCATGCAATTTGGGCACGTTAGTGCAGTTTGCAAGGGTGCAGTAACCTGCAAGCATTGCGGTGGCCCTCATGATGGTGATAGCTGCAATGCTGTGGCCAAATGCCCAAACTGCTCAGGCGCCCACGACGCAACATCAAAGGAATGTCCCAAAATGAGGAATGAAATTAGTATCCTGAAGAAGATGGTTCGAGACCACTCCACTCACAGAGAAGCTGCAAGGGCTGTACGGCGCCGTAAACATCGTTCGCGACATCGACGCCAACGAAGCATTAGTGCTCATAGCTTATCGAATTCGACACACAAAACCGTGCCCTCACCACCTCCTAGCCTACTTTTGTCGGCCAGAAAGGAGGATACAGATGCTCAAATGCCAATACAGTCCACGCAAGTACAATGTAACCAGACATTGGCTCTCCCCACGTCGGAGACTCAGTGGCATTCACTACCGTCAAGAGCTACGGTAGCGCCATCATCACATAGTGCCCCTACCTCCAATGAAGAAAACAAGAAGATGGACAACACAGATGTCAAGGCTATGCTTAAAAATTTGATGGGTTCGATGCGTAAGATTCTCAGCAGCCTAAACACTCCCGCTGCTAATGCGGCTGTGCTGCTACTTGAGGTTTTGGAGCCTCTTCTACTGGTTCTTCAGTAAGTGAACATGGCACTGAAGTTCGAAGAACGCATGCGCCAGTCGCTTGTTATGCAATGGAATGCTTGTGGCCTACGTAGCCGTCTGTCAGACATCAGACAATGGGTTTTTAAATATAAATTTCCTATTATCGTTATATGTGAACCGAATATGGTTTCACCTTTTCGTATATCTGGATATATCCAGATTTTGTCCCGCAGTGATCAACGTACGAGGAAAGTTCTCGTTTGTATACGCCGTGATTTGACATTCTTGAGACATGAAGTCGCGTCGCATACCAGCAATGATTACGTGAGCCTGACTATAACACATAAAAATCGAACATTCTCCGTAATAGGAGGATACATACAACCAAGCGCACAGATGGACTGCTTCCACCTGGGTACCATTCTTCAAGCAGCACAAAGGCCACACATTATGATCGGTGATTTTAATGCACATCATCCTCTCTGGGGTAGCACTACAACGAATTATCGCGGAAAGGATTTAGCCAATTTTATATACAACTATGGACTAAGCGTACTCAACGACGGATCACCTACATTTGTTCGTGGCACGTCCTACAGCAGCTGCCTCGACCTCTGTTTCGTTTCCAGAAACCTTCTGTCTTCCGCATGTTGGTGCACAGATTTGGACACTCGCGGCAGTGACCACCTTCCAACCTATGTTCAGTTCAGGTGGTTTCGCCGCACGCACACACGCTACATCCGTCAAACCAACTGGACACTGTTCAAAGCATCTGTCAAGTCTGGCTGTGAACACACGACTGATCCATCCCAGGTAGAAAACATCATTGCTTCTTCACTGCGTGACACAACCAAACAGGTTAACCTACCGATGCAGAGATCAGCAGTTGACTCCCAATACGAGGCCCTTGGTGCAATCCGTCGCCGTGCCGAACGCCGATACAGACGAACGAAGTCACCTTCAGACCTTTCCGCCTGTCGTCGAGCTCAACGACATGTTCTTCGGCATCTTGACAAGATTGACAGGCAACGTTGGAGAAATTTTTGTGGATCTATGCACCCCAGGCAACCTCTATCTAAGATCTGGCGGGTGGTACGAAGTTTGCAGACAACTCCCCAACAACATCAACCATTTCAAGCTGTTGCTCTACATCAGGGACGCACAGAAGTTGAGATAGCCAGTGACTACTGTAGTCTCATCGTGGACACCACTGATGATCTTGCCACTAATGAGCTTCTTACTACCATTGCGCCTCCATCGTCTGATGAGCGCCTCTATGTACGTTTTACAATACATGAGCATGACGCTGCGATTTCTGCCTCCCGCCGATCATCGGCACCAGGACCTGACGGAATCACGTATGCTGCACTCAACCATCTTGATACAGAAGCACGACGTATCCTGTTATCTTATTATAACACCTCATGGGAGTCAGGAGAAGTCCCAGCTAGCTGGAAATGCAGTCGCATTATTGCATTGCTCAAGCCGGGGAAGTGTCCTTATGCACTTTCCTCCTACAGACCAATCGCGTTAGCCAGCTGCGTCGGAAAAGTGATGGAAAGATTGGTACTGGCACGATTATAGTGGCTTTTAGAGAGCAACAACTCCTTTCCTGCATTTATGAACGGCTTCAGAAGAGGCCGATCTGCCATTGATGGTGTGGTCGACTTGATCACCAGCGTTGAAGAGGAAAGAAGCCGACGCAGACTAGTGGCGGCGGTCTTCTTAGACATTAAGGGTGCCTACGATAATGTGCTGCATTATGCGATCCTTGACGCACTGGAAGATTTCGACATCGGTGGACGACTGTACGCTTGGATTTTTAGCTACCTTAGGGACCGCACCATTTACATGACGACAAGTAACGGAGACACCGATCGATATAAGGTTCATCGTGGTTTTCCCCAAGGAGGAGTTCTCAGCCCGATCCTATTCAATGTCACAATGATCGGCCTAGCAGCAGAACTTCCCAGCACGCTGAAGATCACTGCATACGCTGATGACATATGCATATGGGCATCCGGAACTACTCGTCCGCAATTGCGAGCTCGACTACAGCGTGCAGTGATGAACACATACAAATATCTACGACGTCAGGGGCTCACTCTTTCAATCGACAAATGCGCAGTGCTTGCGTTCACGCGCAAGCATATGTCGCAATACCCGATATTTATTAATGGGACAGCGATACCTGCTGTAACGCACCACAAGTTCCTTGGGGTTGTCGTACACAGAGATCTATCGTGGACGAGGCATGTCGCCGTACTTAAAACTAAATTGAAGAGCTTTGCTCTCATTCTTCGCCACGTAGCAGGAGCAAAATGGGCCCATCAGAATCATCGCTACTTCAATTATAGAATGCTCTATTTGTGGGATACATTCGATACAGCATGCCGGTGCTTTCCAATATGAGACCTAGTTGTGTAAAGACACTCGAGAGTGTTCAAGCTCAATGCTTACGAAGATGCTTGGCTCTACCACGCTGCACTTCAACAAATGGGACAATCGCAGAGGCTCGGGCTTGTCCCATCAGTGTATAAATGCTCTGCGAGCCACTTTGAGTTCACCTACGATTACTGAGCAGACACAGACAGCACCCACTGTCAGTACTACCCGCCACTCACCCAGATTGCAGTTTCTCAAAAGTAATATTGCGGCATGAAAATATTATACCACCAAGGTTTTCTCCGCCAAATGCCCCTGCAGTGCCACCATGGGTTCTGCCTAAACCACCTATCTCTTTTACGATACCTGGAATTACGAAGAAGTCGCTCATTTCTTTTGTTGGCCTCAGACAACTGACCCTATATAACATTTATACAACGTACAGTGATTCTCTGCACGTGTACACCGACGGATCCACCACGCTAAACACCTCCACCGCAGCCTTTGTCATCCCAGACATGGATATCGCTCGACGATTCAAAGTGGACCATAAAACCACATCAACTGCCGCAGAGCTTGTCGCTATCCGAGAGGCAATAAGGTTTATTTCCGGAGAGCGACCTCGAGCGTGGACGATTTTCTGTGATGCCAAACCCGCTTTGCAAACCATTAATTGCATCATGAAGCAAGGTCCATATTACAGCTTGGCAATAGAAATCACAGAACTTACTCAGGTTGCTTCAACAAATGGCCATCTTATAACTTTCCAGTGGATTCCCGCTCATTGCGGCGTGATGGGAAACGAAGAGGCAGACGCTCAAGCTAAAAATGCCTTAAGCAGTGCACCTGAAGTACGCATTGCGTTTTCACGAGCTGACACGAACGCCCTGCTTCGCTGCGTGATGCGCAGCTACACACTTCAGTACTGGACCAAACCGGAACGGCGACACCAGCGACTTCACAAATGGGACCCGGAAATGAGGTTCCGCATGCCTCCTAAATTGAAACGGCAACTCACAAGTATGATCCACCGCATTCGTCTTGGTGTAGCGTACACTAGATGTTACGCACATATCATCAGTCGCAGTGACACCGGTCCTAATTGTGAACACTGTGATGTGCCAGAAACACTTGAGCACATATTTTGTGTCTGCCCAGCATACGCACGTGAACGACAAACACTGATTTCTTCTACTGAACAATATCGCAGTAGGTCATTAACTGATGAGACCATGTTGGGCCCTTGGCCAGACACCAACAGTGCAACTGCGGTCACAGGAGCAGTTATTACCTTTTTAGAAACAACTGGACTATGTGCGCGGCTCTAAAATGTGTCTCAGCTAGACAGAACACTACATACTCACCTCTCTATCTCACCATCGTCATCCATTAATCTTTCTTTTCCCCTTTCCCTTCCCCCAGTGTAGAGTAGCAGGCTAGAGCAAACTATCGCTCAGGCCAACCTCTCTGCCTTTCTGTAAATAAACATACTTCCTTCCTTCCTTTCTGCACTCTCATGCACAGGGCGGCTGAGAGGCCGCTCAGCGTCCGGCGGCACCAGGGCAAAAGGCTTCCGGGGCAGCAGACGGCACCCGTCGACCTTGCGATGCCTGGCATGGGTGTGGGGGGTGGCTCCGGGTGGGAGGCGCAAGTCCAGGGGGCGGCGGCCAATCGCTGTAGGGCGCGACGACTCTGCCACAGGTTGCTTCCTTTCTCCTTGAATAGGACCGGTGGGGCAACGTCAGCGTGACGTGGCCCCGGGTCCGGCTGTGCGACTCGCTTGATGAAACGGCTTGCTCGGACTTTGATCTTAGCCAAAAGGACTTTGATCTTAGCGCACCTGTTCGTCTCTCGTAGTCGTAGTAGAAATCATAGTGTGTAAGCAGTCTTACATTTTGACCTCCAAGGTGGTGCCGGTGAGAGATTTCTTCTGTGCGTTGTTGAACAATAAAAAATTCGCAGCGCGTGCGTTAGCTAAAAGCCGAATTCTCCTGCCTCTCATTTCCCCTTAGCAGCCATTGGCATGTACATTGAGCACTATCTGAAGAGAAAGGGTTGCTACGTTATACTCGTTGGGCATAATCTCTTTGGTTTTAGAAAGGTTTAGCGAGCGTTGGGCTGCAGTACCATGAATACAGTGAACTAGTATATACCATGAACTCGTGGTAGGTGGGAAGTAGACAAGAAGCGCTAGCCGTAAGAAAGTGTGCGTGTGCCACCTCTCGTTTAGTCTTTGGAATGCCCGCTGGATGGAAGTGTATATGCGGAATATATAGTTCAGTTCGGACAGTCACGGTGGATGGACGTGTTTTTTGAGCGCTCCCGATCGACTGCGCAGATAAGTTGTTTTGCATGTTTTGAGCCTGTCTTTATATATATAGGACAGCAGTTAAAATCCCTGTAGCACTCATTTTATTGTACGGCTTTTTCGGGGGTTAGTCACAAGGTATTTATTAGTTTGTGCGTGTGTGTTTTTGAATTTTTTTGTTTTTTTTGTTGTTTTTTTTTCTTTTGCCACCCCGTGAGGGAGGTGCACGTACATTGAACACGCCAAGCTTTGTAGTAGAGATAGACTTTCTCTTGTTTGTAGGGCAGGGCTCGAGTTTTGTAATTATCGAGTGAGACAACTGATAGGGACAATTGGTGTTAAAAAGACATGGTTATAAATACTGCGAAGTGTTCAGGATGTGGGCTTGGTTTGAAAGTGAACCAAAGTGTAGAAGTGGAAGGAAAAGAGGTTGACGCGAATTGTAGGCAATGTGAGGTCGTGGAAAAAATGGAGAAAATGATGGTTACCCAATGTGACTGGCTGACGAGAATCACCGAGCCCGAGACTGCGTTGGCGACCGAGCAAGAGAAAACGAGGGCAATGGGAGAAAAGCTGAAGTCCGCCGAGGCAGCACTAGCCAAGGTAAACAGACGAGCGGCCTACGGACAGAACAGTAGGGAACCGGCAACCAGAACTGTGGAGAAGAAAGATCAGGCAAGTTTGGAAAAAACAGGTTCAGCCGGTTCATTTGTCGCAAGGCCCAGCTTCAGCGAAGTAGTGGTGGGGCTGGGAGGGGACAAAACAGACGGCGTCACAGGTGCAAGTAACCACCAGGTGCAGGACGCTCCAGCTGAAAAGTCACAGCATGTGATAATCGCCGGGGACTCGAACATAAATTGATGCACAGAAGCCATCAAAGAGAGGGTAAAAGGTGACAGGAAGGTTTCAGTAGGGGCATTCTCAGGACGCAAGCTGGAAGATGTCATGAGGCGAGCGAGCGCGAAACTCAAAACTACAGCTCATAAACGAAACCTCGTGATGATTTCAGGCGGTTTAAATGATGTCTTAAATGAAGATACAGCAGAACTAGCAACTACACTAGCGAAAGGCGTCGATGACATGCGCGCCACTTCTCCTCAGGTACAGGTAGCGATATTCACGATACCGAAGGTACCGGTACGTGATAGCAACCTGCAAAGAGCGGTTGTCAACGCAAACCAAGATATATGGCGGATGAGTCGAGGGAAAGGCTTTGAAGTGGTAGAAATAAACAGAGAGGTGCATAGGTGGGCTGGTTTTTAACGAGGCCGAATTCACTTCGATGGGCGGCAAGGTCATATGGTGGGTTGGCGACTTGCAGGACGCGCAGTAGCTTTTTTGGGGGGCAAGCGGGTCCTTCGGGGTGCAGGATAGCTAGTAACGAGGAAAACAACCAGGGAAACTCTTTGACAGGTGGTATGGACAGATACGATTCCGAAGTGGCACCAGTATCTAAGATAGGTAGCGTCCGTGGCAGAAATAGATGTAGCCACGAGCGCCGAGCCAATTCAGACATAGGGTATATTAACACGCAGGGTGGTAGAAACTGGCTGCAGTGGAAAGAGATGGAAGAACAGCTAAGGAAGGAGAGGCCGTTGGTAAACGTTTTTGAAGAAACACATCTCAGGGACATGGAACAACCTCCTAACAATGCGGACTACGCGTGGGAATATTGTAATCGAACAGAAGGCAGCACAAAGGGGGTGGTATTGGGCATTCATTCATAAAAGTACAGCCTGGCAAAGGGTCAAGCAGGAGTGCAAGGAACACTTATGGCTAAAATGGAAATTGGCAGGGCAGAGGACACTCCTTGGTTTCGTGTACTTGTGGACGGGAGCAAAGGCCAAAGAGGAAAACCAGGCAATGGTAGAGTGTTTATCAAAGGACATTCATCAACTAGGAGGAGAGTGCGAGATAATTAAACTAGGAGGTATGAATGCACACATAGAAGATATAGATTGGTATACCGACCCGACAGGCAAGTGTGGCCGCTTGGGCTAGTTGGCATGGCATGACGATAGTTATAGCGCGAAAACCAAACGATGACACAGAAACAAGGAGGACATGAAAGACACGAGCGCTATCTTTCGTGTCCTTCTTGTCTCTGTGTCGTTGTTTTGTTCTTGCGCTATAACTATCGTCCGACAGGGAAAATGATCATAGATATGTGTGAAAGGCACTATTTGATCATTTGCTACAATACCGAGAAGTGTGAAGGGCAAATAACATGGGAGGTAGGAAGGCTGCAGTTGACGATAGATTACGCACTGATGTCACAATGTATAGGATGTATGATAAGCTCAGGGGAATTCACATAGATGGAGGTGGCTCCAGAAGTCTGGGTAGTGATCACAAAGGTATCAAGCTAAGTTTTGGAAGAGCAGTGAAAGTGGGAAGGAGACAAGATGAGCAACTACAGGAAAATTTTTACTCAGAAAGGCAAATTGATATAGCCACTAAACAAATTGAGAAAGTAATCACTGAGGATAATAAAACACTGTGGACATACACGACTCTAAATAAACTGTTTCAGCTAGAGCTTGCTAAGGCACGTGACAAGTCACCCCGGAAAAGAAGACACAAACCCAAAAGTTGGTGGAATGAGGAAGTTAAGAGAGCCATAGCAAAACGTTAGGAAGCCTCTAGGGAACACACACATGCTAAGCAGCGGGGTGAACCGACAGATGATGTTGAAATAAAATGAGAACCCTTTCTAAGCTGTAGAAGGGATGCATTTCTTATGATCAATGAAAAGATTAGAAGAAAGGGAGCTCAGTGGCTGGCAGAAGTACATCAAAAAGATAGAAAGGCAGCTGCGAAATTTTGGAGCCATCTAAACTCCCCAAGAAATGAGACGATCCTAGAGCAGAGTTTTATAACTACAGCCCAAGGTGCTAGGCTAGAAGGGGACGAAGCTATTGAATATATAAGAACAAGGACGACAGAAAAATTTCAACAAAGTACTTTATGTACCACAATAGACAAGGACAAATCAAGTGGTGCAATGACTCCATTTTCACAACGAGAGTGGGAAAGGGCTGAGAAAAGGGTTCCTAGTAGTACATCAACAGGCCCATATGGCATTCCAATTAGGCTGATAAAGACATTAGGTCCGAAGTCTAAGCAGGCTTTGAAAGAGGCAGTGAGCAAAATAATAATCGATGGTGAAGTTCCCGATGGATAGTAACTTAGCAAGATGAGCATGATCTATAAAGGAAAGAGGGACAAAGCTGACATAAACAACTACCGTCCTACAACAGTGACATCAGTGGTCTACAGGCTGGCGATGCAGATTATAAAGGAAAGACTGCAGGCATGGATAGAGGATGAGGGGGTGCTGGGGGAACTGCAAAATTGGTTTCGGAAACACAGGAGGTTGGAAGACAATCTGTTCTCACTGACGCAGTGCATTTAAATAGCAGAAAAGGAACACAGGCCCCTGTGGTTAGCATTTTTGGATATCTGGGGAGCGTACGATAGCGTGGTTCAAGAGAAAATGTGGGGAATACTGGACACACTAGGCGTGGAACATGTAGTCACTAATCTTTTAAATGGTATCTATAAAGGTAACAAGGTAGTTATAAAGTGGGAAAAACAGGTATCCAAGCCTGCAGAGGTAAAACGGGGGCTTAGGCAGGGGTGCCCCCTGTCACCTTTATTATTTATGATGTACCTACAAGGACTAGAGGCAAAATTAGAGGGAAGTGGACTGGGCTTCAACCTCTCTTTAGTCAAACAAGGAAAACTTATTGATCAGGCACTACCAGCATTAATGTACGCAGATGATATAGTGCTAATGGCCAACAACAAGGAAGATTTGCAGAGATTGATGGACATCTGCGGTAATGCGGGAGATAGGTTAGATTTTAAATTCAGTAAGGAAAAATCAGCAGTCATGATTTTCAATGAGAACGAAGGTAGTGAGCTTATAATACAGGACGTCACGCTGGAGATAACAAATAAATACAAAAATCTGGGCGTCTGGATAAGTAATGTGACCGAGTACCTGAGGGAACACGAAATATACGTGACGACTAAAGGTAACAGGAATGCTGCAGTGATGAAAAATAGGGCACTGTGGAATTGCAATAGGTATGATGTTGTGAAAGGAATATGGAAAGGGGTCAAGGTTCCTGGGCTGACGTTTGGCAATGCTGTTTTGTGCATGAGATCAGAAGTTCAAGCAAGATTAGAAATGAAGCAACGTGGAATAGGTAGGCTTGCTTTAGGAGTTCACGGGAATACGCCAAATCAGGGAGTACAAGGTGATATGGAATGGACATCATTTGAGGGCAGGGAAGCTAACAGCAAGATAAAATTTGAGAAGCGATTGAGAGAAATGAGGGAGGAGCGTTGGGCTAGGAAGGTTTTCAGCTACTTGTACATGAAGAATTTTGATACAAAATGAAGGAAGCGAACCAGGAAGTTTGACTGGTAAATACTTAGAAATTAGCAGGTGGCCAAACCAAACAGAACTATCGGTTAAGAAGAAAGTGAAGGAAACGAAGACTGGCATGTGGAGAATGGGCATAATTAAGAAGTCCGCACTAGAGATGTATTGAACTTTTAAGCAGGAAATACCCAAGGAAGGGATCTATGATAATACTCGGGATATTTCTTTACTGTTTGAGGCCAGAACGGGAGTACTGCGAACCAAGATATATCGGGCCGAACACGAAAGGGTAGACACAGTATGCAGTGCGTGTGGAGAGGAAGAAGAAACTGCCGAACACTTGATAAGGGTCTTTAAAGGGCTTCACCCTATAGTTCAGGATGATAGCGCAGAGTTTTTCAAAGCACTGGGGTTTAGGGACCGGGAGGGAAAAATGTACTTTAAGCGGGTAGACTTAACTAGAAGGAGGTTATCTGATTGGTCGCTGAAGTCAAGGCACGAGTGAAAATTAAACTCTTCCCTGCAAAGTACGAATCCTCAAACTCACTTTTTGAGGAAAAAACATAAATATAGTTTTGGTTCATTAGGTATTACGGCTTGGTGGCGCTAGCCACCGCCCGATCTAAAGGGTACAGCCATATCCATCCATCCATCCATCCATCCATCGATCCATCCATCCATATGATGAAAAGATGCGAGATGGTGGTACTTGGAGTGTTGATAGATGGACGAACGGACACACAGTCAGATGCATGGACGGACTCACGGATGGCTGCACCGACAGATGGACGCATGGACGGACGCAGGGGTGGATACATGGACGAACGCAGGAATGGACGCAAGGATGGACGTGTGGACGCATGAACAGACGCACGCATGAATGGGCGGATGGACGCACGCACGGTCACACAGACGCATGCATGGACGGACGGAAGCAAGAACGAATGGACGGACGGAAGCTTCACCCCACTCTTCATCATTCACTCCCTGGATATGCTGCCATTTCTTCGCTTGTGTTTCGTTTTTGGTAATTTATTTTTTCAGCACTCTTTATATGTGTCTTATTATCTCTTCTACTTTTTTCTCTTCCTATAATTTCCCAGTTTATTTGTATCACCCCTCTCTTTTCTTTGTTTATTACTATTGCTGTCTTCCTCCCTTGATCTCTTTCATTCTTTTGTGAACATTTTGTGTCTGGGTTTTTTTTTTGTTCTTCCTTGCATTCTCTCTTTATGTCTCTCTCTATTAGTTCCATCCTCTTTCTTTCTATTGTTTTCTCTGTTTTTTATTCACTTTCGCTTTTCCCATAATTTTCCTTTAATTTTACGTTGTTGCTGTCATGGGTTAAAGAAATCACGCAATCTCACAACGTAGGAAAGACGAGTGTCGTCCGCCAATTATTCTTATTCAAAACTTCTTTTTGCTTTCTTCCCCACATCGCACTACTAAGTTCAACTGTCGCTTACCTAACATTGGTACATAGACACTGCTGTTCTTGCCAATGAAGGTTTCTCGATGCAACGCTACAATGCGTTGTATGTTGTGAGGCGGTAAAGCAATCAACAACTCATTCACTTATCGCAATAGTATGACAGGTTTTGACATGTGCTATAACTGCAGTAGTCTACAAACGCCAAGTCATATCCCGTGTCTTTTACAAAATTCGAACAACGTCACCGTGTACTCCAGTGTGCATTGAGGAGACTTGAGCATTACATTTTTTTTTTGCGGGGGGGGGGGGGGTTATACTAGTAGTCTGAGCTCACAGCTCATGAGCCCCAAAATTCATCCTAGTGCTAGTAACGCATGGGTAGGTGCTACATGCTTTGGTGATCAATAAAAAGTTTTTCATACAGTCAGAGGAAACAAGGACATACGTATAAAAACAAGCAATGTGAACCACTTCGAGCTGAGATTTACTCGGGTGAATATAAATAATTAACCTATTAAATGTACACAAGCAGTTATGAAAATGAACAATAAGAATAAAATCACACCTGTGCAACATAACACAAAGGTTCGATGCTTCAAGTGAGGTAAATGAGGTGGTCATTATGGTAGAAGCCTGCGCTCTGCATGTGTGTAATAAATTGGTTACACTCATGTTTTATCTGTTTTTCTATGTTTTTCTCTCTCGGCAGCTTCAGCACCCTTATTTTTTGGGTAGGGCAGCAAACTGGACATACTCTATTTAACCTCCTTCGCATTCATGCATTCCCAATTGGGGATATGCTACCTCTAAAAAAAGAGTTCAGCCGTATCACAGATGAACTACTACAGAAAAATGTGTGATTTGAATACGAGTGCGACACGAAGGAACTGATCTGACACGCTAACGTGATAGTTTAATTGTCGTATTAGCCACTGAGTGTAAAAATTTGAATATCCAGCAGGATAAAGTTGTTCCTTAGTGTCACGGACGGCCATTTTTGGTGACACCGCGTCACGGCAATTAACGGGCGCCGTACTCCCCGACTGACCGTGAGAAACGGCGGCGCATGAAAGGAAGCCGAGAAGTGCAAATTGGGGTGCTCTTCTTAGAACGTCGCCGCCGACGGTTAATCCTTTTGTAACTGTGGCGGCGTCTGCAAGGTCGTAGAAGGCCGCGGTATACCCCGAACAAGGATTAGACTACGAGACACACCGGCTGAGAGCCAAACGTTTGACCGTTCCCACGGGGAAAAGCGTGGGAAACGCTCTGGTGGCCAAGCCGTATGACAACAACCGACAGGTTGTCACTCTCGCTAGTTGAGGGCCCTCTCCCAATTAAAAATGGGGGGGGGGGTCAAAATATTTTTGGGGCGGAGTTTCCCATCAATTAAACGCGCATGATTGGACCCAGGTAGAGGTCTCTTGTCCCCAAGTAAGAGAGCGAGGATACACGAGGGGGATTTAAGCGCAGGAGTTTGCCCTGCTAGGCAGACTAGTCACTGACCTAGATGGTGTAGAAACAGATCAACAAGCATCTCTTCTAGAAGTTTTTAGTGTGGCTCTGTATCGGCTGGCCACCTAAACTTAGCCGTTCGTCTAGTTGTGACGCGCTATTAACGTCTGCAACGTAGACATCGGGACTTCGCCTCGAGTTAGCTCAACCTGCTCGAAGTCACCTGCAAGCACTAGCCTCCCGGAGCCACCAGCGTTGTAACAACGCCAACATCGCAGTCGTGCCAGAACTCTCTTCGACTTCTCGCATCCGATCGTCGGGGACACAACGCTGCCGGTTATCACACGTATGCCTTCACCTGTTTATATCTTCGAACTTTCTCCTCCGTCGTTCTATTCTTGTTAGTTTGTGTAGTTTGTAATAGTTCTCTCTCGTAAGCTGATTTATTGTTTGTGTTATATATTTCTTTGGTTGTATCAAGTGTCGATGTATTTTTTTAGTTGTATTGAAGTGTTGTATTAGATCCCGTGTGCTGCAATATCACTAGAGTAAAGTTTGTTTTGTTTTCTCACGTCTCTGATCTCATCGCTGTCTCTGCTTGCGTACGGAACGAACCAACCTGCTGTCATTCCCGTCGCCGACTTCGCGCTGGCGACGCTAGAGTGGCAGCTTGTAACAAAACTGGCGTCCGCGAGACAGGACGTTCCGTACAAGAGTAAGACAGTGAGGGGTGAACGAGAACCGTGCGGATGGCGTTGTGATAGAGCCGCACAGTTGAAGCGGTTGCATCCTGCATAAGATTGAGCTGGTTTTATAGTGGCAACATAGTGACAGTTGCAGTATGCAGTGTATAGATTTTGATAAGTGGATCGCGTACGGTAAACAGTTAGGCCTCGAGGGCGCCGAACTGAGACAATGGGTTAAGGAGCAGCAGGAACAGGCGCAGGCCAGAGAAAAGCGGGCACTGGCCCGGGAGAAAAGGGGAAAAAAAGGGAGAGAGAGCGCCAAGAAAAGGAGAGAGAGCGCAAAGAAAGGGCGAAAGAACGAGAAGCGGCAAGGGAAGCGGCAAGGGTAGCCGGAGAACGGGAAGTGCAGTTACTGCAATTAAAGATTCGCCTCAGTGAGGGTAGCAGGGTGAGCCGATCCAGCAGTGAGCACGGCGATGCCGGCGAGGAACTTTCATTTGAGCGAGACTCATGGTGTCAAGGGCTACTCACAGTTCTGCCTTGCGAGGCAAATGAAGCTGTTGCGCGACCCAGTCAGCAGAACGCGAACAAATACGAGGTAGTTAAGGCAGAGATGTTCCGGATATCCGGAACTTCTGTCTGGACAAAAAAAGAGCAGCTCAGACAAGAGTCTGAAAGAAAGCGCGAAACAGAAAGACAACAGTCTGAAAGCGAGGCGCGTCGGAAAGCGATGGACGTTATAGTGTGGCAGGAAGCGCTAGAACCAGAGATCGCGCCAGAAAAGTGCCCGCGTATTCTAGAATGCATCAAGGTAGAGTATGCTGAGAACGAGGCCTTGGCCAGTCTGGAGGTAGAGACGATGTCGAAAGACGCTCCTTGCGTGGATGAGGAGAGGGCCAGCAGCCCTAATGGGCCCAGTAAGATGCTGGAAACCTCCTTCGTGCCTCAAGAGTACGTTTCGACATCGTCAAATGAAGGCATGATTAGCACAGTGGCAAATCAGAGCGAGGACGCGGCGCTTCAGGAATGCAGCAATGCCGTCGGAGAGGGCCCAGTTGATGGCTTCATCAGTGTTGACAAAGCTAATTTGGCCCTACAGTCCGTCGTGACGCATAGTGCAAAAAGCGTTATCGGGAGGGAAGACCTAGCGCCAGCTACAACGAGCTTCCCAACTTCTGAGGTCCCGAAGCGACATGATGATGACATCGAGAGAAAGGAGGCAAGCAAACATCGCCGAAAACGAAAGAAGCGGAAGCGCGCCGCGCTGTGTAAGCCTAGGGTAGATCCCACTCCATCTCGAGAAAGACGAAAGGCTAGGCCGATCATCCGTTTCAAGAAACGTCAATGGTGGCGTTCATGGAGGCACAAGCAGCGAGCCAGGTGTAGAGGGGGAAAAGGTGGTGCGTCACCCGAACGAAAGGCGCGGTTCATTTCGACGACTTCGGGAAAGCGGCCTTGCCCGAAGGTTCAAAGTCGGAAAGGCACAACGGCTAAGTACTGCGTGGGGGCGACCACAAAGACACTATTAGCCAGGCTTCCCCCCTGTTTCTGGCGTCCCTTGCACATTCCTGAGGGGAGCCGGCCGAAATGCAGAATGAGGCGTGACAGCAGGACACAGTCTGGCGTTCGTGCTTTTTGTAACCTCTGGCGTGCTCGAAAGCCACCGGGAAAGCGACCCCATCATGTCCGATTCAAGCGAATCTAATTGAGAAAAGGGGAGCCGATTACTTGAGCCGGATATAGTCCTTAAGGTCTATGAGCATGTTACTTTTTTTCCTTCGTCGGTTGTTTTCTGTTTGTATGTACGTATTTCATTGTATAAGAAGTGTATTTTAAGTTATTTTTTTTGCTTGGTGCATTGGTTGTTTTTACTTGCTGTAATGCACATTGAAGGATTGCACTACAGTAGAGGAGCGCATCTGTTCTGTTTTGTTTCGTAGTATACATTCGTGCAGTGTATTCTGTATTGATGGCTGCCGTACACGGCTATTTCCTCTTCTTGTTTGTATGGCGCATTGATATTGTTGCGTGTAACTGAAGCTGGTACTCTAACGATTGTTTGTTTTTCCTTTTGTTGGTACTTTGATGCACTCTGCCTATTTATGTTGTGTATGAGAGGGACAGCCCTCATGTCTCCCTTATTGGTGGTGTTTTGTTCCTTGTTGTCGAAAAATTCCCCTTCGTGTGAACAAATGTTATGAATAACATTCTGAAAGTGGGGGGCAATGTCATGGACGGCCATTTTTGGCGATACCGCGTCACGGCAATTAACGGGCGCCGTACTCCCCGACTGACCGTGAGAAACGGCGGCGCATGAAAGGGAGCCGAGAAGTGCAAAATGGGGTGCTCTTCTTAGAACGTCGCCACCCACGGTTAATCCTTTTGTAACTGTGGCGGCGTCTGCAAGGTCGTAGAAGGCCGCGGTATACCCCCAACAAGGATTAGACTGCGAGACACACCGGCTGAGAGCCAAACGTTTGACTGTTCCCACGGGGAAAAGCGTGGGAAACGCTCTGGTGGCCAAGCCGTATGACAACAACCCGACAGGTTGTCACTCTCGCTAGTTGAGGGCCCTCTCCCAATTAAAAAGGGGTGGGGTCAAAATAATTTTGGGGCGGAGTTTCCCATCAATTAAACGCGCATGATTGGGCCCAGGTAGAGGTCTCTTGTCCCCAAATAAGAGAGCGAGGAGACACGAGGGGGATTTAAGCGCAGGAGTTTGCCCTGCCAGGCAGACTAGTCGCTGACCAAGATGGTGTAGAAACAGATCAACAAGCATCTCTTCTAGAAGTTTTTAGTGTGGCTCTGTATCGGCTGTCCACCTAAACTTAGCCGTTCGTCTAGTTGTGACGCGATATCAACGTCTGCAACGTAGGCATCGGGACTTCGCCTCGAGTTAGCTCAACCTGCTCGAAGTCACCTGCAAGCACTAGCCTCCCGGAGCCACCAGCGTTGTAACACCGCCGACATCACAGTCATGCCAGAACTCTCTTCGACTTCTCGCATCCGATCGTCGGGGACACAACGCTGCCGGTCATCACACGTATGCCTTCACCTGTTTATATCTTCGAACTTTCTCCTCCGTCGTTCTATTCTTGTTAGTTTGTGTAGTTTGTAATAGTTCTCTCTCGTAAGCTGATTTATTGTTTCTGTTATATATTTCTTTAGTTGTATCAAGTGTCGATGTATTTTGTTAGTTGTATTGAAGTGTTGTATTAGATCCCGTGTGCTGCAATATCACTAGATTAAAGTTTGTTTTGTTTTCTCACGTCTCTGATCTCTTCACTTTCTCTGCTTGCGTACGGAACGAACCAACCTGCTGTCATTCCCGTCGCCGACTTCGCGCTGGCGACGCTAGAGTGGCAGCTTGTAACACTTAGGCCATTTTCGAATAATGGTTCAGTATTGACAGTGATACATGAGTGTCATTTTATCTCTTAGGCACATGACCCATAGGCTAACTACTGGACATTTTTTTAAAACAAGGCTCTCAAAAGTGCTGGAACTTTTGCTGTAGAAGTGCACATGGATTTCACAACATGTTTATTGAAAAGCCCTCGAAGCATACGTTAAGAGAGGAAAGTATGCTTGTGGTGGGCAACTCGGCAGAAAGAGCTAAAGGAACGAAAACCGACCATGGTCTACTTTGCAACAAAGTGTTGCAGGTGAAGAGTTTCGCCATTTGTGTTTCTTTAAGTTGAGAAAATGAATATATTGTTACGCCTACGAGGGGTTTATTCGAAGCAGACGTAACGGTCGACTCGACGGTATACCGCAGTGAACGCGAAGCAGCGAGCTCTTGCCATGAACCGAACGTCCTCTTCTTCTGCTACCACCATGTTCCCCGCTACACAGGTGCACATACCTAAATTACACATGTGGTAACACTTCCCTCCGCGCAGACGAAGCCCACTGGGCGAGTCAAACAGTCTCTCGAGGAATAAAGCGCTTCAAACGTGCAACATGGACAAGTTCAGTTTTTGCAGACCGTCGGCCGTTTGAATGGAGACGCGCTATGCGGTAAACTAAATCACTGATACGGTCTGCAACAAGATAAGGTCCCGCATAGTGCGCTAGCAGTTTCTCGCTCAAACCGCGTTTTCTAGTTGGTGTCCACAGCAACACTAGGTCGCCGCGATTGTACGTCACGTGTCGGCGTCGGCGGTCAAAATGTGCCTTCGAGCGATCTTGCGAAGCAAGAGTGCGCAAAAAAGCAAGGCGTCTAGCTTCTTCTGCCCGACAGATGATCTCGGATATGCAGGGATCACGGTGGTCCAAACACGGGAAGATGGTATTCAGGGTATGACGAGGTGGTCGAGCATATAGAAGGAAGAAAGGACTGTAGCCGGTAGTTTCATGCTGAGCGGTGTTGAATGCATATGTGATAAAGGGTAGAATACTGTCCCAGTCCTTATGATCGGATGCAACATACATAGACAGCATGTTCGAGAGAGTTCTGTTCGTTCGTTCAGTTAGACCGTTCGTTTGGGGATGGTATGGCGTAGAGTGCCGAAACCTTGAAGCACAGACACGAAGCATCTCTTCCATCACGTCTGCTGTGAATTGTCGGCCACGGTCACTGATTACGATTTTGGGAGGTCCATGTCGAAGAATTACAAAACGTAGCATGAAGGAAGACACATCGGCTGCAGTTGCCGATGGTATGGCAGCTGTCTCGCAGTACCGTGTTAAATGGTCGGTGCAAACGACTATCCAGCGATTTCCATCAGACGACCGGGGAAAGGGTCCAAGGAGGTCAATCCCGACTTGTTCGAATGGAGCTCTAGGGGGCGGCACCGGATGTAATCTCCCTAAAGGAGCACTTGTTGGGCGCTTATGACGTTGACACTCGTTACAGCTAGACACGTATTGTTCCGTCGTCTGGCGCATTTTGGGCCAGTAGAATCTTTCTTGAAGACGGCACAGAGTTTTCGCTGTGCCTAGATGACCGGATGTTGGGTCATCATGCATAGCCTGCAAAACATAAACGCGAAGACTCTTCGGAACAACCAGAAGATATCGTGAGCCGGTGTTGGTGTAGCTCTTTTTGTACACTAGCCCGTCTCGGATGCAGAAGCGCGTAGGCGATGATTTTGGTTTGGTAGCAAGAAGCTGTTGTACGGTGCTGTTCCTTTGTTGCTCATCCTTAATGGTCTTGTTATCGGGAAATGGGTGGTCGAGTGATGCAATGTAGGTATCGAAGGTGTCCGCGTCACATTCAATCGTTGGAAGCGGCAGTCGCGAAAGACAATCTGCGTCAGCGTGACGTCGGCCGCTTTTATAGGAAACCGTGAAGTCATATTCTTGTAGACGAAGTGCCCAGCGCGCCAGCCGACCAGACGGGTCACGCAGGTTGACCAACCAGCAGAGAGAATGATGGTCTGTCACGACGGTAAAGGGGCGTCCGTACAGGTAGGACCGGAAGCGCTGCACTGCAAAGACTACTGCAAGGCATTCTTGCTCTGTGACAGTGTAGTTACGCTCGGACTTGCTGAGCGAGCGACTTGCATACGCTACGACGTGTTCTTGATTATCCAAGCGTTGAACCAGGACAGCACCTACACCAATACCACTGGCGTCTGTGTGAATCTCAGTGGGAGCGAGAGGATTGAAGTGGCGAAGAATCGGATGGGACGTCAAAATAAACTTCAACTCCGAAAAAGCAGACTCGCATTCCGGGGTCCAGTCAAACTGCGCACATTTCTGAAGCAGACACGTGAGCGGGTATGCGATATTGGCAAAGCCAGGAATGAATCGGCGAAAGTATGAACAAAGCCCCAAAAAGCTTCGCAGTTCTTTCACCGAGCTTGGCTGCTTAAATGCCTCCACTGCGGCCGTCTTGGCGGGATCCGGTCTTATGCCTTCTTTGTTTACTAAGTGTCCAAGGGCGAGTGTTTGGCGCTCTCCAAAACGACATTTCTTTGAGTTCAGCACCAAGCGTGCTTTGCTTAGACAGTCCAGTACGAGACCAAGGCGTGTGTTGTGCTCACAAAAGGTGCGCCCAAAAATTACAACGTCTTCCAAGTAACACATACACACTTCCCACTTCAATCCACGTAGAATGTTGTCCATAAATCGCTCAAAAGTTGCGGGCGCGTTGCAGAGTCCGAAAGGCATCACATTGAATTCAAATAGTCCGTCTGTTGTAACAAATGCCGTCTTCTCCTTGTCTTCCTCGTGCATTGGAATCTGCCAGTAGCCTGACCTCAGATCCACAGACGAAAAGTAAGAGGCCGATGATAGACAGTCGATAGCATCATCAATCCGCGGGAGTGGGTATACGTCTTTTTTAGTGATGGCGTTGAGACGGCGGTAATCAACACAAAATTGCCATGTCCCATCTTTCTTCTTCACTAGAATTACTGGAGCGGCCCACGGACTACATGATTCTTGAATTACATTTTGCTTGAGCATCTCGCAAACCTGTTCATTGATCACTGCGCGTTCGGAAGGTGATACACGATATGGTTTCTGTCGGAGAGGTCTGTGAGATGTCGTGTCGATTCGGTGCTTTATACGAGAAGCAGGGAATGACGGTGAATCTTGCTGTGCGAAATCAAGAATACCAGCATGTTTGTGCAGAATAGTCGCCAGTTCATTACGTTCCTTGGTGCTGAGTGACTTATCAATCATAGCCATAATGGTGGCGTCCCTGGCGTGCAGATTATCGCAACGGGTCTTATCCGGGGAACCATTGCTTTCTGCGAGGGTGGCAAGCGACAATACTTGGTGTTCACGAATCTCTGCAGGTTTCAGACCCTTCGGCAGCACTGTAGGTTCATTAGAGCAGTTAATCGCCCATAAACCAGTATGCCCTTGCGCAACCGATAATGTACAGTAGGGTATTAAAACTGTCTTCTTTATGCAACTGAGATGCACGGGCTCCACAGTTGCGTCAAATGTTTTCTCGCTTGCAGGTGAACAGGCAACAGGGACACATTTTGCAGACAACGGCGGCACAGTTGTGTCCACAGACACGCAAAGAGCACTTTCTTGAGAGGGCGAGTTTTCCATAAACGAAACTGGGATATCAGAATCTACTGTAATTTGTCCTGTGCGGCAATCAACAGTAGCACCACATAGCTTCAAGAAATCGAGTCCCAGAATGACGTCGTGCGTAGTATGAGGGAGAACAGCAAACTCCGCGACAAAGTTCTGGCATGCCAAACTAACAGTCACAGTGCAGACACCAACAGGTTGTAACACCTCTCCGCTCACTCCACGAAACGTATCAGGACGATCCCAACGAAACATAACCTTTCGTCCAAGAAGGCGGGTGAAAACTAAACTCATCACTGACACGCTTGTACCTGTGTCCACCAACGCCATCGTCGGTACACCATCGATAAGCACTCGAACCTTATTTCTAAGCATGGAAGCTAACGGAGGTATATCTGTTGAAATCGAGGAATGTCCGGCGACCTCACCTCCAACGGCCGCGCCGGCTAGTTTTCCGTAAGAGGCGAGGAGTGGCGGCGCCGAGGAGACGGTGATCGGTTGGCACGAGGGGCAGGTGGTGGTGTCACACTGCGGTCAGAGGCCGGAGATTGGTTTCGTAGCGGTCCTGGGATCTCGTAAGACGCGCTTCCCGGGAATGTCGGTGCTCGGGTAAGGCCAGAACGGTTAAATCTTGGTGATCGGTCGTACCTTGGTGGCTGCCGGTAGTTGCAATACCTGGCAATGTGTCCTTCGAAGCCACAGTTGTAGCAGACTGGTAGAGGACGCTCGCTGAACCAATGCTGAGACCGCTCAGCTGTGAAGGGTCGGTGACGAGCTTGCTAAGCGGGGGCTGCCCACCTCTGTGTGGCGGGGCCGTGCCGAAGGCGTTGGCCATATCGCTGGTCGGCCGTGAATGAGTCACGACGTGGCCTCGGATTTGCAATTTCGCTGATGTCTGCCACACATACCGATGGTGGCAAAGTAGCTGATGGTGCCGCCGTGTAGTAGGGTAGATCGGTAGGTGGATGAGGAATGGTTTCGTCGATCCTACCACCTTGTCGCTGCAGCTCTTCACGCACAATTGCCCGAATAATAGCCGCAAGGTCGGTGGGCGGGCTCACGTCGACGCTGGCAACCGTTGTCACATTTGCCAGCCTACCAAATTTCGGGGCGATGCGACGAGTCTTCAATTTTTCAAACGTGCGGCATTGGCGTTGGACGTCGGAGGCAGAGGTGAGGTCATCCCTGCCTATCAGAAAATTGTAAACGTCTTCCGCTATGCCTTTCAATAGGTGTCCGACCCTGTCTTCTTCGGACATCTGCGGGTTTATAATCTTGCAAAGCTTAAGGACGTCCTCTATATAAGCAGTGCAGTTTTCTCCAGGAGTCTGGGCTCTTCCAGCAAGAGTCCGCTCCGCGCTTTTCTTTTTTGAGTCGGAGTCACCAAAACACTTCTTGAGTTCTTGAGCAAAAAGAGCCCATGTTGTCAAGGACTCTTCGTGGTTTTCATACCACATCAGTGCAGTGTCCGTGAGAAACAGCGCGACGTTTTCCAGCTGATCGATAGAGTTCCAGTGATTGTACCGGCTCACCCTTTTGTAGTGCGTTAGCCACGCGTCCACATCTTCTCCTGCCATTCCCGCGAACGGGCGGGGTTCCATGTAGTGATGCCGAGGTGTAGTCAGTGTAGATTGACGCGAAGTCGAGGCGGTTGATTCCTGACCTTCGCTCTGGGTCATGACGACTGTTGTCGGCGGCAGACCGGCAAGACGACGGCTCCGGCGAACTCCGAACAGCTGTGGCTCCGTGGTACGTCGACGTGTCGTACCCAGCACCTCTACCACTCTGTTACGCCTACGAGGGGTTTATTCGAAGCAGACGTAACGGTCGACTCGACGGTATACCGCAGTGAACGCGAAGCAGCGAGCTCTTGCCACGAACCGAACGTCCTCTTCTTCTGCTACCACCATGTTCCCCGCTACACAGGTGCACATACCTAAATTACACATGTGGTAACAATATCATTATCTAAAAAATGCCATCTCGAAATCACTTCTAGTTCTATTACTAACGCCATGTGAATTTTCTATATGATTCAATAACGCAAGTATAGCATCAAAAACGAAGTATAGCATCAAGCACAACGTCGCAGGAGAATCATTCCGTTAGGTGAAGGTCTCCTGCCCCTGTACCACTTCTGAATAAAAAAAAGAATTGGAGACAGCCAAAGTTTAGGTTCAGCCCTGAAGTTTGTTTTATTTTGATTCAAATCTTGACGGTAGGATGCCAAAATTCGTTTTACTGCATTTGATAGTCGTTTCACATTCTCGAGAAAACTGGTGCAATCAGCGCAGGAACTGCAAGACAAGAAAGATACGTATGAAATATATCATTGCCTCGGAAAAAAAGAGCACTAAATAAAAAAGTAACCTTTAAGTCACTTCAAAGTCATAAAAACAACGGCACATTGCTTACAAATAAATTTACATTGAAAGCAATTATTTCCCTCAAATGTATTTTTCTTGGAACCTTAGGGCTTCTGGCTCCTGTGAAAAAACCCCGTGGTGCGGCTTTCAATTTTTCACTCGTGCTGGAACCAAATATCTTATTTTTATCACGCTGAGTACAGTTTAAGGTCAATTTAACAAAGCAACTACACCACTCGGTTGATTTTGTGATGTTGGGAAGTTATTACCATTGTGAAATGACCTTTTGAGAACTTCAAAATATCGAATTTTAACGTACCAACACTCGAAAGCAGCCTCACGTATTTTATTTTATTTTATTTTATTTATTATTTTATTTATCTGATGAATAGAGAGCAGTATGTCTTGATTGATGGTCATGCCTCGAGCTGTCTTCCTGTCACATCCGGAGTGCCTCAAGGTAGTGTTCTGGGGCCGTTGCTTTTTCCGGTATACATCAATGATATCGTCACTGTAGTTACACCCACCACTCATGTCCAGCTGTTTGCAGATGACTGTATTTTATTCCGTGAACTCTCCAGCATGCAAGATCAAGTAGAACCTAACACAAACCTGGACAATATATACAGTTGGTGCAGGGATTGGGGCATGGTTGTCAACGCAGAGAAAACGGTTTCCCTCCGCATAACGCGCAAAAAATCTCCATTCCAATTTCAGTACACACTGGGATCATGCGCGGTGAACCAAGTCAACAGCTTCAAATACTTAGGCGTAACGTTCACTAGTAATCTTTCCTGGAACTTGCACATAGAAAACATCTGCTCCTCCGCTTTTCGAAAACTGTGTTTCTTGAGACACAAACTTCGTAATTCGCCTCCAAGTGTTAAACTTCTTTGCTACCATTCATACGTTAGACCAAAATTTGAGTATGCTGCTGTAGTATTGTACCCATATACTAAAAATAACATCGATAAATTGGAAAATATTCAGAGGAAAGCTGCCAGGTTCATTTTTTCAAAATTTCGTCGCACGGATTCTCCCTCTGAATTAATGATTGCCAATAACATTCCCAAGCTTCAGTTAAGAAGACAAAAATTTCGTCTCGATTTCCTCTGCTCACTTACTAAACATGAATTGGCTATCGACCCCTCCCTGTATATATCCGCCCTGACCACAAAACACACGCGGCACCATAACCCTAGATCGCTAACACCATACCGAGCGCATACCGATACTTTTAAATTTTCATTTTTCCCGCGTACCGTGGCTGAATGGAATTCCAATGCTGAGCCATACTTATTAGATACCGTATAGCCCCATTTTTTGTTAGTGTTGTTAATTGTGTGTTGGATTGACAATGCAATGTCCGCCGTTTAATTTTTTGTCCCTTTTGCTATTTTTGTATTATTGTGCTATTCAAGTGCTCGTCCTGCCAGGACCACAACTGTGGTCTGCAGTATGTATTAAATAAATAAATAAATAAATAATTTGTTACCAATACAGGCATGTGCTTGGGAAGAGCCGGTGCGAAAAGCTGGGCTATGGAGCCTCTGTTAGCCCTGTCACACAGTCGAGACAGTGGTCACCTGAAGCTGAGTAGCTAACAATATGTAAATGCGGACAGAAAGGAGACTGATCGTGTGAGTAGGCCAATCGAGAACACTGCAAGGAGATGACCGTGTTTAGCTGTCACTTAGATGATCAAATAATAACGAAAGTAATCACTGAAGTGTCCCTGCGCGAGCATTTCCAGGAAGAAATTATTCACGTCGTCATTTAAATGTAATGGCGCATATATATATATATATATATATATATATATATATATATATATATATATATATATATATATATAATTTCCTTTTTTGCTAACATATTTGCGAGACGGCTTACTTAAAGGGGGTGTCTTACCAATGTGCCTTCGTTAATTCGACTGGAAAACAACATTTAACATTATAGTACTCGGCAAGGAAGAGAAAGTTTTGTCTCGATAGCCGGAAATCCGTAAAATCGAGTTTGTTAGGTCGAATTTTTACTGTACATCCTAAGCTTTCGTAGTTAGTTTGCAGGGAATGTTTGACTTTCAAAAACACGACGAAGCAGTTTGGACAAGGTGAATCCTGTAGTGCTTTCTCACCTTTGGTGTGAAGTCCCAAGTTGTGATATACTTCCCTGATTACTGGCTGCTGGAACTGGTGGATGAGGACGAAAAAGGAGACGAAAAAAAAACGTGTAAACATCAAGAAACGATTCAGTAAAGTTTTATAAAAAAAGCTGTGCAACAGTTTTGCATTATTAGTTATACTCAAACGACGCTTAGTTTCAAGTGCATAAGTTGTGCTGAAAAGCAGAACGTTGAAGAAACACAACATGTCGGCAGAAAACGAAAAAGCTAAGAAACTGAACCTTCAAAAGGAGAGTGCAGGCACATTTTCCAAGGAGAAAGGGTGCGCACTTATGCCGACTATTGGTGTAAAAAAAAGCCGTAGTATGTGAATGCAGACTGTCCGACTTTTTTGCAATTTTTACCGTTCCTAATGCGATTCGCGCCAAATACATATGTATACTTGCATAAAAAGAAATGAAACCACGTTATGTGATTTCCATAATTTCGAATGGGCATCAACACGGCAGTATTTAGAGTCATGATAACTATGGGGTTACTGTAGTCACAAGCTGAAATTCTTAATGCATGAATACCTTTTCGATAGCGTTTGCAAAAATGAACGATGGCATGTTGAGACTTTATTGCGACATAAGTATTAGGCAGGAAATGTGAATGTTCGTAAGCACTTTAGCACGTCACCTCATGTAGCTAAGTAAGGTCCCCTTTTATGCGGGTGGGTGCAAGTATCATGCAATGCACGGCCTGATCATATTCGCTTCCAATAATACCTAATTTTTAATAGATCTTCAGCTGTAGAACAATTATTCACAGCCTCTCTTTGAAGTTTATGTGTAATGATATGTCATAGGAAGATTGTTAATTATCATTCCGCGATGAAAAAGCTAGTTGCGATAGTTGAAGAGCATGCACTTCCGAAATCAGCGCCTGAAATTGCCGGACGGAGCACTTATGTCTTGTGTCTCCTTTGTATCCATGTCACTTTTTTTTCGCGCTGGTTCAAAAATGTCTTTTTTTTTCATAAAAGACTTGCAGGCTGTAGAAGATAGTCCATAAATAGCAGCGAATACACGTTATAAGTGAAGAGCCAATTACAACTACTGATACGTTATTTGTTAATTGGCAGTGTAAGCAGCATGCAAAACGTGTGCACGTTTTACGCCACCGGCTACGAGTCACTTCATTTTTTTTTTTTGCCAAGACCATTCACCGAGATCGTGTTGCACGCTCTCAAATGCCTATTGCCTGATCATTTGCATCTACTTCATCAAATGCTATAGTGGGGTGGACTTAAAAAGATTACGAAATAAGAATTTACAATGTCATGCAACGAAGCTCATGATTTCTCATTGCTGGGCCACAACTGCTATGTATGATGCGTAAAACGTCCGGCATATCTCGACGCCGCTTTTTTGCATATCTAATGGGGTAAGCTTTCTACGCTCACAACTAGCCTACTTCTCTACATGGTGCTGCTGCAAGCGTTCTTCTTCAGTACATGAGTGTTGTCCCCTCGTTTTGTAGAACACCCACGGCCTATGAATTTCCACCTGTCTCCGGACAGTTGTCATAATGAAACCAAAATTAAGTTAAAGTTTGCATAAATTATAGAAATCCAGCTGACGGTCGCCTTCGCACCTGGAAGATGAGGCAGAAGCACTCCTGGCGGCACTCGAGCTACCAGCCCCGGCACGACGGACTTGTTGCTGGACACGCTGACCCGCGCTGGAACCGGTGCCAAAACCCCAGCCGTAGCCATAACCGGGGTAGCCATAATAAGAACCAGGACCATATCCGTAGTATCCGTGGCTTGGCCAGGAACCATAGAAGTCGCCGAAGCCACCGAATCCGTATTCATCACCGAAGCCGTAAGGTGCAGGGTAGTAACCGCCGTAACCACCGAAGGTGCCGTACATGCCGTAGCCTCCTGTGAAGCCAGGTCCATAGAAACCGGCGGCACCTTGACGCACAGAACTTGAGCCACTGGATCCTACAGCTCCACTAAGACCCTGCCTTGATGGAGCAAATGAAGCACTTCCCGGGCCAAATGCGCTTCCAGCACCGCTGAGAGCAAAACTAGGGCGGGCTCCACCGGACACTGCTTCCAAATACGCCAGCGCTTGCAAGTCCACCGGCACGGCCAAGTCCGCTAGCTAATCCTCTACCAAGTCCGCCACCCAAGCTGAGTCCAGAACCCAGACCAGTGCTGGCGCTTGGGGAGCTAAGGTCGACCTTTACAGCCGCGCCATAAGCCAAAGACGCTGCAGTTTAAGAAAAATAAAAAAATGAATATTTGGAGCTCTCTGGCTTCTGGAATCCATGTGAGAGATAATCTCAAAACATTCCCCTTCTTCACTGTTGTGAAAAATTTCAAGGCATTTGGCTTGACCTCTACAAAGGAATGTTATTTTGTGCAACATAAATAAATGTTCCCAAGATATACATTTTGTTGCAGCATTTTGGTAATAGCACATCATTTGAAGAAAATAGCATTCATCTAGCTATATTCAACTATGCTACGACTATTGTTCTTCGAGGAACACTACTTTTTCGAGATGCTCTTGCATGCCTTAACTATGACAGCAGGTTTTGTCAAATATATTTAGCAATGTTGCCAGAATTTGAGTTCACTCAGGCATGCATCGCTTGTCCTAATACTTAATTATTTTGGCTTGCCCAATTCAGTACAGTTGTAACAAACCTGCGCGAAAATGCATTACTTTGCGGAATACTTCATCGTACGAATCATTTCTTGGAACATACTGCACTTAATTTACTCTTTTTTTCCTCTTCAAACTACTTCTGCATCGGAGTTCATTGCCACACCAAGCGATCACCGCCAAAATTCTTTGGTATTCTTCATGTACAAGAGTACTTCAGAGGTTATTCCTGCGATTGAAACCTCTTTTCCGTGATGCCGACTCTAGCGAGTGCACAGGAAGCTAAAACACGGCGGAGACAGATGAACGCTGAAGCTACATCCTGCGCACGCTAAAAACGAGAACGTTTTTTTTAATTAAGCCTACCCGCTTACTTTCGGCGTGATTTCTGAATTGCCCTAGTATTTCTACCCTGTAAGTTAAACACACGGCAGCATTCGGTGCATAACGCCATGGTGACCACTGCAGCACAGGGATGATTGAATGTGCATATTTCTAGCCGATTTGAATACCAGACGTGCTCTTGACATTGTTCTGCGTAAGCTTGAACGACGGTCAGTTGGTAGATAGACATATAAATAGCGCTTTGTTATTCCAGTTCACTTGGCTAAGCAAGAAGGTACTTCAATGCGTCCGTCTTGCGAAGCACATAAATGAGTACAAAGCTTGTGATGGTAATCATGCCACTCGTTTCGGAAGCAATGTTACTGATCAGTCGGTACTGCGGTACCTGGCTGACAGCAGCAACAGGGACAGACTCAAACCCTGAAGTGTTCGGAGCAGAAATAAACAACGTAACATCTCTGACATTGAATGCTCAACAGGGCTTATTGCTGGGCAATGTTCGCCCTGTTGGCTGGCAAGTTCGGATGGCCTTTAGACGTCCTAAACTAATAAACAAATGAACAAAGATATTTTTCCTTGAACTTTTGCATGTGTGCCAACTTACGATGATGATTGTTGTCTTCTTTAGAAAGTGCGTTATGAATATCTGAATTGACAAGAAAGGTATTGCTTATTTAGCTTGTTCTTTTAGTCTACAAAGATTGTTGTGTAGCCGCGCTCAATCCCTAAGTTGTAATGATGGCATGGCTAAGCGCCGAGCTGGAATACGTGGTGAGTTCTTGTTTTTATATTTAATTCTTTCTAACATGCTTGCAGTGTCTTTTTATGAGAAATAACATTGTAATTTGATAAAGGTTATATGTATTTGATAGACTATACACATATTCACAGCGTCGAAACTCTGTACCACAACAGAAACTATGATTTTAAAGCAAGTTATGTTGCCTAAACTTAATTTGCATGGTCTTTTTTGTAGAAATAAAGAAACAGTAGCCTTGTCAAAAGCGTCTGTCTATATGGAGGAGCGTGTATTATTATTTAGTTCAATTTTAAAAACTCCTAGTGATAGCAATAGCTGGAGCCTTCCACCACAACCTCCTCCTTAACAGTAGCGTGGTACAGGAGCGTACAAACTAAAGAATTATTAGAAGCACCGTAGTAGTGGGATTTTTCAGTCACTGGTTGATGTGTATATTTCTGTATTCAAATTTCTTGGTAACGCAGAAAACTGCGCAGATTACTCGACAAATTCAGTTTAGCTGATTGTCTTCTTTCTGCTATTTGCGTTTTTGTATATTTTTCACTATTTTTACCGTCAGTTTAATGGATCATTGTGTACCATAAGCAACGAAAAATTTCGCTGCCTTGAGCTAAAAGTTGAATCCATGCTTTTTCGGTTACGTCATGCACGTGCATACATTAGTACGTAAATGTACTTCATGGTATTTGAATCATTAAGCTGCTTCAATTATATAAAAGATTAACTTAGAAATGCAAAGCTAAACTTGCTGCTTCCATCCAATCTAGAAACACACTCTCGTTCAGAGGGCATCGTCAGTGGCTGTTTCCTGAAAAAACTATAAATATCTAAGGCCGTTCGCAATGCTAGCTAGGTTATAATCGAAGGAAATGTAATTATATTACAACAAACGCTATCCTCATCGGCAGCAAAAAGAAGCAGTATATTCACTAACAACGTAAGTTTGGCTCCTGACTATCTGTTCCTTTCAAATTGGGCTCAGTTTCACCTTCCCACACAAAGACACTAAAAGGAAAATTTGTTTCAGCGCTTGCGATTCCAAATTGTTTATTACCAAAAATACATGTGACGCTTTGTCTCACAGTCCTCATATACATGAAATATTCATGTTCAGGAGCTCGTGGTACCTCCAAGAGGACGATGTTGTAAGCACACTGTTTATAAGTGTGCAAGAACACACATATAGTTCAACTTAAATATTTAGAGAAACCTTAAAGACTCGAGTAGGTGCGGGTTACTAATGCGTAAATCAATACGAAGGCTTATACCATAACTGTAGCTCTGCTAAACATATGCAAGCAAAACATTTGCAACCTACGCAAACAGGTATGTTCTGTGTTCCACCGTACTTGCGCCGCTCTGAGTGAACAACTGGCATAGGAAGAGTGAGGGAGACTCAAAATATTTTGTTGACGATGCGAATTATGATGTTTGAAAAATGTTGAGCTTTTCTCTTGTTTGTGCAATGTGCGCAGTGAAGCTATAAAGCCAGACCAAGTGTCTCATACGTTAGAACTGAGGTTCCTAGATAGGCTCTATAACTGATGCAGCATATGATAACACAAGGCTGCTTAGAAGCGAAGTATCTTACCTGCAGACAAGAGCGTGATTGCAATGAAGGCCTTCATGGCTGTGGTTTTCTTGGCGTCTACTTTCTGACGGCCCACAGAAAAGTGAAATTTGCAACTGTGCGCCAGCTTATATATATCACGACGGGTGGACCGAGTCGAAGGAGCACAAGAACACCACAGTGCACAGGTTCAAACAATTCTTTTCTCGCATTGCCCCCCTCCCATGCAACGCTTGTTTCTATAAAAAATAGAGGGACATACTTCGCATGTCTTTTTTTTTTCTTTTTATAATGAATAATGGGTGCTCTGTGATGTAGAATAGTAAGTTGAAAAAGTTTCAGAACAGCACCTATTGTTGATTGGGAAGCCAGAAGTGCTAAAGCTACGTAAATTGCCTTTAAACGCAAAAAAGTATATACAATGCATGTCTAGAGACAAATCAGCTATGTCCCGGCTTGTCACGTTGGCGTACCGTTGCAGTTTTGCACAAGCTTTCTCGCGAACTCTCGTGATCACGCGCTATGCCTTTTGTTCATCTTCTACGCACATGCGCTACCCATTTTTCATTGCTTTTTCGTTGAATATCACCCCTTTTTGCAAAAGATACTTATTTCCTGCCAGAAAGCATCACTAATAGTTCACTATATTTACGTTCTAAGGCCGTGGGCATGTGGCTACTTTAAAAGCTTTTGCTTGTTTTGTTTTTCTTTTTTACGGTTCGTTCTTCAGTGGGCTCGTTTGCAGCCCATGTTCCTCAGCCCTGCTATTCAAGAACACCAACCCGAACCTTGATGTAGCAGATAATGAGGCATCAGCTTTGTTTAAAACGTAAAGGTTAGGCGGCTTTCAGCTGAGATAAATGTTCCTAGTATTCTTGAAAGCGTACGAAAATTGCCGCGCGTCGCAACTGCGGACTTATTGAACCCTTTTTATGAACTCGTTGAGTTTAGTCAAGGCGATGTAAACATGATCTACATGGTTAGGTACAGCAGGCCAGCGAAAACCTCCCAGCATTCTTGTGGAACGCATTGGATGTATAGTATAAATGCCATTCATACAAAGAAAACCAAAATTACTAAGCGATAGACATGCTTTCCGTTCAAAGAAATATCTTGGGACGTATATAGGCAATCCCAGCCTCAGCCCATGGATAATATTGTATAACTGCTCACGTAATGAAAGGCTAATACCTAACCCTCCTAAGGAGGACTTTCAACATTTATCTACTTCAAGAAAACTTTTGCACCCCTCTATCTGTATTGAAACTATATGGGATAATATAAAGAATACGGCGCACTAAGGATTGTTCTTAGAACTTCCGTGAGTTATTTTGTGCCTGAAATCCGAGGCGTGCCTGAGGAAATTCATAGTGAAAGTTTAAGCTTGATTTATTAATCACGCGTTTCACTGATCATTCAAATGCTTTTTGAATGCGACTATTTGATTTGAATCAAACGGAAAACAAAGAGCTCGTGTCATCGCTCGTAGAATTTTGGCATTCTGAATCCATTAATAACCTTGATACTATACTTCACGCTACCTTTATACCTATGAGAAGAGAAGGGATTAAGACGAGCACTTGTCTGCACCCCTCTCCTTGTCCTGCCTCAAATATTCGCATAACGTGAACACTTACGCATTACCAACAAGTCTAATTTCATACGTTTAGCCCTTTTGAAGAACAGTGCTATTGAATATTATTACTGAAAATACTATTGAAAGAGCTTATCAAGCGAGAACTCGCATAACGCCCCACTGTGGTGTTCTAGTGGCTAAGGTACTCAGCTGCTGACCCGCAGGTCACGGGATCGAATCCCGGCGGCGGCGGCTGCATTGCCGGTGGAGGCACAAGTGCTGTATATCTGTGTGTTTAGATATGGGTGCACCTTTAAAGGGCGGTCGAAGTTTCCAGAGCCCTTCACTACGGCATCTCTCATAATCATATGGTGGTTTTCGGGACTTTAAACCCCACATATATATCGAGAGCTCGCATAACTTTATTGAATCATAGTACCTACAAAGTGTGGCGTAAGCAGATATTGGCAGTGTTTTTCGGAACTCCTATTTAACTTAGTAGTTATTACTGACAGAGGAGTCTTGAATGAAGCACCCAGGAAACAAGCCGGAAGAGCTCATTCCATGTTTAGTTGTGGTCACATTTTGACTGTGAAATTGTGTTCACAATGAATGACTGCAGCATTTTTACACAGAATAAGTCAACAAGGGCAGAAGTACATATATTTAAAAATGAGCAATGGTAGGTGTTCCCTTGAGAATCTCACATTCACATAATAAAAGTGACACCATCAGATTAGAATGGTGACAGTTCATTCGTATAAACTTTGTTATAATACTTTCTTTTGAACACATACAACTGTGCACAGATGCCCGTTCATTCACTGCAATCACATCTAATATTGGGCGCAAGGTGTTCGAGAAATGAAGAAGTGCTAAAAAGCTTAATATCATTGCTGTTTGTCTAACCATGGTGGTAAGAACCGCAGAGACGGTATACACAGGGCGTGGCAGCAGTATGCACTGAAACAATATCGTGTATTTGAAACTTTAGGGGAAGATTTTTTTCGAAACTTCTGTTTGTAGAGAAAGCATTGCATCCTTCTTCAAAGGCAGACTTTGCTAGCAGCTGGTTTCGCGGGAGTATGTAAATGCTGCTGCTATAACGCGAACCAAGGCAATCGTGCAAATATAGGAGGATGCTATGATGGTCCTATAGGACAAGAAACATCTACACGTACAGTATTACGTAATGGACTACGACAATAGTGTGGCGATGAAAAGGCATGCAATCCAGGTCTTTTATTGTGTGGCCTGCTATATGGATGGCCGGGCATCGCATCCTTTCGTTTGAATTGTAGATATCCGATTGATTGATCGGTGTATATTGAGGGGATGCAGATAAGAGATGCGCTACATCGTCAAATACTTTCAGCAGATCCTACGCAGTGACGGAATTGATTCATACGACATAACGGCTCTGTGTTTCATGATAAACCAAGTATTATGAGGAGGGGGAGCACCGTTTTTTATACATCAATCTGTGTACGGGATGCTACAGAACCACACACCGACTTTACTACGACGATCAAAGCGAGTCTGTATAGTGGAATGTAATTAAGCCATTCTCGCGTGATAGAAGACGTCGGTTAGATTAAGTAGAGGAGAATCTTTTAACGCGCTGACCCTTGGTAAGCAGCGTTCATTCGTTTATTCCGATATAGCACAACAGTGTCACACCTTAAATTCCCAACCTCCATGAGCGTCAGATACTGCAAACGGCAACGCGCGTATGGACAACTTATAGTAAAACAATGGAAGAGTGACCAGAAATGCCACCAGGGATGGTGAAGGCTTAGTACAGCGGTGGTGCATAAAATATAAAGTTAACGGTAAGACCTCACCGATCCCTAGCCGAATGCAAAACTTGACAGTTGGTGGCGTCGGCCTACCGTGTCAGTGGTGGGAACGCGAGTCATGCGGAAAACCATCACATGATGACTTCACCATACGGCTTCACCATGGCATCACAGATTGCGAGAATTTTCGACGACATGACATCACTATGACGTCATCACGTGACGCTGGCGCTTGCCAAAAGAGGGCCGAAGACAGTGGCTGTGCATGCCCAGCTGAGCTGTAGGAATATCACAGAGCCTGTAGACAATGTAAAACAACGTGAGGTCCAGAAAGTTTTTGGAAGTGGGCAAGGAAGCATCTACACATCGACTAAGAAAATAAGGAAGGCGAGAATTTTTCGTATAGTTCATAGATGTTCTTGTAGATTTTGTTCGGATGATAACCAGTGTGCGCAGAGAATGTCAAGGTGTTTACTTCCACATCAGACCTTTTTAAAGGTGGCCTGAATCACACTTTCAAGTTACCATCAGTGGACCTCAGTACTGAACTTTATTTCCTCATGAATCGATTGCCACCAATCAGTTTAGAGTAATTTTACAGCGAAAGCTGTTATGAGATCACAACACGGGTCACGCGCATTTCTCTGCCGCCGTCGCCACCGCTGTCAGTTACGACATCGCGCAAAATTTAAAAAAAAGGCAGATCCCACGTACAGTGCAAATCGATGATATGCAAATCAGGAATGAGAAATTCTGATATGTCACTTTAAAATCAGCACACCGTTACGAGGTGAAAGTAAACGATGCCGTCCATGATATTCGCGTCATCAGTATCATGTTTGGATGGGTCGTTTACCTTCGTCATATATTCACGTCACGTGATACCAAATTCAGTACATGTGGAGCAAGCAAAACGGCCACGAGCACGCTATGACCGTGTTATATTGTCATGTTCCTACGTAACATGCGCGTCAGGAATTTCAGGATTATCAAGTTTGCACCAGTCATATATTTCTTCATGCATTGGCGTCACGTAACATCAAATTTGGTATATGGGCAGCTAGCAAAACGGCCGCGAGCGCATCATGAAGGGTCCAATATACTCTAATGTAGCGTTGACGCACGCGCACGCTGGGCATAGAGACGCTACCGTAGCAAAACGCGAGCACTCTATGGTCTGACGCCAAGCGCGTCCAGCGTCCGTCGGCGCGGCCCGACGGCAACCGGCGCGAAATGCGACATGCTGCATTTCGCGCCGATTCGTTACCCAGACAACAATGCGTCTCCCTCTTTTCGTGACGGAGGGGTGCCGGACGCACGGACCCGCGCATGCGTCAAACCAACGCAGCGCGGCGCGCGCCTGCGAGTGTATGGCAGGACCAGCGCCTGGCGTGGACACGCTGGCGTGTCGCTACGAAATGAACGCTGGTGAGCTAGCGCACCGCGTCACGTCGAAATGTATTGGTGCATTGAATGTGGCATGTAGTCATATTCTCACATGACCCGCATCTCATGATTATTATGTTTGCACCAGTCACATGCCTTCGTCATCTATTGGCGTCACCTAATACCAAATTTGTCATATGTCAAGATAAAGAGACGGCCGTGAGTGCATCATCAGTGTGGCATGTAGTGATGTTGCTTCATGACACGCATGTCGTGATTATCATGTTTGTAGGTGTCATTTACCTATGTAGTCTGTTCGCGTCGCGTAATATTAAGTTTGGTCATGTGAAGGTAACGAAACGGCCGCGAGCGCATCATGAGCGTAGCATGTAGACATGTTACATGACACGCATCTCATGTTTATCATGTTTGCACCAGTATAATACGCATGCATGCATATACCTTCAACATCCATTCACGTCCCGTAATACTAATTTTGGTATAAGTGGAACTAGCGAAACAGCCGCCAGCTCATCATGAGCGTGGCATGTAGTCAAGTTGTTACATGACACGCATCTCATGATTATCATGTTTGCACCGGTCACATACCTTCGTCATTCATTCACGTCCCGTAATACCAAATTTGGTATATGTGATGCTAGGGAAATCACCGCGAGCGCATCATTAGCGTGGCATGTAGTCATGTTGTTACTTGACACGCATGTGTAAAAACATCTAACTGCTCTTGAGTGTACTGCCTAAATTGCCTTTCTTTGCATCAATTATACGCTGTAATAAGTGCAAAGTGAGCCTTGTTTGGCCCTGAAGGCCCACCAAACGGACCTGAAAAAAACGCCAGGCCTGCGCAGAAGGCGCAACACAGTCACAGCGAAAACTAGAAGAGAGGCCTTTTACAGCCTACATGCAACGCATGTCATTATTTTCCTGTTAGTGTCTCTCGCTTGTGTTCGCCATGCAAACATGCTATTACCATACCAGTTTTGCAACATGCCATGTGAACGAAACCACCGCCAGAGCTGCAGGACCATGAAATGTAAATCATGACATTGATGACATACATGTCATAATTTTCACGTCATGGCTAGTCAGACATGTTCTTCGTAGTCATGTTATGCCATACCGATTTTGGTATCGATACCGTTATTGAAACGGCCAGGAGAGCTAAAAGTCGTAGGCGGATAGATAGATAGATAGATAGATAGATAGATAGATAGATAGATAGATAGATACGCTCAAAGTCGTCAAAGCTCGTTAAGAAATGCTTCGCATATAAAAACATCGCACTAATGACACAGTGGGCCTCGAACGTGGGTCTACTGGTGCGAGCTGAGTATTCTACCACTGAACCACATGGGTGCCTGGGACTTCTTGGCAAACTTGTCCTCAGGCAGGCTTGATCTCAAGAAAGCAATCAGTGTTAATACGACTTATAAAGCGTTTTAAAACAGCAAAAGAACAAACAGTCGTCGCACAATGCGAATAGCGTAAAGAGTGGGTCGTCCGATGCTCCAACCCATTACAAAAGCTTGCTTTTGTTCCCGTATTAACTGTGGCGCTTGCCCTACTTCAGCCATAATTCCTCATCGTCGTCAGCAAGTTTCATGAGCAATCGGCACGAAATGCCTTAGCAAGTTTTTAGCGGATACCGCGCTTCTAAGAAGAATGACGAAAAATAGCAAAGCGAATGCCAACCTAATATCCGAAAAAAATAATTATAATGCCCTAGTGGGTATCAAGCAAGTGTGCTTGCAGTAGTTACCCTATGAGTGTTTTGAAAAGATTTGAAAGGCCGCTCTTCTAGCTTCCGCGGTGACTGTGCTGCGCCTTCCGCGCAGGCCTGGCGTTTTTTTCACGTTCCTTTGGCGGGCCTTCAGGGCCAAACAAGGCTCACTTCGCACTCATTACAGCGTATAATTGATCCAAATAAAGGCAATTTAAGCAGTACACTCGAGAGTACTTAGATGGTTTTACACATGCGCTTCCTTCAACTTTTTGAAGTTTATTTCTTTTAGCCATAATGTGCACCATTTAAAGTCTTACATATAGAATAAATTTTCGGCGACTACAATCATTGTGTGAAATAATATTTGTCAACTAACGCAAACATCAGCTTAAATGGCAATATTACAAGTTGCTCGTAAATGGCGGTGATTGATGCGTATGAAAAGAACATAGTATCGGCGACCTGTCCTTGGGGTCAGTCCTCAATTCTTTGTGAAAATTCTTGCACCTTTGATAGTATTTTTACAGACCCAAACGTTCATCGCAGCTTAATATTCGCGTTCACTGTTTATCAATCACATCTACACTCGGTTTCTAACGAGGCCGCATATAACAAGAGAACATTTCAACAGCTAAGCGTTGCCCCGCCACGGTGGCCTAGTGGCTAAAGTACTCGGCTGCTGACCTACAGGCCGCGGGTTTGAATCCCGGCTGTGGCGGCTGCATTTCTGATGGATGCGGAAATGTTGTAGGCCCGTGTGCTCAGATTTGGGTGCACGTTAAAGAACCCCAGGTGGTCGAAATTTCCGAAGCCCTCCACTACGGCGTCTCTCATAATCATATGGCGGTTTTGGGACGTCAAACCCCACATAGTGGAGTATAGTGGACTACAGCTAAGCTGTATGGGGCTAGGTTCTGGTGAAGCGTGTCTGTAGGCCAGAGACACGTAGAAAGACTTTCAACTCTTCTCAATCCTCGCCCATCTGCCCTCGGCACAAGGGAGCCTAGACCCTCCCTACCACTGATCTGTCATCACAAGTGTAGCCGCATTTCGCAGTGGAACTCCCTATCAAAGCAATATTCTCGTGAAGTCAAGTTTGTACCCGCAGTGTTATCAGATCAGTGTATACTGCATGGAAGAGAACAAGGAGGACAAGCAGACGGGAACAAGTGAAATTATCAACTGAAGGTTTTTTTTTTTTCACATACTGCATGCATATGACTAAAACATGGAAAGAACAGGTAGCTGTTAAGAAACAAACAGAAACAAACATTTCTGCACCAGATACACGACGCTGAAGAATATGCTCGTTGTCCATTCGTTTTCTTTTCTGAGAACTATAGCTGCAGAGTTTGTCTAAAAGACCAATTAACAGTTTGCTGACGCTGTTGTTAGGTTGGTGCACAATTTTCTCGGCTTAAATATTTATATTGTAAGGCCATCTTTGTGCATCTGTATTCTTGCTGTGCTTTCAGCTGCGCATGAAAACCACATGTGTGACACCCTGTACCAAGAAACTTTCATCTAAGTTGCGAACGTTGCGTGTCTACTCAAGCAGGCACTCATTATTAGAACACTTTCCAGTCCACGCTATATAACAAAATGATAACAAAATTCTGTAAATTATATTCATGTAACACCTAAAAACTGCGTTTATGCATGACTTTGGTAGAGTGTCGAGGCTTGCTGCTAGCACATGCCGATCTGGCAAGTTGGGAGAGCTTGTAAGATGCACTGAAAACAATGTGCGTGCATACGTTGACCTATTTTTTCAATCCGGCGCGATAGCTGGTACATATATAGGATCACCGCGACTTGGTCGCTTTTGCTTATGTTCCGTTTATTGTGATCAGCACTTTCTCCTCGTTTGGCTTTTTGTGGTTTCAGCCACAGGAGCGATAAGCGAGTATAGGTAGCCAGCATCTATTTCGACGCAATAGGTTTTGGAAGTTGATGTCCATAATAGGGATACAAGACTGGTCTAGGGTGCAAACAAAGTAGGAGTTCACTATGCCTCTCTTAACCATTTAGCTGTGAGCTGATATAATAGCTGAAAAAAAGCATAATAGCCCAGAGCTCTACGTAGGTTCCATGTGTAGGTAACGAATCGACTTGTTCAGTGGCAGTTTGAGGGTCCGGACGAGTGGACTCAAGGAAGAATGACATTTTTGAGAGATTGGTTTCGCTCGTTGATTCACAGTTAAACATTTTATTTTCATGTTGTGTGGTCTCGAGTAGCGAGAGAGCACCACACTCTTGGAGTGAACGGACTCAGTAGACGCGGTCGAACCGAACGAAGCCAAACAACTTACATTTATTTATTTACCTGCTTTTAGAACGATGATATCGTCCGCCAAATCAGTATATAACATCAATTGTGATCAACACGCTATAACATCATTACACAATATTCCACCACACTCAGCAACATAACAAACACAATAACACACCCCCAAGGTGGCATCGTCAACGCTTTACTCACCCCAAGGACCCCGGCAGACGGCCCGCGGTGCCGTGCACCGGGGTCCCACTGCGAGAGACAACCGTACGCGCCAAACGCCATCAGCGAAAAAAGCCCACTCAATTCTCTCCTGCCGCCACCAAAGCTTGCCACCAGGGGTCACCGCCAGTGCTGGCATTCTAACCATGATGATGATAGCGGTGATTAACGCTCGCGAAAACAAACGCCACCGACCGCTCAATAGTTGTTACTTTGAAATACGGCTTCTACGCGAGGCACGTGCGCCACGCGGCGCAAAGAACTTTACAAGGGTTGTCAGCACGCTCGCATTTCCCAATCTTAATTCAAAGCATGAGTTTTCGCTGCTCCCTTGGAGGGGATGGATGTAGACCACCCTGGGCGCCTGCCGGCATCAGCGGCGTCAGCGCGGCTGCCTCCAGGAAGCGGATGGGACAAGCGAGTGACAGCGACAGTGAAGATACTCATGCTTACTATCTCAGCAGTGAGGACTTTTCAGATGACGGTTTCCAACCTGTGCTGAGCAGCAAAGCGAAGAGGAGGAACATGAGGACATCCTCATCCTCAACTATTCAAACTGTAAGTGCAGCGCCAAAATCGAACACTTATACCATCCTGTTTCTGCCTGCACTTCCTACCGTCAGCATGAAACGCCTTAACAGACAGTCTGTGTCGAGGTCTCTGCAAGCGCTAGTGCCAAATGAGATTACGGACATAAGACTGACAGCCAGAAAGAATATACTGGCTGTGGACGTCTTGCACGCAAGTGCTTTGGGCGTTCTGTGCAGTGTAACTGACTTAGTCGGCAAGCAGGTGCGCTCTCATGTCCCCTTGGAATCTGATGTAGTAACCGGCGTGACCTACGACATAGATGTGGCTATTTCAAGTAACGACTTACGACTTCTTGTCAAATAAACAACTGATACTCCCATTTTTGATGTCACCCGGCTGGGCAAGTCTCGCTGTGTGAAGATTGTGTTTAGGAGCACATCCCTCCCCTTTCATGTTAAGGTTGGGTACTTCAGACATGCTGTACAGTCTTTCATTCCAAAGCCTCTCCAGTGCCGTAAATATATGAAACTTGTGCATGTGAGTAGCGTCTGCGAGAATCCGACGGTTTGCCACCACTGCGCTAAGCCCCATGAGGCGGATAAGTGCTTCGCTATTGTCAAGAAATGCTCAAATTGCCAGGGATCCCATGAATCCACATTAAAGGACTGCCCTCGTATTCAGAAGGAAATTTTTATTATGAAGGAGATTGTGCGCGATCACTCATCTCATCGAGAAGCCGCAGCTAAAGAGAAGGCGTTGTTCACGTCGACGTCGGTCGTCAAGGACGTCCGCTACCTCCTCGATGCGTTTGCCAGCTCTTTCATCATTACCACCTCCTTTACCTCCCAGAACACATGCGGCGAGAAAGACTGTAAAGTACATTGCTAGTGAGCACACCCTAACTGTGACAGACTGGCCGGCACTTCAAATGAAACCAGCACTCGCTCGCTGGATTTCGTGCTGACCGGTTGTGCCCACACGATCTCCGACGACAGTGCAGATGTGGCTTACTGGGCTCACCCTACGCAATCTTCTGACGCCCATCTCGGACGACAGCGCAGCTCTGGCCGACTGGGCTCACTCAACGCCATCTCCTGACGCCGACAAGAGCACTCGCCGAGTGGTGCCCCGTCCTCGGACTCCTGCGACCGTGTCTATCTTTCCTATCTCCTCTTTACTTCCGTCGCTCGCTGTTCCTGCACCTCGCTCTCTCCTTTCTCTCTCTCTATATACACTTGAATCCTATTCTTTTAATCCCTCCTTACCCCCATCCCTTGTGACCTACTGTTTAGGTGTCGTACTCTGACACAGACAGATACGGGGCTCACTTTTCTCTTATTTTCCCTTTAGGAATCACATAAAAAAGAAACCAGCATCAAGAGAACCAAAGGAGTTCTATGACGGCCAGCCCGAGATCCCGGTTCAGGATCTTTCCAACCGAGACAGGCAAGTGACTGCAATCGTGCAATCATTGATTGCCATGGTTCGGACACTAGTGAGCAGCATACAATCTCTCTCTCCTAAGAGTGCACTGCAAATACCGGTTCACTGATTCCAGTGCTTGCTGACATCGAATAAGTACAATGGCTCAAAAAAATTTTGTCTTCCGCGCTGAAGTTCAAAGTGCGTTGATTTTTCAATGGAATGCCAGAGGCATGAAGTCCGGTATCTCGGACTTTCGCTAATTTGTTCGGGCCAATGAATTCCCTATGCTTGTCATATGCGAACCAAACGTATCAATGCCTTATAGATTGTCCGGTTATGAAGCTTTTTTCTTCGGCCGCTTGCGAAGAACGAATCAAATTAATTGTTTACATCCACCTGGACTTGACCTATGTTTCACACTCAGTAAGTTAAAATGACGTCAATCAGTACGTGTGTCTTCGCGTAAAGAATAATGCTGTTTCGTTCACACTTATTGGTGGATATTTATCTCCGTCAGCGCGATTTGACTGCAACCAATTAAAATACATTATAATGAAGACCAAAGGGCCTTAGATAATCACCAGAGACTTCAACGCCTATCATATGCTTTGGGGGAGCACTAGGATTAATGCCAGGTGCAGGAATATTGTTACATTCACTTTCGACTACAACCCTTGCCTCATGAACGGTGGTAACACAACATATTTTAGGGGTCTCACGTATGGCAGTTGCCTTGACCTGAACTTGGTGTCACGATGCTTCTCTCATAAATTTAAATGGTTTTGCGACATTGAGACTCATGGGAGTGACCACATACCCACATACGTAAAGATCTATGGACTCAGAAAAATGTGTCTCCCGGTGTTGTAATTGGCATTGACTGGTCGATGTTTACATCACGTGTTGAAGACGCTTGTCAAGAAGGCCTTACATGCAGCCTGGAAAATACCATCGTGGAAGCTATGCAAGCGTCCTAATGTAAATTATCATTCTCGTCTGAAATAACGAAGTTCAACATTGAACTAGAACGACTACAACTATATGAAGGCGTGCTGAACGATGATACAGACGCACAAAATCAATTTACGACCTGAGAGAAGCAAGCCGGCTCCAGAAAAAGATTCAACGTTGCATTTACAAGCTAGAGAGCGAACGCTGGAAAGCATTCTGCGAATATCTAGACCCTCGTAAAACCGCTGTCATATATCTGGAGAACAGTTCGTGGTCTTCGCTCCTCTCCACAACAACAACACCATTTTAAAGCTTTGGTACTCCATTATGAAAAAAAATAGAACTCGAGGTGGCTGAAGAATTTTGCACGACAGTTGCTGAGAATATTATGAACGAGAGCATCGACGCCTTGATCGTTCCTGAGACTCGATGACCAGAAATGGACGTTCCATTCACCATGGAAGAACTCGAAGGTGCGTTAGTCGCTTCTCAGCGCATGTCATCACCAGGTCTTGCTGGTATTACTTATAGAGTGTTGGGGCATCTGAGACAAAAAGCCAGAAGAGAACTTTTAACATGCTTCAATAACTCCTGGCTCACCGGCAGTGTTCCCCGAAGATGGAAAACAAGTCGATTAATACCTCTTCTGAAACCGAGAAAATCACCATTGGACTTGACAGCGTAACGCCCAATTGCCCTCGCAAGCTGCCTCGGAAAAGTGGTGGAAAGAATGGTTCTATTTCGTCTCGAGCGGTACTTGAAACAATACACCAACTATCCTTCCTGCATGGCCGGCTTCCGTCGGGGCCACTCCTCCATCTACTGTGTCCTTGACGTATTGACATTTGTTCAACAAGAAAAAAGTCGCAAGCGTAAATCAGTGGCACTCTTTATTGACGTGAAGGGTGCATATCACAATGTAGCTCATGATGCCATCCTATCTTCTCTCGAATCAATGGGCCTTGGTGGACGAATGTTTCTATGAATAAAGGCTATATAACTGGCAGGTGCATTTTTGTGCAAGCAGATGAAGGTAACACTACTGAACACAACACCTACTGTGGAGTACCTCTTGGGGGAGGTGTTCTAAGCCCCACATTGTTCTAGGTTGTCGTCATTGGTTTGGCGGAGGTTCTGCCAAAGTCAGTGTTCCTATTCATATACGCTGATGATATTTCCCTTTGGAGTGCTGCAGTTACTCGCCCTCAGATGCGTGCGCGAATACAGTGGGCAGCAACCCTCAGAAACAGCCTAACTCCAGAAACAAGGCCTGACTAATTCAACTGTGAAGCGTGCGTTGATTGCGTTCACGCACAAACCAATGACGCCATACCTTTTTACATCAATGAGCAGAGTGTCAACTATGCACGGACGCATCGTCTTCTTGGCATAATAGTCGACAGAAGTCTTTCGTGGAGCCCGCATTGCGTGTACTTGAAGAACAAAACCACTATCTATTGAGCATATAATAAAATTAATGTGCGGGAAAGCATGGAGAACTTCTGTGGCCTCCTTGTTACATTTGTACAAGGCTCTATTTCTGGGTCTTTTGTGCTACAGCTTGCCGGTACTGACGAACTTTTGCAAATCCAATATTCATTCATTGGAGAGTTTTCAGGGTCAGGCACTGCGTAATTGTCTACGACTGCCCCAATGCGCTTCAACTTATGCCACAATCGTGCTTGCCAAGCACCATCTGGTCGGGACATATACAGTTGTGGATTGCTTCAGAGCACACATTCGACATGCCAGCCATGTCCTCCACCTCCACTTGGCCCTTCTACCCTCCGAAAGACCACGTGCGACGTTTTCAGACGTCATAGCCAAGCACCTAAACAGCCTTCTGTCAGAATTTACGCCAGCTACAAAAATTGCATGTCCCTTGTGGGGCCTCGACCAGCCGCAGGTACGTCTAGAAATTTCGGGAATTAAAAAAAAAGCTGTCACACCAGAGTAGCATTGAAGCAAGCAACACTGCTAATATTATAAGAGTTGTACTTGGACTGAACACAGATATACAGTGATGAGGCGGGCTCATCCAGCTGCTCATCGGGTGTCACTGTAATGCTGGCTGCAGCGATAACAATTAAATTTAAGTTGTCGCATACGACTACGTATCAAGCGTCAGAGCTTGCTGCTATAAGAGCCGCTCTACAATATTTCATTCAAGAGCGTTCAGGGAAATGGGTCATATTCGGTGATTCGAAGGCAGCACTTCAGAGTTCACAGTTTGCCATGCGTAAGAGGAACCATTAACAATTAGTACATGATATAAGACATTGCCACCCTCAAGCTCTAGCATGATTGAATGATGTTATGTATGAATGACTGCCTGGACATATCGATATTACTGGAAATCAATTAGCCGATGATGCAGCCCGCTCAGCCCATGAACTAACACGCGTGGTCCCAATTCCTCTAGCAAGGACTGACTCAGCAAGACAACTTTACTTGCTAGCTCGAGATCTTGCACGCACAATCTGGTGCGTCTGCCAGCTTCCAAAGTCTTCCAGCTTCCAAAGGTGTCACTTATATCAACACGATCATTCGCTCAAGATACAGCTACCATCCTGACTTTCCCACTCCGATGCGACACTGTTATGCCGTCTTTGGTTGGAGGCTGCATTCGCAAAAGTGTACTCCTACGCATCGGTATGGCAGACACCTCTACATGCGGCTCCTGCGGAGCTGAAGAGACCATCGAACACGTCCTGTGCAGCTGCACTTGCTACAACATGCAGCGATGCCAACTCCGGATGATTTTGAACCAACTGGACTATAGACCATTCTGTGTGCAGACGATTCTGGGACCTTGACGTCTGCCTCAATTGCGCAGAAAGCGACTAAAGCACTCCTACATCACTTGACAACAAACCTGAGCGACCATCTGTAGACTGTGTGGGCTCCCCCGAGTGTGCTCGTGATTGTGTGTACCTTTCTTCTCTCTCTTCAACCTTTTTTCCCCTTCATCCCTTCGCCAGTGCAGAGTAGCAAACCGGACATGCGTCTGGGTACCCTCCCTGCCTTTTCTTGCATCTTGATCTCCCTCCCTCTCTCTCTCTCTCTCTTCATCGTGTAAAGCCAGTCGCCCACTACAAAAGTCGCACATGCAACTGCACTCCTGAATGCACAGAAAGTTGTTTATGCATATGCACATTACGTGGTAATAAATTGAAAATAAAACGTGTACATTTTCATATTTCGATGGTATATATATCGAATAAACGTTCATCGCTTTAGAGCACTATAAGAACTCTACCATAATATGGGAGATGATTCCATCGTACTGCTCTTCCGCGTGGACGGAGCTGAAAGCATGCAAAGCCTGTTAACCTAAGTTATCTGAGTAGCCACTTCGTTATTTCTGGTTATAGCACTGATTTATTATTCAAGCGTTATTTTTACTTGTGGACTTCTGTAGCTTGATCTTGAGTTCCTTATAAATTTGAAACCGACTTCATTTCTTTTATACATCTTCCAAAAAATAATACGCATATATATGTAGAAGTATACGATGTCGCAGATGTCCGAAATTCGAGGACCGTTGCTTGTTTAGGCCGTCAAAAACCACTGTGATTGAAGATGCTTCTTTAGCAAAATTGGAGGTTAGTATTATCAATTATACCTAAAGAGAATTGAGCATGGCTGTGGTGTCAGTGCTTCGCGAAGAAGTTTCTTGTTTTTTAAAAATTTAGAACCATCGTTGCTGGTGGCTAGCCTCTGCACCAGAAGTTATTAGGGGCGAAGCTCCTTATGGCGTGGCTTGTGCGTCCCTCGTAGTACGTAACCACCAGTGGCACATACCTGAAATAGCGGTCCTTACAATGTATGCTCCTTGGGGGAACTTGTATATGATGAATACATGATGAGAAGATGTGACATGGCTGTGCTTGGAGTTTTCTCTAGACATATGGACGGACGAACGGACTGACACACGCGCGGACGGACAGACAGAGGGGCGCATGGACGGATGGACAGACAGAGGGATGGCCGCAAAAAGAGATGGACGGACAGACAGACGAATGAACAAACGGACGGATGAACCAAGGATCACACAGATAGGCGGACGCATGAACGAATGGACAGAGAGACTGACAAACGCTGCGCCCCACCAATCATCATTCACTCCGTGGATATGCTGTGATTTTTTTAGCAGCAGCGCCAAACGAAGTGATTCCACTGGTTACGCTCAAACTACGACAACGCGCAATGTCCCACGCCAAGTTATTGCCAAGCGGCCATACTAGACGCCATTTAGAGGCATGTACATTCCAAGGAGGATTGGTACATTCCCGACTTCTTCGTTCCGCTATTTATACACCTTGTGATGTATACCCCCCCCCCCCCCAAACAAAGGAATTTTCTGCGAAGAAGAGCCAAGCTCGATCATATTATAGGGAGGTAAACCTAGCACCCAGATTATGTGAGTTTCATTGGCCAATTCTTGCGTAAACAAAATACACGCTTTTTTTCAGGCGCACTATGTCACGTACCAGACAAAACTTTTCATTTTTGGTACGCGTCACAGCATAATGCCACAAAATTGCAGTGAAGCTTATCTATGTTTCCCTTTTTCCATGAGATGGTAGTAACGTGACTGTAGCAGTTTTCTACGGCATATGGACGCCAGCCTGCTTTTTCTAGGTTTGCGTACATGAACAGACAATACACCTAGAAATAAGTTGAATGTGGATGCCGACCGGACAAATTATTTACAAGCTCTTCGGAACAAATCGGCGTTGCTCTTCAGTTTCCAAGAAGAAACATAAGGCTTTCATTTCACGCTCAACATCATGATATCACCTGGCACACTTTTTAGGGGCGAAGCTCCTTATAGCGGCACTTATTCGTCCCTCGTAGCCATTGTAGTAGTGTGTAACAACTGTAACATTTTGACCTCCTAGGTGGTACCGGAGAGAGATTTCTTCTGTGCTTTTTTGAACAATGAAAGATAGTGCTCGATGTACATACCAATGGCGGCTAAGGGAGAATGAGAGACAAGAGAATTCGGCTTTTATATAACACGCATGCTGCGATTTTTTTTGTTCAACAACGCACAGAAGACAAGGAAGGGTTGCTTCGTTATACTCGCTGGGCGTAACCTCCCGGGTTTTTGAAAAGTTTAGCGAGCGTTGGGCCACAGTGCCATGAATAAAGTGAACTAGTATATACCATGAACTCGAGGGGGTTAAAGGTGGGAAGTAGACACGAAGCGCAAGCCGTAAGAAAGTGTGCGTTGTTGCGAACGACGGACCGATCCCGCCGAAGCCACCACTGTTGCGAAAGACGGCGACGCCAACACGGTCCCGATGGCGCCACTGCTTTCAACTTCGCCGGGAAGGTCACCAGCCGTTTGGTAGCGTATGTTTCTCAGCTCGCGACTGCTTCTGCGCAGAGCTGATAAGACGAGCGGACGAGACGACGGTGAGTTAAACAAGGTTTATGTACAGCATATATACAGAGGCGTTACAATTTCGGCACTGGGGCCGACAGAGACTCGAAGAGCCGAGCTCTCCTCTCTAACACATAGATCAGCCTTTCGCCTAAGACCGCTGACTCATACACATGTCGGCCCTCCGACATGGGGACTCCTCTCTCAGGACCGCCGATCGCGACGCGCCGCAGGGCTTCCTTTATTTACACCGGGTCCAACCAAAATGTCCAATCAGAAGCGCCGATGGTCGTCAGGGCAGATCCTTCCAATGGGGTTGCCGCGCCATGCGTCAGACCACCAGACACGAGAACGCCGGCTCGCTGTCACGTGCGCCGCTGACTCAATGCACGTGGGCGAGAGAGGCGCCGCGCGTGTTCACGCCGTTGAGATGTTCGCGTCAGGCGGACTGCGGGCTGGCCTTGACCCAGATTGCCTTTTTCCGAGGTACGGACGTTTGACGGGGACTCGCTGGCATAACAGCACCCCCGCCGCCAGACAATGCACCGGAAAGACGAGCTGCTTCCACGGGGCTCGGATGTCAGGTGCACTCGTTCGCCAGGTCCCTCCAGGTTCGCCTCCAGGGCCATGGGGAGAATACAGCTCCAGACTGTTCCGGGAACACATCCCATTTTTGACGACGGATCCCAGCTCCACTGGCTTGTCGCCACAACTTGCTGACCAGCTTCACTCGTCTCTTCTGACCATCTTCGGTTTCAGCACTTGTCGATGGTTCTGCAACTTGCCAAGAACGGATCGACAACAGACAACACACGACACACGCAAGTGCCCTCGGTCACCCGACAGAACACCAGACAAAGTATAGTACAACATATACCTATCTACGTGTTTATCGGAATTTTGTTCGCTCTACATCAAGAGGCACATGTGGGACAAAAGACCCTTAAAATGACAACTCAATTTTTTTTCCCGTACAACAACGTAACGGATTAAAATACCACAAATTTGGCCCCTTTATATCACTCTGAACGAGAGCGCTCAGCCCAGGTCGTGATGAGGTCAAAATTTTGCCCCGAATCGCCAGCGAGAAACCGAAAGGTTGAGAAGGTACTAACTAAACGCACGGCTCAATGCGTCTGCGTTAGCGTTTAGCCTTCCTTTTTTGTAGCGAACGTCAAAGTTGCGCTGTGGAGCAACATGCTCCACCTCAGTAACCGGCCACTTTTAGGCGACGATACCTATGCGGCACCGAGAGCGGCTCACACTTGCGACGTTCCACAGGAGAACAACGATACGGCTTGCTACTGATTGACTCCTCACCGCTTAGCTCGATATCGTGTTCGATCACCCTCGTGTTTCCGGGGCGGTCCGAAAACACGTCTTCAAACTCGGAACCAATCTTTCTCAGGTCCTCTTTCTCAGATCCTCCTTCACTTAAGCTAGGCTCTAGGTTTATCTGCTCCCGGCTTACTTTCGATCCCCCTTCAATTACCTCACTAGAACTCAAAATTTCTGCTTCCTCTTCCTTTGAAGCATTCAACACCAGATTTACGACCGCTTGATGTTGAACGTATGGTTTCATCAAGTTGTAAATTTTGTCCGGCCGCCTTCCTAATTTCACTTCAAAATTTGTATCGCAAGGCTTCGATAATACTTTGGCGGGCCCTTCCCAATCAACCTCAAGCTTGTTCTTTTTGAACGGCTGCAGCAGCATTACCTGACTCCCTACTTCAAAAGCACGCTTCTTCACCGATTTCTCGCAGTGCTCCTTCGACAGCACTTGTGCCGCGTTTTTGTGGCTTTCCACTAGCGCTTCAATTTGGCTTTCCACTAGCGCTTCAATCGAGAGATCCTCACGCTGCTCTCGAATGAGCGTCTCTCGATCAACTCTCGGCAGCTCGCTCCAACTTTCCGCTACAGGCGAGAGCGTTTCAACCCTCTCGCTCCGACTCAATGGCGCCATGTCGTCTCCCCTTTCCACGGAAACCGCGCCGGTCGGTTCGGCGACGGGCCGCTCGCGTGACTGCTCACATGACTCATGCGGAAACTTTCCTTTCTGGGGTTCCGTCGACCCGCCGACAAGGTCACTTGAGAGTTCACCGCATGGAACTAGATCAAGCTGCCGCGATAGCTTCCGCGCTTGCGATCGCGTGAGAGCCATGCACGCTAAGCTGGGGAAGAACGATTTGCCCTGCTCTTTGAGAAGCTGCTCCGAGTTGTTGGAGAAAAGATAAGGAAAACGATCGTTTAGCGCGGCAGACACAGCCGCTTCGGTGCGAAGCTTACCGAACGGGCCTTCAATGACAACCGCGGCGATCGGTAAGTGAACACTCTGCTCCTCGGCGACTTGCCTGATCCACGCGCATTCTCCTGTAAAGTCATCCGGAGACACCAATGAAGGATGGACAACGTCCATGGTTGCCGCTGAGTCTCTAAGTGCTCGGAACGTTTTCTCATTCATCCTAATTTCTTGGAGATACGGCTCCAACAACCGAATGTTTTTTTCTGATTCTCGGATCGTTGCGAAAGCAAACTTTTCCTGACAGTTTCTCGCGATGTGCCCTTCCTTTTTACAGTTGTAGCAGATTAGCGGCTTCCGTTTGCTTTCCGATTCGAATGCCTGTGTGGTAGAAACCTCACTCGATTTCTCCGCTTCTGTTTGCCCTTCCCCTACACTGTCCTTCGTAAGAGACGGGTCCTTTTTGAAATTACGGTGCGGAACGGGTTTCCGTTGATCAGGTTTCCTTGAAAAGCCCTCTTTCCTTTCATCCTTTTCAACGCGCACTGCCCTGCTATGCAACTTTCGGCGAGTATAATACTCCTCAGCTAACTCAGCTGCCTTATTTAACTGTACTTCCCCAAGTCTGTCCTGCAGCCAAAGTCTGACATTATCCTCGATGCAGCGGTAGAATTGCTCCAATGCAACGCATTCCACCACTTTATCGCGGTCGTCATAAACACCTTCGCCCTTGAGCCATTCAATTAAATCGGCTTTAAGACGAAACGCGAAGTCAACGTGTGACTCATTCCCCTTTTCAGCATACCGGAACCTTTGCCTGAAAGCCTCGGGTGACAACTTATAACGTCTCAAGAGCACTTCCTTAACCTCGTCATAGCTCTCAAACGCTTCCCTAGACAAGCAAGTTAATGCGTCGGACACTTCGCCGGGAAGAAGAGCTAGCAGGTTCCGCGCCCAAAGAGGCCGCTCCAAAGCGTTTCGCTCACAGACGTGTTCAAACTTGACGAGATACTTCGCCATGTCTTCGCCTACTACGAACGGTGGCAGTTGGTCCCGAATTCTAAAACCGCTGACCTGAATCGTCGGAGAAGCTACGCTAGGCGCCTGCGAACACTGTAGGATTGCCAATTCTAATCGTTTCAACTCTAGGCGCTCTTGTCTCTCGGCCTCCTCGCGACGTTCGCGCCTTTCAGCTTCTTCGCGTTCGCGAGCTTCGCGCCTTTCAGCTTCTTCGCGAGCTTCGCGCCTTTCAGCCTCCTCACGTTCGCGAGCTTCTCGCCTTTCAGCCTCCTCACGTTCGCGAGCTTCTCGCCTTTCTTCACGTTCGCGAGCTTCTCGCCTTTCAGCTTCTTCACGTTCGCGAGCTTCTACTTCTCGCCTTTCAGCCTCCTCACGGCGTGCTTTAATATCCACCCAGGCCTCATCGACTTCCTCAGCCGACACTCCCTCATCCTTCATGATCTCAAGGATCGCTTGCTTTCGTTTCGCACGGCCCAAAGTAATGCCGAGTTCCTCACAAATTTCGATGAGTTCCTTCACTTTAAGGTTCTCCATCGTTCACACTAGCCTCTTGTTGTTTGCCCCTGTTAACAATTTACTTGCCGTACCCACTATAAGTCAACTAGCAAGACGCGCAAGCAATTTTTCACTCTCCCGTGTTTACCCCCTCCGCATTAACTTTGGTCTCAAAGCACTTCGACTTTGCTTGAAACGGTCAAAGCTCACTCTAATGCTTCACACAGCCCTTCTCTAAACTACTACAACCTGAGCTAGAGTAGTCTGGTGAACTGAGGGGAAAACATCAGGCACTCACCGCATCGATGTCGCTGACGCCGGCCGATCCCGCAGCTGCCAACCACTGTTGCGAACGACGGACCGATCCCGCCGAAGCCACCACTGTTGCGAAAGACGGCGACGCCAACACGGTCCCGATGGCGCCACTGCTTTCAACTTCGCCGGGAAGGTCACCAGCCGTTTGGTAGCGTATGTTTCTCAGCTCGCGACTGCTTCTGCGCAGAGCTGATAAGACAAGCGGACGAGACGACGGTGAGTTAAACAAGGTTTATGTACAGCATATATACAGAGGCGTTACAATTTCGGCACTGGGGCCGACAGAGACTCGAAGAGCCGAGCTCTCCTCTTTAACACATAGATCAGCCTTTCGCCTAAGACCGCTGACTCATAAACATGTCGGCCCTCCGACATGGGGACTCCTCTCTCAGGACCGCCGATCGCGACGCGCCGCAGGGCTTCTTTTATTTACACCGGGTCCAACCAAAATGTCCAATCAGAATCGCCGATGGTCGTCAGGGCAGATCCTTCCAATGGGGTTGCCGCGCCATGCGTCAGACCACCAGACACGAGAACGCCGGCTCGCTGTCACGTGCGCCGCTGACTCAATGCACGTGGGCGAGAGAGGCGCCGCGCGTGTTCACGCCGTTGAGATGTTCGCGTCAGGCGGACTGCGGGCTGGCCTTGACCCAGATTGCCTTTTTCCGAGGTACGGACGTTTGACGGGGACTCGCTGGCATAACAGCGTGTGCCACCTCTCGTTTAGTCCTTGGAATGTCCGCTGGATGGCGGTGCTTCTATATGTGGAATGTGTGATGAAAAGATGCGATATGGTGGTTCTTGGAGTGTTGACTAGATGGACAAATGGACACACAGACAGATGCATGGACGGACGCGCGGATGGCTGCACGGACGGATGGACGCATGGACGGACGCTGGGGCATGGACGAAAGCAGGGACGGACGCACGAGCGGATGCACGCACGGACGGGTGGATGGACGCACGGGCGGCCACACAGACGCACGCATGGATGGATGGAAGCAGGAACGAATGGACGAATGGATGCTTCCCCCACTCTCCATCATTCACCCCGTGGATATGCTGCCATTTTTTTTCTCTCCGGGGTAGTACCATTTACAAAGTGAAGAGCTGCGTTGGTTCGCGTGCTATCCTACGGACACGTAGTCAGCCCTTCCTTGATTCGCGATAAGAACAATTATGGAATAGTGGGCACTTCAGAAGTAGGCTTGCAAAAGGCATTCAAGAATAATTTCAAGCGGCCAATGTTACTCGCGCTGTCGTTCGTTTCTTCACAGCATAACCAATCAATCAATCAATCAATCAATCAATCAATCAATCATTCATAGAACTTTATTTTCACCAAAACAGCAAACATTTGCCGTGGAAAAAGGTGGCCGAGAAAAATGCTGCCCAATGACAGCTTGACAAAGCCCCAGCCACTCATCGGCGGTTAAGCGAGAGGATACAGCATTTGATCTTGGAGAATAAAAAAAAGACGCTAAACACTTCAAGTATGCGTTACAAAGTACAATGCTCAAACAAATACAAATTTGCGTGCACGTATGATAGACATAACATATATGCTGCGTATAGGATTAATGAAAGAAAAACAAATTGCAAAACATGTGTATTGTCAATTGTTACAAAAAGCAAGTTGGAATAGTTACGTGAACAACCCGCTAGTTTCTTTTGTGTGTGTGCATGCGTGTGTGTGTGTGTGTGTGTGCGTGTGCGTGTGTGTGCATGTGTGCGTGCGTGTGTGCGTGTGTGTGTGTGTGCGCGTGTGTGCATGTGTGCGTGTGTGTGCGTGCGTGTGTGTGTGCGTGTGTGCGTGCGTGTGTGTCTGTGTGTGTGTGCGCGCGCGCGCGTGTTTGTGTGTGTGTGTGTGTGTGTGTGTGTGTGTGTGTGTGTGTGTGTGTGTGTGTGTGTGGAATAAAACGTCTAATCCTTGCATTTCGAAATAATCTAATTATGTTGGGATGGTGTTTCACATGCGTTGCGTGCCATAGTGCGTGCATGAAAATTAAACGTGCCAAGGTGGTTGATATCAGACGTGATCGGCAAATTCGCTTTATTCAAGGTTCGTGAGTTGAAGAAGTGTGTCTGATTTTCCGAGTGGTGCCTTTTCATAGCAGCAGAGCAATTTGAAAGTATAAAGATCTGATGTCTTACCGATTCGATACTGTTTGAAAAGAGAAGCGGTGTGTTCTAGATAGGGAGTGTTTGAACCATTTTCTTTTGCAACACGCTCACTTTTGACATGTTAAGGACTGTAATTTTACCCCACACCAGAAAGCAGTAACTTAGATGGAATATAAAAAGTGCATCACAAAGTAGGTTTTTATTGTAGATGGTAGTATGTGTAGATGATGGTTGATTACTTTTACGCACTTAGCCAATTTCAATATAACCGCATTTACTTGGTGACCACAAGTATTTAACGCCTTTTTCAATGTGAACAGTGAGCGGACCTAGGACAAGCTCCTCAAGTACTAGAGCCAGCGTTCCACGGCCACGATATACAACACACTTAGTTTTATCTCCATTTATTAAAAGGCTGCTCGCCTTGCACCCGTCATTCAGCTTCGTGCAGAACGTGCTTGCTTTAGCTTGAATACAACAGAATTCCTGGCCTTTAAAATTATGGTGCAATCATCGGCGTAAATGATCAACTGACAAGTGGTGTTTACTTTTATTACATCATTATGTAAAACAGGAAAAGTATTGGCGCTAAAATGCTCCCTTGTGGTACTCCACAAGATATACGCCTCAGGTGTGATTTGTGAGTGCCCACATTGGTAAATTGAAGTCTATCGTGTAGATAAGAGCGAAGAAGTTGTGATGCAACTCCCCGAAATTCAGAGCATTTCATTTCCTGTAAGAGAATATCATGATTGACACGGTCAAAGGCTTTGCTAATATCGAGATACAGCCTGATTGTCAGTGTTTTCTTTAGTGTGTTTTCTAATATGAGCTTTTTTGAAGCAAGAGTGCATCCTCTGAGGAGCGATTTTTTCTAAATCCGAACTCATAGGAAGTTAGAAGATTGAATCTTCTACCAAAAGTCGGTGTGGGTGTTAATAACTTTCTCAAGGCCTTTCGAAAACACTGGCAGTATGGAGACTTATTGAGACAATAATGCCACGTTCCATTTCCCGAGTTTTTGTTATCGTCCCAAAACACCACACGATTCTCAGCGCAAACCGCGCCTGCAGTTTTCGAGAAGGTTCCGGACTGTAGTAGATCATTTCGATAAGATCACGCCCACTGTGCGAACGGTACAGATTGTTCTGGAGCCTACGCCACCCCCAGCGATAACGCTAGAACATTCGACGGCAAGAGTATAAATGCAAATGCCGACGCGCTTCGCCGCTTGTCAGTTGTTGATCGAAGGCCGACGCTCCGTTCGCCGCTATTAGTCTGAGACTGCTATCTGTGCCAGACTGCCGCTGTATTTGGACTTTTCTTTTACCGGGCACAGGTTCGCCCAAATAAACAGTTAAATCCCAACACGAAGTCTCCTGTCTTCGGCCACGTCACAACCCCGTGACATCTGGTGGAGGTGCTGCTTCGTTCATGTACTGGACGCCCCCGTCAATCCGTGAACCCAGCCTACGTCGCGGAGAAGACACCGACGCCAACCAAGAGCAGCGAACAAGCCGCCGACAGCAAGGGCTACCACCGGAGTACGGGCTTCTACAAGACAAGGCGCGGAAGACCAAGGCCATGACCGCGACTGTAGCGACAATGACAACCGCAGCGTCCCAGCCTACGATGGTCATGCATCAATCCAGGGAACCACCAATTTTCCATTGGTCATCGTTCGAAGACCCGGAGTCCTGGCTAGAAATATACGACCGTGTGGCCGCCCTCAACCACTGGGACCATGACGAAAAGCTGCGTCGTGTGTTCTTCCATCTGGAAGACACCGCAAGGACTTGGCTCGAAAATCGAGAGTCCACGCTCCGAACGTGGGATGTTTTCTGCGGCGCAATCCTGCAAACGTTCGCGAGCGTCGCTCGCAAAGAGAGGGCCGCTACCCTACTAGAGACCCGGGCTCAGCTACCAAATGAGAAGGTTGGAATTTTCACAGAGGAGATGGCCCGCCTATTTTGTCACGCTGACCCAGACATGCCTGAGGAGTAGAAAGTTCGTTTCCTCATGCGAGGGGTCAAACAGGAGCTCTTCGCGGGACTAATGAGGAATCCACCGAACACAATCCAAGAATTTGTATCCGAGGCGACCACCATCGAAAAAACCCTTGACATGCGCACCAGACAGTATAATCGTCGCCTGACTCCAGAATGCGCTGCTGCTCAAACCAGTGACTTCGAAAACCTGCGTGAAACGATCCGAGCGATCGTGCGGGAAGAGCTGTGCAAACTGTTGCCTTCGGTGCACCCTCAAGTGGATTCGATCGCCGACATTGTGCGAGAAGAAGTTCGGCAATCACTTCGAATTGCCCAAACACAGCTGCCCGAGCCAGAAACTATGAGCTACGCCGCTGCAGTGCGCCACAACGCTCCTCCCCGTCCACGCCAAAACACCGCCCCGTCGCACTTCCGTCGCCAAACACCCCCGCCGCCACCACCCCCACCGACGAACTACCGTTGACCAGCGGGCCAGCGCAGTCCGCCGAGGAAAACCGATGTTTGGCGCACCCCTGACGACCGCCCACTGTGCTACCACTGCGGCGAGGCCGGGCACACTTACCGCCGTTGCCAGTACCGACAGATGGGACTGCGTGGCTTCACCGTCGATGCACCAGGTCCGCAGCCAGGGGAACGGCCACGTGACATCGCCGACTACCTGACAGGAACTCAATGGACACCCCGAAGTCCTTCCCGTTCGCCGTCGCCCAGCCGTCGCATGTCACCGCACCCCCGGCAGTACTCCGGCCCAACGCGGGGCCGGTCTCCTAGCCCGTATCCGGGAAACTAAGGGCAGCAACCGGTGGAGGTGCGGTTGCTGTGCGACGAACTACCGAAGATCCTTCGACGACGACGACGCCGCGACGGAGCTTTCCGAACACAATGCCAACCAGGCAAAGCCCTGACAGCGAAAGCTCACTTACCGAAGGTGGCCTGACGACGCAACATGGAAGCAGCGGAACAAGCCGACGCAGCCGTGACCCGACACCACGCCCTAACTGTAATGCGAGACGGCGAACTATAGTGACCTCGACGTTCTTATCGACGGCCACAGTGTGACCGCTCTCATCGATACTGGAGCCGACTATTCTGTCATCAGTGGGTCGTTCGCCGCGAAGCTAAAGAAAGTTACGACAGCTTGGAAAGGCCCTGAAATCCGCACAGCCGGAGGTCATCTCGTAACGCCTGCAGGAATCTGCACAGCGAGAGTCACCATTAACGGCCGTATTTATCCTACAGACTTCGTAGTCCTACAGCGTTGCTCGAGACATGTCATCCTTGGCATCGACTTCTTATGCCTCCATGGTGCTGTCATTAACCTAAAAACAAAGTCGATAACGTTATCCACAGAAGAAGCACTACCGCCGCGCACGCCGTCAGGACACCATGCCTTGAATGTGCTGGAAGAACAAGTCACCATTCCGCCTCGCTCAAACGTCATTATTTCAGTCGGCGCTCCTAAATCACCTGACTTGGAAGGCGTCATTGAAGGCAGTCAGCATCTGTTGGTCACCCGAAATATTTGCGTCGCAAGAGAAATTGCAAAGCTGCGGGGAGGCAAAGCAATGGTTATGCTCACGAATTTCAGCAATGAGTACAAACATGTGAACAAAGGAACAATGGTCGCATACATAGAAGAAATTGTCGAAGCCACCAGTGCTTTCACCCTCGCCGATTCTGCGGAACCTGCTCACAGGAACCAAGCCCCTCCCATACCTTTCGACGTCAATCCCAGACTTCCGAACGATAAGCAAGAACAGCTCAAGGCCCTGCTCCTGCAATACGAAGATTGCTTTTCGTCGTCATCGAAAATTCGGCAGACCACAATCACGAAACATCGCATCATAACCGAAGAAAATGCCAGACCACTCCGTCAGAATCCGTACAGGGTTTCGACGCGAGAACGTGAAGCCATGAAGAGACAAGTTGATGAAATGCTGCGGGATGACATTATCCAGCCGTCTAAGAGTCCATGGGCATCCCCCGTGGTATCAGTGAAGAAAAAGGATGGAACCCTACGTTTCTGCGTCGATTATCGCCGCCTGAACAAAATCACAAGAAAGGACGTGTATCCTCTCCCACGAATAGACAACGCACTTGATCGGCTCCATAACGCCAAGTACTTTTCGTCAATGGACCTCAAGACTGGCTATTGGCAAATCGAAGTCGACGAAACAGACCGAGAGAAGACGGCGTTTATAACACCGGACGGCCTCTTCGAGTTTAAGGTGATGCCCTTCGGCCTTTGCTCAGCACCTGCAACTTTTCAACGCGTTATGGATACAGTACTGGCAGGATTGAAGTGGCAGACTTGCCTTGTGTACTTGGACGACGTGGTCGTGTTTTCCTCGAGTTTCGACGAGCATCTTCGGTGCCTTGAAGCTGTACTTCAAGCCATCAAGACTTCCGGACTCACACTGAAGCCAGAAAAGTGCAGATTTGCGTATGAGGAGCTCTTGTTTCTGGGGCACGTTATCAGCAAGTCTGGAGTTCGTCCCGATCCACGGAAAACAGCCGCCATCGCCGACTTCCCGCCGCCCACTGACAAGAAAGCCGTGCGCCGATTTCTGGGCCTGTGTGCCTATTATAGGCGGTTCGTGAAAAACTTCGCCCGCATCGCCGATCCTCTCACTAACCTTACCAAGGCCGACGTGGAGTTTAAGTGGGAAACGCCGCAGGAACACGCTTTCCAGGAGCTTAAACATCGCCTCCAGACGCCTCCGTTACTTGCCCATTTCGACGAATTCGCCGAGACAGAAATACATACTGACGCAAGCAGCGTAGGTCTTGGCGCCGTTCATGTGCAGAGGACTGACGGACTTGAAAGGGTTATTAGTTACGCCAGCCGATCGCTATCCAAAGCAGAAGCAAATTATTCCACAACAGAAAAGGAGTGCCTCGCCATCATCTGGGCTACGTCGAAACTTCGCCCCTACCTCTACGGCAGGCCCTTCAAAGTTTCGAGCGACCACCACGCATTGTGTTGGCTAGCCACCTTCAAGGACCCTTCAGGTCGCCTCGCACGGTGGAGCCTGAGACTTCAAGAATATGACATTACTGTTATTTACAAGTCCGGCAAAAAACACTCCGACGCCGACTGTCTCTCTCGTGCGCCTCTCGACCAACCGCTACCCGACGACCCGGATGACGACTTTTTCTTAGGAACGATAACTACCGACGACTTCGCTGAACGACAGAGGGCCGACCCGGAACTTAAGGCCCTAATAGAATACCTCGAAGGCAGGACCGCCGAAGTACCGAAGGTATTCAAGCGCGCCCTTGCGTCATTCTTTCTACGAAACGGTCTTCTACAAAAGAAAAACTTTTCACCGCTTCGAGCTAAGTACTTCCTTGTGGTGCCTTCAGCTCTGCGACCAGAACTCTTGCAGGCCCTGCACGACGATCCGACGGCAGGGCACCTCGGTGTGTCTCGCACGCTCGCGAGGATACAAGAAAGGTACTACTGGCCACGTCTTACCACCGACGTCACTCGTTATGTGAGAACATGCCGGGACTGTCAGCGACGCAAGACACCGCCTACAAGGCCAGCGGGACTTCTGCAGCCAATTGATCCCTCTTGCCGACCTTTCCAGCAGATTGGTATGGACCTACTGGGGCCGTTCTCGACGTCGGCTTTCGGAAACAAGTGGATCGTGGTAGCTACCGACTACCTCACCCGCTACGCTGAGACAAAAGCCCTGCCAAAAGGCAGTGCATCCGAGGTAGCTAAGTTCTTCGTCGAAAATATCGTCCTACGTCACGGCGCCCCGAAGGTCCTTATCACCGACAGAGGAACGGCATTCACTGCCGACTTAACTCAAGCGATCATGGCATACAGCCAAACAAACCACCGCCGGACGACAGCGTACCACCCACAGACCAACGGCCTCACCGAGCGGCTTAACAAGACGATCGCCGACATGCTGTCAATGTACGTCGATGTCGAACACAAGACGTGGGACGCCATTCTTCCGTATGTGACCTTCGCATACAACATGGCGGTGCAGGAGACGACGCAGATATCTCCATACAAATTGGTCTACGGAAGGAGCCCGGCAATGACGCTCGATGCCATGTTACCCAACGTCACCAACGAAGAAAACCTCGATGTGAGCGAGTACCTTCAACGCACCGAAGAAGCCCGACAACTTGCGCGTCTCCGTATCAAGAATCAACAGACGACCGACAGCCACCGTTACAACCTTCGACGACGCTTCGTGGAATACCAGCGCGGTGAACGTGTTTGGGTGTGGACGCCGATACGCCGACGTGGACTAAGTGAAAAGCTTCTGCGACGGTACTTCGGACCGTACAGGGTGGTTCGACGTCTCTGCCCACTTGATTACGAGGTTGTCCCCGACGGCATCACGAACTCTCAACGATGCCGATCGCGACCTGAAGTCGTTCATGTCGCGCGCCTCAAGCTGTTTCATGCGCGTTAACATACTGAACCAGTCTTTTTTTGTATTATTGTTGTATCGTAATTTATTCATTGTACTTTCTTGCATTATTAGTGTACTTTCATCTTTAGTTAAAGCATCGGGACGATGCCTTTTTTCAGAGGGGGGCAATGCCACGTTCCATTTCCCAAGTTTTTGTTATCGTCCCAAAACACCACACGATTCTCAGCGCAAACCGCGCCTGCAGTTTTCGAGAAGGTTCCGGACTGTAGTAGATCATTTCAATAAGATCACGCCCACTGTGCGAACGGTACAGATTGTTCTGGAACCTACGCCACCGCCAGCGATAACGCTAGAACATTCGACGGCAGGAATATAAATGCCGACGCGCTTCGCCGCTTCTCAGTTGTTGATCGAAGGCCGACGCTCTGTTCGCCGCTATCAGTCCGAGACTGCTATCTGTGCGAGACTGCTGCTGTAATTGGACTTTTCGTTTACCGGGCACAGGTTCGCCCAAATAAACAGTTAAATCCCAACACGAAGTCTCCTGTCTTCGGTCACGTCACGACCCCGTGACAATATTGAGGTACCCACCGAGAACCGAACTATGCTAGCCGTTAAGAGCGCGAAGTGTTCAAGGCCCGATTAGCCATCCTGATCTACTCTTGAACGCGAAACTGAAGCGCACTTCAATAATTTTTAATGTTTGTTTGTTCTTAGTTTCGAGGGTGAGAACTGCTAGACTTTAAAAAAGGGTCAGGTGGGTTTGTCAGAGCAAGTCAAAAGTTTTGATGGGAGCCATGTTTCGTTAGGAACACCCTTTTAGGTCACCGTAAGAACCGAAAAGGGCTCCGACCCTCAACGCTTTCATCGATATTAGACATAAGTGTGATTATTCAAGTAACACCTGTAGTCGAAACAGCAAAAGCTCATGGAGGTACATCAGAACATTGACATCTGCTTTCAACTTGCGATATGCACAAAAAGACATTTTTTCCATCATTCTTTCTCGCCTTGGGGGACCAGTTTCGACTGTCTTTTATACGCCAAGTAATAGGACCATGTAAAACTCTAAGCAATATGTTTTAAATAGAAGTAGCATTATTGCAATAAAAATAGCTAATCTTCTATACGCATGCAATGTGTCTATTCTTCATCTGTGATGAACATGTGCATATTCATTGCTCATCGCACAGTGCATCAAACAAAATTGGTACAACATGAGTACTGCTGACAGAGTCAGAGCGATTCAAAATATTAACGTTCGTAAAAAAGCACGATGTTTAAAGCAGTAAAACCTATAAGCAAAAGAATGCGGCTTGCCGTGTACGAAGTTAGATACCACTCGATACACGAAAAAGTATCCCATCACTGTCCGTCCAAGTAAACTGTTGGCAATATCGAGTGACCTTAAGGCGGAGACACGTTTAACGGCGCTTCCGCCAACTGGTCCGGCAATGTGGCGCACTCCATAGTGTCCAGCAGCCACATGACCAGGTAGGCTGCAGTGACACACATTATCGACACAACGCCCAGCGGCACAGAAGAGACCGGAAAGAGTCCCAAGTATGCGGCCAGAGGCATGGTGACACTGGCGACAGCCGAGAAGGTCTTGCACATTGCAAGGCCTGTACAGCGCACTACCGTGGGGTACATCTCGGCCGTGTACAACGTGCCCACAGTCTGCGACGCGTCTACGCTCAAACTCGCCACCAACAAAAGCGCCGCGCTGAGAACAACGCTGTCGTCGCCTAGGGTGCCGCACACCAAGCAAGCGAGGCCGGCAAGACCCAGCGCCCAGCCCTGCGAAGCCCGACGTCCCAGACGGGCAGCGGACACAATAGCGACCAACTCCGTCGGGAAAGCCAGCAGTGAGGAGAGGGCCAGCAGCGCCGCAGGGTACCAGTCCAAGTAGTGTATCTTCAACGATGCCGCCTCCGACGCGACCGTGGTCACCGTCCATAGATAGTACAGGATAATGCTGTTGTGCCTGCGACATCGTGCACGTTGTGCCTCGCAGTGAGCATCCGGGGCAACTGATTTCAAACAGCCCTCATCGAAGTCCCGCCGGGTGCGTGCCCACTGCTGGCGCACTTCGAAGAGGCTCCGGCCGTCCAGCGTGGCCGCCTGCAGGATGACAGCCTATGCCTCTTCTACGTTGCCCCGCGCAAGTAGCCAGCGAGGCGATTCAAGTATGGCTGTAAATATTTTCAGCATGAGAAGACAGGGTAGAATGCTGGTCAGCTGCAGCGTGTACCAGCTGAGCTTGGCCCACATCATAATGGAAGCTATGAACGCACCCACCACCTTGCCCATCATCGCCGCTATCGAGTAGAGTGTGCGGTGCTCTGGAGACAGGACTTCTATCAGTAGCACGAAGCTGGTGTTGAAGAGCGTGCTGGAGGCAGCTCCCTGTAAGAGTCGCATGGCGATAAAGCTGTTCATGATGGTAGCAAATACGATCACTGCACCAGATGCTTGGAGCACTACTGTGGAGAACTGTATCACCGGCTTCCGGCCCAAATGGTCGGCGACTAGCCCCGATGCGATCAAAGTGAAGATAGCACCAGCATCAAAGGCACAACAGGTGAGTGGCAGGTACCACGCACGCTCACACACCAGATTAAAGTCCTTCACTATGGAGACCCCGTAGGGAGACTGCGCATACTGCCACTTCAGACAGGGCACCGTGGCGACGCCTGTTGTGTTCCACTCTGCGTTCATGCGGCACCTGCTGTAATGGTTATCCTCAGATTGGGGAATCATAACCTCCTTCCACATTTCCGGTGACACGTTGTGAAGATGTGAGGGTCTAGCACACCAGTAGTCGACATCATGGTTGACGATCCGCAATGGCAACGTGTGGAATGGTAGTACAAAGGCAACCAGCAGGACAAAGTAGAACACGGTGGTTTGGAAAGCACCGTGCTTTTGTGAGCAGACGGCTGTTTTAAGGGCAGGAAAGTGTCTTTTGCTCTGAATAGTATCAGCTGGCAGGCCACCCAAAGTTCGCGATGACGATGGTATATACTGACCAGCACAAGGAGCGGAATCATGGTGGTCGAGCCACTCGTCACGCCAATGCAACTTGGACGTTCGCTGATGCGGTTTTTCGGGGAGTCTGCCACGCTCGTCTGTCGCTGTGCTTCGCACCGCAACATGGCCATTGGTCTGCTGCTGCTGCGTTGGCTCTTGAGGTCGCTGTAGAGACCCGCTAGCAGAGGATGAGCGTAGGTGAGATAGCAGGGGAGAAAGGAGCATCTGCCCCCTGTTGACCCATTGGCCAGAAAGGCTCTGCAAGTGCAAGTGCATAGATCGAATGGCTGCCAGCTCGCGCAGCGACATGTGACGCTTCGCTGCCGCACGGCGTGGAGGCCCCATCAGCACGAGCTGGTCGGTGTCGCGTTGCCTCGTGGGCTGCACCTCAGGAGATGACGGCACCTCATTTGGCGAGTGAAGCGACGCCATCGTCGAGTTGGGAAGGGCACATGCGCCAGGTTGCGACGCTGCGGGAGCGGGCTCAGCTGTTGACACGAGAACCATTGATGACAAGTCGGGGTATGAGCTAGAAACCATCGATGGTGGAGGCAGAGGGGATGGTCCGTCAGCACTCGAGGACGCCCGAGAGATGGACGCCAGTGAAGGCCTAGCGGGTGGTGATGCAGTGACACCGGTAAATTCTTGAGAAAATGGTGATAGTAGCGACAGTGAAGACCCCGCGGCTTTTGTAAGCGACGGCACTTGAGTCTTAGGTTGTGACAACTCGCTCACCTTCATCAGGCTGGAGCCCCTAACGTCTTCAAACTCCTGCGCTGTTGAAAGCTCTCGAGGCACAGAAGTTGGCGGCGTCTGGAAGCTTGCCATCCTCCGCTCGCGCTTACGGCGTCGTGGCTTCGGTATTTTTGGCATGATTTGGCCGTATTGCAGAGCGCTTCTGAGTCGGGGATACTCCACAGGCCGCTATCTTTCGTAATGTTGGATGGAGAGCGGCTTCTCGCTGATGTTGCTCATGCACCGTTCGATCTTCTTCTGACACTTGAGGGACAAAGAAATCTCGTGGTGCTTGTCACCCGTCTTCTTCTTTTCACGATCCCAGATTCGATATTGAGACCTGGTTGCAATGCCTTTTTATGAAGACTTATATTCTGTTTAAATGTTCTTCAAAGAATTCTGTTGTGTTTCTACAAAGAAACTTTCACTGTTTTTATCTGTATATATTCAGACGCCTCTTGTGAATTTAGATGCGTTGTCTATGTTGTTATTTATTAAATCATGCAAAAAGGTATGTGGGGATGATTCTTTACCATGTCGCACACGCAAGTAAAACAAACCCAAGAATTACTGCTCAAAATTAAGTCAATGCTCTTCGAAAATTGCATAATGAAACAGTGCAACGTTTTAACAGTTTAAGAAAGGAACGCATTTATCTTTTTATATTTTAGCATCAATCTACAGATTCTTCTGCAAAACTACGTGTCAATAAAATAAGCACCCATTTCTATTTGTCTGCCCGCCAGTGTCATTCTCGCGTCTACTATTACGCCAGTTCTTTAGCTGTATTTGCCATGAATTAATCAGCTTGCCACGATCCTGCAATCAAAGCTGAATTCGGGGCTTGCGTGTTGTTATCCAGCATAAGCGCTAGCTATTCGGCCTCTTGGTGCGTCATGAACTTCAAAGACGGGGTACCAGGGTGGTACACATCGACTAGGTGGCACCCGTTTTTTGCAGTAACCCCGCGGATGTTTTCGCCACCTCATGTAAGTTATCAGGCGTGGGGTGCTCACAAATGTTGTCGTCACATTTGCATCTTCATGGTCACCAACGTGGCATTGTCGCACTCAATGTTACCCAGCTGCTCACAACAGTGAAATAAGTCATTCAGATTACGAAACAAAAACGCAGAAACTTTTAATTATGATTGCTTCCAGAAGCTTTGTAAAGCGTTTTACGACTCATAGTGTGCGCGCAGTTCCTATCACACATTTCAAATCCTGCATAGCTAGACAGAGCATCCTACTACGATCCTTAGGCCGTTTTGCATGGGCTCAATATCAGAGTGTCACGCTGGTCAAGGCTCGTCTTAAAAGAATCGATTGATTGATATGTGCGGTTTTTCTGTCCCAAAACCACCATATCATTATGAGAGACACCGTAGTGGAGGGCTCCTGAAACATCGACCACCTGCTGTTCTTTAACGTGCACCCAATCGCCCTAAAAGAAAACGAAGGTTAAAATTGTTTAACTCAAAAATAAATGACAAAATGTGGCAATAATAATTTCAAAATACGTATATTTTGTTGTAAAAAACGAGAAATTATGCTCTCTCTATGATCTATATATATATATATATATATATATATATATATATATATATATATATATATATATATATATATATATATATATATATATATATATATATATATATATATATATATATATATATATATATATATATATATATATATATATATATATATATGTTCTACACGACAACCGATTCTTGGCCAATCCCCGGGGTGCCTGTGAACCAGAAGCTGTAAATCTATATCTACAATAAATGGTTAAGTGATACAGTTCAGGGCACTAGAGTAGACCAAGTCAGTTAGAGTGGCAAAGTCTAGGTAAACTCCACTACAACCAACTTTTACTAAACCAAAAACAGGCAACGGTTATAGCCCAGCAAACGACCGGCGCGTTATAAATGTCCCACCACTATCATGCAATACTTTGTGGTTATTAATTATAAGAGATACTACATATTTTAAAGTTTTAAACAAAGGCGTTGGTGATTGGTATGTGGAGTTTAACGTCCCAAAACCACCATATGATTATGAGAGACGCCGTAGTGTGGAGGCTCCGTAGTAGACGCCGTAGTGGAGGGCTCCGGAAATTTCGACCGCCTGGGGTTCTTTAACGTGCACCCAAATCTGAGCACACGGGCCTACAACATTTCCGCCTCCATCGGAAATGCAGCCGCCGAAGCCGGGATTCGAACCCGCGACCTGCGGGTCAGCAGGTCACGGGTTCGCGGAACCCCAGGTCGCGGAAGCAGGTCGCGGAACCTATATATATATATATATATATATATCTATATATATATCTGTGTGTGTGTGTGTGCCCACAAACGTCACCCCCGCACCTAAAAATATACTTCCGGAGCCCCTGGTTTGATGATTGGTAACGCAGCGTATCTTTGTAGTCATGCTGGCCTTCAAGAGATACTCTTTAACACGTAAATTGGTACCTGGCACATACTTTTCGTTAGGCCATTCTTTTTCGGATGGCTGGCAGTAGCGATCTGGTGCTTAGTCACACACTAATCTAGAAAGTCATTGGTAAGTTTTGATAGAAAGCTTCGGCCCGTGATGAGCCGGCTAGATGAACACAACACCATGCATTGTGGGGCCAAAGTGCATGACGTTGCTGCTCAGGGCACATATAATGCCGAAGCCTAAATATCGACCTATGTGGACAGAAACCGCATCATAGTAAAGAGATGAAGAGATGTACACAAAGGAAAGTCAACAGGAACACTTGGTGTTTATGTACATGTGGGGGATTGAACAAGGACAAAATTGGTTAAATTTAATTCAGAAACTTTAGGAGCCTTTTTTTGGGGGCGGAGACTTATCTCAGCAGCAATTCGTGGACTCAGTCTTGCCTGGTGCTACTAAGAAAACAAGTGAATACCCATCACAAAGGGAGCACAGGAAAAGTGGAAACATTATGAATTTTCCCATTCTTGAGAAAATTTCAGTAGCGATTGAAATTATGTGACTCAAGTAGTACGGGAGTTTAAAACCTCAACTAAGCGTTTTCTACAACGATAACATGCGCAACTATTAACGAAAGCATACCGCTACATTCGATCGAAGGCACGTTAGCCAGCGCCTGGTTAAAGAGACTTTTACAGCGAAAGCTGTACAAGGCTTCGAAAAACGAAAAACCATCCGGCAGTGGTGTTACGAGTGGTCTCCATTCATTGGCTGTGTTATCAGTTAGTCATACGCAGCGTCATACCTATAAGCACGCGAGCCATTGGCTGAGTAATCAGTGACGTTGTCCATCCCGTCACAACCGGTGCGAGGAGCACGTGCAAGTAGTTTCTCCTGGAACCTTCCACATGAGTATGCCACGGACAACTCTAGAAGAGCGCCATCATTTAAAATGGGAGAGAGCTCACATTCGCTGATCCGACAATGCAGTCCGGGCACAAAAACAGGCTCGGGAGGCCGAGTGCCGCCGGCAGCAACTAGGTTTCGGTTATCCGGCAGCCTTGCAAGCCGGGCTAAATCGCGAACGGGAATGCAAGCTCCAGTAGCGGGTGGATCCTGCAAAACCACGCCACTGAGTTAACTCTCGATGTAATCGCATGCAACAACGTAACGTTGCGTCGTTAATGTGATGATCGCAAGAGCGCGTTCACCGAGGCGAACGCCTGCTTTCGGCGGGAGTTTCTCCAGCGGTACATTAGACACCTTTAGTTAGACGTACGTAACGAGCCTACGCACGGAACACTGCCACGGGAGAGAACTGCGCATGTGCAGTACTTAACGTATTGATTTCAGATATGCACACGTACACCCGTAGCAAGACGCTACATACGTAACGCAACGCTTGCTACGTTATACGTTCTCGCGAGACCTCGAAGAAACCAGTACGAGGGTGTATGATCGCTGCAGTGGCGTTTGACACGGACCACATCAGTGGACGCGATGCAAGGCATGTGTACTTCGCAATGAAATGCAATATTTTTATGCCACACAAGGTACATTCAAGCGGCGTGTCCTAGTATCTTGACAATTCAAAAGAAATGGCCTGCAGGGCGTCTCACAAAAATGCTCACAAATCACCTTCAATGGGTTGTGTGTGGGAACGCCTTACTGGCAGGCCTCTCGGTGAACGAACCCGTAAATAAAACGGCAGCTTGATACGCAATTTTGTTCATGGTGCTACGTACAATGTACGGTCATGAATACCTGAAACGCGACCACTTGCTGCGGTGTACGCTAAGCCTCTTCCACAGCAGCACCGGATAGAATGGTAGGGTCAATCCAGTGCGGCCATGCCCGATTAGATGCCGTTCTTATATTGCGCACTCAAGGTCAAAACAGCAAAGGTGAACTTGCGAATTCAGTGCACCCAGGAACAATGCTAAAAGTCTAGACCACTAACGCAACGGTCTGAATTGTGCGCTAGTGGCCCTTACCCTGACAGTCGGGATGTTTTTCGTGCACATCACAGAGGCCACGTTATTACTGGGACCTAGCATAGTTCACACTTCAGTGGCGCTGATGAGCATTTTAAACTCTTGCATATAGCATACGACCTATCTAAATCAGTGAAACCAATCCCGCTACACTGAAGTCACACTTACAAAGCTACAAATAGGACACACACACTCAACACATTCATACCTTTTGTCTGGTGGCGATGCACCATTGTGTGAGAGATTACAGTTCTCCGCATTTTCGTACAGGGTAATGAGTTAGATTGTCTGAGAAAAAAACCCTTTTTATTACCCTACCTACAGCAGCTCCCACCACACACTGGCAGGCTCATCAGTAGGGATCCGATTTGCAAAATTCAATCAGTGTTTAGATTTTTAAATGATGTACACAGTTTTTACTGCATATTTCAAGCTGATCCGTCGCACGACCTCTGTATGGAGGTCGCGACTGCGGTGACTACATCCCCGCCATGGTTTCATGATCATGACCTTTCGACATCTGCTTTCACTGCACATATTTCATGTCACTGTTATGATTTTAATACTTCTATGTTTTTTTTACCCGTGTGCGCGCGATGAACTTTAGAGCCTCTATATAGCCACGTACCATGTCATTGTTCACATCCTAAAGCTTTTGTGCTGCTTAATGTGCTGCGTTTATCTCTCTTCCTTCTCTTCTCCCCATCTTTCATCTCCGCATCCCCCTCACATGCACAGGGTAGCAAACTAGCTTTTATAGACTGGTTTACCTCCCTGTCGTTCTTTTCCTCCTACTTTCCTTCCTTCCTTAGGCTACTGGAATGGCGCTCTTTGGCGATCGATTGGCCCTTGTGCCACAAAATACCACACGTCATATTCAATTGAGTGAAACGCATCAAGGTACGTTAGAATAAAAGTGTTTTCGTGCACTTCCGGATGGTTTTGAATCGACTTGACCACGGACCATTTTGTGTGCAGAAGATACTAGGACCTTGGGCATCTGCCTCAGTTGCGCAGAAAGCAACTAAAGCACTGCTACTTTATCTAAAGTCAACAAACCTGAGCGACCGCCTGTAGACTGTGTATGCTCCCCGAGTGTGCTCGTGATTGTGTGTACCTTCTCATCTTTCTGCAACCTCTTTTCTCCCCTTTATCCCTTCCCCAGTGCAGGGGAGCAAACCGGATGTGCGTCTGGTTAACCTCCCTGCCTTTGCTTGCATCTTTATCTCTCTCTCTCTCGTGCCCTTCGCTTTTAGCGTACGCAACGTAATTTTCACAGCGTACGCAACTTCTCCGTACGCCCAACTAAAAGTGTAATAATTGACAGCGTGCGCGTTAACAAAAGCGGACTGCGGGTCTCCGAGCCGAATCGGAGTCTTTTGTCTCTCATTGCCAATTAGCAGCGATTTGCATGTTCCAGTAAAGGGCACTTGGAGGCTTCTGCTGTGACGTCTCTCACCCCTTTTGGTTCTTAGAACAAACACTGTTATTAACGCATTGCGAAACGCGCTTACCCGCTCATTACACACATCCATGACCATGATCATGAAGGCACAATGTGTGGCATGTCAAATGAACACTGTTGTGAACTAAAGCCAAACATCTGTCTAACCTTATTAAGAAGCTCGAACATATAACCAATAATTGATTGATTGATATGTGAGGTTTGACGTCCCAAAACCACCATATGATTATGAGGGACATCGTAGTGGAGGACTCCCGAAATTCTGACCACCTGGGGTTCTTTAACGTGCACCCAAATGTGAGCACAGGGGCCTACAACATTTCCGCCTCCATCGGAAATGCAGACGCCGCAGCCATAACAATAATTGTGAAGTGCTTCAGTGCCACGTGAGGTTGAACCTATTGCTAGACACCAAGGCCGCACGTGTCAGCATTCACTGGCTAACCATTTGTACGGAGTGCTTGGGTGTTTTTTTTTTTATTCGCGCAACGTGTACTTGATTTCAGCACTTCACCACATGCGTGCGCACGGGATGAGTCAATAGGCGTGCCCCCTCCACCTAGTCACCTTAAAGGGCCACTCACCAGGCCCCATACAGAATTTTAGTTAGACAGTGCAAGTAGTTGGGTGTACGATGAGGGACATTTTGCCACAAAAATTTTTCGAATCGGTTTATGACGAGCGGAGAAAACAGGTTTTTTGAAGCGGCGCGAAACGAGGATAAGAGGAGGCGAGCTCGAAACCCTTGCCACTCGTCTGCGTAGCCTTCGCAAGCAAAATCTCTTACCCACCCTCTCCAGCATCCGACCATGAGGTGACGTATGCATGACGTGCCCAAACAAGTCCAACCCCCAAGCACGCGAGCAGCGTTGCTTCGTTGACCAGCGTTATATTGTGGTCATCTGCCTGTTTCTGCTGAATGGTTTGGAAACGCTGGATTAGACGCGGTAGAGTAGATGAGCAGAAGGAGTGCGCGAACGCGTACTGGCGTTCCACGGTGGTCGTCTGCTCAATGCACTGACCACGGGGACCCGAACGCATGCGAAACGCTGGCACATTAGCCCCGCATCTCGTAGCACTTCACGGGAAAAAAATAAAAAAAAACGCGCAAATTTTTTTGTTGTGTCTCAGTGTTTATTTCAAATTTTATTAATCTTTTAAAGCAACAAATACGTAAACTACGCATGTTGTGTTAAATAATTTTTGTCATGTCCCGTGGTATGCTGTTGACAACGTCAGAGCAGACTCGTCTACGTAGAGGACCAACGTCACTGCATTGCCGTGTACGTAGGGCCAAGCCTACGCCTACGTCATGCCTTCATTCTCTACGCGTGCGCTGGCAGAGAGGAGGGGGAGCAGCTTTAATCTTGAAACTCGACCCATTCCCGCGGCGCGTAGCGTTGCAAAGTTTGGCAGATGTGATCATGGACGTTTCGGCTACGTATTGCGCTTGTCAGCTCAAAATTTACAAACCTGGTGAGTGACCCTTTAAGGAGGGTTGCAGAATGTACCCCTTACATTGACGTAGTAGGGTGGAGGGGAGGCTTCGCGATGAACATTCGCCCCCCTTGATAGGAAACCCTGCTAACGCGTAGGCATCAACAACTTGGTCATCGACAAACACGCTATTAGTGAACGAATAACGTGGAATAAGGAACGTGATCATCACTAGGGTATCTACTGCAAAAAATGCAAGCGAGTCCCCCCCCCCCCTTCAGGAAAAAAAACGTGACAGGTGACTCGAAAACTCTACAAACGACTCGAGGGTCGGGGAGGCGGGAGGAAACCCAAATCCACCTTTTAAAAGCGTAACTGTAAACTTGAACTCTTCGTGGTCTCAAAAATGTATTTCCTTGTAGTCTTCGGTAAGGAAGCACCCTTAAATTTGCTTCGTTACGGTACTCTATTTTTAACCAATTTGTGATGAACTTATCAAGCTTATTTTAGTGTTATAAGTGTAAAAACAGTGGTAACTTAGTGGCACAGGCTCTCCACAATGTTTCGACATGGGCAAATAATGAAATGGGTTCTTCCGAAAGCCCACTCCGACCTTAGCACAATGACATGGGGCTGAAGTAGAATGAAAATTAAGAAATCAGTGTTTATGAAAATGGGGCTCAAGCCAGTATTTCAGAACGATGTTCAAGATCAAGAGCCCGCCGAGCAATCAAGTTCAATATATGCCCGATTGTTATCGACGGAGTGAAATCATCATTTGATTTATTAGCTACTAAAAGACGTGAAGAACAACTTCGGGTGATACTCTTCATACTCTTGACAAACGGTCTACAGCAGCTCGAAACAGTACCAACTCATCTTGCTTTGTTGAGAAAGGAGGAGTTCAAGAAGAGATTGAAAGCTCGAAGAGACAAACAATCCTTAACCATAGGGAGTAGTGAATCCGACGTTTCGAAGGCAGCTTTTTTTTTTCTGCCTTAAAAGAGAGAAAAATACTTGCCGGAGACGTTGGATGTAAGTGAAAAGCCCTCCAAATCATTATTTATTTTTAATTTATTTATTTATTCACCTGTTTATTTATTAATTACCTCAAATTCTCCGTGAGGTTTATTACAAGAGGGGTGGGTAGAACTGTTACATGATCGTTTCTATAGATGTTTTGAAGAATGTATGGGTGGAGTGGTGCACCACGTTAGCAGGAAGACGATTCCAGTCCTTTGCAGTATGATTGGGAAATGAGTTCATGTAGGCGGTAGTGCGGGCAGCCGGGGGTTACACTGCTTTAGGGTGGTCATGACGGGGGAAGAGTTTTTGTTACGTATTGTGAAACGAAATGATGTATATAAATTTAGTTTGACTTGAACATGATTCACACAATAGTCACCACTAGTCTACTTCGTTCTCTGAGAATGAGCGCTCAATAATATAGAAAGACTCAACTCCAACACGGCTACTGAGTAGGGGTTGGCTATTAAAATATGCTACTGGCCAAATCTTCTTGAGCCTGCGAATTAATATTGAAGGTCATTTTCTTGACCTGTGTCTCTTAATCATGCTTCGTTTTTTTTTCTTTTTGTTACGAAGAATGTATTGGCACGGTGATTTTCAGGCTAACGCCCACACTAGACAAAAAAAAGAAAAGCAATGGGGTGAGTGGTGGTCACAAGTTGACGTGTGAGATCGACAACTGGTCATTGGAACGAGAGAGCTTGTAAGCACTGCACCAGACCAATTTGTGATCCGAGAACAACAAAAATAAGCACTCAAAAACGAGCGAAAACAAGGTGCACCTACCTACATACCAAAGAATGACAGCCAACAAAAAATAAAAAAGAACTCCGCCCCTTGGCACTAGCAGTCTGTCACTGCAGACAGGCGTCCTAATCTGGGCAGGTTTTTCTCAGAAGCTCAACTGCGCCAGAGTAACAACAACGTCTTTCTTTCACTCTCGTACGGATCTGTCATGATTGGGTGCGCTTGTGTAATCTCCTCAGTGGCGTCCAGGCTGAATAAAAAAACACTGCAGTGCAGCAGTCATCCACGTACCGGGGCCCGAGAATAGAATTCTTCGATGGCGAAGACACTCGGCCCTCGGACCAAGGATTGGCCGGAAGGACAACACACTACGCAGCCCCTGAATGGAACGAAAAAATAAATTACACAGATTTTAAAAAAAAAACATGGAGGCGGAAATGTTGTAGGCCCGTGTGATCAGATTTGGGTGCATGTTAAAGAACCCCAGGTGGTCGAAATTTCCGGAGCCCTCCACTACGGCGTCTCTTATAATCATATGGTGGTTTTGGGACGTTAAACCACACATATCAATCAAATCAGATTAAAAAAAACACACCATAGACGCCAAGGAAGAGCAAGATAGGGGATATAGCAGCCGACGTAAGAACGGATAATTTGCTCAACCCCTCACCGCTCCTTTCGTTCATCCTGCGTCGATTCTTATACAAACGGGTTGGACCCGTGCGCCCTCTCCTTTCAAGTCTTCGAAGGCCAAATTTAGTTCCCTTCTTACTTATATCTCTTAAATCTTTCTTTTTCTTGCCTTAGATCATGGAAATACGGAGCACCTGCTATCTCTGAGAATGGCTTTGCCGGCGGGCTCCCTCATTAGCGCGGTGGTTCGAGGCCACCGTCACCGCCGGGTGCCGAATTCGGCCCAAGAGCAGGGCTCCGTTGCGGCAGGCGGTTACGATTCCTTTATTGCTGTGTGACAGTGATTAAGATAATGACCGCTGCACGCGTAGAATTTTTATTAGCATATTTGTGGTTAAGGCCTCTGCGCTTGGATACGCATTCTATACATGCGATCTGCCCCAGCGTCCGTATACTTGCTGCCTTTCCGTACAAAAGTGGAGTCAGAAAAAGTAAACATAATTACAATGTTATTTCTCTGCAATCAATCTTCTTTTCCCACTACTTATATAATCGTCACGTGGTCAGGCAAACTTTGAATTCCAAATGGCCTAAAAAGGGGATCTTAAGCGTCCCACTTTGTTGATAAGGTGATATTAGCATTTTTGTTACATTTACAGTCTTAGGTTATACGTTTTCACTGAAAAGGACCTCGCTTTCTGACATTATATATAAGCTGTTTGTTCTCAGTATATGAAACCGATGCCGCTATTATTGTTTGGAGTCTGAACCAAGTATTTCAATCAATGCCTAATGTTATGCGGTGAACGTACTTGCAGAATAAAAAAAAGGCCCCGCCATGGTGGTCTAGTGGCAAAGGTACTCGGCTGCTGATGCGCAGGTCGCGAAATCAAATCGCGGCTGCGGCGGCTGCATTTCCGATGGAGGCGGAAACATTGTAGGCCCGTGTGCTCAGATTTGGGTGCACGTTAAAGAACCCCAGGTGGTTGAAATCTCTGAAGTCCTCCGCTACGGCGTCTCTCATAATTGCATGGTGGTTTTGGGACATTAAACCTGATATATCAATCAATCAAAAAACAAGCGTTCTCTCTGCATCAACGTAGTGTCTACTTGCCAGGCAAACTGAACTGTGCTTATCCACATCAACTTCAATTTCGCTTGCACAGTAGATTCCAATGTTTAATATGCTAAACATCTGCCTTTGTCTGAGAAGCATAAGCGACGTTGATGTACAGAACAACACTGAAACACGGGTTTGTTTTGAATATTTCCCTTTGCCACTCCTTCTTCTTTATGTTTAAAAGCAAAACAAAATAGAAACCCTCCAACCTTCGCTTTCGGAGGTTTCATTTTCATTTATTCAAACGTTATTCTTAGAGTCTCCAAACTACATTAGTACATGATCGCTATTTTAGTTTATTTATGATAATGCAATTACTAGACGTTTAGTTGCTGCTTAACGAGGTCATTTCTGCACTACACGTAAAATTTAACAGGTTAGTGGTACTTTAACTGTACACCTTATGCTTTTCCCCTTCATGTTTGTGTCTTCTTGATCGCCTACCTAACTCACAGGCTATTAAGACTTAGACCACTGAGATTCAAGCTCACATCCGAGTAGGATAAGAAAGCGCCATTTATCTGCTTTCTTATTCATGACACTAATGCTTTTTGCTCTCAGCTAGCCGACAATTTAAAGGCTGTTTTTTTTTTTGCTAGCTACTATGAACCCGTCTGTTAGAGGTGGCATTTCTCTGTGCATTTTCATTTAGCTAATGAGTACACATCCCTACTGACATGTACCTTGTTAATTTAACTTGACCTTATAAGGCAGCTACATGTGCGCCGAAGTGGAGCTATTATACGTAATGAGCCATGTGGTATCGCTTTTCACTAGCTTAGGACCACTTCAGGCGCATTAGCTTGATCTACTGCACTAACATTAAAGAAAACAAAGCCGATTTAGAGCATTTTTGTTTAGTTCATGGAGATACAGTTAAATGTTTGCTTCTACGTAGGGCAATAGGTTCATTCTGTGCTAAAACTCCGTAAAAGAACAAATTATTCTCAATACTGCATTTCTTGGTTCATGCTTGACTAAAATTCATTCTCGCCCCACCGCGGTGGTCTACTGGCTAAGGTACTCGGCTGCTGACCCGCAGGTCGCGGTATCAAATCCCGGCTGTGGCGGCTGCATTTCCGATGGAAGCGGAATTGTTGTAGGCCCATGTGCTCATATTTGGGCACACGTTAAAAAACCCCGGGTGGTCGAAATTTCCGGAGTCCTCCACTACGGTGTCTCTCATAATCATGTGGTAGTTTTGGGACGTTCAACCCAACATATCAATCAAAATTTATTCTCGTCTCAAAATTGTTTATAGGTCTTGAAGTAGGGATGGCTACCTTTAAGGGGCAGTACAGATAAACCGATGTGCCCACAGGTATCTAAACCACTGCAGGGATTTTGTGTTAGCAAACAGGGGTTCTTTCTCGCTTCTCGTTTTGATGAGCCCTAACGATGGCACTTTCCAGCTGACAATATCACGCATCACTTCACCTGTCATCAAAGGTAAGCCATAAGGAAAGAAAAGTGAGGGATGTGAACCAGCTGTAATGTGAGTACAGCTGTTGACAGGTGAACAACCACTGCAGTAATAATACGAGCGATAACCCTGCAATATGTGGTAAGCCACGTACTAAAAAGCTGAAGGACTCGATTCGTACAGATCAGATCTAGACGTTGATACGGGCATCAACACGTGACCGCGCGAGCGTAGCTTTCAGTCTAGGAATATTAGCCATCCTGGAAACGTAACAATCATTTGCTGCAGATGCCAGTGTCAGCCGAAATTCGAATGCACGACCATTTTTGCGCAGTTCAGAGATGCCAACAAATGGGAAATCAGCGGGGCCTTTTTGTTGCGCCGAGTTGGCGTTGATGCCTACGTGAGTGCACTGCCAGTTTCATCAATGGATGAAAAAGTGCCGTTCATTGAAAGACAAGTTTATAAAGAGTGCGTTAATACAAGGTGCAAACTTGAATGTTCCTTAAAGTGTAACTGACGCATGCGGGATATTTGTTTTTCCCCTTGCCTTTCGATATGATTTCGACAAGTGAGCAACCGTTAGTTTGCGTATCCTCTTCTCTTGTACTTGTTTTTATGTCTTGTGTGTGTGTGTGTGTGTGTGTGTGTGTGTGCGTGCGGGTGCGTGTGCGTGTGCGTGTGCGTTCGTGTGCGTGTGCGTATGCGTGCGTGTGCGTGTTCGTGTTCGTGTGCGTGCGTGAGCGTGTTTGTGTGTGTGTGTGTGTGCGCGCGCGCATGTGTGTGTGTATGTTCGTGTGTGTGTGTGTGTGTGTGTGTGTGTGTTGTGTGTGTGTGTGTGTTTTCTTCATTGTGTAGCTCATCACTGCTGCGACAAATTATTCCTTCTTGCACGCGTCAAAAGCGAACAGTGCGTCAGCATCTGCCCATTGAGAAGTTCAGAGTTTCTGTGAAGTGTGACAACTCTACTGGAACGCAAAGCTATCCTTAGATTAGCTACGAGGCACTTAGCGAGCTCTTGCGTTTTTATTTTTATTTTAAGCAGAGTGTCCCTTTGAGCGAATGCCGTTACGCTACTATGATCCCGACCTTGTATCTCGCTTGTTTTCATTCCAAGACAATATCCCCTTCAGTGCAGTGGGTTACGTTTGTGTCAACTTGATGCCAAACGAAAACAAGATACATAGATCATTAGAGAAATTGAAATATCTTAATATTCTGTATGACTTAAATTAACCTCAATGTGCTGTGATGGTAGTCTATAAATTTGGTGAATACGTCACGATGTACGAATGGTCGTCCGACATACCGCTTTCTAAGTCCAACGCAAAGTGTAACACTCTTATTTTCTAGAAAGAAGTGCAACCGAATATTGATTGCGCACACATTTGTAGCCTATAATTTCATTCTTCTTATGATAAAAAACACCAATGTAGAATATTGAATTGTTTAATAAACGCGAATGACAAGTAAATGCTGAAACTCATGCAAAAAACAACGCGTTGCTTCATTTACTTTCTTGGAATGTAATATGGTCTAGTGGCAAGGTACTCAGCTGCTGACCCGCAGGTTGCAGGATCAAATCCCGGTGGTGGCGGTGGCGGCTGTACTTTTAATGGAGGCGGAAATGCTGTAGGCCCGTGTGCTCAGACTTGGGTGCACGTTAAAGAACCCCAGGTGATAGAAATCCTGGAGCCCTCCACTACGGCGTCCCTCATAATCATATGGTGGCTTTGGGACGTTAACCTTCACATATCAATCAATATTGACGGTGCCTTAGAATTGTGTTATGTGAATTTCACGTATCCCTATACAGTGCGTCATAGTGCGCACCTTGAAGAGATATGATAACGCATGCTCTCTTTGTGTATAACACGCTAATCTACACCGTACATGCTGGGCCTCCCGCAGTATACTCGCAGCTAAGCAGTTTGAAATTGGATCGAAATGTTTCGGAGTATCGTAAAAGGAACTCTTTAAATATTCATCGGAATTGAACACTTTAGAGTTTTATACTGATAAACTTTTCGTTAAGAATCCAATAATCACATTACTAGTTTTGAACGAATGCGCTGATTTACGCTTTACATCGGCTCATTTGTTGGAGTCAGTGTACGTCAAGCAAGGCTTCATTATTTCGTGCACTACCACAAGCGCTCATTCACCCCCCATTACTAAAGACGATAGTCTTTCTTGGGGACCTTCGACACAAACATTTTGGTCTGTCTGTCTGTACATTTGTTTGCTTGTCCACTTTTAACGGTACCCTAAACGATACCAAAGTGACCAAACGATACTCAGACCAGCTGACCCCATCCACAGCACCCACCAATATTGCCCATAGTTCAGTGTTCATACTTGTGCGATTGTCAATTAAAAAGCAATTATTGCACAAATCTTAGGCGCCATAACAATACGTCAATACTATGTATGTGTATCTTTTACTAGAAAATGCATGCATGAGTAATTTTAACGATCGTGGCCTTTTGTACGCTGCGCTGGCCATGCAAAGCTTGCACGAAATGCCAAGTGTTTTCAACGCTTTGCTAAGACGACACGGTGGTGGCACCTACCCATCACCTTGCGTTCTACAACTTATGTCCTCAGCGCTGGGCGCGCATGGCATGCGCGCCGTTTATCAAGATAACTGCCAGATAGCGCTCATGTCTCACGTGTGACGCGACTTGATGAGCTTGTTCGCCTCCGCTGCACGCTCGAGGCACTCTAACACCCACCGATTTTCTTCTACAGAACATCAAATAAATATCTTCTTCACTATCTCCAGACGCAAGACTATCGTCTTTCGACGACATTTGCGGTGTAACATGAAGATACGGGACAAATTTTTTTACCTATATTTCTTTCTTATACTTTTATTGAACAGAAAAAAGAAACAGTATGCGAGATAACCGTTACGTCAATCCTTTTGTTTTATGAGTTTGAGCGAGAAAAAAGCTAGAAAGAAAAACGAAAAGTGGCATCGATGAAAGAGAGTTGCTGATCAGCGTATGGCCGGCCTCAAGCATTTGCCTTCTAATACCGCGCAAATAAAGCTCTGACACTCCCCTTGAGATTGATTATGAAAAATGAAGCAAATACAAATAAGCGCTACGCGATAAGCCAAATACGCTTCGTAAAGTATGGATAAGGGAGTGGAAACTTTCGACGAAGCCAGTGTCGTGCTTCGGGGCAGCGACTTCTTTTCACATAAAACTCATCGCCCATCATCCATCACGGCAACGCAGAAAGGTCATCAGGATGCTGTTACATAGTATACTAATGCGTAAGTGGCTGTAAACGTTGGGGCGCTGGTGCTCATGAATTCTCTCTCTCTCTCTCTCTCTGTGTGTGTGTGTGTGTGCGGGTGCGTGTGTGTGTGCGTGTGCGTGTGCGTATGCGTGCGTGTGCGTGTTCGTGTGCGTGTGCGTGTTCGTGTGCGTGTGCGTGTGCGTGTGCGTGCGTGTGCGTGTTTGTGTGTGTGTGCGCGCGCGTGTGTGTGTGTGTGTGTGTGTGTGTGTGTGTGTGTGTGTGTGTGTGTGTGTGTGTGTGTGTGTGTGTGTGTTGTCGTTCATTCAGAGTTTGAGCTTGTGCTCTTCTAGCTGGCTTGCTGTGGAAAAGCTGAGGTGAATATTCTTTTGGCTGCTTCCTTTTTATTCTGAAGCTTAAAAAGTTTTTTAAACAATGGTTCCTGAAAATGAAAATCACAAATCAAAAAAACAAATAACACATTGAGAGAAAAAAAAACAAATAACACATTGAGAGAAATAAAGGAAAGAACATGGCTAGAAGTAGTTAGCTTGCTGGTATTCCCTTTGCGATAGAACGTTCACATTTCTGTCTGAATACAACCGACGACCCGCCGACTCACTTATCAATTCGTACTGCGGGGACGCTATCACCCCCTGTAATGTCACTCTGACCGCATGACACGCGCGTCCGGTGAATTAGTTGTAGTTAGCGTGATCTTGATTTTACCGTCGAACGGGAGCTGCCTCTGATAAAGCCACGTCTCTTGGTGGGAAGCACGGTCATCCGGGTGCTTCTGAGATAACAATTTGGCTTTTTGGGTTTAGGCAGCGTGCGTGGACAGACGTCTCGGCCGGCCCATGTGGACGGATACGCGGTTCCCATTAGGGCCCTTACACGCGCTACCCGCACAGCTGCAACGCACGTGCCGGGACTACTACCGCACGCAAGAGGGGGACAAATAAGCCAATTGGCGACGCTCTTTCACCCTCCGCAGCGTCGCCAATTGACCATGGATGGATGCTATGAGCGTCCCCTTTATAACGGGGTGGTGGCAAGTATGCCACCAGGCTCGACAAAAAAAAAAAAAACCTTTTTTCTTTTTTTATGTTGGCCTAATGCCTCTACTTCGATAAATTCTATCTTAATGGAAAAAAGGTAAATTTTCAGCTTAAGTTCTCTGCCATTTACGACACACTGTCCATATTTTATTTTTCCAATATTTATTTTTGTCCTTTCTCTCTAATTTTCTGCCACCAATACTCTAACCGTCTCTTACTTATTTCAATCGCGGGTGTGTTCGGCTTTCCATTGTTGTCCCTAAAACACAAGGCTTCCTGTAGGCTCGTGCCCAAACGTACACCTGGGTGGATATCTCCACATTCAATCAGAACATGCTCCGCCGTTTCCTTATCTTTCCCGCAGCATGTGCATTGTTCTTCTTCTTTACTGAATCTTGCTTTATAACTACGCGTTCTAAGGCAACCCGATCTCGCTTCAAACAGTAAAGCGCTTCCCCTTGAATTATCGTAAAATGCCTCCCTCCTTATTTGATTTTTGCCCTTTCGGTAGTTACTCAAAGCCGGTTTTTTCTCCATAGCTGCCATCCAGTAAATCCTCTCCGCCTCCCTGACTTTTCCCTTAACGCTCTTTGTTGACATATGGCTCACAATACCAGCCGTATATTTACTAGTGAGTCTTCTGGTTCTTTTTCTCCACTGTGTGTCCACGCTCTTCCTATACAAATAACGGAACACCTTCTCTGCCCATCTACTCTCCTTCATATTTCTTAGCCTTTCTTCGAACCTTATTTTGCTCTGCGCTTCCCTCGTCTCAAAACCTGCCCACCCCATATCGCCCTTTACAGCTTCGTTTGTCGTCTTCCCGTGAGCACCCAACGCGAGGCGTCCCACAGTCCTTTGATTTACATCCATTCCCGATTGCACCTCTGCCCTCATGCACACCACTGAGTTCCCAAAAGTAAGCCCTGGAACCATTACACCCTTCCACAGACCTCGAAGCACCTCATACCTATTGTATCCCCACAACGCTCTGTGCTTCATTATTGCCGCATTCCTCTTTCCTTTTGCTGCCGAGGCTTTTTCCTGTACCTCCATGTATCTATCACTCTCATTTACCCATACTCCAAGGTACTTGTATTCACTTACCCTCGGTATTTCTTGGCCTTGTATGGACACCGTCTGATCACAGGGATCATTGAATACCATCAAACCACACTTCGTTACACTGAATCCTAGTCCAAGAGCTTCACCTTCCCTTCCGCATATATTCGCCAGCTGCTGTATATCATCTCGACTGTCCGCAAATAAGACGATATCGTCCGCATAAAATAAACCTGGAAGCTTCTGCTCAATCATCATGCCGCCCTGTTTGTGTGACAGATTAAAACCAATGTTGCTACCTTCTAGCGCTTTTTCCATACTCACCATGTACAGCATGAATAACAGTGGGGACAAAGGACATCCCTGTCTCAGACCCCTGCTAACCTCAACGTTCTCTTTGCTACGCATTCCTTCCCACTCTATGCAAACTGTATTTTCTCGGTATATCTCCCTCAAAAGCTGTATACAGTCGTCGCCCATGCCCATTCCTTTCAATATATCCCACAAAATTTCCTGATTAACGTTGTCGTATGCCCCAGTGATGTCTAGAAAAGCCACGTACAAGGGCCTATTCTCTATTTTAGATATTTCTATACACTGAGTGAGAACAAACAGGTTATCGTCTAACCGCCTGTCGACTCGAAATCCGTTCTGAAGTTCTCCCAAAATATCGTTATGTTCGGCCCATGTTTCTAGTTTCATTTTTACTGCTTGCATCGCCAACCTGTATAGTACCGATGTAATGGTTAGTGGTCTATACGAGCGAATCTTGTCCTTTTCTCCCTTGCCTTTATAGATTAAGTTCATTCTACTTTGTCGCCAACTGTCCGGTATTTGTCCGTCCTTTAAGCTTTTTTCTACTGCTTTTAACAATGCTTCTTTAGTGTTATGTCCTAGTTCGTTAATGAGGCTAACGGGAATCCCATCTAAACCCGCGGCAGTGCGCTTTGGAATTTTTCCTTCGGCCTTTTTCCAGTTGAAATTATCTAGTACTAGCTCTTCCTCTGTTGCTTTCTCCGCCACACTTTTACTCACCGGGGAGATCCCCTGGACGCTCTTTTGAAACGAATCGGCTGTTACCTTTAGGATGTAACCTAGCGCTTCGTACCCTTCCAATTGATTTCCTCCTTCATCTAGAATATGTTGTTGTGTTGTGACAGACTTCCTACCTAGCGCCTTTATGTGGCTCCAAAAAATCCTAGGTGCGGCCTCCTTTTTTTCGTGTATCTCTGTCATCCAGCGTTCACTTTCACCTTTAATTTTTGCCTCTACCAATTTCTGTACAAGGGATTTTTTCTCCAAATATATTTCCCATATTTTTTTGACTTCGTCCTGCGGCCGCTTCTCCTTTTTTGCCTTTCTATGCTCCCGTGATGCTTCGCGTCGCTTCTCGATCGCCTCCCGGATTTCCTTGTTCCACCAACTTTTTGGCTTCCTTTTTCCTTTCCAGCAAACGGTTTTTTTCTCTTTCCCTATCTCCTTCGTCATTAGATGTAACAGCTCCCTATACTCCCAGTCCTTGCCTGGTATTTCGCCTACTTCTTCCTCGACTCTTGCGGCTATATTTATTATTTGTTTGTCATTTAAATACGAGCTGCCAGACTTTGATTCCATGCTCATATTTTTAGTTTCGTATCCCATTTGTAATGTTATTCGTTTATGATCACTACCCAAGCTGTTAATGCCTTCCTCGTCTATCCTCATTTCTGTCAGTTTGTGGTGGAGTCTCTACAGAGCAATCGACGCGATCGGACGCGTCTGCACCGAGCTCCGGAGTTTTCCGATGTTTCAGTAGGAAGACGTGCCATAGCGCAAGATTTCTTGTACGAATGGTTTCTGCAAATCATACCGGTCCCGAGGATACAACTTTCCGACAGATATTGGTCACAATTTTCAAGTAAGCTTTTCATCTTTTCACGCCACGCCGGCAAGATCCGCCACTGGACGCCTAAGCCTAGCGACGCTACACCGAACGCCGCTGTCGCGGCCGCTGGGACACTAGCCGACATGGAAATCGAGGTCGACGGCGTCGAAATCTCTCTCGAAGAATGGTCAGACGATTCCTGGACACCACCTCAAGGTTTCCGAGCCCAGGCGAAACGTCACCAGGCACTTAAGCAACAAGCCCAAATGAACGACGCGCAAGTAAGCAAAGCCCCCAAAACTCCACCAACCCCCCGGCCGCCGCCGGAACTGAAACGCCATCCCTTGCCAAGACTGCCGTCGCACACGTACCACATCGTGGGACGCCCCAAGACACCCATTGACCTCACGCGCACATCACCCGGAGACTTGCAGAGAGCACTGCTTAAAGCGGCATCTCTGTGTGACCTGGACCCAGCCAAGCGTGATCAACTACGCATACACCCAAGGAATAACACTTTCACCGTTAGTGTGGCAACCACCGACCGAGCAATCGCGTACCAACGCATCACATCAATCCTCCTCGGAGAAGACCGGCAGATTGAGCTACACATGTACGCCCCGCCACCAGACGACGCGATACGAGGCATTTCTTTCTACGCCCACACGTTCCCCACCGATGATGAGACGCTGAAGGACCTTCAAGACAGCAACCCTGACTACCAAATAGTAGGTGGCCGACGCATGGGAAAAACGAAGAATTTACTTATAACGCTGCTCGGGGACCACCTACCTAGATGGCTTCTACACCGTGGAGGTCTCATTCGAGTATACCCTTTCCATCCCAAAGTAGACGCATGCTTCAACTGCCGGAAGACCGGGCACCGCTCCGATGTGTGCCCTCAACCTAGGCGCCGACGCTGCCCGCGTTGCGGAGAAGACCACGAGCCACCGCCGCAAGGAACGCCACCAACATGCCAAGCACGCTGTATCGTCTGTCAAGGAGGACACATGACGAACAGCTCAAGATGCGAGTACCGCTTCGCCAAAAAGTCTGAACCACTTAACGCAGCACAAGCAGGAAAGACGCTACAAACCGAGTCACCAGCGACGCAGCAAACCTCAAATGACGATAGCCCGCCTGCCTTGGACGAGCGTAACTACCCCAGTTTCGGGACATCACAAACGCCGACGAAACGCGACAGCCGATCGAAGTCACGATCTCGCCAGGGTCAAGCAGCCTCCCACTCTAGGTCCAAATCAAGAACCCGATCATCAAGTCGCATCCCACATGCTGATATATCCAAAGCACCACCAAGCAACCCTAGTGTAGCATGGGCGCCAAGCGCAGCGTCTCCGCTGCCATCATCTCCCCCGCAGCCATCGAAACCGTGCGCCTCAACGCATGACCCGCTCGTCAAGGAACTTACGCAAACAATCAATGCGTTAAAATCCCAAATGGCGACGCAACAAGCTCAGATCGAAGTGCTCCTTGCGCAGAACCGCTCCCTAGAAAGTAAACTGGCAAAGGCCAGCCAGTCCGTGCATAATTCAACTCAACAGCCCCAACCACCCGCAGCAGCCAAACGCAAAGCAACGACTTCCACGGAAACGCTGCAATCCGAAGAGGACATGACGGCGCGAATTATTGAAATGGTCAACGCATCCGTTGCTGAAGCCCTCCGCACGACAGTCCAAACCACGGTCGTCAACGCCGTTCGTGCCGCCGTAACAGAAGCCTTCGCAACCGTAGACTCACGCCTAACGAACATAGAGACACGGTTCTCAAACATGGAAGCCACCGTAAACAACACCGTAGCCGGATTAGAAGCACTCAGAACTGCCACAGACACCAGTTTTGCAGTAATCAAGCAAAGCATGGCCAGAGCACCAGCTATCACACGCAACCGAGTGACCTCTCACTCTTCCACCCAGCACAGCGAACCCACGACGGCCTCAAGTAATGCTCCAGCTGCTGCATCATGGCCAGCACCCACTTGACTATATGGCAGTGGAACTGCAGGGGCTTTCGTAAAAAGAAAGCCCACCTGCAGCTACTCGTACAAGAAACACAACTGCCCAATTGCCAAACGCCTCCAGACGTCATCGCACTACAAGAAACAATGGCTTCTGTCTCACTCCCTGGTTACATCGCTTTCCAACAATTCACCGACTCGCACAACCAAGAAGCCCCAAGTACAGGCACGCTCGTCCACAAGAGCCTCACGGCGAAACAACACGACTTAGAATTCTCGGACATTCCACACACGGTCGTTGAAATTCTTCCGCGAAAACGCTCGCACCAATCAGTCTTCATCCTCAACGTATATTGCGCACCCCGGGCACGCGCCGACGACTTCAACCTGCTCTTCCAGAAAACCACATCGCTTTCTCGAGGCGCACAACTGCTTATACTGGGCGATTTCAACGCCAGGCACCCTGACTGGGGCTACCTGCAGGCGAACAAACGAGGCAAGAAGCTATGGCAACTCGGTCAGGACCTCCGGCTCACTCTACTAAATGACCTGCAGCAGTCACCAACCCGCATAGGAAACAGCGTGTGTAGGGACACGTCACCCGATCTCACATACTGCAAGAATATTGCGCAGGCCAGATGGGAGAACACCTGTCAACTCGCTGGTAGTGACCACTACATCATTGCCATCCAGGTACAGACGTCCGCTGGCAAGAGAGTACACAACGCCCTCGCTCAAATCACGGAGTGGCCAAAATTTAGAGACATCCGTGAAAGTGAAGCCCCAGAACGCATAACAAACCTCAAGGAATGGACAGCCTCCCTAAACGACCACGTGCGACGCACAACGCGCGAAAGTAAAGCAGCAGAGGAAACGCCTGCCACAGACTCTCGTCTTCTCCACATGTGGGACGCACACGCCAGCCTGCTGCGCAGATGGCAGAAGCAGCGCTACAATAAGAAATTGCGTCGCCGCATACAGGCCCTCTCTGAAGAAATTGAGCGACACAGTACCTACCTCGCCCGCCAACAATGGGGCCAGCTGTGCAGCGGACTCAACGGACAGCTAGGCAACAAGAAGACGTGGCACCTGTTACGCCACTTACTGGATCCCGACGACTCGAAAACAGCCGCACGGCACAGACTTAAGCGACTTGTCCACCAACACCCCGGATCAGACGAAGATCTACTAATTGAACTGGCGGACAAATACATCAACCAAGCCCATCAACCAGCGACACCGCTACCACCCTATGAAGGTAAACCAAATCCAACTCTTGATGCCGACATCACAGAAGCCGAAGTGTATGCAGCCATTCTAAAGCTTCGCACAACTTCGGCACCAGGTCCAGACGGCGTCTCGAACAAAACAATCCGCAACCTAGACGCAAGGTCAGTAACTGCCCTTACTGAATATTTCAATGACTGCTGGCATGCCGGAAATATACCAGAAGAATGGAAGCACGCGAAAATAGTGTTTATACCAAAGCCCGGAAAAAAGGCAGACTTATCAAATCTTCGCCCCATCTCGTTAACTTCATGCCTTGGCAAACTATTTGAGCACGTGGTCTTGGCTCGGCTAGAAACACTTGCAGAAGAGCAAGACCTTTTCCCTCCAACCATGCTCGGTTTTCGCGCCCACTTATCTACTCAAGACGCCCTCGTACAAATCTACCACGATTTGTTGAAAGACCCCGTACGTGCGGGCACGCGAGCAATGCTAGGCATAGACCTACGCAAGGCGTTCGATAATGTAACACATGAAGCGATAGCCCAGCACTTGGCTTCAACAAACCCTGGGGAACGTATTTACAACTACGTGTGCTCTTTCCTCCAAGGCCGTACTGTGGAACTTTTCCTGATTGACAGCAACGCCACGAAGAGACTTGCCCTATCCAACAAAGGCACGCCACAGGGAGCTGTTCTTTCACCTTTCCTCTTCAACCTTGTAATGAGCCAACTCCCACAGTTACTAGACTGCATACCCAATATCCGACACACCCTATACGCGGACGACGTGACGGTATGGACCACTACTGGCTCCGACGGACAGATCGAGGAGGCACTGCAACGTGCTGTGGACACAGTGGCCGGATACGTCGCGTGTGCAGGTCTCGAATGCTCAGTGGAGAAATCTGAACTCCTCCTTCTTCGTCCTCCTGACTACCGTAAGGTTAAACACCCGCCACTACCAACCATCACTCTCAGAATGGCCGGATCCGAAATACCGATAGTGCAGCACATGCGGGTACTCGGCCTTCACGTACAAGCCGGCAGGGGCAATACCGTCGCACTAGAGAGGCTTGCGGTCACCGTCACTCAGACTGCCCGTCTGTTAGGAAGAATCTCCGCGCGGAAACACGGCATGAAAGAAAAGGAACTTCTCCAGCTGTTAAACGCCTTCGTAACCACAAGAATAACTTATGCCTTACCGTACCTACGACTCCTCCAGGCTGAAAAAGAAAAAGTAGACAGACTTATTCGCACAGTCCACAAGATCGCTTTGGGCCTCTCCCGCACCACATCGACCATGCACCTCCTCAGCCTTGGAATTCACAATACAATAGATGAACTTATCGAGGCTCACCGAACTGCACAAATTGAACGATTGCGTGGTAGTAAAACCGGAAGATGGATACTTCAACGTATCGGAATTCCCTCGTCACCAAGCGGACAAGACTTGATCTCGCTACCGCCTCTCCTCAGACAGCGCTTCATTGTGCAGCCGCTGCCGAAAAACATGCTGGCCGGCATTCATGACGGTAGACGATCAGCCCGCGCCAGAAACCTTCACAATACCTATGGTACGAACACAAAAGTGGCTCACGTCGACGCGGCAAGCTACCCAACCCCCAAACAAGCCTTTGCAATCAACGTCTCGTCGAAACGTACCCCAGTCGATATAGAGCCTACCACGAGGTGCGCCGGCTCCATACGCACACAAGACCCAACCGAGGCCGAAGAAGCTGCCATAGCACTCGCCGCAATGGCCGGTTTTGAAACAATTATCAGTGACTCCAAATCTGCTATCATCCGATTTGCCCGGGGCACTGTTTCCCCAACCACGGCGCGCATCCTCCGTCCTCTGCCCCGAGCGGCACGCAACGCCTCAGGCGACACTACTGCCAGCAGCACCGACGATGACGATCCTCGTTTAATCCAACTCATCTGGGTCCCAGCGCACGCAGGAAACCCGGGCAACGAAGCCGCCCACAGACAAGCTCGAGGACTCGTATGCCGAGCGGTGGGCCAGACTTCGGACCACGATATCGAAGCAACTGAAGCACTCATCACCTTTCACGACATCACACAGTACTACAAGCTATCAAGGCAAACCAGACCACCCCCGCACCCGGAACTAAACAAAGCTCAACAAATCACTTGGCGGCGGCTTCAAACGAACTCATTCCCTTCCCCGTACATATACAGGCACATATACCCTGCCTTATTCACATCTACGTGCACCCTTTGCAAGACCCAGACCGCAACCTTGGATCACATCATCTGGGGATGCAGCAAGGACCCTCCCCCACCAAACCTCCTAGGACAGTCACCTTCAAGTGAGGCCTGGGAGAGAATCCTCACGACCACAAGCCTGGACACCCAGCTCCGGGCCATCAAACGCGCTGACGAGGTGGCGACCAGGCATGGCCTGACAGCCCTCGCCACTTAGGAAACCGTCAGCTGCCTTAATAAAGTTGTTTACTACTACTGTCAGTTTGTGGTAAATTCCTTCAGTCATGAGACAATAATCAATACTTGATTGCTTGTTTCCGACTTCCCATGTGATCTGGCCGTCCCATTTAGGCCCCGTGTTAACTATCTCCAGACTATGTTGCTCGCAAAGATCTAGTAATAACTTCCCATTGGTGTCTGAATATCCGTCAAGGTCATGTATGTGGGCATTCATGTCCCCTAGAAGGATGATTTCGGCCCCATTACCAAATTCCTTAATATCCGCACTCATGCAATTCACTATCTCCTGATTCTTTTCTCTGCAGTTATTCCCCGTCCACAAGTAGGCTACCCCTAGCCACGTTTCCTTTCCACCTACTGTGCCCAGAACCCAGAGGTGCTCTGAACACGTCTGTTTCACTCTAACCCATTTGGCTCCGCGGTGAATTAGCATTCCTACACCCCCACCTTTCCTTTCCGATATGGTCCTGTTACACCCTTCCCAAACATAATTTTTAATATGTGGTGGCTCTTCCAAGTCTCTAAGGTGTGTTTCTGTAACCGCATACACGCCTATCTGTTCTTTGTTTAACTGCTCCTCAATCTCTAACCATTTTGCCTTCTTTCTGCCACCCTGCATGTTTATGTACCTAAGTGCAACACGCGCCTTTTTCCTTTTTCTTTTACCTTTTTTCTGGTTTTTCGCAATTCTACCTGTCAAAGCGTCCTCCTGGTTGTTTTCCCTGTTACGAGCTACCCCGGACTCCGAAGGGCCCGTGAGCCCCCCAAAAAAGCTACTGCGCGTCCTGCCAGTCGCCAGCCCACCTCGTGTCCAAGCCTCTTATCGAAATGAATCTTGTCTCTTTGGAATCCACCCCACCTGTGCACTTCCCTGTTTAAATCCACTACCTCGAAACCCTTCTCTCGACTAATTCGCCATATCTCTTTGTTTGCGTCGACTACCGCTCTTTGCAGGTTGACGTTGCGTACTGGTACTTCCGGTACTGTGCATACTACAATTTGCACCTGGGGGGACACGGTGCGCATGTCATCCACCCCTTTCGCCAAGGTCGTCGCTAGTCCTGACGATTCTTTTTTCAGGACGTCATTTAACCCTCCCGCAATTACAACGAGGTTACGATTGTTAGCTTTAGCTGCGAGTTGTTCACCCGCTTGACTCATTACTGTCCCCAGCGTTTGTCCTGGGAACGTCCCTATCGCAACTCTCTTGTCGCCTTTCACCCTTTCTTTGATTGCCGCTGCGCATCGGACTAAATTTGAGTCACCGGCGATGATGACCTGTTCAGACATTCCTTCTGAAACCTGCACCTGGCTGCCGACTAGGTGACTAGCGTGAGTCACGGCTGCTGGTTTGCTCCCTCCCTCCCTCAAAACTACTTCCCGGTAGCTGGGCCCTGTGGCCAATGTATCTGCCTTTGTCATGCCTGTTTCCCTCATCTCTCCCGCACGGGGGGTCGTCGCCATAATGCTTCCGCCGTCACCTGCGTCTTCGTTCCCCTTCACGACCTTCGATAGGCCTTTCTCGGCTGCCCGGAGCCTTTCCTCCATGGCTGACGTTTTCTCTCGCTCCTTCGCCAATGCATTCTCCAGCTCTGCGATTTTCTCCATGAGCCCACTCTGGACCGCCATCATATTTTTCATTTTCTCCTCGAACTCGCACTGTCTACACTTGGCGTCATCTTCTGCTTTCTCTTCCGCACTAATTTCCACCTTCCTCCCTATCCCGCACTCAGAACACTTTACGGTCTTTTTGACCATGGCTAGCTCAGTTTACCGATGCCCACGTGTTAGAAAGCTGTACTAAAATACACTGGTCTAAGCCAAAAAGAACCACAATAATAAATAAATACGCTACACTTCACAGCACCTGCGCATGCACGTGGTCGGTCTACGCGCAGGCCTCAGCCACGTGGTGGCTGAGGCCTGCGCGTACCATTTGCGGCCTGACCATTTGCGGAAAAGTGAGCGCCCCCTGTCGTGTAAACAGGAAAGCTTCGCTTTTGGTTGGAAAACAAAACGCTTGTTTTGTTGCTTTAGGACCAAAAACGCATGCTCGTTACTGAAACTAGAAGGTAAAGGAGAAAAACATTCTGTTGACGTTTGTATACATGGTGTAAAACAAGAATTTCTCGCGTTTCAGCCTGAGACATAACCAAGTGAGGTGATACCTGCACTCCGCTACCTCGACGGTTCGCCAGGCTCATTACGCCTGCTCTTTTAAGAAGAACATTATGTTATACACTTGAAGTTGAACCTTGAAATGTCTGTCGATTAACTATAGGTTCAGTGAGGACGGCTTGTGCACTGTCTGTGAGGTACGGTGTTTGCGTGAAAACGGCAGTGTTCGCCGTTACTACGGGTCATATTGATGGAACGCCAGGCTGATGTTTTCCAACCAAAACGCCTGTACAGGAACGCTACCTGTGCGGTTACTGCTCATGCGCAGTGGTTTTCCCGCAAATGGTCAATTGGCTTATTTGTCCCCCGCTTGCGGGCGGTGGGGGTCCCGGCACGTGCGTTGCGGCTGTGCAGGTAGCGCGTGTAATAGCCCTTAGCGGGCCCCTCGAGGTTAGTCGAATGTCTGCGACAAGGCGTTCGAGGTAGATTTTACGTGTTGTATGTTTTTGGTGTGTTCTGTTCTCCGAGTGTTTCTGTTGGCGTATTATTAGATTATTTGCCATGTTGATAATTATTCATTATATTTAACTGGCGAACTTACAATGCGAATAATGGATGTACATGTGTTCGTTGCTCAATAACGTGTACTGTGAACAAGTGTTCCGGAAGCACGCTTATCTTTCAGACCCCACATCATAGCTACACATATCTAGCTATCAGAAGGCTTATCTATAAACAACTGTCTACCAATAAGGCTTCAAGAAGCTATTCACCTTTTGTTCTAAAATATTTTCAAGTCACAGTCAAGTATAATGTAAAAGTAAACACCAATAATAATATTATGTCCCAAACCTGCAATTTGATATATCAATACAACACAGACGCTGACTATCCACTGAAAAGGCAAGCAGCGTCGGAGAAGAAACTAGACGCAAAAAAACTCCCAAGCATTTCCCCGAGGGGGAACATGGTTAAGTGCGAATGCACGGGGTGATGCTATGAGGGGGAGTAAAGTTAAAATCCGTTGGCGACGCTGATATCGGTGTCAGTAACGCGCCTTATATCCAGACGGTAGCGTTGCCTCCGGGACATCCATCGCACGACCCGCTCTCGACGGGAGACTGAGAGAGAAGGCGGGCGCGCGAGAGAGAGGGGTGCGCGCGCAGCTGCAGCGAGCGAGGAGAGCGGAGGAGCGAGCGAAGGGGGAGGGGGACTATCAGCGTCGCGTCCGTGGCTTATTCGGTAGAGCGTCGCGCTGCGGCCCGCCAAGTCCTCTTTTTTTAAAATATAGAGAGAAGACTGCGGACGCCGCCGACGGCGGTGGATGGTTTGGGGTCGCTTATAAAGTGTATTCACACTTAAAAAAGGGCAGGTATTTTCGCACTGGTGGGGCTAAGTTTAAAGGAACAGTGGCCCTAGGTCGTCAGAGCGTGCAGCCAAGCCTTATCTTGAGAGCCACATAGCAAAGCCTCGATGCAAGAGGAAATAAGTGGAAATTTAAGGGCTCGTCAATCATTGTTAAACACTATGTTAAGGAGAACTTATAGAAAGTGACGCCGAGTAAAGTATAGAGGATGCCGTCAAGAGTAATTTTATTGTGAATGTGAAGAAAGGAAGAATGTGAAGTGGACAAAATTTCTGACCCTGCGACCTTTGAACAGCTTTTGATGCTCTACCGAATGAGCTACAGCGGCTGTCATCTCTGCACCCACTTTATTTGGGTGTATATGTGTATCAAACGTGGGAGTGTTAGTCAGCGCGGCTAGTAGCCACGACGGCGAGTATGGAACACCTTTTTTCAGCCTGTTGGAGTTATCCGCACGTGATCTCACCTGAGCATGGATAGATGGATGAATTGATATGACTGTATCCTTTAGATCGGGTGGTGGCTAACGCCACCAAGCCGTAATCTTTGCGAACCAAAAACTAGAGAGAGAGAGAGAGAGAGAGAGAAACGGCATTTATAAGAGTGCGGCGATGGTAAATTGGGGCGGGCCTGAACCCCGGCCTAGGCATCGGCCGCGAGCCCTTGGGCTCGGGCTGCTTCCTCGGCTCGCTGGACGGCCCATAGTTGTTGTTCTAATGCGTATAAGAGCAGAGCCTCCTCCCAGCGCGCCCTGCGGTTCGAGACTGCCTCCTTTTTTTAGTGAGGTCGGGGACTCGTACTCGGCAGTGAAGGGTTTAATTTTCAGTCGTACCTTGACTTTGGCTAGCAATCAAATAACCTCCTTCTAGTTAATTCTACCCACTTAATGTCTATTTTTTCCTCTTTGTCCCTAAACCCCAGTGCTCTAAATAACTCTGCGCCATCATCCTGAACTATAGGGTGAAGCCCTTTACAGAACATTATCGAGTGTGCGGCAGTTTCCTCTTCCTCTCCACACGCACTGCATACCGTGTCTACCCCTTCGTATTTGAGCCGATATGTCTTGGTTCGCAATACTCCCGTCCTGACCTCAAACAGTAGAGAACTAGACCGAGTATTATTATTATACATCATTTCCTTGGCAATTTCCTGCTTAAAAGCTCGATAAAATAGTGCGGGCTCGTTTATCATGTCGATTCTCCTCATATCGGTCTCAGCTTCCTTCACCTTCTTCATAACCAATAATTTGTTTTTGGCCCCTGCTGTTTTCCAAGTATATATTTACCAGTCAATTTTCTGGTTCGCTTCCTCCATTTTGTATCGACATTCTTCATGTACAAGTAGCTGAATACCTTCCTAGCCCAACGCTCCTCCCGCATTTTAATCAATCGCTTCTCAAACTTTATCTTGCTGCTAGCTTCCCAGCCCTCAAATTATGTCCATTTCATATCACCTTGTACTCCCTGATTTGGTGTATTCCCGTGAGCTCCTAAGACAAGCCTATATATTCCTCGTTTCTAAATTTCTAATCTTGATTGAACTTCTGATCTCATGCACAAGACCGCATTGACGCACGTCAGACCAGGAACCACCGTCAGATCAGCAAGCACTGGCATTGAACGTCACCTGTTGATACCGTGCCCGTGGGGGCCCACGTGAAAGAACCCATTCAGGCCTTTTATTTCCTTACACGCGTTAATGAACGGCTAGCTCCCACATGCGCTTCTTCTACAGGGTACGCGCCCTGCCTCATTCATCAGACATGTTTATTCATTCGTGGGCCTGTTTAAAATTGCACCTTCATCAAACTTTGGCGCGCAATTTCAGTCTCAATTATGTGTAATTACCATCGCCCTTCAACGTTCTATTTAATATGCGAAGCATTTCTAAGCAAACTTTGGTGACTTTCAGTGCATCTATCTATCTATCTATCTATCTATCTATCTATCTATCTATCTATCTATCTATCTATCTATCTATCTATCTATCTATCTATCTATCTATCTATCTAGTCGCCAACGACTTTTAACTCTCCTGGCCGTTTCCATAATGATATACCAATACCGAAATTGGCATGGCATAATATGACTGCATGACGAGCATAAGTGGCTAGTCATAACAAGAAAATCGTGACATTTATGCCATAATGTCATGATTTACATTCCATGGTTTTGCTGCTTTTACGGTAGTTTCGTTCACGTGACATCTTGCAAAACTAGTATGGTATGACGTGATTTCATCGTGAACATAAGTTACAGACCCTAACATAGAAATCATGACATGCGTGTCATGTAAGTCATGACTACCCTTCACGTTCATGGTGCACTCGCGGTCGTTTCGCAAGCCTCACATATACCAAGTTTGGTATGATGAGACGTGAATAGACGACAAAAGTAAATTACACGTCCAAACATGATAATTATGACATGGAAGTCATGTATGGCGTAATTTACCTCCGCTTCCTGACGTTGTGCTGATTTTAAATTGACATACCAAGCTTCCTCATTCGTGCTTTGCATATCATTGGTTCCCACTGTACGTTGGATCTGCCATTTTTTTTTCTCGTTCTCTTACACCGTTGTAGGATTTCAGCTACAAAATAGTATCACTCGGGTCAACGTCAGTGCATTTCTGTAATAAAACCTATCTGTCTATCTCTCTCTCTCTCTGTCTCTCTCTCTCTCTCTCTCTCTCTCTCTCTCTCTCTCTCTCTAAATTACAATAATAGTGAATGTTGGGCTAGTTGGTGGTTTAGGCTTGGGATATAAAAACAGCGCAAAAATTACAGACAAAGACAGAGGAAAAGACGACACCGTGGTGTCGTCTCTTTTTCTGTCCACGGTGTTGTCTCTTATTCTGTCTTTGTCTATATTTTTTGCGCTGTTTTTACATCTCTACATTAAATCTTGAGTTTCCGGTAAACGGCCTCGTGTGTTCTACCTGTCTTTGATTAAAACACAGGCGCATCTACCCTATACGTAGAAGCGTCCAGCAGCTATAAGGAGCTTCATATACGACATATTTGGGTGCACGTTAAATAACCCTGTAGGTGGTCGAAATTTTCGTAGCCCTCCACAATGGCGTCTCTCATAATCATATGGCGGTTTTGGGATGGTAAACTGCACACATCAATCAACCAGTCCATATACCACACCTACGAAAATGAGTGGACTTGTTGGTCTGTTTCACTATATATATCTCGATAAATCCATTATTTTTAGTACTTCACCTGCGCATTCCTTCTCTCCAGCTAGCAGCGCAAAGTATCATACCGTCCTACTTGTAGATACCCCAAATTACAGTAAACCGTAAGGAAAACAGGGATAGCTAAACTGGAATGTATGAAAAGGGTCTACAACATTGTTTCAGAAACCTTCTGAGATAAGCTATTTGGTTAGCACATTCTGTCCACGTCGTGGGGGTGACGTGCTTCTTGGGAGATCGATACCGGAATCGATTGGGCGGCTGATGCCAACAATGCCAACAATCTTAAGCCCTGGACAAACGGGCACACGGGACAAAGAAAGCAATACGGGGGCGTCAGCGTTAGGAAATAAAACCTCGCGCCGTCGTATAAGCGCCGCATTCAATATTCCTTCGAATTCGTAAAATGGTTTCTGGAGCACTGCTATATACGTTAAGCCCCCGAGAGCGCCGAGAAAACTTCAATAAAGCTTTTCCTCCAGTCGAAAATATGGGCGCCATGCGTTTTCTCCGGCCTGCGTCACTGTGATATACATTTTCGGAGGAGCCTTTTCTGCGAGTTTCTCCCGCAATACTGTTTCGTAAGTTGAGCGCCCAGTGGTTCTCGCTTATCGGTTGCAATGCAGAACGCTTTATGTATCTTTTACTGGTGCGTCACGCGAATCCTTTTGAAGATGCAAGTGAATCGGGATCTCGTTGCGTTCAGCGTATAGCTATTCTCCGTCTCAGTAAACTTTATATAAACAGCAAGCCATTTCTTCGCATTTGCGCACGATTTGAACCTTCCTTAAGAACGAATAAAAGTGGAAGTGAAGCAGGAGACGGTTAGGTACACAGAGAGTGGTATGGCGATAGCGCTAGCAAATCGTGCATCTTTCTTTCTTGTCGTATTTCTTTTGACAATAAGGGCAACGACATTGCTTGCCTTTACCCTCTCTTCATGTTTTTGTTATTTGATATTTAAATGATATTTGCATTAACCCTTGGTGTTGTAACATGCCCCGCATCGCAGCTGTTGCTAATGCGAGGCTTTTTAACCATATCTTACCTTTCCTTATATATACATGAAGGTTAGATCCTAAGCTCGCATTCGTTATCCTAAAGGCATCGTCACATAAATATCATCAGTTTGGCAGTTCATAAAGGCCTCTTCAGGGCTTGCCACAGTACCCCGTATAAAGCAGCGCATTGAGATCCACGTTAGGATTCAGTCTATTTTTGTATGTGTTTATTTATATGTAGTTGATGAGATTGTCGACTAACAATTTGCACCTGTTCTGTCTAGCATCACTCCATCAAACTTTCGCGGATAAAGCTGGCTTGAATCACACGTGTTTTTCTTTCTTTTCTTTTGTTTTTTTTATTTATGCCCCATGCTAACTAGTCCAAGGCATCGCCATCGAAGCCCTAGCAACTGCACTTGAACACGCGCCATTTGCTCACTGTGGAATATCTAATAGTTTCTACAAACTAAGACGATATTCAGAAGCCCGTGCTCACTTGGTAAACTGGGGGCTACCGAAAATTAAGGTGCGCGTGCTAAACGTATTGCTTCTTTCTTTATTTGTTTTTATCTTTCTTTCTTCATATTTTTCTTTCTTTTTTTCTCAACTACTGTTTAATTTCGCAATACTCCCTGCTAGCTGCTTCCTACTCGGCGCGCTGCCTGTAATGCTCTGAGAAACTCACACTCATAGACACTAAATTGATGCCGGGTCTTTCTCAGCCTTTTCGTCATTTAACAAGTGAGTGTGGAGCGACGAGGGGCGTTGCTGGCCAGTGACAGCCTTGACCCTCAGATCAGTTTGGTCAACAGGGCACGCATGGCGGTAACTGCCTGAGCCGTCCTACACTGTCGACAGCTAGACCTGCTGAATGGGATAGGCAGAACAAGGTGGCCATGCAACACAAACCCTTTTCTCGCAATAAATGTTTTCCTTACTTCCTTCCTCCACGCCCGGAATAGGACCGTCATCCAGATGAAGCCAGATGAAGCCTTATCCAGATGAAGCCTGCAGCCTGTAGCACCTGAAGCCTTGCTTCAGGTGCTACAGGCTACAGCGACGCTCGTGCTTCCATATCCGAGCACGAATCAAATGTGGCATTGTGAAATGACAATTCACCTTGACAAAAGATACGACTCTGTAAACTGGGCTTTGCAAGCCAAATTTTCGAACCTTGACCAGGCCCGGCGAGCAGCAATGGGCAGTGGGTCCTCGGAATCTTCATTCAAGTTGTGTTTTTTTATCTCTCTGTCTCTATTTGAGATTACCATATCACCAAAAGCTGATCGCCGACACTCCCACAATCTACATGGCGTCAAATAATTGGAAACAGTGCGCACAAAAATTAAAGGTGGACCTTCAAGGTCCGAATTTCCGTGCACTCATCAGCGTCGGTTTTTTCGCACGCTACAGTGCCGCCGAAACATGTGAATTGTAAGACTCATACCAAACTATGCTTCAAAATCGCTGGCGCTCTCTGAGCTTGTTGGAGGAGCATGACGCATGTCTTTCTGTGCACCCAAGGAGATTGAGAGCAAAGAAAGCATGAAACTTTTTTCGTCTGGATGCGGAAATACTGTCGGATCGTGCGCGCAGATTTGGGTACACGTTAAAAACCCAAAATGGTTGAAATATCTGGAGCTCTCCACTATACGGCGTCTCTCATATACATATGGTGGTTTTGGGATGTTAAACCCAACGTATCAACCATCAATAAACCTTCTTTCTCGAATGTGCGAAATGTACACTTTTCAATTTGCGTTTGACTTGTGGTTACAACTGCGCTGGTTAAAGGCAGTGATGCCGCAACGTTGAGCTCCCGGATCATCGAACTAACATATCTAAAATGAGTGAGTTTTACATGCACACTGTAGATCTTGTACTGTGATGGCCACGTCCGATCCTGTTTACCCTTAGTGCTCAGTTGTGTGTAGGAGTAGAAATCAGTAAACCCCCACGATTACTGAACCGGAGTTGATTGGTGGGTTGAAGAGCACCTGTGTGTCAAAACCGTCAACTGCTTTTTCTAAGACAAATCTTTTTTTTTTACATCACGATATGAGTTTGGCGCGTATGGCGCACGCATGATGTCTCACGGGTTTTCTTCTTTTTTTCTTCTTTTTCCCAGATAATCTGTTCGGGCTATCCAAATAAATTATTCTTGTGAATCAGAGTTCCTGTGTGTCAGGCATGTTCAATCTCCTCGTCATCGATGCATTTAGCCTATGTCCTTTTCAATAGCTTTGTTATCAATTGTGATATCTCTCTTCGAGTAGTGAAGTTGAACAAAACGCAGTAGAAATTACAATTAGAAACATTTTATTTGTATCCTTATTCTTATTCATTCTTCTTTGTTTTATCCTTATCTCAATTCTAATACCTTGAGTATTAGTTATTTCTTCTTTCTATAACGAAAGCTGTCATGACATTCGAACAGCCGATCTTGTTGCCATAGTTTCTGGCCGCCACCACCGCCGCTGTCGTTGTCCGTAACAGCTATCGCACGAAATAGAAAAAAACAAAATCAGTAGAAAAAACAAATATTCAAGTTCGGGCAGGATTTTTACTCTAGACAGTTGCATGGCAGTGAAGTATTTCACCACCAAGCCTCGCCCATGCTTCAAGCGCTTTTGAAAGAAGGACCCTGCTCAGGCGTCATGTCAAAAGGCAAAGGGTCACGTAACCAATGCAATATGGCGTGGTAGAAGAGTACATTAACAACCAGGCTTCACAAAACACGAATCGTGATATGACTGTATGGTGCACTCACTACAAAGGGCTCAATCATAGTTCTTCACCGAGCTCAGCCCCAGGATCATCAAAGTTCACATAATTTTTTAAAGATATGAAGTGGGTACCTCACCTCTCCCCAGAATAACGAATATTGACATAATGGGTGCTTCTTTAGGTTAAAATATAATGACAATTTTTAGCGTAGTGGACACCCTGCAAGTGTAGTTGCACTAGTAGCGCCAAGAGAATTTATACGACGGGCTCAAGAAAAGACAATCTTCCAGCTTTCCCTGTAACTGGTCTGCATGTTCAACTTATAGGTTGAGCATTTTTCTGAGCTCGAATGTACATACGTTTCCCGGCCAAAGCGGCCGTATTTCCAGTGGGAAGAAAGGAAAAGGGTACCCCTGTGCTTGAATTCATGTTTACGTCAAAGAACAGCAGGTAGCCAAAATAATTCGGAGTGTTGTATTAAATCACCCCATGTAATCATATCGTGCTTTTGGTATGTCCGACCCCCTAAAACATTCTTAGTGTTCCACACTCGTAGCCTGGGCCAACGTACTAACGTTGGTCTGGGCGACGAGTTCAGCTGCCTCACACCTACAACTATTTGAGCACAGAAAAATACCCACAAAACATACCGTTTCTTTCAGCTCAAATAGTAGAGCAGCAGAGAGCGTAGTTCTAAGGCTATGGGTATGAATTACACTGATGTCTGAAAATAGCAATTTTCCTCCACTTTAATTACTTTCAATTTAAGGGAGGATCGCTACAGTTAAGAAACCAAAATATTGTACCACATGCTTTTCTAAGCTGAATTGTCCATCGGTGTTGTTAATTTACTTTAGCAAAAGTGACATTGACGCCCGAATAGTTGTTTGTTTGTTTTTAAAAAGACCAACAGCTCACAAAGATATTAGTGAACCGGTCGTTGGTCTAGAAGTCCGACGCGGCAGACGACTGTCAATTTTTGCCCTTCAGTCGCTTTGGCATGTTATGAATGCCGTTCCTGATAGCAACCCGCCTGTCTCCACCGATATGAGAGCATTCCGTTATCCATTTCATGGAGCAAATCAACTCGAGTGTCTCTTGAGTAAACGCTTTTTCAGCATGACTTTGGCTAACTGCAAGAAGAGTTGCATTGATATATAGTTAAGAAGTGAAACTTTTTCAAAATTGTTGTGGACTCTAGCGATAATAAGAACCATTCCAAAACGGTGGATGCCAATTTCCTACGTGCCTCTTCTTCTCTTGTTTGCTTTTTTCAGAACGGTTCACTCGCCTACAAAATAAAGATTCTTGCTGAAGCGGAACCGCGAGTTGGGCAAGTTGGTGATTGTTCATCGTGTCCCTTGTCTGTCCATATCTAATCCGTTGCGCTGTAAAATTATTCTAGGATAAAGGAGATTATTATTACAGTGATGATGACAATGATGATGAGGATGATGATGATGATGTGGCCTACGGGCGCAGCCAGGTTGGGTGATGTGGTTCGTTCAAACTTTCCGAAAGTTTTCGGGTTTGCTTTCTTATATATTGGTTGCAGCCAGGTTGGGTGAGGTGGTTCGTTCAAAATTCCCGAAAGTTTTCGGTTTTGCTTGCCTATATATTGCGTACGCTCGCAAAAAAAAAAAAACACGCAGGAGTATACAGTGTGGTTGAACCCACTCCACTCGTCAGCCCTCTTCAACAAAAATATTCCTGGCTACGCTGCTGATGCAGTCACACTCTTTACAACAGGTTAGGGTCACGTGACTCCAAACCAAACATAGAACAATAAAGAAGTACTGACTGAAATATGAAAGAAAATGTAAAAGCAGAGCGTGTGTCAACGATCCTTGCATGCTTGATCCACTGCATCGTCCAACGCCGCTTAGTCACTCGATCTGCTATCCGCACATCTGCAGCGTATTCGTGCAGACAGGAAAAACCGAGCGCCTGCAGACAAGTGGTGGCCTCTGTGAGCAGTGTTTAGAGTCCTTTGCGCAGTTCGGTAATGTGCTCGGTAGTCTCGTATTTCGCGCCACTCGCCTCAGATTGAGCGCAAAGACAAGGGTACTACCGCCGCCTTTTGACGGAATCGTGTTCTTGCGACCAAGCGCGAATTTTGAGATACGATCAAGAAATCTGCATACATGATACAAGGTGAATGTGATGCTCGTGACAGTCATAAAAAACGAGCTCCAGGGCCATTGAGTCCCGTTATTATGTGTTAGTAATAACAGAAATCCATACGTGTAATAAATTCATTGATCTGACTAGTTCATTCTTTACAGATGGTCGATTTAGTGAAGGTACGTTTGATCGGATCGATGTTTACTGGATATTTATCTACCAAATGTCCCGTTCGAATTTGTTGACAGTCAAAAACAACGCAATTTATGTAAAAACCAACTCAGAAATCTGGAGCACTTTCATTGAACATAAGCGAGGTACTTCTAGTGGGTACACACGACGGACCCTACCTTTGCACGTTAGCCCGAAAGTGATATCACGTTTATTACATGCTTAAACCTAATTATGCAACTGCAAGAACGCTAGTGCCCGCCTACAAGTTGCTATTGCAAACTAATTTCGCCATGTGAAGTCGCTAGTAGAGTTCTGGATACTCAGAGCTGTTTCTTCTAACTAAGTGGCAATGCTCATGCTTGGATTATTAACATTATTATTAATAATACTATGAATATGAATAATATTATGCGTTATTGGGAAATTTTAATTTTATGTAAACGAAAATAAAACACACACACACACACATATATATATATATATATATATATATATATATATATATATATATATATATATATATTATATATATATATATATATGTGTGTGTGTGTGTATATATATATATATATATATATATATTATATAAACCAAACTTACCACCATTTCTATGTGGCTCTTATGACTGATGCGGTTAATATATCAGCACAACCTAGTGGCCTAAAAATGTGGTCATGGAAACAGCAGGGATTTTTCTGGCAAAGGTTTATAGAATCATGACCCTTCCTTTAACCCAGTGTAGTACAAGTAGCGATACATTCTATTCGACCACATACTTTCTTTATTTTACTGATATCCTAACAGAAATGCCATTACCCCAAACACATCTTGGTCAGCTGTATTCTTAGAGAGATATGAATGCCTACGCTTGTTTATTACACACCATCGTTCACTTTTATTATTTGTACATGTCCAGCGTCACTGTGTATCAAAAAGTGATCCCTCTCCAAAAGGGGCATAGCTTCGTTTCGGCCTTCGCAACAACGGCAGAATGAATTATCAAGTGATTTGCATTCGAATCATGTAAATAACACTCTTTTATTCCATAAACAATCAAACCAACTATATCGATTACAATAATGGTCCATTAAACCATTCCTTCAAAATTCCTTTCTGGCTGTACCTGCAAATGAATGAAGGGGAACATGTAAGTGAATGTAGGTCAACAGTCATTTTAATCGAAATGAGAAAAGAGCGATATGATATGGTGAATCATATTGCCAGAAGTAAGTAGTGGGTTTGAGGCATAAGGCGGTAAAGGGTCCCTATCACGATTGTCTAATGAGTAGTTTAGGCCAGCCAGTGTGGAAGCAATCACCACCACCTGTAAAATCTGTAAATTTTCTAGCAATATTATCGGTGGAGGTGCCTGCTTTTCTTCGGCGAACCAACACGGAACGTCGGAGCGGTCGCCGCCCACATATTACTGCAACGGCTCAACAGGCCACCCTTCAACAACAACAGCAGCAACAGCTGAGGCTGCTATTGATGCCCTTTCCTTGAAATTTTTTTGTAATAATATGAAGAAAGGAGAGAGGCCATTGCACGTGGCTTTTACAGCTCATGGTTAACTGTCTCGAAAAGCTTTGCCAGCTTTTCTATTTTTGGATCAGTGGGTAAACGAAACTCCTCAGCTTACTCAGCGCTACAATAAAGCTGTTTCCATCCATCGATTCATATTCAGCGCTAGCAAAAAAGGATGCAAGAGAGATGAAATCACAATTATGGCATCGTCTTCCTTGCGTTTTTTTTTTTTTTTTTGCTGCTAATGTTGAACAGGCTTTCGATTTCCCTATACCGGCTAACGTAAAACAATCCCCTGCGTACAGGACGACAAAATTCGTCACGTTAAATTCCCCCTTACGCCTAATCTGGTTCATACGACTGCGTTCGTACGTGTTACACTGAAAGTGCAATGCACTTAGCAGCCACATTCGTCACCAAATGCCGCCGTTTTGTTTCCCGCGACCGCTAAGGAGGTGAATGCCCCCGTCTCTCGCACTGCTTCGATGGGACGTGAAAGTGTGGACAGTGTCACACTTGGATGGTCTGAACGTGATCACAACTTTTTTTCAGATGAAAGCTTTTAAAGGGGCCTGGCAGCACTTTTTCAAGTAGTCATAGAACATATTTACTAAAAGAAGTTTTTGTCTCACAAATTCACCATCGCAGAAGTTTTTTAGAATCCGTTCAGTACGAGTGGAGCTACAAATATTTGTCGCATGCTCCAATGGCATTCTCTCTTCTCTCATCCCGACGAAAGCGCTTAGAGCTAAACAGGGAGAAATGGCACGGACAAGGCACATACGTCACGTGTGCTTTGAGACCTTCAGTACTGTTTTTTCTGCCAATACGCGGCATTAATAATGTGATCGCGCGCGCCCGCATTAGGGGGCGTCCATGCAGCTAGCGTGTGTGGACAAGCCGTGGCTTCCCTAGGCGATCCCTGTAATGACCGAGCACGCCATGTTCGAATCAGCCCATGGCTGATAGAACGGCTGTAACGAGTAATTTTCAAGCTGCTTCTGCCATTTGTTGAGAGAAGAGAAAAAATCTTTGGCTGACTTTAAAAACGTATTGTGAATTTCAGGCTGTATGCTGCTGTCTAATATTCTACTCGCTTGTTCCCGGGAGCCTCTATCATTGATCGGCAGCATTTTTTGACGCTGCTCAAAAAGTGTTGCATGGCCCCTTTAAGGCTGCATACTCGCGTGCATCCGTTTCTGTCCGAGAACGGTGCTAGCTGTAGCCTCTTCCCCTCACATTCGCTCAACAATCGCGTAATTACTGAAAAGGTGTAAACAGGGAACAATAAGAAAGAAAAAAAGAAGAGGAAAACAAGGAGCTTGGCATAGTTAGTCGAATGGTTACAGGCATAAAGCGCCGCAGGCTGCTGAGATGAGTACGGCCCGAGACTAGAGGACCCACCCTCAAGCTTCTAACACTTTTTTTTCCTGTAATAAACGTTTTTCCATCCTATTCTCTGAGAACACTTTCAATTTACAATGTATCCTTGAATTTTAACACTTGTTTTTTTTTCATTTTCGTTCTGGACAATAAGACAAGCAAGCCCATGCTGTACCATGAAGCAGGTGTTTCCTTTACGCTTAAAAATTATCTATTTATATTTGAAGGTGAGTTAATATCTATTCACTTTTTTTAGAAGAAATGGTCCGTTAGCAAGCCCTCTAACAAATGAATGCAGTGTCAGATTCTGACGTACTGTTTCTGTCCATGCAGAAATGTGCCTGAACAATTGAATTAGCGTACAAACGCACTGCAAAAGGCACTACATTCTTTTAAGATTCAGGGAGGTGCTTAGCATAGCTACAAAAAAGCATGTGCGTTTTTATCAAAAGATCTCACTCGTTATATTTAAATAATATTACAGCCAAGTATTGCAATGTGGAGAAAGGCGAGTGTGAGCATGATGAAAAGACTTTTTAACCCTCCCTCGATAATTGATGTGAGCTGCCAACCTGAAATGCTTTTAAAACAACTCTATAGCTGGAACTTCGTTTCGCGCAGATTATTGTGGGCACACAATGTGCTCTTTCCGCTACCGCTAAAGAAAGGAGGTTAAACTTGTTCATTCGTAACTCCTATGTTCATTTTGCTCAAACCTCATATTACTGAACGATGCTTACGTTCATAAAGCCTTTTTTCGTGAACATTTTCTTAGATAATCGCTGAAGTGTATGCTCTTTTGATTTTCAAACTTACATAGTTTATAACTACTTTGTTATCGCACCCAATAGAGAGCCTAGCGGTTGGTCCCATACATTGACCCTTATTCCCTTTTTACTAATCGATAATCTTATCACAAACGACATAAAAAGAAGCGTGTGCAATTTCTGTGATGCAGCGGCTTCTAAAGGCGTGTTGTCACTTTAATGTGACCAATGGCGTGCGTAGGAACGATCAGGACGTGCGCCACTCTCTAGCCACTAAAGAAGGGGGGGGGGATGGAAGTCGGCTTTTCAATTCGACCTAATAAGAAAAAAGTTAACAGTGATTAACCTTCGCTCCCTCCCCGCGAAGGGAAATTCTGCGCATGCACATGGTTGTGACGGTAACGAAGAATACAGCAAGACTGTGAAATAGAGAACTCTTTAGCAGCAGAGCTCATGTCCAGAAACCTTGTGTAACTCAATGTACAAGCAATTGATGTACGCTGATTGGGGCGATAATAGCCGCCGGTCGTGCTGTAAGGTGATCGAATGCAAGGCGCGTCGGCATTTATGCACGTGGCGTTGAATAATCCAGCATCAACGTTGACGACCGCGTTATAGGTCCAAAACTCTATAGTACGGAAAGCTGGAGCAATCTTAAGCTGATGATTCTAAAATAGTTGGGAAGGTACGCAGACCTCCTGGCGTACCCTACGCAAAGCTGTGGTTAAACTCTGGCAGGCCGAATGCACAAAAAATAGACAAAGAAGCGCACGTGGTACTATTTAGGCAAATCTCTACCTACATCAGAGACACCCACTTTTTCAACACGCTTTCATTTAAGCGCTAGCTGCACCGTTGAATCCTCTCCCACCCCTATTTTTTTTTACATAGAGCTTGTTGACATTGAGAAGCATTCTTCTATAACCTTTGTGTGTCCGACGTCTCTTTAGAACTCATTCGGTCACTTCAAACCTTGTAATGTAATGTTTGGTGTCGTCAATTCTTCATTTAAACACAGACAAAAACTAATAAATACAACGTATGATATGCTTTTTACGTAGCCCCATCAAAGATAACACAACTGATGTCTTGATGGTTGTACCTTTTCTCTGCGTGACTATGACATGAAACAACACACCGTGCCTTAGCGTCTTAAGCGCAACGAATATGCATACTATTAAAAAGCCACCTGCATTTTACCCCCCCGGGGGGGGGGGGGGGGGGTACTCGAGTAAATGCTTCGCAGAGGAGGGAAAGGAGTATCGCTTGAATGTTGTGTAATTGGGTATGGTTGGGAATGCTTAAGTGTTATTTTGTCTTTATTATTCTTATTTACTGAATGAAGGAGAAGTGTTGCCTTCAACAATGGTGGGACGCTGATGCCAGGTTTTGTCCCACTACTTCTTGAAAGTACTCTTGCTTCTATCGCATCTACTCAAAGCAAGCAAAGCATCAAGTCAAGCGAAACCGAAGAAAAAACACCCTTGGCTGAATTCCGAACACGCGATCCATTGCTTACATATACTGGGTGGCCAGTGAGCGGTTGTGCTGCGCGAGCAGTAGAATTTTCACCATAAAACACTCTGTTTCTAGAGTTACTTTCAGCACTGTAGAGGCTACAGGCCCCTCAGTCAATAGGAAGGATGATTAGCCCCTTCACATGTAATCATTCACGGTATGTCATCTGCTCACTGTCTTCACAGCGTCTGCTCGCAGAATTGTCTATGCACGCTCATTATGGATAATATGACCGGTTTATTCACCAAAACATAAAATAAAATTGTTAAACAAGCAAGGACACCGTGAACTTGAACCATGGATTTGTTGCTCCACTGAAGATTGGTATAGAAACGCATGTCGGCCGGATAACTTCACTTTGGCTGTTTCTCTCGGACACTAGTGTGTTTGTGGCTCTCGTACATGGTGTAAGATAGGCACCATGCTCTAGTATGACTGCTTCTCCGTCTTCACATTCATTCGCGTATCCCGCTGCAAAGCCTCTTTTCTCTCTTTTTTGCTTCCACAAAAGGTGGATCGTACGCGCAAGAAACGCTGTGCCAGATTGCATGTCTGTTGAAGATGAAGCGCTCTTGATCTGGCGGCGCAGCCCAAGCCCTGCCTCGGCTCGTTAGGCTTAGCAGGTGCAGCTGAGCAAGCCGCATATCTCACTAATAACTACAGAACGTACCTGATGTTTTATCCTGAGAGTAAGATGAAACAAATCGATGGCTGATTTCACCATTTATTCTTTGCTGTCCGCGAAGCGGCCGTGTAGCGAGAGCACGTTTGGTTCGAAGCGAGTGGTCGCTTCTGCATGGGTGCTGCCATGTTGATTTGTAGGCGCAGTTAGCAGCGGTAACCGACACAAATGACTGAACGCGCACTAAGTAAATGCCAAGAATAAACCTATCACGTATTGATGTGGTGTAACACACACTAAACAAACGCAAATTTCCGTCAACCTTGTGAATATTAAGGCACTAAGACTATGTTTATCTGGAACTATGTTTTGCTGCGCAAGCGTTAGGCTTCGTCGGCCTAAACATAGTTCCAGATACGGTTCCAGATACGCCTAAACATAGTTCCAGATACATAGTTCCAGATACGCAAGGCCTTCGTCGGCCTTGCGAGGCCAGAGAGGGGTAGAGGAGCGACAGTTTGGAAAAGACGTGAGCATGCCGCACGAGACGTGAGCACGCGTAGTTAGGGTGTGGACGCCACCACCGACACTGGATTCACGACCTAGTGCGACTAAGAAATGTTCCGCGTTTAAAAGGACACTTCTTTAATAAGGCTATCCCTTTCAATTCCTGCCTTCTGGATGTTTGCAGTTTGGTGCGTCTTTATACACCTGGTGGGTAGTAGTAATAGTAGGAATAGTAGAAAACTTTATTATGTACATAATCCAGACAGGCTAGAACTCCAGTGCCTCGATGAATATACAGGGGGAAGAGCGAAGTCTGCCCGACAGGGTGATGTTCCTATTCCAGGGCCCCACTGGCGCGAGCCATGCGTTCAGCTCTGTGGATATGTCGCAGCTGATCCACCAGGGCTGGGCTAGACAGCAGCGCCTCCCATTCCTCCCATGTGCCATTGGATTCGTGTTCGTCGGGCTCTGCACACTCCCACGTGATGTGAAAGAGTGTTCGGGTGGCTCCACACCACGGGCATATATCTCTGTATGCCGTGGCGTAGATCAGGTGAAGAAACCGCTTTAAGAAAGTGCAGTCTAGGGCTGCATAATCGTGGAAAGGCCACTGTTGTGATGACCTCAAATCACCGAATGAAAGTCTCTTCGTGACCACATGGAGGTCTATCCACAACAAACCATTCATCAATTGTCTGCCATAGTAAACCAGTGGGTGCGGTGTTCGGTACCTGATCCGAAGGTGCCGAGTTCGATCCCGGGCGTGGCGGTTACATTTCGTAGGAGACGAAATGATAGGGGCCCGTGTACGGTGCGATGTCGATGCTCATTTAAAAACACGAAATGGTTGAACTTTCCGGAACCATTCAATAAGGCGTCTCTCAGAATTATATCGCACTTTTGGCCCGTTAGCCTCAGGCATTATAGTTGATGGATTTCCTTTAGGCTTCCTACATTTACGAAGCACCGCATCATGTAGGCTTTTTCTCTTGTAACCTTGAGATCAAAGTTTGGACCAATGGGATTTTTTATTCGCTTTACCCTTTATAGGTGTTGATTGATTGATATGTGGGGTTTAACGTCTCAAAACCAACATATGATTATGAGAGACGCCGTAGTGGAGGGCTCCGGAAATTTTGACCACCTGGGGTTCTTTAACGTGCACCCAAGTCTGAGCACACGGGCCGGCAACGTTTCCGCCTCCATCGGAAATGCAGCTGCCGCAGCCGGGATTCTCTTTATAGGTTTGAGCAGCTCGCTAAATATTACTACGTAAAGCATACCCTAGGCCTGGTGAATGTCACTTCAAGCACGGAGGACTTACGCGTCGTTGAGGGCGGTGTAAAGTTACGGCCGAATCCAGTCACCACAAGATACTTGGTCTGGAGGCTAACCTGTGGGAAGGCAACGAGTAATTCTTGAAGCGTGTGTGAAAATCGCCTCACTGAGAGAAGCCGGTAATAAACACCTAGCTCAAATTAAAATTAGGTTTGGCTATTTCACATGACTGTCATAACATTCATCTTCATCTTACCATTTCATTGTTGTTTGACCGAAATATAAAGTCAGTCATCCAAAATTTGATTATATACTTAGCAAGGAGAAGAGTACAATGAAAAAACTTTAATTTAATAATGTTAGGTCTACCCATACCTGCATTACACTACTTCTTATTGGTGAGATGAAGAATGGTACCAGAGGTGATGCTCAATTAGGGGGACATTTCAAAAGCTAGGCTAGTCTTGGTTGGGTCATAACGTAAATACGCCTTTATGCTCCATCACGTACGTCATTTTTCGGTCATTCCTACTAATTTAAAGTCTCAATATTCTCATTCATGTTTTTTTGTTTAGATTGTATATTGTCATCATAACTTCTATTAGTCAATGCTGCTTGTGCCACTTCAATTCTATTTTTTACTTTATTCGAATAAATCCTGAATGGCATTCGTCACACTCTAATGAAAATCATTTAAGTTAAAATTGATCAGTTAGTATTTTAGGACTATTTTACGACTTTGTTGTGCTAAATGTCTTCATGAAGTCCTTTATTCAAACGGGAAACAAATACCATTTTAACCTTGAAATCCTCTCTCTCAGTGCAAACTGGGGGATAACTTTTTCAGATCGTCAATGAAGATTAGCACCTACTTACCTACCCATGTCGGTGTAACTTCATGGAGCTCAAACCTGCTGTTTTTTTTTTTTCGTGTGTGTACTTTGGTCTGCATAACTTGATAAGATTGTTCTTAATATGTCATATTAAAGCCATGATAGACAGACTTAGATTTTTTTTCAATTGAATATTATGAGCAGCCTAGCAGACACCATCAGAATCTATTGCATCATGGCGAGTGGGGGCACAAGTAAAACAGCCACATTTACATGCTCATTTTATTTTTGCGCGTTATTGGCGAGCATATCTTCATGCCACGAGTGGTGTTTTAGCTGTTATTTGTTATCTAATACAAGATTCTCACAAAAAAGAGAATCGCTTTCTGTTTCATGCCTGCTTAAAAGAAGCTACGCAGTGCAGAAAAATATTGTTCGAGAAAAAGTTCTCTAACCTGTGTAAGCGTAACCACCAAATCCTGGATACGCAAAGTGTTTGTTGCTTTCAAATCCGTAACCAGAGCTGTGGCCAGCGCCGTAGCCAGAGAGGTAGGCAGGACTATAGCCAGAGACGTAACCGGAGCCGTAGCCGCCATTCTGGTGCCCCACGTAGCCGTGCCCAAGAAAAGGATGAAAAATATTTTGGAAAAAATTGAAAACACTGGTAGGGTAGCCTCCATGAAACGTGTAGTGAAATCCACTGTTTCCTGGCCAGTTGCCCTGGAAAGCCGTTGCGGTCGAGTTTGCCAAGCTCGTGGCCCCTAGTGGGCCTCCCCAGGTGAGTAAGAAGCTTTGTGTGCGCTGCGGACCAAAGGGTGATTGGTACGTTGTCTCCGTTCTTCGTAAGGTAGCGCCTCCTGGACTACCAGGAACGCCGGCTCCACCACCGACGGAAGTTGTTTGGGTGGTGCGGGTCACTCTGCCGTCACTGCTTACTTGGGTGAAGACATGTCTGCGCACGTGGGGAGATCCAAACCTAGCAAGGAGAATATCACCCACCAAGCCTCCGCCCATTGGGACACCACCGTCATTAGTGCGCACAGCGGTCTCCAGAGCGCTGTCACTGACAAAGCTGCCACCTTGAAGCACCCTTCCACTTGAAGGAGCTATGTCATTGAGGGAACTATCGATCCTCGTTATGGTCGACATCGCGTTCGTCAACGAAGCTGTAAAGACGTAAGAAAATACAGTTAGGAATAGTAAACAATTCAGTGCAGAAAATCAGCGGCTACTTAGCGATTATCCTTAGTCCTGATTCACAAATCCATTCAAACGCGTCATCACAATGCCGCAAAAGTACCAGTGTTCCTAATGTACAACTTTGTCTCAAAGGTTGTGTCTTAAAATGGTTCTTAAAAACACCACCATATCAAGAATATACGCCGATGTAAATAATAGAACATTTTTTAGCAATAACTTGCATTGGTCTTCTGTAAGTGTCTTTAAAATGACTGTTCATTTTACTACGCTCTGATTGGCTAAATCTCGTGAGCAAGTGGGCCGACACCAATAAAGAACTCCGGCTTCAATCTTTACACAACCGATTCTCGCCTATATGAACGGCCCATTTTGCAGGCATTTACACGCTACCACCTTATCACACCGTGCATCTTAGTGAGAGAACATGTATTCATGGCTGAATTTGGTGACGTGGTGATGGCAGGACCACGCAGCAGGCGTCCGCTACATGAGTGAATCAGGTGAACGAAGAAAGTCGGGAGATTTAGGCATGCATTTTGACAAAGGGCCTGTCTTTCGATGTCCCGATGAAAGACTTGTACCGGGTCGCAAGTTGCAGCAACGCCTTCTTTATTTCTTTCCATGCCAGTGCAAACGCGCCTATCTCCACGGGAGTCGTCATTACGCCTTAGATACGGGAGGGGTTGTGATGCGACGCTACATGATGGATAGCGCTGCTTATGTCACACGTGCTTTCGAGCGCTTTCCCCGGCTGATGCGATAGACGTGTTTCCCACTTCAATATAATACGTGTCTGTTTTTTTCCTCCATGTTCCTTCTCAATGGCCCGAAGCATCACCGCCACCGCCGCACAGCTCTTATTGTCAGCGCATGTAGTAGCGTTGCAGTGACACTTCCCCATTGGTTGCCCGCATAGCACCACGAATGGTGACAAGCTATTTCAGAAGACCGTATCTTTCACACAGCCAGCGTGACCGCCAATATTGTGACCACGAGAAATGCAAGATGCTGCCCCACGGACCTGTACACAACTGAATGAAAAATTCAGCAGATCCCACGTACCTGGGAATTGACGTTATGCGAAGCATGCGGAGGGAAGGCGAACGTGTACCAATTTTTTTGTTGTGTGACTCGTCGTGAAATGACGCTAAATATATGTAGAAATGTTGCACGCATGGACATATGTTGAAGAGTTGCAGATGTTTGCTGAACCAGTTGTTTGCGCTTGCGCGACGATGCAAACTGGAACATGTGTATTATCAACGCCAGAAGCTGATATGAAACGCTGATGCTCGCGGGGATGCTGGCCATAGACACTCCTACATAAATCAACTTCAGCGCATGGCAACTAACCACAATTCACTTAAACCCGACGTAACGCCTGCATTAAAAGAGTGCATGTGTAATGTTTATAAAATTGGGTACGCAGCACTGCAACCACTATTGACGTTTCACGAAGATTAACGTCTATTTGAAAAGTAGTTCCGAGACCTGGCGTAGCTCTGTGGTAAAACGCTTCATTGCCACGCAGAATGCTTGGGTTTGATTCCATCTGGGACCCTGACATTTATTCTTTTCATTCATCGTGTCGACGCTACCGATATCGGGTATTTCATAACGCTCACGCGTTAAAATTGTTCATGTGTGTTTTCGTCGTTCCTGGGTGTGCACGCCGGACTAAGTGTCAATCACCTGTGAGAGAAACCCGCATAACCGCGTGGGTATGTGCCACTGCCTGACGGGACGTGTTTGACGACGTACGTGGTGGGATTATAACATTACTGAGGTTTTGAGCAGCGCGTCATATTCGTCAAACCATCTTACCCTCCCATGCTAATTTTGGTTCACGCCAAGTTAAGGGGGTGTCCACGAGAGCCCCCAAACGTAAGCGGCTAGATTAGATAGATAGATAGATAGATAGATAGATAGATAGATAGATAGATAGATAGATAGATAGATAGATAGATAGATAGATAGATAGATAGATAGATAGATAGATAGATAGATAGATAGATAGATAGATAGATAGATAGATAGATAGATAGATAGATAGATAGATAGATAGATAGATAGATAGATAGATAGATAGATAGATAGATAGATAGATAGATAGATAGATAGATAGATAGATAGATAGATAGATAGATAGATAGATAGATAGATAGATAGATAGATAGATAGATAGATAGATAGATAGATAGATATATAGATAGATAGATAGATAGATAGATAGATAGATAGATAGATAGATAGATAGATAGATAGATAGGTACGCTCAAAGTCGCCGAAGTTCGCTAAGAAATGCTTCGCATTTAAAATACTTGATTATATGATTACAGTAGAGAAGCGCTAAATGAGGGGCTCCTTTCCCAGTGACCTCAAAGCACACGCGAAGGTTAGGCGATGGGTGAGAGCAAGAAAGGGCTAGAGGAGAGGGCGGTAAATGGCTGGATTGGGCGCATCTGGTTGGCAGATTGTTACCAGGCGCACTCGAATCATGGCGGCCACACGGCTGTGAGTGAATACGTCGTGAGCGCGGTGTAACCTAATGCCATGAAGAGTGACCATGTGATGATACAACTTTTACTTCTGCATGCGTACGTGTGTGCATTATAGTCTGCACGATAACGCTGATATACTCACGGACAACTTTTCTTGGCAATGCAGCATATCCTGCTGCTATAATGAATGTAGTCGTACAATTGTGTGCTCAGTTTCAGCGTGAGATACGAAAAATACTGTCTTCAGTTTTGGCATGTAGTTCTTCGACATAATACTCATCTCACACCTGTCAGATGTTCCTATTTCTTAGTTTATTCATTGCCACTTCCCGTTTTTGAATGCGTCAGGAAGCCGCGCTTTTCGCGTGTACTTACGCCAAGCGGCGTCTGCGTCGATATCAAATGCTGATCACGCACAGCCATCACTTGACACAGTGGTAGGGAACGAATCACGTACCGGACTATTTTGCGTAGTGCTACATGTGCAGAAGCACCGCCCTTACAGCTTTCCCTTCATCGCCAAGATAAGGTGTTTGCGAGTGTGAAAAAATCATGCCGCTCGCGGCTGTTGCGGCGTGAACAATGCTCCTCAGCAAGAGCAAACATTGTAGGCGAAGCCCATCATCGCCGCGAGCATCTGTCAATCGAACTGATTTACGCGTGAACTCGGGTACGAACTCGATGACTCTGACGAGGCCCCAGTTCAACTCGTGTCTTTCATTGTGCTGGTGAAGCGTTTCATGCAGCGGACACTAAGTAGCAGCTTCTTTGCATGTAAAAAGAAACATTTATATCAAGTCTAGTTTCCTTGGTTAGGGTGGGTGTGGCCCCTCTTCCAGGGCCCCACTCTATACAGCGGCTCGCCGGGTCTGGTCAGGGGTCACCAGTAATTTGATCAGCTTGCACTACTTCTGCAAGGCTGGCGCCATAGAGCCGCTTGTAATCGCGTAGCTTCTTCTATAGATATTCAAGTCGGTCGTCTACTCAGTTTTTGCTCGGTCTGCTTTGAAGTGAAGACCGCATCAACTGTGTCCTAACTTTTTACTATACTAGTTAGCTAGGGATTAATGAACATAACATCATACAGTCTTATTCGATTGTGAAAGTTTCAATTAAAACGACAAATATGTCGAGTGGAATTATAAAGGTGATAATTAGTATTAGGCTATCGCAAATTTGATGACGTTAGTACCGTCTAATTAGCATCTTTTTACTTACCGTACGCATGACATCACCGAATATGTTTGTATGACTCAGTTATTTGCTTTAATTAGCATGACAATGTGCATTAATTATCATGCTTGAGTTAGCACAGTCCTGGTTTTATATGGCTGCGTCAGCATGGTCTTATTAAGATGTGGCGCAAGTGTCTGTTTAGAAAAAGTAGTTTATTATTTGGAGTACATGGTACTCTACTATAGTAGAGCTGAAAGTCGTTCCTTTCTTTGGTTTTAGCCTAACATGGCTCAATTAGCTTGGTCGTAGCCTCTCCTGACCAACTAGCCAAGTATACCATCCGAGCGAATAGCCATACTCGGCGACAACTTTCTGTGACAGCACAGCCATGGCTACGAAGCCCAAGCGCGCCCATTTCTGATAATGTTTCTGCACGTAGTCCATAAACGCTATTATATACTTGGTAGAAGAAAGGAAAATATAAAAAATGGTATAAATGGTTTGTGCAAGACTGTTGGCATTGTTATTAGGAAGCTTATACCATGCAGGGTTTTCGTTCTTTGCTGTTTCTAGTTTTCTAGTTTTCCGGTGTCATTTATCCTTTTTCCCGGCCGGTAAACAACGATAGCGTCGCTCGGTTTCAGCAAGTTGACATCGAAGCTTGTAAGCGAGCGTGAGGGCGTGTTCGTTAGGTCATCTGTATTCATCGAGCAGGTAGAAACGGAAACAGCGGTACGTCGTGAAATATTTTGTTTCTCGCACATACCATCTCCTTGTGCGCGAGTGATAGCCGCCTTGAAAGCGACACCAGTGACCTGCCAGTCTTCAACGATACCAGCTGCTTAAAAACTTAACTGCAATTGCAAACTGCACGTAAAATCTATTACCCTTTTCCTAATTGCGTTGTGCACTTGGTCGGTATTTGGGCTACCTGATACGATCGGGCTGAAGATCATGTACTTTAACACCGTACTTGTCGGCGTCAACGTATAGAGAGTGCTTCTTTGTGCTTAAGAGGAGAAAATTACCAGAGCAAAGCTTCCCCTGGGCAACAGACGCGTTCATGTATATTATGCTGTTTACTGTGCAAGAGAAGCTTCATTGGCCAAGTAAAGATTGCGTTTTATCCACTTAGAATTACGTACGTCAGGCGCCCACCCATGACCAGTCGTGGCCAAGGTTTCTGCTAGCCATTGATGCCTTAGCCTCTCATAAAAAAGAAAGCACAGTTTGGCGGCAAGGGCGAAGCAATGAATGCGAGAGCAACAACTTGGAAGGTAACGCTGAGAATGGCTAGCAGATCAAAACGTGCAGCGCGCTGCTCACACACAAATGACACACGAAAACAACACGCACACTACGAGAACTTAGTAACAACGTTTAATAGCTCAACGCTTAACGCGCTGTTTAAACAAAAACGACGCACGAAACGTAATCAAGGGTACAGATATGAGTGCGAAGTAACGAGTGTACCAGTTATTATTTGCTGTGTTTGAAAAGCGCGCTCTTTTTGCAAAAAGGGCCTGCCCAGTGAGCAAAGTGACCTTTGTGATCCAGGGAACTAACGCAATCGTACCTCTGAAACGCCAAGGCACACGTTTCTTTCACCGAAACATAAGCGCGTGCGCAGAAGCAGCTAATTCCGCCACCCCAATCCGTCAGGCAAAGTTCACGTGGAAGACAAGCACGCGTTGGTGCATCGCAACCAGCTGCGTTCCGAGCGCGGCCGCCATTTTTATTGCGATAGCAATCATATGAACAGTCTCGGCTGTATACTGCTGCCGGCCTCGGCGTCGCTGTCACCGTTACGCACTGTATATGTATACGTATCTATATAAATGAAAACGCAAGAAAGAAAAATAATTGAGAAAGAGACTCTGGCACGCGGATTCGAACATGGGACCACTGAGGCGTGAGCGCGAAGCGTTAACCACTGAGCCACAAAGGAGCATCTCCTTCAACGTTCAAACTGCAAGCTATTTGTACTTACCACTTGCCGCTGGTGACGGGCATCTCCGGGGAACTATCATGTTTTCAGCATTACCAGCAAGATGGCGCAATAAGCGCGTGTCGCCACATCGCCACGACGCGGCGGCACGTGCTCTAATCCCCCATGCGTACTTTGCCCCGCGGAGAGAGAGCAGGGTGAACGCTAAAGGCCCGAACCCACATATTTGTCGCAGTGCGTCAGGGCGAGTCTTATTGAATCGGTGCCGAGCCCTCTACCATATGTAGAGAGAGAGAAAGAGAGAGCGGCTTCGCGTAGCCACGCACCCCCACTCTCTATAGAGTGAGGGCGCGGCGCCGCGCAAGATGCCTCACTCTGACGGGCTGCGATGGATACATGGTATCAGGCCTTAACGCGCGTGCTTGTCTCATGGTGGGCATAGAGTTTCTTAAAACTAACTAGAGGGGACTGTGGCACTGCGATCTTACAGCGATTATGGAAATGATGGGTAATGCACAAATTTGCGTAGTCTTCACACTTGCGGGCGGCGAATCATACTTGCGGCTGCGTTTATTGTTGTATTTTGGTTTCGTTTTGAGACCCGATTCGAAACGTTAAGCCTGAAATAATATGGTAGTGCAGCGCAACCGCTGAACATTTCTTCATTCTTCTTTCGTGATAAAACAGCTCCAAGCCACACGAAGACACACGGAGACAGAAGCAGGCCAGGCGTACGAAGAATTGTCAAATTCGTGTAATACACATCAATCCTATGCTCACAGAAGAGCTGTGTGTTGCTGCTCCTATAGACACTAGCGCTAGAGTTCCCTCTAGTGTATATTAGGAAACTTCATGGTTGTGTGGGCGGGGGGGGCAATCGTTCGTCTTGGCTGGCCTTGGGCTTTCACCGGAACGATTCTGTTGTAGTTCCAGGCGCACAAAGGTCACTGCAATTGTTGCACAGTTTCCATTTTTGAAAACTATGCGCTTTTGAAAAACAGTGAAATAACAACTGAAACGCTTATTCGCTTTCATCTGTACCTGTGAGTACGTTTCGTGCATCATTTGTGCGTGAAAAACGTGGTGCACGTTTCTATCTGCTTGCCACTGTGCGCATGATCTTTCAATTTGTTGCTATCGCATTCATTGCTTCGCTATTGCGGCAACGAACGCACCAAAAAACAGCCGAAACTGTTCATATTATAGCTATCGCAATAAAATAACGGGAGCGTCTCCATAAAGCTCACTCTATCATCTACAAACGAAGGAAAACAACGGGACCACCCTAGTATGAACTGAAATTCAGGAAATCATTTCGTGCCATTGCGTTCTTTTTTCCGATCACCCTGATAATGCTCAGACGTGACTTTTTTTCTGAAATCAACAAAACACTCCCATAAAGCTCCTTCCTCTTTTCCTTAAAAAATAGGGGTTGTATTGATTTCCTCTCAAAAGAATAACATTTATTTAATTGTCTATTGGGAAAACGTATACCATTTCTTTGCTTGCAAAACCCCATCCGAGGTCACACAAAAACGAACTACTTGGTGTAGTAACACATGCGCAGAAACTCTGTCCACGCCACTTTGGCTGTGCTGCCAAAGAAAGTTTTTGCCGAGCATAATTAGCCAGCTCCACATTCTCAGGTAGCTAGCAGACGATGAACATGGCGTAGAGGGCACGTACCGGCGTGCAGCGCGCTAGAATGTACAGTTTGATCATGATGAAAATGCGCGTGGCTTCAGGTTTATCTGAGTTCACGATGGTACATGTAAAAGCGCTTGGTCGGAACTAATCTCAGAGGCTACGGGGCTGATTATTTTAAAGGATATTTAGTGAACATATTGAAAGTTTCAATATGAATTTAAACAGCCCGTGCCTTTGAAGTGAAGTGTATCATTAGAAAAAATTTAGGATTTTTATTGCATGGGTTCACTTCTGCACTCATGGGAACGACAAACTAATGAAGGAACATGCCTCTAGCTTGCAAACACCGCCCAACTTTGTCAACTGTCCTTGACGCGGTGCCATGTTCCATCGTAACCAATTGAACGCGGCGCGCTGATGGGTGCATTTGACATTTTTCTTGTGTTCGCTCGTTTAAAAGAGGGTGTCACCAGAGCTCGATAAGATTCCGAGTTTCGCCAAGCGCGGGCCATCCTGCATAGCAACCCTGGTTTCTAATTCGCAAATATGATTTGCTTGATCGTACTGCTCTTAGGTGGAAATTCTGGCCTATTTGAATGCTGGGCGTAATGAAAGCGAGTCCTTGTGGCCAACGGCGATGGATACCTGTGAAAGAGAGGGTTTTATTACTGGGCCTCTGCTCGTGACCGTAATAACAAAAGCTTTGTTTACTACGATAGCTGGTATAAGAAAGTTTCAGCATGACTTGTTGCAGGGCATATAACAAACGAAGGCGCCTACGCAGTGACGTACGCATTGGGCGCATCATGATACAGCCTCCTAGACTTTATCACTTCCGTTCGTGAACATCGTCGCTGTAGCCCTGCATCCCGAAACGTAGCACAACTTTCGTTTGAGAGGGGACAAGCACTGCAAATGAAAGCTCACCCAACAGCAAAAGCTTGCTGGACGCGAAATGCTCAAAGAAGTTGTATTCTCACTATACGTTGCTGTGCATTTTTCTTATTTATTTCGCGCGGTTCTTCGTATTCATGAATTACCATCTCTGCAATCAGTTCTTTTAAATTACCTGAAAACTTCCGAACGATCATTCCAGCCTGTATAACTGGTATTGTAACTTTAACACTCACCAGCTTCATTAGAAGCATTACGTACTAAAAAAGCCGAAATTAACAGTTGTGAAGCCAAATTCCTGCAAAAGTTTACTGTAGGATGCATGTTGGGATCTCTTCGCATTTGATGCTCCAATGTACTGCTCATCAGTTATCTCTCTTTCTGTTATAAAATGATAGCTGTAGTTTATCGAATAGTTTTAAAGGTAAAACTGCGCACGTGTTGATAAAATACATATGGCTGGGGCTCCTCTCCAGTCTCCAGACTCTGCACAATAGCACAAGGCAAAAGAAACATTGGCGCATCTTTTGTGCCACTTTCCTGCTGTGCGCCAACAGCGCGCAACCATGGCCACCACACTTCGTCTCCACGAACAACCAGCGACAAAACCAAAAGGAGTTTCCTTTTCTTACCCACCAACTCAACCAAGACTTCAGGGTGGTCCTGCGCGACCTTGGCGACACCAGCTTAAATAGCAAGATATAGAGCGGCTTCTACCCCTCACATGTACTAGGCTGCATGGGAACGCTGTTCTTCCCTGGAACCTCTACTTCTGTACCTCTTCCTACATTTTCGTTCACCGTTTCCCTTAGATGCGGCGCCGTGCTTCATTAGGTGTTTGCCAAAATAGTGTCTTTTTTTAACGTCATTTACACTCCCTCCCCCTGGCTGTACAGCTAATGTACCAGGGTGACGAAGATACCATATCCGCCCTATTGTCTCAGAATCACTAAAACACAGAAGCTACAACAGGTCCTTTTTGTTTTCGCGATCGAAAGACAAGTTTAAACAATAATCATCATCATCATCAGCCTGACTACGTCCACTACAGGACAAAGGCCTCTCCAATGTTCCGAGTCAACTCGGTCCTGTGCTTGCTACGGCCAATTTATACGCGCAAATTAAGCATTCTATATGTACGCTTATGACACAGCCGTCACGTCGCGTTAACACCATTTCTAGTAAAATGCCATTCGCTTAAGTTGATTAATGCGGCAAGGTCAGAGGATACCATCTTCACGAGAACCAGCGCTTGATGTTGCCATGCATGCTCCTTTCTTTGTTCCATGCTGCCGGCCTATCATACGTGTAGATAGTGCCTTGAGCTAGCTAATAGCACCAAAATGTCTGCAAGTATTCGAGATTACCTTGTGGTAATTTCTTCTGCTTGAGAGGGCAAAGGTGAACAGCTGTGTTGGTTCTAGAATGAGCACGGCAACTCCTGATGGTGCTCGTATTTTTAACGCCGCATCTATAAATGCCGACGTGCCTTGCCTCGAATCGGTTGGTCTACGGCCGACGCTCTCTTCACCACTATAAGTGCCTGTGTATATCACTGTAATCTGACTGACCCGTCTATCGGCCACAAGTTTTGCTAAATAAACTGCTTCATCTTGGACATACAGTCTGCTGCCTTTGTCAACGTCATGACCACGTGACAGCTTTGCGCTTCTGGTGTTGCTAGTATCCATGTTGCTGTTGGCATCGTTACGCATCTGTAAACAGCTGGTTACATAAAACACAAGTGCCTGTTGAACACTTGCCTGCACGTGTGCTTGTACATACCGTTAGCACTCCTTCATAACGTTTCGCTCAGTAAAAAAATTACAACAGCGTCCCTTTACATCCACATGCTTCGCATTACATGGATTCTCAAGGCGCGTGGCATCTGTCAAATTTATTTCAATGAGACCATTTATTTAGCTGATATTATTCTGACAGCTAATTAGTCATATTCTTAAAGACATTTACGCTTCCATTTCATATGTATTCTGTGTAACCCCTAATCGGAACCATTTCCTCCTAGATGTGCACGTGTTTATTTTAATATTGGGGCCTCACTCTACTCGAGCCAGCACTCAACTTCCGGTATATATACACGAAAAGAAGAGAATCCCAGTATGCTATTGAAACGCATACTTTCACTAGAGGCTAGCGCCATAAAAATGGATGCTGCATTATGACATCCATCACCTCGTATCCGCGATTTTCACCGCGAACCTGCAGAGCTGCTCACATTCTGATATGACAAAAAATAAGCCGTTTGTTGAAAACATAGTAGGTCGTTAAACGCAAATGCTTATCTCTCGGTAGCCGTGTCACTGACAAATTTTCATAACATCATTTTGAGGCGCCGCTGCTGGGACATAATTTGTCTCCTCGACACTGTTAACGCTCTGTACACGCCGAAGCCAGACAAAGCGTATAAGTTATATTACTTTTAAGTTAACGTTTTGCATGCCACCACCTTCAAGCTATCCTTTCTGCAGTGATCGTCATCACGATGAGTCAAAAAGGTTTACTACATGGGTTTGGGAAGTCCGCGTCCCTCATGCCGTGTAAACTGCCGAAATAGCTGTGCAAGTCGTTAGAACACATATATTAATGTTTGTCTGCGCGCACCATGCTCGAGTGACAGAAGAAGGCACAGCTTTTGACAGTGCATGGCGAGTTGCTGTCTCCCTGCGATACCACATTGTGTTTACACGTCACTGCAAAATTACCACGCTATATCGAAACAAAGCGTATTTCTAAGGTAGCTCATTGATACAAGGCATTTATTTTGTGTACCTCAGTATGGTTGAGGGAACTGCTTATGCAGATAATCTGAGGAGCATACGAACTACATTGGTGACAGAGAGATCTGAGACAAACGCACGAAAGTAAAACTGAGCACGCTTGGCTCTCCTCCACTGAGAGAAGGGTGCTGAGAGATGAGAACTAGAATTGAGATCTCACTTAGTTTGTAACCCCCGCCGCTGTATCGTTTCCTCGTTTTCATGGCCGACATTTGTACAATTTTTTTCTTACTGAAATAAAACTGTGGGTGCATATATACGTCGCCATTGTGTTTCCTAATCATTTCAAATTTATAACATTGTCCCACAGGTCGTCTACTCTGTGAGCCTACAAAAGTTTGCGAAGCCTGCGAAGTGGACCGTCTCAGGCAGAGCTAAGCCGTGCCGACCAGCTGTGTAGGGAGAAGTAGCATGAAAGGGTGCCGGTGAGAGGGCTGCGTCGCTCAGGCGACAACTTTAACCTTTGAACAAAAGGGCGTGGTCCTGCTTGATATCTCAACTGAGGTCAGTACATGGTTCATACTCCTGTGCATGCAGTGCTCTAGCCACCTACTTCACTCTCACCGCTTACAGACCACAGGATATCTGCTTAGCTCTCAAGCGCGGCCACATGCCCTTACGCTAGCGTTTTTCAAGCTATACGTCAGACTCGACCCTAATGCTGATAGCTGCAGATTTATTTTGAATAAAATTCGAATTTGTGCTGTCTCAAAGTTATTGCTTTGCCTTTGAGGCAAAACTGTGATTCTTAACCATATCATGCGAATGGTGTGCAAATTATTGCATCAATCAGCTTACCGGTGCACAGCAAGGCGATAGCGAAGAAAGCTGTCATGATGGCCCCTTGCTGCATAGCAACCCGCTTGAACAACTTGCTGCGGCGCGTATACGGTGCAAGGCTCGAGCTCTGGCGTACGGTAAGCGATAATCCCCACCTGCGTTACGCAACCCTCGCAGGTTTTGTACAAGGTGGCATGCACTTGTTCGATCCCGTCATCAAATAAGAAAATCGAAAGAAGAAGGTCGACTTTCATTTTTTTTTTCATGAAACCTTCGCTCATATCAATAGGAGCTGCGGTCCAGCGAGTATTTTCTCTATAGCATTTTTACCATGTTTCTTCGGATTGAAAAAGGCAGGGCTTTCTTACTGCTAAGGCATGTCGCAGCGTCACGGAACAATGGGTTGCCAAGAATATGCTCTTAGAAAGATGGGCATTGTGTGCGGACGCGACAAATGTTGCTTGGGCATTATCTCCTTGCAGCGTCGCGCACATTGACTATAAAACGCGTGAAACTGCTTCAACCTGTTTTCTTTTTGAGCTTGGTAGGCATTTATGAGCGTTAAGATAGGTTTATATACATTTACAGTGTAACCTAATGAATTGTTTCAGAATTTTTAAGGAGATATAATGAATTGTACATAGTAATAAGTGGACATGACTGGAGAAAAAATTATGAAGCAGGCTCACTTTTTTATTGCAATTCATAGCGTGTTCAGCCCGAGAAATGTGGCTCCTTAACGTAATTAACTGGTAAAATATTTTAATCGAGGAAGCTCAAGTTGTCTACGTTTTTTGTACTTTCTTTTGAATTATGTTAGTACGTTGGATATATGCCTTTCAGCCCAAGCGTAATTAAAAAAATTCTGCGTGAGAGTGATGGTAATAAAATCATAATTTCAGATGTTTTACTCGCCAATACCGGGAATGTGTTATGAGCCATGCCAGAGAGAGGAACTGAAGATTAGCTTTGAGCACCTGAGTTTCTTTACCACGCACCAAAAACTGAGTACTCGGGTGTCTCTGAACTCAGGCCTCACCTAACTGTAGCCACTGTAGCGTTATCATTTTCTTTGATCGGATCAACCAATAGTGAGATGCCTTATGACGTTACTTATGTAAAGTGATAAGAAGCGGCTGTGGAATAAACACGCTTCTTTTAGGTAGTGGCATCAGAGTACTGTACCACTCACTGTACCGCTCAGCTCATGCGCACTGTATCGCTCGGCTCAGAGCGGATACGGCAGCCTCAAGTGACCGGTTGTCAAACCCACAATTTCCAGTTTAGTAGCGTGACAACCCGATAGCAATAACACTTACGACGAATAAAGCGCACTCTACAAAATGAATTTTTCCGACTGGCTATCAGCGATAGGGTACTTTGCTGCCTGGAACCAAAAACGTCATTCTTGTTTGTTTGTTGTTGTTGTTGTTGTTGAAGCCACATGAGTATGCTGCATTGGCATCTGTTGCAGCAGACGTCGTGTCGTTAAATCATAAAAATGCAGTGCCTTCGTGATTCAAGACTACAGTTGCTGTGTTAGTCGGATGTGCACACGCTATGATATGTCGGTTACAGTGAGCCATACTGACCAGAAGGTCACGGCTTCGGTCCCCGCCGTGGCGTTTGCATTCCGATAGAGGCGAAATGTGAGAGATCCGTGTTCTATGCCATGATTTGATCGAATGGGGCCGTTTTGTAACCAACGTGCCGTCACAAGTTCTGGCCGGGTTGATGAACATAGAGGCTCGTGAAGTCAACCGAGCTTATCTATTTTTCTTACTCATCCCATCTCTTTCGTCCGTCGCCGCACCAGATTAGCAGCGTATCGTTTGACAGTCGAGGAAACAAGAACTCTCAATGCTCAACAGGCATTGGCTCAACCCAGCAGACGAAACAGCAGCGCTGACAGCAAAGCGGAAGCTGGCCAGTGACGCCACATGCTCCAATTTTTCAGTTCCTTAACTGCGCCGCCAAAGACGCTGCAATGGGTTGGCCGGCTTGACCGCGTGCGCGGCTATCATCTCGCTTTACAATGCTTTCTTGGCGACCTTCTACGCGAAAATTTTGGTCTGTCTGTCTGTACATCTCTCTGTTTGTCCACCCTTAACGATACCATAAACGGCACCAAACGATACCTCAAACGGCCTACGCCATTCGCAGCGCCCATCAATATTGTTCAGATTCAGCGTTCATACCTGTGAGTTTGTCAGTTCAAAAGCAATTATTGCGCATATCTGAGGCACCATAACGCACGTCAATATTCTGTGCGTCTTTTTACAAGAAAATGCATACCTAAGTAATTCTAAGGACCGTAGCGTTTATCACGCTGCGCTGACTATGCGGCGCTTGCCCGAAAAGGCAAGTGTTTCCCACGCTTTTCTATGACGACATGGGGCTGGCACCTACCCGTCGCCTTGAAATCTACACCTTATCACCTCCGATATGGGCGCGCACGCCGCGTGCTTCGTTTTCCAAGGTAACTGTCAGATAGCGCTCATTACTCATGTTTGACGTGGCTTGATGCGCTCGTTCGCCTCCACTGCATGCTCGAGGTCGAGGCACTCTAACGCAGCGCCTCCAAAATTCTATTCACCGACTTTCTTGCGCAGAACATCAAGTAAACGTTTTTTTCTCTCTCTCTCCAGATGCAAGACTATCGTCTTCTCACGACATTTGCAGTGTAACATGCAGATACGGGGCCAATTTTTTACCTCTTTGCTTTGTGACCATGCCCGCACATGGTTATCTTCGACGAGTTCGATCATTTGTGAATTGTGAGAACCTAGAACTACCGGCCACAGGACGTCTTAGAGCTGCAAAGCTTTACGATGCCAACTTGCTTTTGGATTGTTTTTGTGCCCAGCTGCACCAGTGGGCACAAAAGCAATCCACAAAAGCGGCACTTTTTTGCACCGCCATCCAAACCGCAGCTGCTTTAAAGGTGGGTGAGAGCTATTTTCCGCACCGATACACTTCTAAGGGTGTGTTCCAATACTCACCGTAGACGGCTAAATAGAGAGCTTAATGGACGGCGGCCACCTTAAGTCCCGTTCCAATTTTCACGTAGCCGGCAAACTAGAACGCTTCGAGAAGACCACAATGTAGATAAATGCGATGCAGACTACTTTGCTGTCTAAACAAGATGGCGACTCAGCGAACCACTCAGATAGACCAAATCTCACCGGAATGGTCATCTGCACGCAAGCGGACGCTTTTCCGGAAGCTCAATGTGAGTAAAGTATGATTTTTTAAAGATTTTAACACAAATTAAGCCAGAAAATACGGCTGTTACGTTTATTTATTGTGAATTCTTTTTATCTCAACGTGAGGTGACGCCTCGTCGCATAAAAGCCGTCCAAACGTCTTCCAATTCTCAGACAGCATAGGTTCGATGCTGCCTTCTAAGCAGTCTGCGTAGACTGTCTACTTGATGTCTATGAACACAGTCTGAGCAGGACATGAAAAGTGTGTGACGGGCATTTTATGCAACATGACATTGTAATTGCCGACCAGGTTGTTGAAATGGACCACGGCTTTTGAGCATAACAACCGGAAGCCGTGCCGTGTCGATTTCCGATTGTTTCCTGTTATTTGTCCAGAGCGATCAAAACGTGGTGGTCGCCTAAGAGTAGGGGCAGCTTACCCAACAAAGTCGTGTTTGTTGCTACACCCTCAGTGGAGTACCAGTTATAGGATCCTGATCCCGTGCGCAACATTTATTTTGCAAAGATTGTCAAAAACGGCTCATCTTTAAAACTTCCGAAGAACTGGAGAATGGCGGACTTTGAGGAGTTTTCAGGTAAACCTCGGCATGTTGTCTTTTACAACGCGAGAACGGAGGACGATGGTGACGCGATCCTGAAGAGCTTCGTGATTCGTGAGGACCTCACTTCACTGTAACCTCACGTACAGCCCCGGCCAACCAGCCTTGCTCTGCGGCGCGACACCTTGCGGCCATTGCGCGTTGTGACGTCGTGTGCACGGGAGCATGCGCGGCCTTACAAACATGCAGGCCTGGTCTGCATGGGAGACAACGTTTGATGGCGTGTCACCCGAAAACCTGCGCTCGCTCAGGGCGCTTTCGTTATATCTATTTTATAAGACGAAGCGCGTTTTTACCGATGACACACGCCTGCATAAACAATGCACTCTTTGTGGTCGGTTTCGTTTTGTGGCCATCTAGAATTTTTTCATGGGTCTGTTCCATTATCATATCTTCATATAATCGCGCATCTTGAAAGAGCCAAAAGTGAGCGTGCAGTTGATGCAAGCGCGCTTTATCAGTTGAAACGCGCTTTATGTTAAGGGACCTGAGGGAGCGCGGATCTTCAGCTAAACAAGCACACCTTCTTCCGTTGTCACCAGTGCATAGGATGCCTGCAAGTCTGTAAGGCCGCGCATGCTCCTCTGCACGCGACGTCACAACTCACAACGGCCGCAAGGTGTCGCACCGCAGAGCAAGGCTGGCCGCTCGCGCCCTATACACAGACGTGGCCGTGGCTGTACATCATCCAAGTAAATGAAAAACTGTTGCGCAGCTAAAATACAGAGATTAGCTTATTTTCTGCACAAGAAGTGGAAGCGATTATAAAATTGTGCACGCAAAACAACTTCGCTGTGGTTGCCTCCTTACCGGCGTTACCAACTAGAGTGGAGCGATAAAAAAAAAAGTTGGAGATGCGCTTCATAACAGTGATGAAGGTAGGCGTGATTACCCTGGTGGGCGTGATTTTCTGTCGAAGGACGTTATATTCGTCATATAGCACAAATATGTGAGTTTATATTCATCATCGAGCGCAAATATGTGAGCGTTTCCGAGCATGCCAATGAGTTTACTGCTCAAACAATTCACTATTATTTACCAGCTCTAACGCACTTCATGGCACGAGCCAAATGCTTGGCGAACAGCAGTGCCGTTCGGGTACAGAAAAAGCGCAAAATGACAAGGCGAATTTAACGAACTTCTTTTCAGCAAACCTTCCGACAAATTTGGGCCCTTTGCGCGCATGTGTAAAGTTTTGCTAACAATTTTGGACATCTATAATCTGCAGTGTGTTTGCTTTAACCGAGGCCCGCCGCGGTGGTTTTGTGACTTAGGTACTCGGCTGCTGACCCGCATGTCACGGGTGCTGGCTGTGGTGGCTGCATTTTTAATGCAGGCGAAAAATTCTCAAGGCCCGTGTGCTCAGATTTCGGCGCACGTTGAAGAACCCCAGGTGTTCAAAATTTCCGGAGCCCTCCACTACGGCGTCTCTTATATATATGGGGTGATTTTGGAACGTTAAAACCCCACATATCACTATCAATTGCTTTTATCGTGTAATACGTTATCGTTGTGGCCATGTCTGCATAAATTGACAAAAATGTATATTGAATAACTGTTCGAAACAGCCTAAATGTGTACTAACGTTTAGTACAGTGCAAGGTGTACGAAAACATTACTTTCATGATTTTCATTACTTTCATGATACATGGGACTATTATCTTGTCTAGATATCGTGCTTTGAGCTAATGAATGCACTGTAATCGCTGCAATGAAATGTGTACGCCAGTTTTAGATCAATTCATGATGCGTTTTCTTACCACAAAAAAAAACAGACGACGAATAGCAGTGTTTTATTCATCCCACAAACTTTACTAGTCGCCACGTACTCATGTTACGCAACCTCGTGTGCCATATGTCAAAGACTCGAATTTTTTAGCAGGCTGAATTGTGAACTACTTTTGTGGTCTTGATTCAATGAAAACACGAACATGTGAAAATGTGAAACAGGTGTTGTATATTTGGCACCATTATCCTGTGGTCTCATCTACGTAGGCCAGACGGGAAGGTGTGTCAACACCAGGTTGCAAGAACATTGGAGATCGTTGAACACAAAAGATAGTTCACATTTGCCCAAACATTGCAGCTTGTGTGGTTGCAACCCCTTTTTTTGTTTGAGGCTATTTTTTATCAAAACGCCCTGAGCCGACCACCAGAGAGCTGATAGAGGCGTTTCACATTAGGACAAGTGGGAAGAAATGCGTAAGCGCACTTTCAATCACGTTAACAGAAAATAATTTTCATACCTCATAAACTCTCTGAGGGTCTGACTTGAGGAACGTATCTTATAGCCCTTTTTGGTTTTCGCTGTTTCACCTGCCAGGGCATGTGACAGAAGTGATATATATGTACCTACCTTTCTTTCGAATAAACTGTAGTTGCGAGTAGGCGCTCTTAATCTGTGCAATTTCCTGTTCTAGTGTCCGTCTCTGTGTGCGCACCCTTATTCGGTTAAAAGATGAACCAATACCAACCATCCCAATTATCCATGCAACTGCGAGTTGGTGTTTGTTTGAAACGCAAGACGCGGGAGGCGGATGGTATTTTGTGTAAGTTCCATCGCAGATAAGCGATCTGAAGGAGTTTTTCTACTTGATGTGTGGTCGAGTGGTGTGGAAGTTGAAAAGGGTGAAGCGAGAGAGAAGGGTGTTGCGAGTGGGCGAAGGAGCCGGCAGCTGCGGGCTCTGTGGCGAGCGTGCTGCGTGTGAGGGAAAGATGAACGTCAGCGTACATCTGCAAGGGAAGCGTGCGATGGGAGCGTGATGTTGACACGCAGCTTTGGCGTGACCGACTTGGCACCGCTCCAACACCTGCAGTGAAGGGAACTAGTTGCGGCACGTTCATATGAACGCACGTACATGCGGCATCATACACGTGAGTCGAAGAGCTGCTTCGCATCCAAAATTGACTGCTCGCGCTGCACAACCATTAACTGGCCACCTAGTATATATAGGCACGGGATCTTGACCTCCTAGGTAGTGCAGGTCGAGGATTCACCCTAAGCCTTGTTGAACAATTAAAATTCGCTGCATGCGCGTTAACTAACAGCTGGAATCCCTGCGTCCAAATGGAGTCTTCTGTCTCTCATTGCCCATTAGCAGGCATTGGCATGTTCCAGTAGGAAACCCCGGTCTTTCACTGCGTGCTTTGTGTCTCCTGAGGCATTTCTCCTGCGCAACGCCACGATGAGCACCAGCGTTAATGCTGCCGCCATGTAAGCGTTACCACCCACTGCTTCACATCTACACATGCTTCTTTTTAGCTGGAGATGCATGGTGCAATTTTTTTTATTTTGTAAAGCTTTGTAACTCCTTGATAAACTTTAGAAAGAACAATTTACACTGACATTCCTACCACAGTGGTAGCAAATCGATCAAGCGTTTGCTCCCAATGTAGGACGTACTGGGTTCGATTCCCCGTGACGGTCGGAGGCCACCGGATTTCTCAGAAGCAGAGGGATTGAGTATTCGAACAATGCGCTCAATTCACCAGTGCACACATCACTTCATCGGTAAGTTTGTGCTTGCCTCTTTAAATAAAATGTTAGGACTCTTGTAAATGTTTATTTCACGCGTTATATCTTTCATTTTTTCTTCCTATTTCGCCAAGCTTCAGCGCACTGCATTGAAATCACTTTTTAGACAATTATACACCAAAATTATAAGTTTATAGCTTTTAGAAATGTTGGATATCTTCAGTTTTCTTAAGGTGTCCTTTCGATTCGAATAGAAGAAGTTTTTTGCCATTTACCACCAAAAAAAAGGTGAGCCTATATTTTTTGAAAATCTTGAACAGTGCAATTTTTTAAAGCTTTCTGTCATTTTCTTCAAAGTGGTTTTTCGACCCTTTCCCACTAAATGCATCAATGTCAATAGCCTTCAGAAAATGCTTCTTTAAGCTTTTGAAGCTCCCTCTCATTTTCATAGATTTATTTTTCTACTGCGTATTTAAGGGTCACCAGGGCCTTTGTCATGCCGTCTTCGTGAGCCTTGTTGAACTTCAAGTTTCTTCTGATGAATAAAAAATTAAAATGAAATTAATCTTCTCACTAGGAGGGCGCCTATAATCTTTGTAAATCTTGATGGTTTTTGTTTTATCAAGTTTTCCGTCATTTCTATCAAATCCATGTTCAACAATTTCAAACGAAAGAAGAACGTCTATAATTTCTTTATCTTGTTTTCTTTCAGTTTTTGGTTTACTCTCAATTTGATTGAATGTATTTTTCCACCACTTATCACCAAAACGGTGAGGTATTCTTCGTAAATATTGATTGCGTGAGTTTTCTCAAGCTTTTCGTCATTTCATCACATCAACTTTAGACCTTTTCTCACCAAGACGGCAAGTCTATAGCCATTTTAAACTTTATGTTTTTGTTTCTTTTATTAACATGAAAGTATTTTATGCCGGAGTTCACCAAGAATTCGGCGATATGTTTCCGTCACGCAAATAAAGTTGAAAAAATACACACAATCAGAAGACAAAAAATTGCTGTGAACGGGAGTCGAATTCATGACCTATAGATCCACGACTCCAGATGCTGAGAACGCTATCTATTGCACCACTGTAACATACTCCAGACGATTAGAAAAAAATACGCCTTTCATGTCTGCCACTGTTTTCTCACAGCGTTCTTGTTAAAGTGCAGTAAGGGATTATGACTGTGGCATCCGCCATCAGTTCCTTCAACACGTCGTTTGTAGGCGTCCGTCCCATTAGGCACGTTTCCGATAGGAGAATCGCAATTTTTTCCACGCGTTAGGGCACTCCCAGGTGGCGACCTTACCCCAAGCGTCGCCTTCGTTCGTAGCATATAGAGTTTCCTAAATATACACTAGAAGGAACTCTGTCGCTAGTGTCTATAAAGTTCCTGGCACGGCGCTTCAGCGAGCATGGGGGTGATGTATAGTACCTAAGGCAACCCGAAATATACGTGACGACTAAAGGTAACAGGAATGCAGTGGTGATGAAAAACAGGGCACTGTGGAATTACAATAGGTATGATGTTGTGAGAGGAATATGGAAAGGGGTCATGGTTCCTTGTCTGATGTTCGGAAATGCGGTCTTGTGCATGAGATCAGAAGTTCAAGCAAAATTAGAAATTAAGCAACGTGGAATAGGTAGGCTTGCCTTAGGAGCTCACGGAAATACACCAAATCAGAGAGTACAAGGTGATATGAGATGGACATCATTTGAGGGCAGGGAAGGTAGCAGCAAGATAAAATTTGAGAAGCGATTGAGAGAAATGGGGGAGGAGCGTTGGGCTAGGAAGGTATTCAGCTACTTGTACATGAAGAATGTCGATACAAAATGGATGAAGCGAACCAGAAAATTGACTGGTAAATACTTAGAAAACAGCGGGGGGCCAAACCAAAAAGAATTATTGGTTAAGAAGAAGGTGAAGGAAGCAGAGACTGATATGTGGAGAATTGGCATGATTAAGAAGTCCGCACTAGAGGTCTATCGAACTTTTGAGCAGAAAATTGCTAAGGAAAGGATCTATGATAATACTCGCGGTAGTTCTCTACTGTTTGAGGCCAGGACGGGAGTATTGCGAACCAAGACATATCGGGCGAAATACGAAGGAGTAGACACGATATGCGGTACGTGTGGAGAGGAAGAGGAAACTGCCGAACACTTGATAATGTTCTGTAAAGGGCTTCACCCTATTGTTCAGGATGATGGCGCAGAGTTTTTCAAAGCACTGGCGTTTAGGGACAGGAAGGGCAAAATAGACTTTAAGCGGGTAGAATCAACTAGAAGGAGGTTATCTGATTGGAGGCTAAAGTCAAGGCACGAGTGAAAATTAAACCCTTCTCTGCAAAGTACGTGTCCTGAACCTCGCTATTTAAAGGTAAAAAAATAAATCTAGTTTTTGATTCCCTAACTATTACGGCTTGGTGGCGTGAACCATCGCCCGATCTAAAGGGTACAGCCATATCAATCCATCCATCCATCCATGCCAGCTGGCTTCAGCTGTGTTCTCGGGCCGTCGCGGACTCTTGCAGAACTGCGGATGTGGTTACTTCTAACACGCGTTTGCTTTCTGGTTCATGCAAACGTAAAATTACGAGGTTAGTTACTGTGTGGACAACCTGGCAAAATTGTTGGCTTGGCATTTGGAACCAGTCACAGTTATCCTCGGGGAATGCGAACTTCGCTACCATGGATCGCGTGCTCATATTCGTGTATGGTGTATCTTGGCTCGGAATGATGTTCGCACACCGCGGAAGTTTCGGTCAGAGGCTTGTCAGCCCTCCGGAGGTTGCGCTCCCGCTTTCCGCGGAGATCGCTGCAAACAGCGACGCCTTCGGTGCACCCCGGTTACCGATTGAGCGACCCAGCGCAAAGCAATGATAATCCGTTCTCCGCTTCGACATGGCTTGAGCGACATGTTTGTTCGTACGGGATATCTCAGAAAGTACAGACTGCACCCCGGTAGTAGTGAGAGAATGCAGCATATTGCACCGGCACACATGCAGTAGACTAGCTTGTTAGCACTGGAAATGCATTATTCTGGCCTGCACGCCCATCGGCTTCGATCTCTTACGTGGCCCGCGTCCCACAAGAGCGCGGTACACGCACCGCAAGAACTCTTGTTGAGAACCACGCACACGGATCGGAGGAATAAAAGGGGCGTCTCTTGTGGGCTATGATTTCCTTCTGGCCGTCACTGGCCCTCTCGTCTATATCACTTGGGATAAAAATAAATTTCGAACATCTGCGAATGACAAGAAATCGACAACATCATGCTTCCCGTTTATGGTATTGGCCTTAACGTGTACTTCGAGACGCGCGAATGGGATAAAAGTGACATGGAATAACACGGTACTAGATGTAACACAATACATGAAACGAAAGAAAAGCACCATATTTACTTTTTCATGTTTTGTTCGGCAGACACTCTCCCTTAGGATAGATCGTATCTATGCCTTCCGCGCGCCTTGGTTAGTCGGAAGTACAGATATTTACACTCGCAGCCCCATTCACGGTTTCCACTGAAAAGTGGACACATTTCCCTGGCACCACAGCTGCGGCTCCCAATCTGGTCACTCACCAACGAACACGAGCACAACCACAAGCAGCACACATTACAACTCTGAAGAGCCAGACGGCACACAGAGAATGATGCAGCATTCGTTGTTTCTCGTCGAAGCACAGTAATGTTGCAGGGACTGCAACGTCGATGCGAACGCGCCGCCGAATTCCGGCGTCGGTTGCGTTTCGTGCCACCACAGCGCACAACGCAACCAGCGCCGTCAGCCCGTTGACATATTAGGTAGAGCTGCCAGGCCTTCACGAAGTTTCTTGAGGTGGCGGCGGCTCAACGCGGCGAATTCAGACACATACTCGCGCACACACACTGACTCCCGCGCTGCCTGCGTTATACAGAGAAGACGTCGCCGGCGCGCGCACATGACACAAGAAGGCTCAGTGGCGCCGTGATAAATCCTAGCGGCCATCCGTGTCGTTTTGGACCATGAATACAGCAGCCGCACTTCCCCGGTCGCGCCACTAGATCATATTCTAATTCACTATAGATAACACACACGCTTTTGGCGGGGTCACTTCTCGGCTTGCATGCAAGATGCGTTCTATAGCAACGCCAGCGCCCAGCACCTGTTGCATTTTTGGCCCGTTAAAAACGCGCATACGTTTCCGCTTTAGTTGCCGGTGTACCGTAGCCTCGTTCGCAGGCTAAGTGTTGTGTTAGTTGTTCTGAAAATACTTCATTTTGAAACACGAATTATGTCTTTCTCAGAAAGAATAAAAAAAGGGCTTTTTGGTGTTTTTAGCATTTACTCGTATCACCTAGCTACCACCATATGAATATCTCACGCTATTTCTCACGTCAAGACAATCGAAATCAAACGGTGTTTGTCATCACGTCAAATCACACGACGTCACTTCCCATAACAAAAATAGCCGATGTGTGTCGCCGTAGTCTGAAATCAAGGTAGTTTGTCCCATGAATTAAAATTATAACAGCGTCGATTCGGGCGTTGCCATGTGTGCAATTATATTGGCGCGTTTCCCAGCACCCGCAGAACCAATAAAAAAATACGTGCTCAAATATTGTCGCAGGGTCCCTTTAAACGAAGCCACAAGTGCAATTCGCCACCCGCACACACAAAGAGTAGGCAAACACTTGTGCTACCCATGCATCATTCCCGTAGTGTCTGAACGATCGCATCTCCAGAGTCTCCTCTAGTTGACTTTAGGAAACTCTATGGTTCGTAGCATCCATACACACTAAAAATAACTGTACAACGCCCACTCGCTTTGCCTGGTTAAATTCGTGTTCGCCATTCGCACTCGCCGCGCGAATAACCACGGCCGGCCAAAATGGAAGACACGACGCACTTTGCGTCTCACTCGTGTCGGGCAGTGGTGTTCAAATGTTCCCAACATGTCGGGAGTAGTCGGCGTCCAAGTTCGGCGTTCTATCGCTCACGCTTTCTCAATGTCCCATTGCTTTCACTTCTTCCGCCCTCCCCATTCCCTGCTACAGCTTCCGCAAGCATCTGTGACCACAAGGATTTAGTTTATCATTGATGATGGATCTTGGTAATTGGCAAAGAGATGTATGACTAAGCGTCAACGTATTGCATACACGTTAAGTGGTGGTATAGCTGTCAAACACCAACAGACGTTGCGAAAGCTCTCTCATATGAATGAACAGTAAACAATACACTATTTCTTTAAGGACATATTATACTTTCGTGTTTTACCAATTCCTGGGACGGAGGGATCAGCCGCACATTTATTTCAAGTTTCATCCCATTTTCATGAAATGTATTTTTCTACCACTACTCTCCAGAATTTGTAAATGACTCACGTAATTCCGAGGAGGGATTTGTGGAACCCCTAGGTTTCGCGGAACCCACTTTGAGGGAGCATGGACACGGACGTGTCTAGACACCCAATGCTTCCCTTTTGATATCGCCGTGCCTGGCAGCCACTACATCGCGACACGCTGTTTCTATGCATAAGCTGTAAATGAAATTGAGCGACCCTTATAAGCTTTACCGTGAAAATTTGAGCGCGATAGCGGTATCTCGTCTCTACTGCATGTTTCTACCACTCAGTGTATACTTATTATTATCTGATGTTACTCGAGGAGTTCAAATTTTGGATAACTACAACGTGTAATTTACAAAGTGTACAGTGGCTTGTCTCAGTGAAGCTTTCGCATATGGCTGTATTTCGTGTAACGGGTAGCATGCTTTAAACCACAAAATTTTGCACGTGAAATGTGCTCGAGCTTGCTAAGCACTCACTACGTTGTCTTGAGAACATGCAACGTAACGTGCGCGTCTTTTCTACTGGGTGACTGGCTTTAAATTGCGCATTTGTTGTGATAATCACAAGTTCTGACGCCCGATGGCAATGCAAATTTGTAGCACGCAATATTACTGCGATATGACATGTATTGTGAAGCGCCTGTATACAGGGCGCCTGTATTTGTGAGGCAGCACCCTTATTTTCACTGCATGTCCAAGCAGAGTGTTATTTCAACTTTACTTCCAACCAGATGTTCAGCTGTATTCTCCTTCCGGCCAACGTAGTGTACGGAAGTGGCGCCATAAGCTCCGGCAACATCGAAGCGGCATCAATAAACGACTCAATATCAAGCTTGACTGACGTATGGCACGTACGCCTTTTATTTCTAATGTGCGTTTAAACGGCGTATACATATGGGGGACCTTTAGCTTGTATGTATACTCCTTTACCTTATTGTGTTACCGAATACCGGATAGAATGTGCGCATGCGCTGGTCTTTACGGAACGTAAACATTTACGCAACGTGAACAACCCATGAATAGGCTTTACGCTTGCTGCCCTATCTCGCAAATGTACTTTCGTTCGTAGGTACTCGCGATATACGCATTGCGGAGACTCCAGCCATCGAGTCGAAATAAGTTGAAGTGCAAGCGTCATTAGCAATTACATTGTTTCCGCTGTATCACAAAAGCTAGAAAGACCTAGAACATCAAAGCGGTAAACGTGTGAACTCCAGAAAAGCAGAATAGCTGGCGCCATATAACGGGGTTAAAATTAACCTGGCAGTCACAGAATTGTCATTGTAGAAACATCGTGCATTCTACGTCTAGTGCAAAAACCACGCAGTGGCGTTATCACGAATGAGTTACCTTTCTAATCATTTCCCCTACAAAAACATAACGCACAGGCCATTAATGTGATTGCATGAAGTGTCACAAGATGTCAACACCATCGTTGCGGTAACCTTGTATTTTTTCATCCTTTTGCGCATGCGAGGAAACGTCTGGCAATTTTGCCCCAGCGGTGATTGAATGTTATATGAGTTAAATATAGTTTAAAGGCAGTTAGCGCCACCATTCGTGGTTCACAAAAACGTAACGGCTTACGTGCAGGTACGAACGTTGAAAGCCAAGACGTTAAAAAACATGCGTGCCAGTAACACGGTAAACGCAAACTAGTATCCGGTAACTCGTTAACATAAAGAAGTGTGCGTACATGGCAAGGGCCCCTATTTTCTTTTCAGCTTTTTTTTTTTTCGCAGCACTGTTTCGTTTCCATGGGCTGTATTGCTTTGGTCCATGGCAGCTAATATACCGTTCTGTTTCCCTTTTTAAAATTATTTGATTAGCCCTGAATATTCGTATGTACTTTCAGTCACAATGTACAGGATCGTGAAACTTCTGAACTTTTGCTCAGCTTTGTTCGACGCCTGCCCCGTGTATTCTCACTGGAGACTTTAATATCCATCACCCGCGTTTGGGGTTCTTGAAGATGAACTCTATGAAAAGAAAAAAGAAAGCACTGTTTTACAATCATCTGTTCTGCCTCAGCGATGGCTGTCAAACATATTTGCTTAGAATAACCTGCAGCATTTGCATATACTTGACCCTGGTTCCTTGGCGTCTGAAGTGAACTGTAAAGTGGTTCGCAGATGCGGAATTGCACGGAAGCATGGTCGTCGGCAGGATGTTTTCTTGGGGGATTCAAACAAGTGTTGCATCGCATCTGGGTGAGGGGAGACCCTGGTGTAGCTTGAGTGAAGGTAAGCGCTGGTGAGGCTTGATGGGGGAAAGTGCCCCTTTTGCACCCACCTGCTGACGGTTATGCATGAAAGGGACCATGTTCGTACTTATGTTAAGATAAAGAAATGGCTGAAGGGCACCTTTATACCACCCTCCAAAGAAATATTGACTGGTCGGCATTCCGACTGCACATAGAAAAAAAATACTTGAAGGTGTACTGCAATTAAATTTTCTGAATGATATTCATAACGCTGTAAAATGGGCTACCTCAATCTTTCATCCTTTTCCACTGTACGATGAATTTGAAGCTGAATTAAAGCTACCTTAAGGGCCATTTGAACGTAAAGAAGCAGCAGCAGAAACAAAGGACCTCAGAGAGGCAAGAAGGCTGCTAAAGCAGACTCAACTCCGCATCGATACACTTTAATCAAGCGGATGTGGTTGAGTAATTTGGTGAGAAACTGGCAACATGTGCTTATGCGCATTACGCCACTCCTGTGTCCCGGAACTCACGCCGTGTGGGCCCCATGTTTTCAGTACAGGAGCTCGAAACTGCAATGGTGACCTGCGGATGCTCATCATCACCTGGCCCTGACGAGGTGACCTATACAGCGTTTGGAAATCTTTGGTATAAGGCGAGCGACTCGTGCTGCTGAACATCTACGAAGAGTTCCGGCGCAAGGGCATGGTTCCACAAGAATGGAAATGAAACTGCTTGGTATGGCTGCTACTCAAACCTGGTAAATAGCCCCTAAATAAATAAAAACCAAATAAATAAATTAATAAACCTAGTAAATTATAACGGGCGATGTGCCACCTCTGGCTAGACCACTGCCCCCAAGTACCAATTTTTAGGTTTCATCATTGACCGTAACCTATCACGGACGACACACGATTTGTATTTGAAGAGGCACCTAACGCCACGGCTTACTGCATTGGGCGGGAAGCTGTGGGGAACACCGTGCAAGAGAATTACGACGTCGCAGCCAACTGTATCTCGGCGTGCCGTCGGATGCGTCTACTTAATAATAGACGTAACCACTCACTTGTCCATGACTTTGCTTCAAGTTTGGCAGAAAAGTCGAAACCTGGGTTAGTATACATGACGCTAAACTCTAAACCGTTCAAGACGGCGTACAGGAGAGAAAAGTGTTGTTGTTGTTGTTGTTTTGCTGTGCAAATAGAGAAAAGTGACGTGTGCCCAACAGGTTTGTTTTCTTCTTTTTCTTCTTCTTCTTCTTCTTCTTCTTCTTCTTCTTCTTATTATTATTATTATTATTATTATTATTATTATTATTATTATTATTATTATTATTATTATTAGATACCCCGTAGTTCCTTACAGATCTCTCAGTGTAGTTGAAGAAAATTCGATTGGCTCTGCAGAGAATCGGACGGGCGATTGTGATTATGAGCTTTTCAACCAGCGTAGTTACAGCTACATATATTTTCGAAAAGCTTTATCAAATACATACGTATATATTTTTCGACGAGTGCACTAATTTCCGTATAAGCGTTGATAGCTTTTCTGCTGCTGCATGAACCACGCCATTCCTGCAGCGAAATTCATTGTTAGCTTTGTGACATATGACGTAGGAGCTCTACCTTCTGAATGAAGGTATATACCTTTTTTTCACACTTACCATTTCGATGGATTTTGTTTCGTTTTGTGTTTTTGTTTTGCTCTCTCTCTCTCGCTGTTAGCTTCACCTGCATGGTTAGTGTCGAATCAGGGTCAGAAATTGGGGACATTCACGTGGTTGGAGAAAATGCCGACAGATGACACTACAGAAGAGAAAGAGAATAAAACATTTATTTTCGACCAAGAAAGGAATGTCGGTGAGTGGGTTACTTAGTCCGGGATCGCTAAAGCTGCACCAGCGCTGCCCTCTACCAGTGGTGAGGCGGACTTACTGTCACCACGTGTTTGCCCGCGCGCCCCTCTCGCAGACTATGATGTGTCAACAAGCGCCGTGAAGCCTAGTCTATTAGCAGTGGTGGTTTTTTCATTTCATTGTTAGCTTTGTTGCCATTTTGATTACCTCTCTTCAGCCCATCTGACTTCAGCCCCAAAATAAAATGCTGTGCAATGAGCGCTGCGCTGCTCTGTATGATAAAAGCCTTACTTTCTCCATCTTTCACACGCACAGCGTAGTAGAATAAATGAAGAGATGAGCATAAGTGTGGCAGAGGCAAGAGTTCACGAAGCTGCTATGGGAGCATCCATGAGCGTCTACGGTGATGACTAAACAGCACCTCTTTGAAGAATTGTAAGACGACACATGGCTGTTTTCTACACTATTCAAGGTCCCCTTTACGGGGAGATGTGTACGATTTTCGTAAAGCAATCGCGTCCACTGTAAGATTTCTTTATGTACGTTTTTCACAAGTTTACCTTGTTAGATCAAATGAGTTTTATTTTGTGTAATGTGGTGTTGCTTTTCTATTGCTCATGTACCGGTCTTTGTATACAGTGGGGGCCAAGGTAGTGACGTTTTGAAGAAGGAAAAAAAGATGTAAGTGACGCTGGGAGCCTAAACATTTTTTAAACTGCCTAATCATTTTTAAACTGCCTAAAGTGAGACACTGCCTAATAAAACTTTTTTGGAGAAAAAGGGGTGCTTTCTACTGTGGGGTACGCATTATTTTATTTGTGAACTACAAGAATCTATAGCCCACATTTTTTTTACATTGTTGGAAATGAGTTTATTTTGGGGATGTTTTGCACTCAATGGTGATAAAAAAAACGAATTCAAACTCTACCTGTGTGGCATTAGGTTTCTAATTGTTGCTAACGGAGACGATGGTGCCTTTTGATGCAGTTATGCTTATGGGCATCAACTGTATATTTAGAGCGAGAATGGCAGGTTGCCACTTTGATAAAGATGCATAGTCTGCACGGGCTGTTTAGAGAGGACCGTTGCTTTTCTGAAACTTTTAAAGCGACACTGCAAACATCACAATGGTTCTTAAGACGAGAGCCGCTGGTGAACTTGCGGTAAATTTATACTGACTAAACCAGCACTGATTGACGGCTCACGCAAACTTTGTGAAATGCGTGCTTTCTTACTAGCGTTTTGTGTATTATATGCTTCGCCCCAAAACTAAGTAATACATCAAACAAATACTTGGTGCTTAGCTCAACGGTTAAAGGTGCTCACTTTCGGAGCGTGAAAAACTATATAGGTACGAATTTCACTTTTTTTTTTCGTCGGGAGAACGCATACAATTGGTTTAAACACATTCGCAAAAACAAGCATTGGGCTTATCTAAATTAAATCTGATTGCGCGTGCATATTTGATAAAAATGTAAGCCTATGTACCGTTGAATTGTATTTTTCGGTTTCTGAAAGAGTTGTTCCATTTTCTGAAAAACCTATTGTGAATACGTTTCTGATATAAAATGGTTAGCCTTTGGAAATTTTGCATTTTCCGCTTTCTCAAAGATTTCTCCAACTTTGTGAAAAGTCATAGTGGCTGCATTTTTTATGATGATGATGATGATGATGATCATAATCATGATGATGATGATGATGATGATGAGTAGTAGTTTTTAATGGCGCAAGGGCCAATTGATGGCCAAAGAGCGCCATTTCAATTGACTACAGATATGAACAATGATATGATGCGTGGCTGTAAAGGGGCCTTAAAGTTCCTCGTGCTAACGCGGGTTAAAACATGGGAGTAATAAAATCATGACAGTGGCGTGAGATATGTGTAGTGCTAGCGGATGGCAAAATGTCACGATAATAAAACCATGATGAAGATGTAGTCACCGCAGCCATGACCACGGTACAGAAGTCGTGCTACGGATGACCTCAAAATATCGGGTGAAAGCTATGAACATCTTTTAAAAACGTGAAAAGTGTTTGCAGTTTAAAAAGCGGATCCCTACCGATGAGCATCGCAGGGTGTAGAGGGAGCTGCTGTTGGTAGGGCAGTAAAAATGCTTTTTTCTTAGAGCATCTAGCTCATTGAACTGGGCGAGAATGTGGAGAATCGTAAGGGGTTCTCCACATTTCTCACAATATGGTGGATTGCCGGTAGATAGAAGAAATGAATGTGTAGAATGCGTATGTCCTGTTCTAAGCCTTGTTAGTATTACTTCTGTGTGTCGTGATTTTGATAGTGGCGGCCAATACCCTGGTTGCGGCTTAATAGCATGGAGTTTATTGTCTGTGTGTTTATTCCACGTGCTCTGCCAATACCCCCTGAGCATTCGTTTTAGACAAGGTTTTAGGTCAAGTGCAGGGATTGGTATTGATACATTAGGAGTATAGTGTCGTTGGCGGAAGCAGCGAGGTTGTCTGACAAAATGTCCCCTTGTATCTCACGGTGCCATGTAACCCAGCAGATAACAACATGCCGTTTTGATGTAAACAGTGTGCACAGAAGCGAGTAAAGTGACACCAGCACGGGGTTCTTGTGTTTTTTAGGAGTTTTCAGGGCTTTGACCATGCTTAGGGAATCTGTGTATATTACCGCCTTTTGTAATTTTATCTGTTTGATGTGTTTTACGACCACCAGTATTGTGAAAGCTTCTCCTGTTAAAATGCTTGCGTCAGTATGAAAAACGCCGGCCTCAAAAAGGGATTGGCCTGCCGCTGCATATGACACAGAAGTGTTTGACTTTAACGCATCGCTAAAGAACTCAGGGCATGTGTGTTTATGTTGTAGTTCTAGGAAGTATGTATGTATGTGTGCAAGTGGTGCTTGCTTTGTGACTTCAACAAAAGAGACATCACTGTCTATAAGCTGCCACTGCCACGGTGGCAGATATGTTACAAGAGCCATCAAACTGTGTTCAAAAAGAGGCACTCCTGTTTCTTCGGCCATGCCCCTTACACGGAGCGCGTAGGGCTGCCTAAACGAAGGACGGTTCTCGAACAAGCCAGAACAAGACAAATTAATAATTGTCAAATGGGAAGGGTGTTTCTTGTCTGCCTTCACCTTGAAAAAGTACAGAAAGGACAGGAAACATCTTTGTAGGTGGAGCGACCATTCATTCGAATCCACGTACAGGCTCTACACAGGGCTAGTTCAGAAAGCACCCGTAGAGAGGCGAATGCCTAGATGGTGGACAGGGTCGAGAATCTTCAAGACTGATGGTCTTGCCGACTGATAGATTATAGCACCGTAATCTAGGCATGTGCGTACGAGGCTTTTATATAAATTTATTAGACATTTCGTGTTACTACCCCATGTGCATGACAACACTTCAAAATGTTCATTGTTTTCAAGCACCTGCCATTTAAATACTTGATCTGTGTGATGAAGGTTAGTTTAGTGTCTAATATGAGATCAAGAAACTTATGCTCGGTCTTCACTGACAGAGGTTGACCATGCAGGTCAATGTCGGTGTCAGGATGGAGGCCCCTCTTTCGGCTGAACAAGACACAAGTGCTCTTTTGCGCGTTGAGTATAAAACCATTCTCGTTTGCCCATTGAGATACCTTGTTCAACCCTTGTTGAACTTGACGTTGGCACATTGAGATGTTGCATGATTTGTAACCAATCTGTATATCATCGACATATATGCAGTAAAAAATATTTCGTGGGAGAGACCAGTGCAAGGAATTCATTTTAACTACGAAAAGTGTGCAGCTCAATACACCTTCTTGTGGCACTGCTGTTTCTTGGACAAATACTCGAGATAAGACTGTGCCAACTAAGACACGGAATGTAAGGTTGTACAGGTAGCTTTCAATAATTGCTAGCATTCTACCTCGCGCACCTAAACGTAACAGGTGTCGCAATATGTCAAAGCGCCATGTAGTGTCATATGCCTTTTCCATATCGAGGAACACAGAAAGAAAAAAATGCTTATGAACAAAAGCATCGCGAATTTGTGCCTCAATGTGGACAAGGTGGTCAGTGGTGGACCAAGCCTCTCGAAACCTACGCTGGTATGGGTCAAGTAGGCCATTAAGTTCAAGGAAGTGCATCAGGCACCTGTTAATCGTTTTTTCAAAGACCTTGCAAAGACAGCTGGTTAATGTTATTGGCCTGTAGCTGGAAACTGTGGCCAGGTCCTTGCCTTGTTTTAGAATTAGGATAACGATAGCTTCCTTTCAGGCTAAGGCCAGCTCGTCGGAAGACCATATCGCATTATACAGAGAGAGGAAAGCTTTCTGGGTTTCAGTGGGCAGGTGTTTTAACATTTCATATGCCACACGGTCCGGGCCTGGGGTAGATTTATTGCAGCAGGAAAGTGAGGCTTGTAGTTCAGCCAAGCAGAAAGGTTCATTGTATGCCTCATGTGTTGTGGGCTTGCGCTATAATCTCTGTTTTTCTATTGTGGTTTTGTATCGTCGGAACGCTTCACTATAGTGTGTTGAGCTGGAGACCTGTTCGAAGTGCACTCCGAGAGTGTTTGCCTGGTCGTCATAACTCTCCCCATGTGTGTTCACTAGAGGAAGTGAACGTGCTTTTCGTCCTGCCACCTTACCAACCATGCTCCAGACCCTCGACTCATCTGTGTATGAGTAAATGCCTGATAAAAATTTGTGCCAACTTTCCCTTCACGCCTGTCGGCGCGTCCTCCTTGCTTGCGACTTGACGTTCTTAAAGTTTACAAGATTCTCAGCTGTGGGCGAGTCTCTAAGCAACTTCCATGCCTTATTTTGATTTTTTTCGAGCATCACGGCACTCATTATTCCACCATGGGACTCTTCGTTTGCTTGACGGTCCACATGTTTGGGGAATACATTTTGTTGCTGCATCAACCAAGAAATCTGTAAAGTAGCATACAGCATCCTCTATACTCAACGCCGCCTTGTCAGTCCAAGATAATACAGTCATTTTTTGAAACTTTTCCCGATCGACTTTGTCGGTGAGCCATTTGGGAACTTGTGCAGGACATGTATTTGTTATTGATGTGCTGATAACGATAGGAAAATAGTCACTTCCATATGGATGATCAATGACTCCCCATTTGAGTAGAGGCAGGAGTGATGGGGATGTTATGCTGAGGTCTATTGCTGAGTACGTATTGTTAGCGATGTTGGAATATGTTGCCTCTTTCCGATTTAGGAGGCACGCACTGAAAGAAAAAAGGAACTGTTCAATCAGGCGACCTCACGCATCGGAGCGAGAGTCACCCCAGAGGCTACCATGTGCATTAAAATCCCCTAAGACAAGGTAGGGTTGTGGAAGTTCGTCTATGAGGGACTGGAATTCATGCTTTTCAAGGCGGTGTTGTGGAGGTATGTAGAGAGAGCAGATGGTGACGAGCTTATTCAATTGATTGATTGATATGTGGGGTTTAACGTCCCAAAACCACCTCATGGTTATGAGACACGCCGTGGTGGAGGGCTCCGGAAATTTCGACCACCTGGGGTTCTTTAACGTGCACCTAAATCTGAGCACACGGGCCTACAACACTTCCGCCTCCATCGGAAATGCAACCGCCGCAGCCGGGATTCGAACCCGCGCCATGCGGGTCAGCAGCCGAGTGCCTTAGCCACTAGACCACCGCGGCGGGGCGCGAGCTTATTCAAAAGAACTGCTCGAACTGCCACCGCCTCAAGGGATGTTTGTAGTGGTAGTTGTGTACATGCAATCCCTTGATTGACTATAATGGCAACACCACCGGATGGCACAATGACATCATTCCGGTCCTTCTGAAAAGTAACGTAATGTCGTAAAACGTTGGTGTGTTTAGGTTTCAGGTGTGTCTCTTGTACGCACAGCACCTTAGGTGTGTGTTTGTGTAAATGTTCCTGAATATCGTCGAGGTTTCTCAGCAGTCCTCTGACGCTGTAGTATTGGTGTCATTTTAATGTTGTGTGGAGCTGTGTGTACAAAAGGGTTGCGTTAGGTTACAGGGCCTTTTGCGGGCCCCGTGATTAGAGGTTTTTTTTTTCTTTTTTGACGCGCTCCAAGGAGTTGCGCCTACTCTTCGGCCTCTGAGGCGCCGGAAGAGTGGGACTTGTAACCATCACCGCTTGTGAGGTGGTGGATGGTGCCTGCTCGGCAGGCATGGTCATAGAACTTTTGGACCTAACTGCGCTTGCAGTGGTCCGAGGTTCATCAGACACGGGGGTCTGCCGGCCCTGTTTGTCAGGTGGTGGAGCAGTACAGGCTGATCCAGCCGGGGGCGCTGGTGGCACGACTGCGGCCACACACTGTGTGACATTCGCGGGTGCAGAGACATGTGGCGCGGCGCCCCGGTGCGTCACACCTGCTATGGAGGGATAAGATGGGTTGTGTAGTGCGAAACATTGGCGTGCTTCTTGGAATGAGAGATTGAATTTGACTTTAAGTTCTACTATATGTTTCTCTTTTTCCCATGCGGGGCATGATCGCGAGTAGACAGCGTAATCTCCTTCACAGTTCGAGCAATGAGTTGTTCCTGAGGTGCAGTTGTCGGATATGTGTTGCATGGACGCACACTTTGCGCAAGTGGCGCGCCCTCTGCAACTCTGCAATCCATGACCGAAACTTTGACACTTGAAACATCCACGAGGGTTGGGAATGTATGGTCTCCCACGGAGCTTACAATAGCCGGTTTTGATCAATTCTGGTAGGTCACTTGTTCCGAAGGTAATTACTACGTGTTTTGTAGGGGTCAGTTTGTTGTTGCACCTTACTGTTATTCTTTAGAGTTTGACCACGTTCTGGTCCTGCCAACCTTCGAGCAGCTCACTTTCAGAACGTTCAGTAAGATCATCGAAAATAACGCCACGGACAGTGTTCATGGGCCTGCCTGGGCTCACTGAAACAGGGGTTTCCCCAAATGCTACAAGCTTAGACAGCTTCTCATTCTGAGCTTCGACACGAACCTTCAGAAGAAGATCGCCGCTTCCCATCTTGGTCACTTTATAACCTAGGCCTATTGCTTCTGTGAGAGTTTTGGAAACGAGGACAGGTGAAATGGTTCGGACTGTATTCTTTTCGTTTTGACTGGGGATAACACGGTACTTTGGGAATGTCGGCTTTGGTGTGTTAGGCAGAAAAGTGTCTTCGGTGTGCCACCTTTTCAGGGAGCAATCAGGAATGGGGGGGGGGGAGGGGGGGAGCGTTTGCCATAAAAATACTATAAAGTTCGGCAGCGATGGCGGCCACCCACCACCGAGCCCAACATGGAGACGCTACAAGTTTGAAAGCAAACACTTGGAGACGCCAGTCATACATCGCCGCTATAACCTGTTATAATTATCCTAGGTTGGATAGGTACACCAGGTTAACCCTTGCCGCCAGAAAATTCGGAAGTAAACGGAAGAGAGAAAAGGACAGGACAGACAGAAAGTGAGAAATAAACACGAAGGTTAGGGGGAGATAGATAGGAAAAGGCGACTGCCGATTTCCCCTAGGTGGGTCAGTCCAGGGGTGCCGTCTACGTGAAGCCGGGGCCAAAGGGGTGTGTTGCCTCGGCCGGGGGGCCTTAACAGTCTAATCACCCAGCGTCAGCTCAACCCCCAGGATCCCCTTTTCCCTGGACACGGCTCAGCCACGCACGGCTATGCGTGAGAGGGAGTCGAAACCCCCCCGTTAGCTCGGGTCCGTGGTGTCGCTACACACCAATTGCCTGCTTTCACAGACGCCCCTGCGGGGGCTGCATTTTTGATCAAAAAAGTAAGCCTATAGTACGTAGGGCGTCTTCGGTAGGACGAATTCACATGGTTCATATACATTATGGTAAACGAAGCATTGGTGCTATTTGAATGGTCAAGGCACTCGCTTTCAGAGCGTGAAGGCGTACGTTCGAATCCCAAAGCTGTGCCGAGGCCTTTTTTTTTTGTTCGTTGGTAGAATCCATTAACATTGTTCACGTGAATTCAAGCCAACAACTGGTTAGCTGTTAGCTCAGTCGATAAGACACAAGCTTTGGAAGCATGAGGACCTACGTTCGAATCCCTGCTGTGGTGCGATGAAAGTCTTTTTTGTTGGTAGGACGCATTCACATGCTTCAAATCCAATCATTCATCAACACAGTGGCGCTTAGTTTGATGGTTAAGGTGCACGCTTTCCATGCGTGAGCGCCTACGTTCGAATCTCTATATTCCAATAAAAACCTTTTTTTTTTTCCTTTGGTCGGTAGGATGTACTCACATGATTCATATGCATTCAGGCCAACAAAGCGTTCGTCCTCAGTTTAGTGGTTATGACCCTCGCATTCGGAGCGTGAGGGACCAGCGTCGAAACCAAGGGCTGCATTTATTTTTTATTCGATTAATTATTCTTAACAAGAGTAATTAAGGCCTCAACATTTTTTACTAACCTTTACCATTCATTACGTGGAAGCCGACGCATAAGGAGACCCTTCAGCTCGGACAAGACGTGTAGTACGCCCTCCACGGCAAGGTGTGACGTCGGACAAAAGTTGAGCCTTATCAGACGTGATAAAGGCCGTTTGTTCGGAGCTAAAGTGTCCCCTGAGAACTTGGCTTCTCCGCTGTGCATGTTCGAAATCAGCGAAACATTTTGAGGTTCTTATCACTTCTGATAAGGCTCAATTCTGTCTGACGTCACGCCTTGTCCCGTAGACGGGCTGTACGTTTGTACCGAGCTTAAGGTTCCGCTTAGAAGTTGGCTTCCTCGCTATGCATGGTCGAAACCAGCGAAAAAAAGTTCAGACCCTTAGCACCCCTGATCAACTTTTGTCCGACGTCACAACTTCTCACGTAGGCGTACTGCACATTGATTCCGAGCTAAAGGCTTCCTTGAGAAGTTGGCTTCCCCACAATGCATAATCAAAACCAGTGAAAAAAGTTGAGGCATTTATCACCCCTGATAGGCGTCAACTTTTGTCTGACATCACGCCTTGTCACGTGGCCGTACCATACGTCCATACCGAGCTAAAGTGTCCCTTGAGAAGTTGGCTTCTCGCAATGCATGGTCAAAACCAGCGATAAAAGTTTAGGTCCTTTTCACGCCTGACAAGGCTCAACTTGTGTCTGACATGACGATAGTTATAGCGCGAGAACAGAACGACGACAAGGAGACAAGAAGGACACGAGCACTTTGTCTCTTTGTCGTCGTTTCGTTCTTGCGCTATAACTAGAAGGACACGAGCACTTTGTCTCTTTGTCGTCGTTTCGTTCTTGCGCTATAACTATCGTCATGTCAAACCAACTAGCCCAACGTGCCACACTTGTGTCTGACATCACAACTTCTCACATGAGCGTGTACTGTACGTTTGTACCTGGCTAAAGTCTCCCCTGAGAAGTTGGCTTCTCCACAATGCATAGTCAAAAGCAGCGAAAAATTTTGAGCCTCTTATCACCCCTGATAAAGCTCAACTTTTGTCTAACGTCATGCCTTGTCACGTGGGCGGTTTTTCACAATGCATGGTAGAAACCCGCGGAAAATTTGAGGCTCTTATCACCCCTGATAATGCTCTACTTTTGTCTGACGTCACGCCTTGCCACGTGGGCGTACAGTACGTTTGTTTCGAGCCAAAGGTTCTCCTGAAAAGTTGGCTTCCCTGCATTGCATCGTCAAAACCAGCAAAGAAAATTGAAGCCTTTATAACCCCTGATAAAGCCCAACTTTTTTCTGACGTCACGTCTTTATACGTGGATGCCCTTCAAGGCAAGGTGTAACGTCAGACAAAAGCTGGGCTTTATCAAGGGTGATAAGAGCCTAAACATTTTTTGCTAGTATTGACCATGCATTGCGGGGAAGCCTAATCCTCAAGGGAACCTTTAACTCGAAACAAACGTACTGTACGCCTACTTGGCAAGGCGTGGTGTCAGAAAAAACTTGAGCCTCATCAGGGGTGATAAGGGCCTAAACTTTTTTCACTGGTTTTGACCATTTACTTTTGGAGAAGAAAACTTCTCGGAGAATTTTTTAGCTCGGAACAAACGGACAGTACGCCCACGTGAGAAATTGTGACGTCAGACAAAAGTTGAGTCTTATGAGGTCTGATAAAAGCCTCAACTTCTTTTACTAGTTTCGACCAACTATTGCGGGGAAGCCAGCACATCAAGGGAATTCTTGCTTATGCATTTCCCATTGTAAACACCATTGTCCCGGTGACCCCAAGCACTGAGGTATGGTCGGACGTTTGCTTGATCAAACGAACTGGGCGCATTGTCGCATTCTTTAACTATGCTGACAGCCTTGTGGAACGGTCTATCTTTCTGCAGTGATGATGTTTAAAGGTACTGCACCCAACGCAATCAGCGACTAAACTTGCGTGTCGGCCCGTGTTTATGTCACCTAGAACGCATATAAACAATAAAAAACTATGAAACTTACCGTTCAATGTTTAATAAAAAATGAACTCCCATACAGTGTTGGGAGTCGAACCTGGTTCCTCCGTTTAAAAGACAAGCGTCTTAAGCTTTAAGCTATGCGGCGGCATCTGCAGAGTACGAATGCCAGTAAGCCAGTTAACTGCACCGTACGGGTGACTAATATTAATAATAATAATAATAATAATAATAATACTTCCTGCGGCGTCTTGTGATACTGTACGATCAATATCAGTGGGTCAGCCGGGATGCAACGTGGTTCCTGCTTATTGCAGTAGACGTTCTATAGCTTAACCGTGCTGCACCTTTACTCATGACTTGAAAGAGAGAGATGCAGAGGGAGAAAGTCTATGTCCCATTCAGAGCGTGGAAGATGATCTTTTGTGGCATTCCTTGAAGCGACCCTTGGTGTCTTCAGTAGTACCATGAACCCTTTCTTACCGTGTTGCCTCGGCTTCGTGAACTTGCATTTCAGAGCCTCCGCTGGCGATAGTTATAGCGCGAGAACAAAACGACGACACAGAGACAAGAAGGACACGAAAGACACGAGCGCTCGTGTCTTTCGTGTCCTTCTTGTCTCTGTGTCGTCGTTTTGTTCTCGCGCTATAACTATCGTGATGCCATACCAACTAGCCCAAGTTGCCACACTCCGCTGGCACTCGGTATTCGCTTCATGCAACACTGCGTCTTTGACACGGTGACGTCTAAACGATGCCTAGCGAGCTCATGATGTCCTGAATACGCCGCTATATATTTAAATGAAGGGATGAAAAACTTTATTATTGAGCTCTCCAGCCAATGCACCGGAAGTATGTGGTCTCTTCATCACGGGAATCTAAATGTGTTTCTCGCCACCTGCCCCTCGTAACGAGCAGCAGCTTGTCCTTTAGGGCGGAGCTGCAAAGCAAGATCTTCAACAGCTCTCTAAGGGGCGGGAATAGGTGGGGAAGCATGTTTGGGGTGGGAGAAGAGAGGAGTGGTGGATAATTTTGGTTGAAGTTACATACTCGTTACATGTGTTCTAGTGTTCATTGTTCTTGGCACACGGGCCATTCCTAGCTGGTCTCGCTCGGCTGCATTTCTTAAAGTATTCGAGAGTGCAGAATCTCTCCGTTTCTGTCTCGTTATTGCTACCATGTTTCTATCTCTATTGCTCACGCTTAAGCGTGCACGGCATGCGCACTTAAAAATGTGCGCCCTGTCCCTTCATATTGAACGCCACGTGACGCCAAATCCACACGCCACGCACGCTGACGCGTAGTAACGCGATTATGTGGTTAGGGCTTAAGACCGCTAGGCTATAAACAAGACTCGCCTGTTCCTCCCGGGCAATGGAAGAGATTAGCTGCAATTGTGCTAGACTCTACCTTACTAACAGCGATATTTGAAAGTAGCCTAAATGACGATCAGTGCAAATACTTACTTTTAACAAGTTAGTGAGGTGCCAGAGTACAGCACACAAGTACGACAAAGTAAACCACCATTTTATTTACTTTTTGTCTACACTCAACTACATGCAGATGGAACTTCGACTTCCGGTTTCCTTGAGGGTGGTCTCACCGACTTGATTCAGGGTAGAGGGGGGCTACGGCTCCACTAAGTATCATTCGCTCAGGACTACAATAAAATTATTGTCATGTTACAGGAAGAAACAATTACGGTAAATAATTACGAAGGCGACACGAGGATATTGTTTTATTGAGTGGGTGGTGAACCCACTTCACGAGAGTTCATTCGAGAGGGGGGGGGGGGGAGTTGAGGAACTTATTCTGCGTTTTGAGCTCGTTTCCTTCTTGGGGGGGGGGGGGGGAGGCAAGCGGAGACACGCAGTAATGTTAGGGGGGCAGCTACCCCTCTGAAGCGGCGCCCCCGATTGGTAACATCCAGTAAGTATGAGAAGCGACACTTACCTTTCGCAAAGACTTTTCCGGTGCCTTCGACAATGACTTTGAAGGATTCTTGGGCATTTCAGCCTATGAAACATTACTTCCAGCACCTTAACTGCTTCTCAACTACTGTAAACACCATTAAAGTTGTATCCTACAAACTTTACAGCATTACTATTACCTGATGGATGGATGGATGGATGGATGGATGGATGGATGGATGGATGGATGGATGGATGGATGGATGGATGGATGGATGGATGGATGGATGGATGGATGGATGGATGGATGGATGGACAAGTGGGCGGGTGGGCGGGCATGCGGGCAAACGGGCGGGCGTACGGGCGCGCGGGCGGGCGGGCGGGCGAATGAACGGATGAACGGATGTACTGAAGGATTCCACCCCCGTTTTATGAGGGTAGGATCGTGGGCCGCTATCACGTAGGGACGGGGAGGCCTAGCCTCACCACCGCATAGTGGGCCTTCCGGACACCTTTGAGTTGTTGTATGAGAACCGGACTCGTGAGCCTTAAATGAAAGAAATTTTCGGAAAATTCCTTTTTTTTTTTTCTTGTAAAGAGAGGCACCTCCCCAGCATGTGGTTATAGTCACTGTGATTGTGGCAGTCCGGACAAAGTTCTGAAATATCGGAGTAAAGGCTACAGGTTACGAGGCTACAGTATGTTCCCGTCTGAAGCATGCGAAGAGAGGTTGCCTGTGGCCTAGGCAACTTTTCGTGCGGCAATGGAAAGAACCTACGGCCTAAATGATCTTGCTTTGGTTTCTCATTGAAGGTAGTCAAAATGTGCCTAAAGTGAAAGTTGTGGGCTGATTCCTCTGTCAGAGCCCGGCGCAGTAAGTCAAGCCTCGCGCCTTGGAGTGGACTATAGCTCATTGACATTGGGAAGGCCTCCGACCTTCGAGCCAAGGTAGGCAAGGGAACCTAATAATAGTGTGGCGGGTGAGTTCCTTGTGAGTGAGAGTTCCAAAAACTTCTTTTCACACGGAACCAAAAGTGAAGGCCCTAGCAGCGGATTTGGAGTCAATATAAATATCAGTCCTTTATGGATCAAGGAGAGCTAGTGCAACGGCCATCTGTTCTGCTTTGTAAGAATAAGTGGTTCAAACCGACGCTGAAGATAAAATCTGACCCTTAGTATCTGCGGATACTACTGCAAATGACCAAAAATATTGTTCTTACCCTTATAACCCATTTTCGGAGTAGGTCCATAATATTGAACCCTTGGCATTTTGGCAAGCAGTCTTGTCCAAGTCCCCCTCTTTCCCGAATGAAGGCAAGATTATTTGTCGAAACTCCGGCAACACGCAGTGTTGAATAGTCATCTATGTAAGAACATATCTTCTGCTTTGCTTGGAACGACAAATGCAACATCCTCACAAGATGGAAATCCAATGTCTAGCAAACTACTTCATGAATGAGTCGCAGAGCAACCCTGCGCGCACGCCATCAGGCTTCAGGTATCAGTCAAGGGAGCGGAAAAACACTCGATTGACCGAGCATTAGCGACCGCTAATAAAACGTAACACACAATGTACGCGTTATTTTATTGTGTCGCAGCAACCGCAAAATTTAGAACAAGTAATGTAAACGAACACAGCAGCACAATTCCCTTGACAAAGAATCTGTTCAGAAACCTACACGTGTAGCCAGGTCAGATATGGAAGCTACATGGGAACTCACTTTACTGGGAAAAACCAGAATGTGGTAGTACTATGGATTAGAATGAACGTATATATTGCATACTGTTACATGCTCTCAATTGAACAAGCCATATGTAAGCAACCACATGCCCCAGCCAAAAGAAGGAAAAAGTACTGAAATGGTAGATGCCTAGAAGTTTTGTAAATGTGTAGCGATAGAAGAAAGACATTGTACTACTGCAAATGTGCAGAGCAGCATATCATAATCAATTGAACACAATACTCAATACTTCAGAAAATCGGGATGTCTCACGATTAAGGACATGATTGATATGTGTGGTTTAACGTTCTAAAACCACCATACGATTATGAGAGACGCCGTAGTGGAGGGCACCGGAAATTTCGACCACTGGGGTTCTTTAAGGTGCACCCGAATCTGAGTACACGGGCCTACGGCATTTCCGCCTCCATCGGACATGCAGCCGCTGCAGCCGGGATTTGATCCCGTTACCTGCGGGTCAGCAGCCGAGTACCTTTGCCACTAGACCACCACGGTGGGGTCGCTGATAAGGACAATAAACATAACTTCGCCCTCTACCAGACTGAGGTAAAAATACCATTTACTTGTATCAGTCAAAGACGGTTACACACAAGTCAGTAACAATGAGCATGTACACCAGCTGTAAACAAACGGTCACTTATCCTTTGAAGGACGTCGCAGCGTGCATGATCAGGACTGTTTGTTTAGCCATAGGCGACCAGCGGCCGTGCTTCGGATATCTGGCCGGGTCTTATATGGTCTTCTCAAGTTGTGCCCGACTACATATTGATCAACAGTGTCAAAAAAAATGTATTCACCGCATTGATATTTATTACACAAACAATGGTGAACATGTATAGCTTGGAAGTAACCAACCGGGTGGGGTAATCGCCTGCTAATTTCGCAAGGCTAGTTCCGCCGGCAACCTAAAACAGCCTAAACACTAGCTGAGAAAAAAAATCACGCCCCCTTCAAGACAACCAAAAGGCAATACGTGGCACGTACTTGTGATCCCCTGATTGGCAATTAACATTAAAGAACATCACCAGGAACAACTTCATTCGAAAAAATTCACAGCCTATCCACGAAGTGCATGAGTGGGCCGAAGCGTCCGTCCGTCCAGTATATACAAAATTGTCAACTATACGAAAACAACTAACGCCATCTAGTTATGTTATTTCCAAGGATGGATTGGATGGATGAATTGAGATGGCTGTACCCTTTAAATTGGGGGGTGGCTAACGCCACCAAGCCGTAATATTTAGTTAACCAAAAACTAGACTTATTTTTTTCTTTAAATAGTGAGGTTGAAGACTCGTACTTTGCAGTGAAGGGTTTAATTTTCACTCGTGCCCTGACTTAAGCCATCAATCGGATAACCTCTTTCTAGTTATTTCTACCCGCTTAATGTCTATTTTGCCCTCTCTGTCCCTAAACCCCAGTGCTTTGAAAAGCTCTGAGCCATCATCCTGAACAATAGGGTGAAGCCCTTTACAGAACATTATCAAGTCTTCGGCAGTTTCTTCTTCCTCTCCACACGCACTGCATACAGTGTCTACTTCTTCGTATTTGGCCCGATATGTCTTGGTTCGCAATACTCCCGTCCTGGCCTCAAACAGTAGAGAACTACCCCGAGTATTATCATAGATCATTCCCTTGGCAATTTCCTGCTTACAAGTTCGTTAGATCTCTAGTGCGGACTTCTTAATCATGCCCATTCTCCACATGTCAGTCTCAGCTTCCTCCACCTTCTTCTTAACCGATAATTCTTTTTGGTTTGGCCCCATGCTCTTTTCCAAGTATTTACCAGTCGATTTTCTGGTTCGCTTCCTCCATTTTGTATCGACATTCTTCATGTACAAGTAGCTGAATACCTTCCTAGCCCAACGCTCCTCCCCATTTCTCTCAATCGCTTCTCAAATTTTATCTTGCTGCTAGCTTCCCTGCCTCCAATGATGTCCATCCCATATCACCCTGTACTCCCTGATTTGGTGTATTCCCGTGAGCTCCTAAGGCAAGCCTACCTATTCCACGTTACTTAACTTCTAATCTTGTTTGAACTTCCGATCTCATGCACAAGACTGCATTGCCGAACGTCAAACCAGGAACCATGACCCCTTTCTATATTCCTCTCACGACATCATACATATTCTAATTCCACAGTGCCCTGTTTTTCATTACCGCTGCATTCCTGTTACCATTAGTCGTCACGTATGTTTCGTGTTCCCTTAGGTACTCGGCCCCACTGCTTATCCATACGCCCAGATATTTGTATTTATCTGTTATCTCTAGCGTGACCTCCTGTATTCTAAGCTTACTACCTTCATTGTCATTAAAAATCATGACTGCTGATTTTTTCTTACTGAATCTGAAATCTAACCTATCTCCCTCATTACCGCAGATGTCCACCAATCTTTGCAAATCTTCCTTGTTGTCGGCCATTAGCACTATATCATTTGCGTACATCAATGCTGGTAGTGCCTGTTCAATGAGTTTTCCTTGTTTGACGAAAGAGAGGTTGAAGCCCACTTCACTTCCCTCTAATTTGGCTTCTAATCCTTGCAGGTACATCATGAATAATAAGGGTGACAGGGGACACCCCTGCCTAAGCCCCGTTTTACCTCTGCAGGCTTGAATACCTGTTTTTCCCACTTTTTAACTACCTTGTTACCTTTATAGATATCCTTTAAAAGAATAGTGACTACATCTTCCACGCCTAGTGTGTCCAGTATTCCCCACACTTCTTCTTGAACCATGCTATCGTACGCTCCCTTGATGTACAAAAATGCCAGCCACAGGAGCCTGTCTTGCTTTTCTATTTCGATGCACTGCGTCAGTGAGAACAGATTATCTTTCAACCTCCTGTGTTTCCGAAACCCATTCTGTAGTTCCCCCTGCACCCCCTCATCCTCTATCCATGCCTGCAGTCTTTCTTTTATAATCTGCATCGCCAGCCTGTAGACCACTGATGTCACTATTATAGGACGGTAGTTGTTTATGTCAGCTCTGTCCCCCTTTCCTTCACAGATCACGCTCATCCTGCTAAGTTTCCATCCATCGGGAACTTCTCCATCGATTATTATTTTGTTCACTGCCTCTCTGAAAGGCTGCTTAGACTTCGGACCTAATGTCTTTATCAACATAGTTGGAATGCCATCTGAGCCTGTTGATGTACTACACGGAACCTTTTTCTCAGCCCTTTCCCACTCTCGTTGTGAAAATGAAGCCATTGCGCCACTTGATTCATCCTTGTCTATTGCGGTGCATAAAGCACCTCTTTTTCAGATTTTTCTGTCACCTTTGTTCTTATATATTCAATAGCTTCGTCCCCTTCTAGCCTAGCACCTTGAGCTGTGGTTATAAACCTCTGGTCTAGACTCGTCTCATTTCTTAAGGAGTTTAGATGGTTCCGAAATCTCGCAGCTGCCTTTCTATCTTTTTTATGTACTTCTGCCAGCTACTGAGCTCCCTTTCTTCTAATCTTTTCAATGATCAGAAGGGATGCATCCCTTCTAAAGCTTAGAAAAATTTCCCATTTTCTTTCAACATCATCTGTAGGTTCACCCCGCTGCTTAGCTTGCCTGTGTTCCCTAGAGGCTTCCTGAGGTTTTGCTATGGCTCTCTTAACTTCCTCATTCCACCAACTTTTCGGTTTGTGTCTTCTTTTCCGGGGTGACTTGTCACGTGTCTCAGCAAGCTCTAGCTCGAACAGTCTAATTATATTCGTGTATGTCCACACTTTTCTTATCCTCAGTGATTACTTTTTCAATTTGTTTAGTAGCTTTTTCTACTCGCCTTTCTGAATAAAGTTTTTTTCTGTAGTTGCTCATTTTGTCTCCTTCCCACTTTCACTGCTCTTCCTAAACTTAGCTTGATACGTTTGTGATCACTACCCAGACTTCGGGAGCCACCTTCATCTATGTGCATTCCCTTGAGCTTATCATACTTCTTATGTGATAATCAGTGCGTAATCTATCGTCGACTTCAGCCTTTTTACCTCCCATGTTATTTGCCCTTCCCACTTCTCGGTACTGTTGCAAATGATCAAATCAAGCCTTTAACACATATCCATGATCATTTTGCCTGTCGGGTCGGTATACCCATCTATATCTTCTATGTGCGCATTCATATCTCCTAGTATATTTATCTCACACTCTCCTCCTAACTCCTGAATGTCATTTGATATACACTCTACCATTGCCTGGTTTTGCTCTCTGGCCTTTGCTCCCGTCCACAAGTACACGAAACCAAAGAGTGTCATTTGCCCTGCCACTTTCCCTTTGAGCCATAAATGTTCCTTGCACTCCTGCTTGACCCTTTGCCAGTCTGTACTTTTATGAATGAATGCCCCAATACCACCCGCCTTTTGCTGCCTTCTGTTTTATTACAATATTCCCACGCGTAGTCTGCATTTTTAGGAGGTTGTTCCATATCCCTGAGATGTGTTTCTACAAAACCGTATACCATCGGCCTCTCCTCCCTTAGCTGTTCTTCTATCTCTTCCCACTTCAGCCTGTTCCTACCCCCTGCATGTGACCACCCTATGTCTGAATTCGCTCGGCGCTCGTGGCTACGTCTACTTCTGCCCCGGACTCTGCCTATCTTAGATACTGGCGCCACTTCGGAATCGTATCGGTCCATACGACCTGTCAAAAAGTCTCCCTTGTTTTTTTTTCCTCGTTACCAGCTATCCTGCACCCCGAAGGGCCCGCTTGCCCCCCAAAAAAGCTACTGCACGTCCTGCAATTCGCGAACCCACCTCATGACCTAGCCGCGCATCGAAGTGAATTCTGTCTCGTTGAAAACCGCCCCACCTATACACCTCTCTGTTTATTTCCACCACCTCAAAGCCTTTCTCTCGACTCATCCGCCATATCTCTTGGTTTGCGTTGACAACCGCTCTTTGCAGGTTGCCATCACGATATGCACTGGTACCTCCGGTATCGTGCATATCACTACCTGTACCCGAGAAGAAGTGGCGCGCGTGTCATCGACGCCTTTCGCCAGTGTGGTTGCTAGTCCTGCTGTATCTTCATTTAAAACATCGTTTAAACCGCCTGAATTTATCACGAGGTTTCGTCTATCAGCTGTACTTTTGAGTTTCGTGCTCGCTTGCCTCATGACTGCTTCCAGCTTGCATCCTGGGAACGCCCCTACAGCAACCTCTTGACACCTCTTACCCTTTTTGATGGCTTCTGTGCATCGATTTAAGTTCGAGTCCCCGGCGATTATCACCTGCTGTGAATATTCAGCTGGAGCGTCCTACACCTGGGGGTTACTTGCACCTGTGACACCGGCTGCTTTGTCCCCTCCCAGCCCCACCACTACTTCCCTGAAGCTGGGCCTTGCGACAATTGAACCGGCTGAACCTTTTTTTTTTTCGAATATGCTTGCTCTTTCTGCTCCGCTGTTCTGGTTGCCGGTTCCCTACTGTTCTCTCCGTAGGCCGCTCCTCTATTCCATTTTGCTAGTGCTTCCTCGGCAGACTTCAGCCTTTCTGCCATAGTCCTCGTTTTCTCTTGCTCTGTCGCCAACGCAGTCTCGAGCTCTGTGATTCTCATCAGCAGGTCACTCTGAGCAACCATCATTTTCTTCATTTTTTCCTCGACCTCACATTGCCTACACTTTGCGTCAGCCTCTTCTCCTTCCGCTTCTACACCTGGGTCCACTTTCAAAGCCACCCTACATCCTGAACACTCTACACTCTTTTTAACCATGTCTTTCTGACACCAATTGTCCCTATGATTTGTCGCACTCGATAATCACAAAACTTGAGCACTGCCCTACGAAAAACAGAAAGTCTAAGCTCCCCTACAAAAATTTGCGTGTTCAATGCACGTGCACCTCCCCCGCGGGGTGGCAAAAGAAAAAAAATGAAACACACACACACACACTAACTATAAAATACCTGGTGACCGACCTCCAAAAAGCCGTACAATACAATAAGTGCTACAGGGATTTCAACTGCTCCCTTATAATTATAAAGACAAGCGCAAAACATGCAAAACAACTTATCTGCGCAGTCGATCGGGAGCGCTCAAATAACACGTCCATCCACCGTGACAGTCCGAACGACCGGACTGGGTTTGTTCGGAAAAGGACATACACACAACGCCCTCTACTGAGCGATTCCTAAAACTAACTAAAAGTAGCTATTATTGCAACGTACTACAGTGAAAATACGACCCACACCCTAAAGAGCTGCGACCCCTAAAAGTAAATAAGCACCGCACGGTGCGTATTGTCCTCAGACCCATGCATTTTTTTTTCCACAAATGCATTCAGAGGAACATAGTAACTTAATAAATAAAAAGGGGAGCAAGCATTACGTGGCATACATATCGAAACGGACTCCCATCATTGTGAAAGTTTATTTTTGTGATGGCTACGGCCCGCCCCACATACCCTCCAGTCGCATTGTGCTCTCTTTGACATATTGATGCTCTTCAATGTTAACCTGCACAGCGAAGCAATACCAAAACATGCGAAGTGCACTGCCGAGTGGGAAAGTCAACACCAGCAGAAAAAAACTGAAGGAAGTAACAGGAAGTTGGGTGAAGCTCGTGGACCATAACCAAGTTACCAAAGATTATTCACGAACATCAAGCATAACTAACCTAAAAAAATCTCTGAATCTAAGCACCCTAGAGAATAGAAGAATCATAGCACTTCTATCTCATTTCCACAAACTTTATCACTCATCATCATCGTTCCGCGTACGCCACATCACGGCCGCCCATCGTATCTTTCCGCGCCTGGATCATCCCTTTAAAGTACAACCCGTTTTTGCTCGAACAAACTTCTTAAGTAAATCCCCCCTCTTTCTCGCAATATATCACTGGAACAAGCTACCTGCCGACGTCGTTTCTTCCCAAAATCATGAAGATTTCATGAATAAACTTAAAAGTTATTTTAATGAAAGTTAATATTGTTCTTGTGCATATCTGTTTTGTTGTACTTGTTGTCGTTGTTCTTGTACGCGGTATTTCAATGAACGTGAATTATCCTTTCTTTGCATCCTTTTGTTGTTTTGAACACTGCGAAAATTTTCCTTAGAGTTTTGTTGTCCTGTTCTTTTCTTTTTTTTTGTTTCTTTTTTAGTAGTACTTTCTTTATTCCTCCACGTAGCATCTCTGTACTGTTAAGTAATAATATTTCTACATATGTATGTGCATATTTATATCAATCGTTTGTATTTGTTATTCAAATTATACACTGTAATTGTAACAGCTTTATTGTGCTACAACTCCCCTATGTAATGCCTACCCAGGCCTTTAGGGTACTTGAATAAAAAAAAAAAAAAAAAAAGTGACCATGTGTTAGCAGCGGACCACATACGAATGCTGCGGACGCTCTCTAACCAGGATACCAGAAAAAAACTGCTTCCAAAGAAATGAAGTATATTACCCACACGTAACGATGCTTCAGCTGAATCGCTTCATTTGACGAACGAGAACCTGCCGAGCGCGTCTGTACCTTAACCTCAAGACCGAAGCAAAAGAACACCGAGTTCAGTAGTGAACAGGCGAATCGTAAGAGCATAAGATGCGCAGCGAACACGTGCAAACACATGCACGCACGAAGGAAGCCTCCCGGTCGCACAGATTGATAGATGAATTTAGCCAAGTTTTCTAGCTTTCTATGCAGGTTAAAGCAAAAGAGCAAGAATATGCCACTACATAGCATATTGTAAATTTATGCCACTATTATGACTAAGAAAAGCATGCAAATAGGTTAACCAATTTAACAGCAGTCGTATATAGTGGTGAAATAGAAGCATGGCAAAACCATGCACCAAACGTTACGCTTGTGAAACTTTAAAAAATAAGGGTCTAACATAATAACAGACGCTAAAAACGCTGTTCGGCCGCCATGCATAGAATGTAGTGTAACATTTAGAGGTGCGACATGATCTGCAAACCTGGAACAGCACTGTAGGATAACACTGACTACACCGACGTGAGGATGCTTCACAGCATTTCATGAACCACAGGGTGGATCCGTAGATTGCTGTAATTACTCGTTGGAGCAAGGTGAGATACAGCCCGTAGCCCACTCTTCATTCGCCATCGGGCACAGATCAGCGATGAGCAGCTACACAGAATGGAGTCCTTTAAAGAAATGAAGGCAGAAGGGCAGGGTACAATGATGGGCTTTGCTGCGTGACGCATTCCCCAGAAAGCAAGCAAGAGGCAGGAACCCAAAGACGACTCGCTGTGGACGAATGGATGACATGGCCACAGGTTTCCACAGATAATCCTTCAGATGATATTGAAGGTCGAGAAGCTGTAAAGACATCAAAAATTCTTGTTTGTGTGTTGTTCATGTACACAAGGTGCGCATACTAACACAAGATTCCGAGGAATACAATATTTGAGACAATGCCGAAGTTCTGCTTGCCTAGTTTACCAGGAATGGATGGAAGAAGGGACATTTATTTTCTACAATTGCTAGAGCGACGGACGTGATATGCGAAACTTGGGGTTTCAAATACCACCGACAGAGAGACTTTGCGTACTCCTAATTAATGTCAATTACTACTCAATAGTTAAAAACAACAAGGTCTTTTACGTTTTCCCTGGGCTGATTGTTCAATTTATTTGGTTGTCTCTAACAAAGAAATAGGCCTATGAAAACAATTCCCCTTTGTTCACCAGTTGTTTACTTTCACACTGTCAATAAATTTCAAAAGCATGTGCGTGTGTCAGCAGAAATCGTCTTGCACTTTCGGCAACATAAAGTAGGTGTGCTCATCTCTAGTCATACTGTTTGCGAATTTTATAACATCTTGCATATACGCTCTGTTAACCTGGGTGTGTGCAGTTCTTCAATAAACAAACGTGAGCGTCTGCTTGTTAGCCTTCCCTTGCATATATATTTGCTCGGTGTGGATTTACTAACGCAAGCCGCCGTAGAGGGAAGAGGCAGTGGTTGACTGATCTTAATGCCCCGCCAGGCAGATATGCTGTCTGCCGGGGGATGTTCTACTGGGAACGTCATCTTCAATGGAGCAATGGCTGGACAAAATACATGGAGCACAAGGATCGTGCATTACATGCACTAGATGCAGAGCTGCAAGGTAAAGCTACTTCCTTGTTGATACCTACCCCCCCCCCCCCCCTCAGAATTATAGGCTGGATTGAGCCCTGGTCAGGCATGTACCTCTCCGGAACGTCCTCTTGGTGACTAATTGCCTACGGCAAAACTATTCATGTGTGCGAAGTCCGAAGCTACAAGCGCCATTTCCCCAGCCACTGCGGGTGCCAACTGCCACTGCGGGTGTTCTTTGCGACGAAACCCTTTCGGCTTCGTCGCGAAGAACACCCGCACTGACAGTTGCGCCAAAGCACGCCTACCGGGGCCCTGCACAAAGAAGCATAATATTCGACGGTTCGAGAAAACTGGCGTGTGGGTGACAGTAAAATGCGCACCACCCTCGCCAAACCCTGTTTCTCTCACCAATTCGATGCAGCTTCTAGCCGGAACATCAAGGTGATCATTCTTCAGAACAGCCTAGAAATCGACTCGTTCTTTGGTCCATGGATCACACCAAGCGTTCCTTGGCCCTGGCACAGCGAATAGTTCGTAAAGCTGCAATGACACATGCATCATTACTTACGTTCATCATATTCTGGAGTCTCCCATAAAGTAGACACGATACAATCGCAAAGCACACTGTAGCAGAGAACTGCAGATGAAATTATTTCGACCACCTGGAGCCCCGTTATATAATGTGCTTCAAAATCTACGTTCACTATTAACTAGTTGGAAAAAAATTCGTTAAGAGGCACTCTCGTTTACAGGGTTTACAGTTTGTGTCAATTTTTTCACAAACATCTGCATAATTGCATAAGTTAACTTGAGCAGCTATATTTGTTTATATTTAGTGAGCGCATTATTTATAGAAGTACCAAACGTATGTCCCGTTGACGACTTCGAGATCTTTATATCGGTGGCGCAGCTGTTTACCTGCATGACAATGTGGCCCCGTGGCCAGGCATAGAACCCTTGTCCTCAAATGTAGTATCTTGATGCAACACCTTAACTACTCAGTTACTGTGATTAATATCAGCCGTTACGATACCTTACATACGGCACTCGCAGATTGGAAACAAAAGTACGTGTTATACGTGTTACGTAGCACTAAATTGTCCCGTTTCACTGTCGTCAGTGCGAGTGACAACGTAATTTTGACTCGAATGCGTAAATCAGAGCCAGCACTATCTTTCGAGAACGGATTTGTCACGGCCCGACGTGATTATTTTCTAGCAATGCACACTAGTCGTATTGAAAACTGTGCTCATTCGAAACCGTGAGTATTGTACAAACGCGGCCAATGTTAAAGGGAACGTTTGCACGCAGAGCATATCTAGATCTCATTTTGTTGCACAAAAACAAGTGTTTAGATTTGCATAGGGCTACTGGTGGTTGACAGCTCAAGCTTCCTGACAAACTATAGTAAAGCGCACTTTCAATATTTCTTCGTTCACTTGCAGTTAAAAGGCCAGCAAGAATAAAGGTGATAATTCGAGTGTTTCTTTTAACAGTCAACGGTTATGTACACGCATTGCACCAAGGGTGCAACTTTTACTTATGAGAAGTACCATGCGGGAAGCAACACACTCGAACCCGGAAGAACGCCGAATCAACTTTCACCACGAGTGAAAGTTGAGAAGCTGAAACGACACAAAAATAGCTCATTACTTGCCACAGTTCACGTGGCAAGAAAATTGCTTTGCAACTTACGCGAGCTGGTGCACAGTGGCATCGGGCAAGGAGTCGTGTACAATGGTGCAGATGTCCAGCGACATTGTGCATGGCCGTTGGTCAAGACGCGGTGTTCTTCATATGCCTCATTCACCTGAGAGAATTAAATGATGAATAAAACCGAATCATGCTACCTGAAACAGATGGAGTGCTCATTAAAAGACCGAAGCGCACACAGAAGGCACCATATTAATGACGCCTTAGTGCTGGAAGGACAGAATGTTATAGAAGGCAGGACAAGTACGCCACGTCTTCCCAGTTTCATAGCGTCCACTAGATCAAAAAATCAAGTAGCCCGAAAATCCCCTTAAAGCGCGATAGGGACTTACTGTTAACAGTACTACAGAGATCTTGATCAAGTCCGACAATTTGACTAAGGTATACAGAGACCGCGTGCGTCTACCCGAGAAAAACAAGTTGACACTGCGTTGACACACAAACTGAAAAGACACGGACTGTAATAAAACCTCACGTAAGCAACTGCGACATTGATCATAGTCATTTCCCATCATCATAAGGGTCAATGGAAGGTACGAAACAAAGCGAGGATTGCTCGATGAAGGCATCACGCCTTTTGTGACTTGGCAGCAGCAGGAATGCTACGTTTCCCATTGTAGTGGTAAAAGAAACAGGGGAAGACAACTAGACAACTACTCACACTTACATCGAGCCATGTGTCTGAGTAAGTCCGGGTGTAGAAAGTTTTCCTGAGTGCGAGTCAGAGTGAGTTCGAAGCGCAAGATTTATTTCTTGAATCTGAGTGAGTTCCACCTTCGTTCACCCCCCACCCCTCCTGGCCGACCTATTGACGTATCTATGACAGTAAACTTTTCACACGAGCAATAAGCGATAGTGAACGAATTTCAAACTATATAGTGAGCTTGTAGCTAACAAAGCTTGCATGTTACATTTGACACTTCATTCCCTGATACTAACTGCACCGCTTTGTTGGTATAGCTATAACATTAGCGAACTAATTACCCAAAGATACATGAACGACCAATTGGTTCGTAGCGACGTTTCCACTGCCGCATCAAGCCTGTTCTAGCAAAACTGCAGGTTGGGCCTGTTCGTATGGATTCATGTTTAACACTCAATAATAGACGAGGCCAAAAGGAAAGAAATGAACAGTGCTGTGCTGAAAGCGCAGTGTTCATTTCTTTCTTTTTGTCCTCGCCTAGTGTTGCGCTGTAAGCGAGATAAAGATCAAGTCTATTCTATCACAAGAAACAACGAGCAAAATTTAAAAGTTAAAGCGTAGTTTATATAAGTCACCCTAGTGTGAACTGAATATGGGACTGATCATCTAAGCATTCGCTGCAATTTTTGCTACCTCGTTGTGGAACATAATGAGTGAACTGCGATTTGATGAAGACCTGCTAGTCCCCATATGCTTTATTCAGAGTTGCACCAAGATGGATAAAAAGATCGAAAACAGTCTTGGAAAATTTGTACTCACTGCACGGTATAGGCGTTTGCACAATCGTGATGTTTTAAATACTAAGTAATCGGAAGGTAAATTCACAACCTGCTGCTTGAATCGGTAACATTCTGAAGTTGAAGGCTACTTTGGAATAACCTCCAATTCAAGCCTCATTTTAGGCCCAAATACGCCCCCCCCCCCCCCAGCCTCCACTTTTCTGTGAAGAAAAAAAAATACACCTAAGTATGCAAAACCTTAAACAGGCATGCGCATAAAAACTGCTGCTTTCTCAACGATAAGCGTGGTGCAGCCAGTTAACAGCCGGAAGAAGTGTTGAGCTTTGTAAGGAGGAGTTCGTTACAAGGTAGAATTACACATCTTTATTTGTGCATACCTTGATTTGTCAGCTGGAACCTTTCTGTCTAATATTAAAGACATGCTAAGTGCCGGATGAGACAGTCAGCAGTGACCGACTTATCCTCTGCGCCGGCCATGTCATGAAGACCATCCAACCACCCAGAATTGTGAAACTGTATAATGCGGCGATAAACGTATGTCATCATGGATCCGTCATTTGTCCTGAAGTGCTTCATTAGGGACATACAAGCATGCGCATAGAATATTTCATGGCCTTTGTTTGTTTTTTTTTTGGGGGGGGGAGGGGGGACATAAAGTTGTGAGCATATGCAGAAATTGAATGCTACTTCCAAGCTCATGGGCTGGCCTACTACTGACGTGTTAACAATTCAAGCAATTATAAAAACTATGAATCGGAACCGTACAAAGTGAAAAAGTACTGGTTGTAAGCACACAACTACCACTAATATGCCAATACTATAGCGATCTTTCAAAATTACTGCCAAAGCAAGGTGGAAACACCAGTACGGTAATGCCAAATGTATCTCTACCAAAGTAACAAAATCAGAAAAGTGTTATGATATTGTTTTTGAAGGCAATTATGCTGACTATATTTTATCATATATCCCACAGCTCAATGATGTGTTCGGGTACCAAGGTACAGTCGAGCCCAATAAGACTTGCAAGCCATTGTTCATGGCAAAGTGATACCAATGGAGCATTGCAAGCTGAACACTTTGGATTATTGGTGTTTTATAAACCAATGTAAGTTGTCTGCCAGTTTCGATAAAGCTGTGGGTGCTTTGAATGAAGACCACTATGTAGCAACTTGTTGAGCGCGGCTACACGGAATCATAAACAAACCACACATTATTAGAACACCGATAATTAAAATTCCAAGGCCCCCTCGCTTCCAACATGCCTTCATTTTTAGACTTGGATCGCCTGTTGCATAACTACCCAGCTACTCTAGAAAAGGAACCGAATCGCAAACGAAAAAAAGGACCGACGAGAAGAGGCAGTCACCTGTTGAATGCAATTCTCATATCCTAAAGGTATTTCAGAAACAAATGGAAGGATAGTAATCGCGAACATCGAAGCAATTTACAATGTGCGGGCAATGCTGTATAATTCAGCATTGATGGCAGCTAAGTGCAATAGATGACTGAAGACAAAGCGAGAAAGCGCCAAAGTCGAGACGATGATCATCATGCATGAGGCAAAAATGCTTGGCGGTATCGAGAGAAAAATTTGAAGAGCCGTATCCCAGAACCAGTTGGTTATGTGCATATATACTCGTGCATAAGGTCACAGAGGATGACCTGCTGAGAACATGGAATGCTTTGTGAAGTCATCCCCGGCATATTAGCACTGCCACTAAATCTGGAAGTGCATAACCTGTGAAATCTGTTAGTTCTAACATAAGGGTCATAAAGCAAGAGAATAAAAAGGTACACATTCGGTTATATGCCGCAGAGAATGCGATACAACAGAAAGACAGATGCATCCATGCAAGAACGCCTGCGAATCGCAATAGTGGTAATAGAAATTGTAGCAAACACTATTGGTCATATTTACAAACCATCATTTTACTAGTCGAATGTTTTCTTTACGTTTGTGCATAAGGCACTAAAGTGGTAACAGGGTAAAAGATAACTACAGGATGGATGAGTGAATACCGGACTACTTTGTTTATCAAATGCACTATACAAAAACCGATAAGGAAATCGCGAGATGATAAGGTTGACTTGTGATACCAGCCTAAATGAAAGAAACCGACCTGCGGACGTAATGCCATCAGGAGGACATAACCAGTGCAATGGACACCAAGAGGCGGAAGGCATGGCCAAGAGCAGCAATCTGATGTGGAGCGATGACTAAATTTTCAAGCAAGAAACTGTTTGCTAGCAAATGGTGAACATAAAATCGCTCATCGAGCCCTCAGTCCTGCATTGGTCATATCATAAGCTGAATAAACATTCAACATGAAGCTTGCCGCGGTAATTCACGAAGTTCGAAAACCTTCTACTGCTGTCTGTAGGAAGAAAAAATTGACTGCAAGCTGCTGTAATTAAAAACCATCTACACAGCACCTAACAACATGTAAGTAGTTTAGCAGTCGTCTGGAGGTAAAAATTATCAACAATACTGCCGAATGTAATATTCTGACGAAGCTTTACGCCGGTTTTGATTTCACGAGTCTCTTCAACAAGGGGCAATGAACATTTGCTTTTACAGAGTGAACGACTTTGATGGCCAAAGTGAAAATGCTATCGCTCATTGTAGTCTCGCGCAGCACTTGCTATTCTCACCGTTTAATCATACTACCCCCGTCCTATTTTGCATTCCTCGTGTTCATTTTGTTGATCCCGACAGACTAACAACAGTGACACTCGACGCAGGAACTTTGAGCTGTACTCTTTCATAGAACGTGGAACGGAGACAAACAACGAGGAGACACAGAGAACGCCAAGGTTAACACCGGCTTTTATTCCCATGTCACAGCAATATTTATGCGCACTTCACACGAGAAAAAAAAAACTGCAGACGATATATTCAAAATTTCAGTCAAGGAAACATCATGATTATCCATCATAGATATCACGTGTTTTGCGATAAAATTTTTGCTTTCCTCACTGAAAAGAGCAAACGAAGCTACACAGATGTACTTTTTATCACGTTTCAAAATTTCTTGTGCTATGATTTCCCGCGTTGTATTTTTGTTTTCTTGAAAACACACGTGTGTGGTTGAAAAGAGGCCGCGGCACCCACAACCTGGATAATTCCTAAATACCCACCAATAGCCTCACGTACATTGTAAACGTATTTCTTAAGACGTTGGTTAAGGAACCGAATTCTAATAATATCCCCAATAGATTTCTTAGTACAAGTGAGTTCTCGATAGTATTGTCTAACAAAAAAAAATGCACCCTTAAGTTCAACTTTCTTTCCTTCAATCATAGCAGGGGTCTCGTTCTGGAAGAATTAATGCCTTCAGGTGATATGCGAGGGATTTGTCAGCTGGCAGCCCGTAATAGCGTAACGTGCTACATGACGCCAACAGGGCAATGAGTGTCTCGCATTCACCTTAATGATAACAGGCGGCACTGACAAGCTCCTACGTTCAATTGTACATACATACATACCGCCTAAAATGGGCGAGGGTGGGGGATCGCCGCTGGGGTATAGCTCAGTTGTTAAAGCATCGGACGAGTTATTCTAAGGTCACTGGTTTGGTCCCTGCCCACGGTAAGTTATCTTTTCGTCCGCTTTTCTTTTTTTTCACGACTAGAATACAATTACTTCTAAGAAAATCATCCTGTACACTTTCCTTCGCCTAATTGTATGTCAGTTCTCAATATTACTGTGTCTAACTAAGAATTGTTAACAAATAATTAAAGAAGATGATTTTTATCGCAAAACATGCGATATCGATGACGGGTTGCTGTTCTCTTGACTGAAATTTTGTGTTGCTTGTCTTATCTTTGTTCTGTAATACACGCATATATATTTCTATGGCAAGAAAATAAGAACCATTTGCAAGTTCAGAGGTCTGTATGTCTACTCTATGTTCGTTCTCGTTCCTTGTGCAGTGAAACGTTGAAATCATGCTACACCAACTAGCTCAACGCTCAGATTTAGTGTACTTTAACACTGTGGAAGCTTTCCTGGTTAGTAACTGCATTATTTGTGTACTTGCCTCTAACCAGAAAAGAGCATTAACACCAAACTTGGACGTGGTAAAGTCAATCAAATGCATTTATTAAGAACAGGAGCAAGTAGCGCTAGACACAAGACTGCCAAGTGTATACAGTCGGGTCCTGTCTGTCGACCTATCAATGTCACATAAACACTGTCTGTACCTGTATGAATGATTTATCAACAGTCCAGTTAAATGCACTCATGTATTTGCTGAGTACATAATGTTTTCAAAGAGCTAAATTTTCCTAGGGTGCCCTCTATATCGGAACACACGAGTTCACATATAACAAGATATGTGCGTCTGCGAATGCTGGCGATTATAGCACCCACGCCTTAGATCGTATCCGCGCAAAGCCATAGCCGCCAAGTCACAATGGTGAGTGTCGGATATACGGTCACATTCCGGCACGCCATGGTAACTTTTTCAGAGAACGATTGCCGAGATTAAACCAGCTAGAATCGAGGTTTTTTGTTGTTCAATCTACTCGTGGTGATATAAGAAAGTGGTTACTCAAGGAATCTCCACTGGAATCCCCACCAGGATATATTCTGCTGAAGTGGCACATGGTGTGTTGTGAAGACAGCGCTCCCTGCAGTGTATAAGCGAATGAACTTAATAAATTGAGTCTCAACGTACACACTCAGACCCAAGTGGTGTTTTGCCAGTCCACGGGTCTAGTGGCCAAAAAAGAACAAGATAGCGTAACACCGAGCGGAGCTCTAGTTGGCATGTATTAAGGAGAAAAAGACTGCGCACACAAACGCTGACACAACAGGAGTCTGAACACCAATGCTGATTGCAATAGCGTCCAACGAAAAACTTTGCTACATGTCCGTCTCTACTTATTCCTTATTTGCTGCGTAAGACTGCAGCCAATCACGTCAGTGAAGGCCCGACTTTATTTAATTACTCCGGAAGCGAGCCACATTCTTACAACAATATCCAAAGTATGGCCAATTGCTTGCTCTAAATGCATACAATCGAAAACAAATCGCACCTAAATCTTTTATTTTGTTTACGGAAAAAGGAATGATGACTGCCTGCCCAGTAATTGATTATTCAGTATTAATCACTATACTTCTGCAAACAAAGCCAACGTATTTCCTGTAATGTAATATCGAATGTTTTAGAAATTGTTGGACAACTTTGTTATATCAAGGTAGTTGGTCGCAACACGTGCGGCAATAGTGTTGAATCACTTATCAAGAATAAAAACCCAGAGAGGCTCCTCAAAGGCTCGTTTTCGTCAGGTACTAACTGACAAGACAAATGGGAAGCATATGGAGATGTTATTTAGATTAACTATGATGTGAATCTCGTCAAAGTGGACGAAAAGAACTTGACGCCGGCAGGGATCAAACGCACGGCCTTATAATGTGTCCTATATTCAATCAAATGAGCTACGGAAGAAACCATCCTCGTGTCCGCTTTATGGAACAGATATACGCATGTAAACCTGGGAGCGCCAATCAGCGCCGCTTGGTAGCTATACTACGCAACTGTGGAAAACTTACTGCCTGCTCGCATCACGAAGCACGCGTGATGTTTACAAACTGAAAGTTGTCCAATAGGCACCCGGCAATGCAGTTTGCTAGTACACGTCGCGCCGCCTAGCAGCGGCAATTAGAACCCACGATAGTGTGGCTAAAACCACCTTACCCACGGGGCGGCCCTTCCAGGCATTTCACTGTTGTGCGCATAGCGAGCTGGCAGAACAACATAGCAGTGCGTCGTTTTTCAATGGATTTACCGCAGCCTGTTGACAACTCTGTTGTCAGAGGTGAAAAAAAAAAGACGAAAAAAAATGGTGGATCCCACGTACAGTGTGAATCGATGATATGCGAAGCACGAATAAGAAGGGTTGATATGACACTTTAAAATTAGCACAACGTTACGAAGGGGAGGTAAATGATGCCATACATGACTTACGTGTCATGTTTGGATGTGTCGTTTACCTTCGTCCTCTACTGACGTCACGTTATACCCAGTTTATTGTATGTGGAGCTAGCGAAACGGCCGCGAGCACGCAGCGAGCGTGGTATGTTGCTATGTTCTTACGAGATACGCGTCACAGAATTACCATGTTTGCACCACTCATATATTTTGTCATCCATTGACGTCACGTACCACCAAACTCGGTATATGTGAAGATAGCGAAACGGCGGCGAGCGCATCATGACAGGCCCAATATACTCCGACGTAACGTTGACGGGCGCGCACACTGGGCGCAGCGACGCTACTACGCTAGCAAAACGCGAGCACCATGATATACGCCAGGCCTGACCGACGTGAACAGCGTCCGTCGGCGCGGCCCGGCGGCAACCGGCGCTAAATGCGACATGCTGTTTCGCGACGATGCGTTACCCAGACAACACTGCGTCTCCCTCTGTCGTGACGGAGGGACGCCGGATGCGCTGAAACGCGCATGCGTCAAAGCAATGCAGCGCAGTGCGCTCCTGCGAATATGTGGCAGGACCGGCACCTGGCGTGGAAACGCCGCCGTGACGGGACGAAATGAACTGTTGACGCCTTGACATGTTCTCACATGACATGTTCTCACATGAACATGGCATGTAGTCATGTTCTCACATGATACGCATCTCATGATGATCATGTTTTACCCTATAGTCACCCATTGACATCACGTAATACAAAATTTGGCATATGTGAAGCTAACGAAACGGCCGCGAGTGCGTCATGAGCGTGGCATGTAGTCATGTTGTTACATGACACGCGTTTTATGTTTATCATGTTTGCACCAGTATCATACCTTCGTCATCCATTCACGTACTGTTATACCAAATTTGGTATATGTGACGCAAGCGAAACGGCCGTGAACTCATCATGAGCGTGGCATGCAGTCATGTTGTTACATGACACGCATGTCATGATTTTCATGTTGGGGTCTGTCGCTTGTGTTCGCCATGCAATCATGCCATACCATACCAGTTTTGCAACATGTCATGTGAACGAAACCACCACAAGAGTTGGTGGACCATGAAATATAAATCAGGACATTCATGACATACATGTCATGATTTTCATGTTATGACGAGTCAAATTAGTTCTTCATGCAGTCATGTTACGCCATACCAAGTTTGGTACCGATACCATCATCGAAACGGCCAGGACAGCTAAAAGTCGTAAGCGGCTAGATAGATAGATAGATAGATAGATAGATAGATAGATAGATAGATAGATAGATAGATAGATAGATAGATAGATAGATAGATAGATAGATAGATAGATAGATAGATAGATAGATAGATAGATAGATAGATAGATAGATAGATAGATAGATAGATATTTACTCTCAAAGTCGCCGAAGTTCACTAAGAAATGCTTCGCATTTAAAACAATGCCATAACACTTTTCTGATTTTGTTACTTTGGTAGAGACACATTTGGCATTACCGTACCGGTGTTCCCACCTTTCTTTGGCAGTAATTTTTTAAAGATCGCTATAGTATTGGCATATTAGCGGCAGTTGTGTGCTTGCAACCAGTACTTTTTCACTTCGTACGGTTCCGATTCAGATCAGGCGACGGGATCGTCGTGCACAGCTCCATAAGTCCAGGTAAAGTCCGTAGGTAAAGTCCACACACAAATAAAAAAAAAAAAGTTGAAAGGCGACTCGTACGTACTATACAGCTATTGCACACCCCGTGCCCGAAGCAAGCCATTCTACATGGCGCCGACGAACTATACCATCTACAGAATGCGCAGCGCGACCGGCAGTGAATGAAAAATGAAGGCGGGCAGCCCACGTGTATACATTTTTTAACAGCAATTTTCCGATATTCATGCATGCGCTGTTGCAACCACATCTTGTGGCGCCATTTTGTCATGAGATTGTTCTTTGCCGTCCTATCAGCGAGATCTGTGCGCGGCACACTGCGGAAGAAAGAAATGGAAGCAAAGATGCGCAAAACAAAATCGCAGGATATGGCCCACACGGCGCCTAATCTACGGTCTCAGAAAGTGACGAAAGCGCTTAAACAGTAGATCTGAAGCAGTTGGATAGCTTCCATGCGATGGCCTTTTCGCGTACACCCTGCGCTTTTGAAATGCAACCCAATAACTGGCATGGCTTACAAGTATGTCAAGAGCATCAGCAAATAACGAAGGTAGATGTATTTGTAGTCATTGCTTTACCTTTTCTCGTGCCGCCATTTGTTCTTTTTCTTTTATTTGTTGCAATAAGAAACCAACGCGTACCTCAAGTGCGCCGTTGTGGTACATGGCTACCGCGCTCTGGTGATGTCCCGAAAGTCGCAGGTTCAATACCGGCCATGACGGCTGCATTCAGATGCGAGAGCATGCTAAAAACCGAATTTCCGGAGCCGTAAAGTACGACGCGCCTCACGTTCATATCTGGGTTTTGGCTCATGAAACGATAACACACACACACACACACAGATATATATATATATATATATATATATATATATATATATATATATATATATATATAATGTCCTAAGGGGCTCTATAACACTTTTCAACCCCCAATTATTACTCGTGGACTGCATAGACTGACGCCGCACGGACTAATTAGTGCAGCAAGAACGGTAGCGATAATGCAAGCAGTACGAAGTTATTCAATTTTAAAAAATGAAAAATACAAGAAAAAATGCCTACCCTCAACTTGAATTACGCGGGGTGACATGACCACTCTTCCACTCTCTGCTGTGACGTTGCAGGGGGCCTCCAATGACATAGGCTGAAAGCTTTTACGTAGAGGAAGCTTGTACACCATTGTTGCCTGTTCAGTCAAATGTGTTTCCGATGCTGTTGTTATAGCAACAGGCAACGTGGTTCCTGACCATGCCGTTACAGTGAACTAGAATACTTCTAGAATACGTTACAGAATACGTTACAGTGAACTAGAAACGTTACAGTGAAACTAGAATACGTTACAGTGAACTAGAAACCTTCTAGTTCACTGTAATGCCGTTTTGTTAACGCGGTCAAGGTGGCTAGCTGGGTGAGACTGGTAGAAATGAGCCTCCCCAACTTGTCAGAACTCGAGCAGGCCCCTTCGCTTCGGAGCGAGGCTTTACGCGTCCTGTGATAGGCTGCGCTGATCATCTTCATTTCCGCCCGAGCGCCACTGTGCGCCGACACAGTCAGCAGCTATGAGGTGACTTTGTTGCACAATTAAAATACTAAATGATTTGATATCGGCGCTTGGATCCCCCTGCCATCGGTCTACGCAAAACACAAACAAAAACAAAAGTGTTGGAGGGCTCCTTTAAATCTTGCCTCGAGAATCGCAAAAAGACACTACACGCAGCGTAGACAAAAAGCAAAAGTTCCCAGCATATACACGCAGTGAATGATGACTGGGGCGAAGCGTTCGTCCATCCGTCCGTCCGTACATCCATGCAGTCATGCGTGCGTCCGTCCCTGCGTTCCTCCGAGCATCCGTCCATGCGTCTGTCCGTGCGTCAAACAGACAGACGACCGACGGACGCTTCCTGTCTTCCTTTTTTCTCGTTTCTCTTTTGGTGTTTCCCTGTAGGTGCCCCGCACTATAGATGCTCATATAAAAAAAAAAGGTGACATTCATACATAAAATTGTGATGTAAGGCTGCATAAATAAGTGCCCCACCGCGTTGGTTTTAAGGTACTCGGCGGCAGGTCGCTGGATTGAACCCCTGCTGCGGCAGCTGCATTTTCGATGGAGGCGAAAATGCCATAGGCCCCTGTGCTCAAATTTTCCAGGTGGTTGAAATATCCGGAGCCCTCCATTGCGGCGTCTCTCATAATCATATGGTGGTTTTGTGACGTTAATCCCCACTTATCAATCATGAAATCAGGGCTAAGTGTACAGTAAAAAGTGTACAGAACATTGCCATGCTAAGCTTGTTATGATGAGCTTGGTTGCTCCTCTTGCAGTCCCCAGAAACTTTGCGGTTGCTAATTAACTGGGTTCTGTGAACTCTGGGTGCTTCAGCGATATGGAAGGACAGCTGGTTTTGTATGCCACTGTTTTGTAACTTGCTTTCTTACATACCGTTTGTTCGTTTTTTTTTATTTTTTGCAGTGGGTTTTCTTTTTTCTAAGAGCTTCACGGTGTCTGGATTTCTGTCGACTTGTAAGTTTACCTTTCCCTGCTAAGGTACATCTGATCAGCCTTCATTAACGTTTTCGCAATATCTGCTTGTAAATAAGCTTTCAGTTTACTTCGTTTCCCGTGGAAAGTTTTTTTTTTTTTTTGAAAACGGCAATAAACTTCTTTCATATTCTACATAAGCAAATTATCATTGTGAATGACAAAAATAAAAATATATTACGCGATACAAGTATTTCACTCATACCGCAAAAAAAAGAAAAAAAAAAGCAAGAGCGCCATTTAAGCTTTCAGGCTGCCAAATACTAAGCGTCCTACTTTGCTTATTAACAAACGAGGCTTTTAAAAATTACTCTTATAAGCACAAATTTTTTCCACAGGAACAACTGATTTGGGCTATTTTAGGGCCACTTAAAATTTATTCATTCGGCTACGTTTGAGCTGCTGCGAGGTCCGATTTGACTGTTCGAGGTTTGCACCGTCTGGTAACCCTGGTCGGCATTCGCTCAGTTACCGAACGCGACTGCCAGACAAGCAAAAACGTTGATACAGGCGGCGTGCGTCCGTGCGTGTTGATAGGGAACACGCGGAAAGATCATGAGAGCAACGATCCGGAAGATGCGCAGCTTATACTAAGTATTCACCTCTATCAATGACATGGACTCCAGACTGAAAACGATAGCGCTATGGGCCGGCTTAGGGGCTACCGTGACGATGTCGTCGGTCGTGCTTTACCTGCTGCTGAAACCGGAGGATGAGTACGAGGTGAAGCGGCGACAAGTGGAAACGACGAAACATGCCGTGGTAAAGGTTACCGTCCCCAAGAAAATTGTCGGCGGTGTGATCGGACGGCAGGGCGCCAACATCAAGCGAATCCAGGAGAAGACGAACACCAAGATCAGCTTCGACAACCAAGGTGAGAGGAAACAACGTGCTCGACGTGTCAGCGACGCTGGCTAGTTGAGAGAGAGAGAGAGAGAGAGATTAATGAAAGAGGAAGAGACAAAAAGGACGCTATTTTCTGCCTCCCGTCGCGGGGGCACGGCTCAGCGCCTTTAGGGATCGGGGAAGGGGAAGTAAAGATGATAGGAAGAAGAGAGGAAGGAAAGAAAAAGTGAATGTCATGGCAAGAGAACGTCTTGTCAGTACAGTCAGTAGTGCGAGTGAAAAGAGTCCGTCTATAAGGCGGCGAGGTCCGCGCAAGCACAGAACTCGAGGAAGGCTCGAAGGGCTTTCGTCTTCGAGCGCGCGGGAAAAAGTATGTCTTCCATTGTTTCGGCAGGTAGTCCAAGCAGACGATAGCGGCTTACCAGTGCGCAACGCTCAGTGGCCAGGTCAGGGCAGGAGCAAACAATATGCTGCAGCGTTTCGTCATCACCGCACCTTCGGCACGCTGGCGATGAAGAGCGACCCGCGGAATACATGCGTGCCGCAGGCCAGACGCTGCCAGTACGCAGGCGAAGCAACAACCGCCGCTCGCATCTGTCCAGGAGGCTAGTTGAAGCGTTGGTTAAAGATAGCACTGCATGACAGCTGCCTCGTTTCTTTGCATCCATCATGCTGTGTATCGTCCAGCGTTTGGTTCAGTAGCAGAGGGTGACGATTGGACACGTGTAGCAGTCGTAAACGCTAGACTCCGTTACGAGAAGTCCGCGTTGCAATTTCTTGCTCAGAGCGGCTACTCCAAACTGTACCGTCCGTTTCCTGGTTGGAGGTGGTGTTAACCCACGGGAAATGACACTTACGTCAATGGCGAAGCAGTGAATTATTGCGTAACAACTGAATTATTGTACGAATGGTGCACACTGCAAATCTGCACTCGAGGTAAGTGATTGGATGACACGTGTAATTCATCACAGGTCGATTTGAGTCGCGAAGGAGTCGAAGTTTCCTACGCTGATGAAGCGTTTCGTTTTTGTTGCTCCCTCTTCGCTAAAGTTACAGGAGGTCCACTTCAGTGGAACTGTGGCTACAGAGCCCGGCTGCTGTCCCGAAGGTCGCTGGTTCGATCCCGGCGGTCGCATTTCGATGAAATCGAAATAGTAGAAGCCCGTGCACTGTGCGATATCCGTGCGCGTTAAAGAACCCCTGACGGTCAATATTTTTGGAGCCCTCCACTATGGCGTCTCTCATAATCGTATTGTGGTTTTGGGGCTTAATACCCCAGATATTATTATCATTGAAGTTGCAGAAGCTTGTATACTCTCGCGAACTATTTATGATGCATTCCTAGAGAGTTTCTCGGAGGGCTCAGAAACTGTTGCACGTTCCATAAAGGTATATATATTCCGTGAACTTGCTTTCGAAAGGAATGTTGTGTTGGCAAATTATTTTTTCAGCTGCAATCTTTTTTTGTATGATGAGCTGAAATCCCCTTTTTAAGGGGTCTCCTTAATGCTTTAGTGTGCCATCAGTATTAAGTTACAGGATTTCCTTTTTCTTTCTAGGCCCTGGTGAGGAGTGCGACAGAGTGGCTCTGATTCGTGGTGCCCCAAGTGATGTCGAGCAGGCCGAACAGCTACTCAAGGCATCCATAGAGGAGCAGTCGAGTGTAGTCACCGAGACTGTGTTCGTTCCTGCAAAGTCGTGTGGCCGCATTATTGGAAAAAACGGGGAAACTGTTCGGTGAGTTAAGGCACCTGCACTCTAGTGTCCGCTCATAGCGCTCATGTCATGCCTTCTGTAGGCGTGTTTCATTGCATTGCAAACCATATCATATGTTACAAGAAAATCTCACAACTCTTGGACTTAGGACATTTTTTTTTTTACATAATCTGACTCCCAGTGCTGTTGGACTGGGAGCCAGAATATCGCTTTAGCAGACCTCTGACCTTGCTGCAACTAAGGCTTTCTTTTAGTTATTGGCAGTGTTCTTTTTTTTTTTTTTTGTGAAGCATGCATGAACAGTGAACATAAACTGCAGTCAAAACATCTTCGAGTCAGATTGCACGTAGCTAGACTACATGCCGCTTCTTCAAGATTGAAGGTTGGTGTCAATAAAACTACACCAAGTCAGAAGTTGAACTGGAAGGTGTCCGGTCTGGATAAGTATAGGCATGCACAATGTCAGCCCTGTACATTGATAAATAATAGAAAAAGAGAGTTCTGTAGAAAACCATTATCACTCCCCCACCACCACCCATCTGTAGTGGAATCCTGCACACGCCTATGTGGATAAGGCGTGAAAAAAAAAAAAAAAATTGAAAATGGCCACCGAGCGTGGAAGTTCCCAAAATGAAAAACGTTTTGGATTCTTCACGCAAGCCTTGTTCACAGTGAAGATGCGAGTAATGGTAGCTGTTTAATAGGACACTGAACAAAATTTTTGGCACCAATATCTTCAGCCAAATTGATAGATTGAATCCTGAAATCGATGGACACAATCTTCATTCCATGCGGAAACTACGGAAGAATAATGAATTTAGTGCATTTCTCACAAAATGTCGCGTCAACTAGAGAAGGTGGTGTTTGGCGACGTCGAAATCACTTGAAACTGGCAAACCAACTATGCCAGCCATTGCCCGGGTCCCTCAACTCGCTCATCTTGCCCTTCGGTTCCTAGAACCGGTATGAACCGCAACAGCAAAGAATGATGCTTCTGGCTGGGCCAAAGCACCGGCGGTTTTGTGGAAGGGAAAGAGCGGAGTGAAAAAAGTGGAGAAAAGGAAGAGGAGGACCAAAAGACGCGCATTCTGCATGCGCCTCGGTGAGTTTGACGTCACGACTCCCGCTCGCGAGCAGCCATCACACGCAGAAAATTCTTCGAAAATGCAACCAACTGTTTGAAAATACGGGAAATAAACTCCTTTTGTTAGAACAGTGGCATCTTCCATGTCGAATTTCGAAGTCTCATCAGGTTTTCCAATTTTCACTCGGTATTCCTTTTAAAAATATGTCGAAGAAAGTTTGTTTGTAGAAACAATTGCGTCTACCGAAAGGGATTCCGCTGCTTTCCTCCTTTTTTCCTGTGTTTGTTCAGCATTTTTTTTTAACGAGTTCGTGCTTGTCTACTCGCAGTCACATGTGCCGAGTCAGTTCAGCCAAGATTCTCGTAGACAGAGGAGGTGGTGACGACCGTGAACGAAATGGCAACCTCAAGACCGTCAGCATCACGGGCACTCGCGAGCAGATCCACATGGCCATCACCATGATTGACGAGAAGTTGGCCGAAGATGAGGCCTACCAGCAGAGTGTGGTGTTCGCATCTGTGGGCCAGAAGGCACTCTACCGCAGCCGTCCCATGGCCATCAAGGCTAGCGCATCGCCATTGTCTAAGGTAGGGACTAGGATGGCGGATACCTGGGAATTGGGTATGTGTTAGCGGCCTAAAGTAAGCACCAATGTGTTACATTTGGACGAAACAACACCTATAACAGGTCCAAACAACTGTTTCCAAATTGCGGCAGCCAATTTTTGTGGTGGCAGTAGGCCATAGCACTCGAAAAGGACAGTTTAGTGGGTTAGTTGGTCTACCAGCGTCCCAACTAATTTTATCACAGAAAAATCGCACACTAGCACAAAACACTAACGTATAGGGACCTCATCTGTTCGTGTTTTCTTCTTGCAAGTGTGTTAATTTTTCCGCTAAGTTATAGAAATTAATGTAGTGTCAACTAGAAGCACTGACTGGCAGAAGATGCTTATTTTCTGCATGGTACTTTGCTGGTTTCAGAGGGGTACACTGTTCAGTAAGATCCGCGAAGGGCAGTCCGCACAAAAGTAGCCCTCACTCCTGGAATTGTAGCAGGTTTGGTACTGTTGTAGAGTATAAATGCGTAGTAGTGTGTAGCCTGAAGTGGCACACTGCGTAGCCAAACTCTCCTTGCTTGAAAAGAGAGTGCACCCTGGACCCCTAAAAATCTTGTATACCAGAAGGCCATTATTGAAATGCCATGGGGTGTCTCAGGCTGAGCCATTTGTTAAAAAAAAATGAAGAAACGCAGTGAACACTCTGCATATTGTCTATCCAATTGTAGTAGCTACTTTCAACGGTACTGGTGACAACAGTACACAGTTTTAGCTCACTGCTTCCTACCTCCCCCTTCATTGTTACGGCATGCGCAAGTACAGCTGCACATAGTCGGCCACTTCGCTTTGAGCAAGTGATCGAACCACTCCGAAGTTAGCCGATCGGAGTGCTGAGCAAATTTGTAGGTACAAAACAGCACCGAGGGATTCGGCCTCCACAAACCTGGAGTAATTTCTGGCTGGAAGCAACCCAGTGGCATGGCCTCTGAATGATGAATTCATTCACTGCAACCATTGTGCTGCATCTCTGCGATCTGTCCAGCTGTGACGAGCATGGGGGGACCAATAGTCGAACAGATGACCGAAACAAAACAAGTGGACATTGCAGCACTGCCTATACTTCGTTTCATATACATAGATATCAACACTGTGGAAGGAGGCTAGTGAGACTTAGTGAAGTAGATGTGTTCATGCCAGGAAATACTTGACCCATCTTTAGCACCCGCCGTACAAATTTTTTGAGTTTTACGCTTAGTAAGAAATTGGAACACTGTTCTACAGCTGTGAACATGTTGTACTACATCTCTTGGTGCTTTGTTGCATTCAGTTCATTGTTTTTCCTTGAGAGCATCGCAATGCATGGACACGCTTGCCCTTGCTCTGCTTGCTCGAGCACTTACAGTGACAAAACACAACTATGAGACACGTGGAGTTATACATTTTGCTGTCCGACTGTCTTGCGTAGCCTCTGCAGTATTGACCACTATGTATGGTACAGAGTAAGCGAGTCCTGGCGGGCTTGAATCCATACAGTGACGTGCTGTGCAACTTTTAAGTTTGTCTCCAATACCTACATCTACTTCAATTTCATGCCTAGACACTTCGACAGTCAGTATTTCGGATGACATTGCGCTATTCGTGAACGCCACTCTTAATTTTTCTGTTCTTTAGGCGTATTTTGAGCTCCTGATGCATGCTGCAGCTGTGGAGCGTGCAGCTAAATACAGCAATTTCTTCGCTTACTGGTCATGACTGAGTGGGAAACCGTAAGCATAGCACAAAACAGGGAACATTACACCGAGGCAGTCTTAATACAGTAGATGCTCATTAAAGGGAACCTGAAGGTACTGGGAAAATAAGGTTCCATTTAACAAGAGTTCCACTTACTGAGAGATGGAACAGGGGTGAAGTATACAGGTATAAAACCAGTAATCTCGGAGGCAGTTGTTTCATTCAAGCAGCAGTTCTATTTTCACAGATTTTCATTTAGTGAGAAGCTACTGTATATCAAATGTATGTATAGTAATGAACAGCTACAGTGAACGTTCCCGGGTCATTTATGATGAAATTAACTACTTTCTACAATTTTCCAATGCCAGACTACCAGTTGCAACTGTTGGATCAGGCTGCTGGGTGTCTGTGCAGTAGCGCAAAATACCTGAATAACGAAGACAATTTGAGTCCACATGAGACTCGGCATGCTGTTAAAAAAATAGAGCCAGTTTTGTGGCCTTCTTCATACCGCATGCCTCAAGCAGTTGTCTTCTACATCTTTTTCACTCTTCCAAAGATAAGAATGCGCCAGCAAGCGAACACTTGCGAGTGAGATGCCTTCCGCACGCACAGCAACGCTGCTGGAGAGAGGAGAGGAAGGGTCGATTGTGCATCTCCTGATTTACCCAGTACAGCAGAGTACAAGGTGGCCCCCCTAGTTCTTTCTTGCAGATAATCTTTGATGGGCGACAAAGGTTGGTGGCTTCCAGCTTTCAAAAAGCCAACTCCCACCACTTGTTGCACGCATTCGCATCATGAAGGATGGCGACTACGGTAAATAATGCATTGGGAGAAAACTGTGCACCTGTCTCGTGTTAAACAAGGGCCACTTATTGAGTGAAGCGAGCCGACGCAACCAGCAGCTGAAAAGAGATGAAGAGGGCGATACCATTTGCCTTTCCTTTATTTTTATACGACTGGGCTTATGACGATTATCAATTTATTGCGACATTGCAAATAGAGTGGCTGCCAATGGTTGCCTAGAATGGGTATGCTTAGGATTGTGCGAATAGTCGTATATTTTAGGTTTGGAGCGAATAGTGATTTGCCTGAATTATTTAGAATTGTATAGGTATACTGCATATTAAGAAGAAAAGTGAGCATATTTGCCATCACCCAACTATGGTGTACGATCGAAACCGAAAACTGAAACAAGGCTTGTTTATGTCATTCTCTTCAGTAGAATTGGAACATTGAATAGTGGCAGGATTTGATTTTCGGTAGAATGAAGTGTCAGCCTGTCAAATATGTCACGCTTTGAAATTGACTATGCTTAGAGCATAGCAGCCAGTATAACTAGCCTCTAAACTTTAAAAACGATGTTTTAATGTGAGAATAAGATGTTCAATTAACCTTGAAGTGGGGAACAAACTACACCTAGAAACAAGACAAAAGAAAAAAAAGAAATGAACTTGTTTCTTCATGCGTCTTATTTCTAGGCATAGTACGTTTTACCAACTGGCCCTTAACACAGGCTGTTTGAAGTGGGGTTTCACAGCAGTGCGGATCTTCAATTGATAGGTCTATTCTTGGTACAGCACTTCTGTACTGCGGTAAAACCACCTTTACAGTAGGGTACCTGCAGATTGGCGTACACTTGTTCATTCACTTCGAATATTTCAAAACTTCCAATAAATTGAATTCAAATCGAAGCTAATTGAAATGCTCTAGTGCTTGTTCAAATATTTCAAAATTCAAAGTGCTTGAATAGCACTTTGAATTTGATGGCGATTGTTCCAAAAGTAGTTTCGACTATGTTTGCATGGCTGTTGTAGCTATCACACGAGTGTCATTAGGGCACAATAATTTGTAGAACTGCCTACATTTTATTTTTCTTACATTTTCCTTCCAACATTTGAAAGGACGAAAAGGAGCCAGACTACGTACAAGAGGAGTTGGTCGCCACATCCGCCGATGGCTACATTGAGGTCTACATTTCATCACTGGAGAACCCCGGCTGCTTTTGGGTGCAGCTGGTTGGCACGCAGTCCATCGACCTGGACAAGCTCGTCGAAGACATGACCAATTACTACTCCCACGAGCCGAACCAGGAGAGCCATGCCCTCACCTCGGTTGCCATCGGCGAAATCGTGGCGTCCCCCTTCACGCAGGACAAGTGCTGGTACCGGGTGCGCGTCGTCGCTGTGGAGGAGAGCGACTACTCACCGGACGAAACCATGATCAAGGTCCACTATGTCGACTTTGGCGAGAAGGGCCAGTACAAGACCAAAGAACTCTGCACGCTGCGGGACGAGTATCGATACCTTCCCCTGCAAGCCATAGAATGCTCTCTGGCTGGGGTCCAGCCGCGCGATGGAACCCAGTGGACGGAAGAGGCGTCCGACCTGTTCGAGACACTGTCGCACGCTGCACAGTGGAAAGTGATAATGGCAAAGGTTGTGAGCAAGACCAAGAAAGAAGACGGCCTTCCTGGATTTAAATACTCAGTTGAGCTGGTTGACACCAACACCAAGGAAGACTTGAATGTAGCTGCAGAACTGATTTCTCAGGGACACGCTGTGGAGGCGATCTGAAGGCACAAGTCCGACACCTGTCTCTTCCAGTTTTGGTGCGCTCAATTTGGTGTTTCGGGTGACTGCATCATTCTCTCTGTCGTTAAAGTCCTGTTTGTAGATAGCGACATGAAATAACATGGCATGATTCGGATAGTAATTTGTGATCTAGCTATGCTGATAATCGTGCTTACGCGAGATTGTTAGGAACATGCTTTTCAGCCTGTTCCCAAGTGCACACAGCTGTTTGCTTAATTGAAATACCATCCTATTCCATGCTAGCCAAGGCAGTGGTGCTAAAATTGCTATTTTTTTAATGTGCACATGATTGTCAATGTGAGCCAGTTGTAGTACGTTCTAAATGGAGAGAAAATATTGGGGTTCTGAACAGCTGTGTGCTTTGTTTGTTTTTCTCATCTTTGATGACCTCCATATTGAATTAACTTACGTGACTTTTCTCACGGCCAGTTGTTGGGCTTGATTTGTTTTTTGTTGTTATGAAACGGGACTGCAGCAAATTAAACGATCACAGCGTTGTTTCTTGTTGGTTGCTTTAGGGTGTAAGAAATGTACGAACACTGTTGTAGAGCCAGTTGCAACCTGCAAGTTCGTCAACATTATAAACGAACCTTCGTAGTAAGGTTAGCTTGATGTTCAATAAACACGCACAGTGGATAAGCAATATGTAGTTCAGCCGCTAATACGACATGTTGGTGTAGGCTAGTGTGCACACAACATAAGGAGCTTATTTTTTTTCAAGTGGTGTCCACATGTCATACAAATTCAGCTCGCTCTTTTCCAGTTAATGGTCCATACGCTATGCAGAAGTGTTGCACGCATCGATTTTCCCACTGCCATTTCTTTCATTCGAACATGTGCTATGGAACTTTTGAAACTGGCTGTCTCAGCATATTTTGGAGTTTGCTACTCATCAGTTTAAACTCTGAATGCATATTAAGGTAGTGATGCTCAATGGAGAATACTGGTAACATGTTTCGCGCTACATATTTGTCAAAGCATAATTGTGATGCAAAGTGGGATGCGGTTTCAGGTTATTTGAGCGACGTGTCATTCAAGACACAGAAAACGCACATATTTCATCTGTTCTGAAATAAGGTTTTGCAAAACTTTTCTCGCCAGACACTAGCTGTATATGCTTGTGCTCCGATGCTCATTTTCCGCAATTTATTACCACCTCAATGACACCTTATAAAAAACGCTTTCTTTTAAACCATTTGAAATTTAGTAGCGGTTGTTGCGAAGATTCTGCGAGCACATAACTAGTATAAATGTCGGCAATAAATTAAGATTCAACCGCTTTATTGTTGTTGTGTAGTTTTATTCTGCAGTTGCTTGTGTACGATTTGCAGTACAGCTGCCCAATTTTCATATGTCACTTTTGCATAACATTCTTTTATTCTGCAGTTGTGTTACTAAAGAGCACTTGCTTTTCTGTGGCATGTTTCATGCGCTGCACACACTTGCAGGTTGAATTTTGGGAGCTAGTATTACAGTGAGATCTGTTACGAGATCACAACTAGGGTTTCGTAGCGCCGTAGTTGTCTGCCGGTGTGCGTAACCACATCACGCAAAATTAGAAAAAAAAGCTAGTACCGATGACACAGCGGGGCTCGAAACCTGGGGATGTTGGGTGCCAGCCCAATAGTATCCTACCACTGAGCCACGCTGGTGCTTGGGACTTGTTGGCAAACTTGCCTTAGGCAGGCTTGATGTCGGGAAAGCAATCGCGATAATGCGACTTAATAGCGTTTTAAAACAGCACTAGAACAACCAGTCATCGCACAATGCGAATAGCGTAACGAGTAGGTCGTCCAATGCTCCAACCCATTACAAAAGCTTGTTCTTGTTCCCCTATTAACTGTGGCGCATACTCACTTCAGCCATCATTCCTCATCGTCGTCAGCCATTGCATGGACAACAACTAAGGCACACAATTCCTTGCAAGTGTTTAGCGGACAGAAGAATGACGAAAAATAGCATAGCGAATGCTGGCCTACTGCCCTAGTGGGAATCAAGCAAGTGTGCTTGCAGAGGTTACCCAAAGAGTATTCATGAAAGGCTCTGAAAGGCCGCTCTGCTAGCTTTCCCTGCGACTGTGCTGTGCCTTCCACGCAGACTTGGCGTTTTTTTCATGGTCTGCTTTTTATAGTTTATCTAAAAGACAAGTGGAAATTTTTTTTTTTTTTTTTGAGGAAATCATGTGTTTTGGACTGTGTCATAGCACTCTCTTCTAATGCTATATATTAAATGTTTGCTGGCCCTAGCTGAAGCCAATTGCATAAATGCGAAACATTATTGTCTTAAGCTTTTGCAACAATGGACAGTGGAAAGATTCATAAAATTTTTTAGTGCATACAGTCAACTCTCGTTAATTGAAACTTGAAGGGACACCTCTGAATTTTGTTTGAATTATCAAAAAGTTTGATTGACCAAAAGTTTTCTGATAGGTGACACCACACGTTACGCTTAGGCATTGGTATTATTAGGTTTAAAAATTAAACTGTTATTAAGCCTTCATTGCACAGAGTGAACATGAAGCAGAGGTGTGAATTTCACTAGTTTATTGGCCATTTACTGCTGACGAGACCTTTTAAAGAAACCGTGAATTGCCAACTGCTTCTTTGCTATAGATATGTGCCTCCATCACAAAGCTCTCTATACGACTTGAGAAGCATCACCGTTTACCAAACGTGTGCTTCATTTGTTTACTTGCAAAGCCTTTTTCCTTGAAGGCCTCATGTGTTTTTCATTTTTAGACTGGTAGGATTATATAAGCACACAAATTTTAAAAGGTAGTGGGAAAGCAACTGATAATTTCTGGTATGGACCTGCAAAAATTATTAATAAATTATGAAGTTTGATTTAAGAGGCTTTTAAATACATTGAAAGAATAGAGGGTCAACCAAAAAATTGAATTTTGTTTGAATTAACCAAAAGTTTGAATTATCAGAGTTCGATTTATCATGAGTATACTGTACTTGTTACTTCTTAAACAAATCTTGACTCATTACCTAAAGTAGGTCAATTATATGCATGAAATAGTGCATCGAAGCAGTCTTGTACCAAATAAAATAAACGTGCTATTGCAGATTCATATTACTCTATTTGGAAGGCATATTTTATTTGTGCCTCAAGCAACTAAGGTTACATATTGGCATTTCAAAGAGCATCGTGAAACATTTTTAATCCATCCTCGGCGTAGTCATTTGTGTTTGCACTTTTTCAAAAGGAGAAACCTTTTTTTCTCTGTGGAAGACTAAAACATCCATGTCATTTTTTTTTCCTGGTGTGCCGTTTTGTTTCATCCCATCTTTTCATGCTTTAGCTGCAAAAGACGTGCAGATTAAGGGCTTTCATGCGAACTCTCCGCACTTCCAACAAAATGGTGAACTCTACTTGTTATTCGTGTGGTGATTTCTATTTAAATGGCATTAAAGGTATCCCACTCTACGCTGCATGACTGTTGCTTCGTCCTGCTGCAGTGCTTACAGCCTACTGCAGTCTAACATGAAGTCCTGTATTCGACTGTCTGCTGCTGTGGCCACACTTCTGCATGGGCGAGATGAAAATGCCCAGTGTAAAGAGCCCCTCATCAGGTAGGGCTTTTCCAACTAGCAGGGCATGCAGATTGCACGAAAGCAATGTTGTCTGCTAATTCACATGCATGGTGTGAAAATGGTCGAAATTTAATTGTGAAGGCTGTGTGCCCTTTTCTTCACATGCCACTCTACCAAAGGAAAATGGAAAAAATTAGGGGACCCTAAAGCTTCACCTTTAGGGTCCCAATACCACAGAGCCATTATAATAAATTCACGTTCTGACGCCCGTTGGCAAGGACACCTGGCTACGCATTATTAAGGCAATACTTCATGTTGGATTGTGAAGCATGTATACAAGAAGCATAAAAGCTACTCTTACTGCATTTCCAAGCAAAGGGAGTTTTTTTTTTTTTTTTTTTCACTGTTTTCACAAGGAGAGGCATGGTAGTGTGGTAGAACATCTGCTTGCTGCAACAATGACCCATGTTCGATACCCACTCGGACCCCCAACAACCCTGCTTTGGTCCCCTTTCTGCTCCAGGATCTTTTTTTAACATTTTATTTTATTTGAATCATTCTCGATTTTTCAGTCATGCATAAGATAACTTTTTGCTCACAACCAACGACGTTGATATTAGAACTTCTGCTTAACGAACTCTTTAACGCTATCCCGGTAAAATAGTATAAACATACACCTATGTAACAGGCGTATGTTTGAGAGAAAAGACGAAAATGATTGCTTGATATGTGGGCGTTTAGCGTCCCAAAACCACCATATGGTTACGAGGGACTCCGTAGTGGACGGCTCCGAAAACTTTGATCACAAGGGGCTCTTTAGCGCCCACCCAAATCTGAGCACATGGGCCTACAGCATTTTAGCCTCAACCGGAAAGGACAAAAATACATAGTGGAGAAAAATAAGGACTTTTTGCCATAGGGGCAGAGAACTGGGCTGTGAGTTTGTACTTTTTTTTTGTAATAGATACATTTGAAGTAGACAAGGCATCAGGCCAACAAAAATGAAAAAGCAAGAAAAGGCTTTATTTTTTGACTTGCCTGTTGGCACAAGTCGCTGCCTTGTCGTACATCCCCCCTCCATATGTTGTCCGTCACCCAGCTTGTAGTTGTGAAAGATTCCACAATTTTATTTGAACTGTCAGTACCTTCATTGCTAGAGTTTAGCATAAAAACACACAATTGAAGAATAGAACACCATGGTCAAATGCATTAAAATACACATGCTGGTATTAATGTGCCCTCAAACCACATTATGGCAAAGTTGCATCTTGCAGCAAAATAAGTTTGTTATATGCGAAAATTTGTTATATTCGGGTAGGTTATATGAAGGTATTACCCCCGAATGCAGAGACGTTACTTGACTCGTACTTGACGAGTTCTTGACTCAAGACAGTCTTGCCGGTCACCATAAATCGTTCTCGAACTTGCGGACGACTTGAAGCCGACTTGGCTCTGTCGAAGTCAAGACAGGTTTCAAGTCAGTTGCGGGGCTAGCTTAAAAGCGACTTCATGAGTTATTCCAACATGGCCACCTCTCGAATGGTTGTCGCGCGGAGGGTGGCGGCTTTTGAGTTTGCTTGCCTCGCCATAAGCGTAGCATTTTCTGAGGCACACTGCCTGCCGAAGATTCTTGGACCCGCTTTACGTGACCAAGGAAATGCGATGGAGTTGTACGACGAGGTACAATTCCATGCTCGATACAGATTCATGAAGAACGCCGTGCGGCAGCTGCTGGGTATGTTGCTGCTCCGTGAAAGTGGGGACAACCGAGGACAGCCTGTACCTCCAGTGTTACAGCTACTGATGGCTCTCGGGTTTTACGGCGCTGGCACATTCCAAACAGTCACCGGGAATCTCATCCGCATTCCGTAGTCGACAGTTTGCCGTGCAGTAGGAAAAGTTATGCTACTCATCGCAAAGTACCTGTACGCAATGCTGGTGCGCTTTCCGCAGCCGGCAGCACTTTCTACAGTTATGCGGGACTTTTATGAAGTGGCCGAGTTCCCTGGTGTTACAGGCTGTGTCGACTACACACATGTGCATATTAATAGCTTCGGTGGGAAAGACGCCGAAGTGTTCCGTAACCGCAAGGGCCATTTTTGTTTTTCTTAAACACGACGACAATTTCCGCCTCTTTCGGTACAAAATTGACTGGGCGCTGTGTCTGTGTGCCTTGTCTATCCTTTCGTCCCGTCTTGGGTGCTGTTTCTCACTCAGAAAGGCGTCGCTTGAAGCAGAACGCTTTGTAAAATTTCACACACATAAAAAACAGGTGCCCCTATCACGGGTTTTTTTATCCACTTCACCATCATGCAGCGATACACTGCTGCACCCCGCGAGACAGAATTCTGCTGAGGGTAATGTCCTGATTCCCTCTTTTTTTCTTGTAGTATGACCTAAAAAATCGAGACTCAAATAAAATAGTTGATAAAAGATTACAGGTTCGAATAAAGATCGAACCTGGGTCATTTGCGTGGCAAGCAGCTGTCCTATCACATAGCCAAGAGTCCGCTTGGAAATGCAGCGAAAAGAATTTCCTCTGCTTAGGAATGCAGTGAAAGTAACTTGCGCTTTACGCACGTGCCTGTATGTGTGGTTCACAATAGAAAATGTGATATCACCACAATAATGCATGGTATAAGCATATATTGCCAGCAGGCACCAGAACATGGGACTATCATAATGACTTCAAGGTTTAAGGCAGGCCACTTATTACAGAAGGCACACACACTGTTGCGCTTATTTCATTTAGGACCACGTAGTGGGGCATAGCAAGTTTGAGAACATTTTATGTGCATAATTGCTCCTGGTTCAAAGCATGTTACCCATTACACAGAATATTCTGTGGCTTTTTCTCATATGGCTGCATATGCGAAAAATCTACTTTCAGCTTAATCGATTAAACTATAGTAATCCACAATGTAAACATTTTAACATTATACTATAAAAAGTATGCACTAAGTGGTTGAAGTATGCATTAGGTACAGGATAACTCTATGGCATTGAACTTTTCAGGGCGAAGCTTAAGAGCCCCTCGATTTTTCAAGTGCATCATCTAGTATACCTTCATCAGCTGTGCTCAGTTGAACATCAGATAAGAGCAAAACAAAAAGATAATGTTTTAGCAGGCATCATAACACACAGCAACACATTAGACCCTCCATGGCTAAATCACTCTGTACTGTTTACGATAAGGGCCAGAGTATTCAACTTGCCAGCAATGTTATGCTCAATGTGTTACATCAAGCACTGCTTCATAATGTGCACACTTAATCACATAAGCTTGCCAATACTTATACACTCGCCGACCGATTTTTCGGACCTGGCGGGGACCGAAAAAAAAGTACGAAAAATCGAACAGTCCGAAAAATTCGTTTTCGCCAAAAATCTGAAGTTTATTGCATCAGGCAGGTTTAAAAAAGTCCTTGATGCTGCCTTGCCTCAAACTACGCTTGGAGGCAATTTGGTTTGCCCGTATTTGCGCCAAGGTGACATCGTCGCCGTAAACGCTCGACAAAATTGTCACCGCGTTGGCGATCTCCGCCGCCGACGGCTGCGGGCGGTCGTCGTTCTCATCCGACGACAACGACGGCCGCCATCCGGCGTCGACCGTCATCCAGCGACATCTAGCTGCGAACGTCCACTCTCTATTAGCTTGATTATGGCAGCTTTCTTCTCCATCGTCAGGGTCGTATACTTCCCACGCTTCTTCACACCACCTGGCTCCCGCGACGGCACAGATAGCGGAGCCATGGCACCGAGAACACAAAATTCGATGCCGCAGATAGCCGCTGCGAAGCACACAACGTCTCGACGCTACGCGACACAACACGTGCAGAATGGCGACTGAAAAAAGCTGCAACGACAATAAAAGAATCCTTCTTTCGCCTCCTCCCCGTGCGATGTGATGACGATAGTGCTGACCGAAGACGAAAAAACGGCGTCCATTACCGCGTCTTTTAAAAAGCAAACACGGCCTCCGAAACTTAAAACATGGCGTGCGCATTCCAATCTCGGAGGCAGGAAAGGCATCTGAAGACCAAGCTTGGCCAAGCCGACAGAAAATCCAACATGGCGGCGTTCACAATGGCTTGGAGCGTGGCACAAAACGAGCGATTTAGTCCGAAAAATCGAACTTTCAGGGGCAAATTCGCCCGAAAAATCGGTCGAAACAATGCATTAGCTCTATGGAATCCTTGACGGTGCATTTATGAAGTCCGGAATATCCAACAAGTCCGAATTTTTGGAGTCCGGAAAATCGGTCGGCGACTGTAACTATTGAAGTTTCACATCCCAAAAAAGCACGGTATCATAAGCGATGCTGTTCTAGGCAGCGCCAGAAATTTTAGCCCGCCCTGGGGGGTGTAGTGGCTAAGGCACCCTACTGCCGATTCACAATTTCCGGCATCGAATCCCCGCTGTGGCAGCCACATATTTCATGGAGGCGAAAATGCTTGAGGCCTGTGTGCGTAGATATACGTGCACATTAGGGAATCCCAAGTGGTCGAAATTTCCAGAGCCCTCAATCATATGATGGTTTCGAACAACAACAATTAGCTCCGAAAACTTTTACCATCTGGCAAGCCAAACAGTATTGCAGAAAGGGGCTTGGCAAACAGCATAGATCTGAGCTTTAGCTGTGCCCTGCTGAATTTAGGTTTAGACTCCAGCTCACCAACTTAGTTCACTAAATGAACCGACTACATGTTAGCTTTTCATCCGTCCTTTTGCGCATGCTGCAGTCATTTCCATTGCCCAAGAAAGCAGTTTATAGCATGTGGGAAAGTTATTTTTGTCTTGGTGTAAAAGGTGCCTTAGCATACAACAACAAGATTTCTTAGAGGTTTCCAACAGATGTTGAGAGAGTTGTGTGCAACGATGGTCAACAAAATTGACCAGCCACTTGATGACATGCCGTGCTTGTTGTTGTATCCCAGTTGCGCTAGTCTCCCTATACTCTATAAATTTTGTAGCATTGTATTCATCAAATCTTCAATATGCACAACAAAGAGGACGGCAAGTGCACTTTGACAGCGATGTAGGTTTTTAATTTGCTTGTTTGTAGGAGTGAACGCAGCGCTACTCTAGAAGCAGATGGGGCAATGAAAGGCATCACGCTGGTACTTCACTCCAGCGATGACATTCTGATGAAGGCTAGTTCAGAATCTTAGAGCGCCGAATAGTACGAACGAGTAAGCCAAGACATCAGATGTTCCGATTCATGGAGTTGGTTCTGGTAACCGATACCGACCACTCTCTGCTGAAGCGTATGCCCGCAGTCCTTCAAAGAAAGCCACAAAAAGCTCTCAAGCACTTGTTCCCGTGACTAATGAAGCATGTGATGTGGATGTTTCTAAAGCAGCGAGGCATAAAAAAAAAAGTAAAACAAGAGTGTTGGAGAAGGAAGCTATCGCAAATATACAAGCTTCTGAAAAAATTGCATGCGGCTCTGCAAGTGGCGCTTTCCCCACACACTTACTCCCGTTCATAATTCGATGATGAGCATAGTCACACGAGCTACACAAGAGCATGCTTAAAAAACTCCCAAGCATTTCCCCCGACGGTGAACATGGTTAAGTGCGAATACACGGGGTGATGCTATGAGGGGTATTTATTAATTCGCACTATTATATTTATTAATCACACTATGGTGCCTTTATGGTGTAATGGTTCCTGGGAATCGCAATTTGATCACACGGGGGAGTTTACGTTAACTCACTGGCGAATGCCAACGGATTTTAACTTTACTCCCCCTCACGACCCGCTCTCGATGGGAGACAGAGAGAAGGCGGACGCGCGAGAGAGAGGGGTGCGCGCGCAGCTGCAGCGAGCGAGGAGAGCGAAGGAGCGAGCGAAGGGGGAGGGGGTATAAGGCGCGTTACTGACACCGATATCAGCGTCGCGTCCGTGGCTTATTCGGTAGAGCGTCGCGCTGCGGCCCGCCAAGTCCTCTGTTTTTTAAAGATGGAGAGAAGACTGCGGACGCCGCCGACGGCGGTGGATGGTTTGGGGTCGCTTATAAAGTGTATTCACACTTAAAAGAGAAAAGCCCTGTTTTGAGCAGTTTTCACCAAAATTGGCACCGGATCAACAGTGTCAGGTGACCGGATTCCTGCTCCCTATTTTGACAGACTTAAAATAGTGTTGATGCCCCACATTTTGCTTATTCGTCACTGTTTGAGAAACCTGGCTTGATGCGCATTTGGATGAGTAAAAACTGACTGAGAACTAAAAAAAATAAGTCATTGATTAGAATCTTCCCAATTGAAGAGTGAACGTGCACCGAGAGTGCACAGTACGTGGGCGCCTAACGTTTTGCTTCCATAGAAATGCGAGCACCTTTGCCAGAATTCAATCCTGCAAACTTCGAGTCAGCGCAGCCACAAGACCACCACGGCGAGTCCTTGCAGTTGTATATATGCAAGGGTGACAGGTTAATTTTATATAAGCAGTGAAAACTGCTGCTCGCTGTTCAGAAACTAATATATGAAAGGTATCGATTTAAATCGCTATTTTCCCTTTTGGCACCATTTAAGTGGGTCTCTAGACTTCCTATTTCCACAGTGCCATGCTTAAAATAGAAAGCCAGTAGGGGTTCACTTTTTTTTTCTTTAACAATAATGCGAAAGACAGTAAAGCAAAAAATTAAACAGGCTTTATTATCATGCGAATCATTTTGTTCATTCGAAACAACGCAATAAATATGCAGCAGCAATTAGAAACCCTTGCCTGTCATATTCTGGAAGTGTATAAAAGGTATCAGAAACGGGCAGAGGGGAAATGCCTGTCGATGGCACCCACGTAAAACGAAAAAGCTAAAACACTTCCGCCTGAATTTCTTCTGCAGTTGACAACATAGAGAACATCTAAAACAGTGTCGCTCGGAACGTCACAGAACAAGGTTAGGCGGCACTCGACGGAAGGAAAGCTTGTGCACGTCAACATCCTTACTGAACATGCAGAAACTGCAAAAAGGCAAACCTTTACATAACGGTTCTCGGAAATGTGGCACGCACTACACAAAAAAACAACCAAAAACAGATCTTCAACAAGCAGGAATAACATGGCGGTTACGTATAAAAATCTTGTTCCGCTGCACTTTGTTAAAGTAGCCAGGAGCCAGGGGCACAACGAACACGAAATATAATCTGCATGGTGCGGTGTGTAATTCTTGCATATCTATAAAATAAAGACAGAAACAAACAAAATATCTCGAAAAACAATACTGGCACTAGCACTTCGATCACGGACGCACGCACCTCTCATTGCATTGAGGGCAGCATGGAACAAAAAAATCACATCGCGAACCTACCATGTCCTTCATTCCGACAGTCGGATGCCAGACGCCAGCTCCACCTGTCAAACGCTGAATGGGTGACGCTTGAACGCGAGCAGCGTTCCTTTACCAGTTTGACGCACTAATGCAAAGATATTACACTGCATTAAAAAAATGAAAAACAAACAGGAGGATGTACACAATATATCTATCTGGCTTTAAAAAGTTTCCACATAAAATACTAAATAATATGCTACAACCCAGAAACGGGAGGTGCATGCGAACTCGATGAAACGCGGAGCAAAGAACAGTTTTTTCACTAACACGTGGCACAGGGGGACACACCACAGGACTCGACGTACGAAGCAGGAGCAGTGGGACGATAACTGCCGCTCAGTGTGAGACAGGTGAAGTCTAATCATACGAAAGGAAGCGAACGCGTGGGACATTGCGGAAACGATGGATCGGCAGGCGCGGAGAATTCGAACGTACAACAATCGTAATAAAACTCCATGCGCTTGTCTAAGAAACACTAAAAATGAAAACGTGCATGACTCGAATGTGCGCACTGCATCACCTGAACGCTGCGCAGGAGTTTTTTCCCCTCGCAGATTGACATGGCTCACAGAAACAACGAAACAAATGATAGAATGTTGCATGGATGGAGACTGTAGCGTGGATTGTGAAAAAAACAGTCCTATGTGTGTGTTTGCATATGGGCCACAAGAGTCTCGTACACAGCACTCGTATGTGACACTGAAGAAGGCAAGGGAAAAAAAGAAAGCACGAGTCACGCTTGCAACACCGTTGGTGCGCGTCCATGTTTTGTGTACAAAGACTCAACGTGTAGCACTCTCGCTGGCACCGCTTAGCGCACGTGCTCCTGCATTTTTGGGCGCTGGTCGGGAAACTGGCAATGGAGTTTCACGTGGGCGGCGCACGAGATCTGCGACTGCGGTGGACTCACAAGGCGCACGACTTGAAAAGCAGTGGCGATCTCCACGTAGCAAACGTGGAAGGATGTGTGTGGGTACACTTTGCTGAAACAAAAGGACTGAGCACTGGAGAGGTCATTTGCCTTTCAGGTCCGCTAGAATCCATGTGTAGAGTTTCTTGAACACAATGTCCACACGCTCGTAATTTACACTGTTGATGCCGTCCTTCCTGTAGCGTAGCTTCCCTTTGTATAGAAGCTTGTACCTGAAAGACAGAGGAGGCAATTGATGTCAAAGCACACTCACACGTGATTAGCCACAAGGCAATTTTTTTCCCTGAACACATAGTATCGCTACAAGGATCCACTGGTATGAAGATACGAGGGCGATTTGGTGAAATGAAGTTACACAATGAATATCATTAGTTTCAATAGCCGTCACAACGGCACACCCAAAAACATATGAAAAGATCTATAACCTCGAGCTCATGAGGGAAGCATGATGACAGTTCACGTATATGCAGACAGAACGTTCTGTATACTAGTACAGTGTAATCTAGATAATCAAGAGTATTTTGATTCAAACTGACATAATTCCACCTGTGCAAATGGTCCCAGCAAAACTATCTACAATACTTGCAAATTGAAGTGCGAGAATTTAGGGCAATGTAATGCATCTATTTTAGTTTCCAGAGTCATATTAAAGTGATTTGAGATCAAAAATTAGATTACAGGCAACATTACCATTAAAGACCAGATCTGCAGAGACATGACACGGTCAACATGAGCGATCACTCATGGCAACTATCACCAAAAATAAATGATACAGTGTTTTATTCACGAGTACTGTACTTGTGGAAGAAAAAAAAAAGACAGCTGCCATGCTGCTTCAAGTGCACGAAAAGGTCTCCGAGTATGACCACGTGCATTTCAAAACAACGCATGGATCAAAACTTAAGTAAAGCAATACACACTTGTCAGTCTTGAACAAAGGAGTTGGTAAACTGCAATTCTCTTAAATTTTGTATTGCTGGGTTTGACTGTGCAACCAGATGGGCACCAAATGCAACACTACAAGGATACTCGTGCGTAACCACACTCGATTCTGGATGTATCTAAGTCTAAGGAGATCGTGAAATAGTTCGATGCATCGAGAATTCAAAATACAAAATATGCGCACTCAAGTCCTAAATTGAAGCATTTCACGCCTCTGAAACTTATGAGAGCTAACATAACGATTCGCTTACAGTATAATGAAAAACAAGGTGCGAACTGCAAGTTACCGCACTTTGTTTTGCATGAAAATAGTCCGTAAACTTGCCTTGCTTCTTGCACGCCGTCAAGTTCCAGTCGTCCTCATTATCACTTAAGCTTTTCAAATAAGCGAATTTAGATCCTTCGGCGACAACGTTGATTGACACAGAATGCCGATGCAAGCTTTCAAGCGCAGCAAAAGGTTGGTTAGTTGCGGCAGCGAAGGCGTTGGCACATTCGTAACCGCACGGCTACACTTCCGCGACACGGGCAAGGGCAGCCAAAATTTCAGCATTGATGCAGTCAGAAACTGCTATGTCGTCATCTGTACCAATGAAGTTGCTCACTGTCCGAGATGGTGTCCGGAAAGGCTGACAAGTCGCAGAATTCACCGAGGCACCGTACGCCGTTGTCGGCGGTCATGACGCGCCCGATATCACGTGGCCCGCAAGGAACATTCATGACTGTTTTACTTGACATCGCTCCAAGCGCCAGTCAATTTTTATCACTACGTGCGGATAAACGTTCAGTTCAACTCCCGACTGAGAATTTATCAAGTACAAGTTAAGAAGCACACAAGACCATAAGGCTCAAAAGGCAATGTCAAGTTCGTCCGAGTGCCCGCTTTCGACATGTTGTGGCGATATCGATGTCATTTGTGGCTTTGTAGCGGGGCAGCTGGAAGGCGCTGCTTTCAGCGGCTTTGATGCAAAAAGATAAAAAAGCGTATATATACGCTGAGACATGCGTTTTAAGGTCGTCACTTGGTTGCACATCTCGAAGGCCATGCTTTTTGGGCTCGCATGTCATTGTGCGCCAACAAAGAAGGAAGGGAATGCGAAAACTGCAATGAGATCGCCGAGCCACTTCGCATTCTCATTTCGGTGCCCTCGGCAATTAGTCTTTTGGAAAACACTATGCCCGTGCACTACGACCTTCAGATCGCTCATCTAACGTACAGGTGTACTCGAAAGTGCGGCGCAATGAACCAGATCAACACGATAGAATAACACCGTATTTTCGTTGCATGCGCGCGAAAATAGACTGGAACTTCTTCAAGGCGGCCGAAAATTGATCAATTATTGCGAGAAAAATGTGCACTTTCTGGGCTTCAACGTGATGTACCGTTAGATATAGCGGATGTCCCACTGTGCGGGAGTTATATATACGGGTGCACCGGTCCCATATTTTTGCATGGGGAATTCAAGGCGATTTTTTAACTGTTCGATATAGCCAGTAATACGATACATCCGAGTTTGATATATCCAGGATCAACTATGGGGCTCTTTGATTTTCCACTTCTGGCTACCCGCAGGCTGCCATAGCCAGCCAGAGCGCGCTCATTTTTCTCGGGTTGCTGCGTCCCCCTCTCGGTGCACTTCCAGTTGGCTTTCGTTTTTCTCGGGTTGGACAGTTCTGGCGACCCACAGGGAGTCCGAGGGTAGTCAGACGCTCCCAGGAAAATTTAGTCGTGGAAGCTTTCTGGAAGGTTTTGGGCAGGTTTCGGGCTAGCAGACGCCGAAAAGGTACGATGCGCGCTCGGCGCCATCTTTGTGAGGACTCGAATTGCAATGTGGGTACTTGAGGACTGCGCCTTCGCTTGTCGTTAGTCGTGGCGTTATCTTTTAAAGCCTGTCCCCCCTTGCGAGATGAGGCGATTACGAGTGGCGGCGAGTGTTTGAAGCTACTGTTAATCGCTTTTGCTATGTTCCCCGTGAATCTTACTCCTGTGGACAACCCGGTGAACTGTTGCCTGCTGACTACGTCGTGCACATACCTCAATTGTTATGTACACACCTGCGTACGCACACATGGAGACAACATTGGAGTTAATTTTTTTTTTCGTAGTAGTCGTTTGTGGAGCCGTGCCTGCTTTCTGTGCACTTAGTGAAGACGATTGTGATCGAACTAGCTCGCTCCATCGTATGTTTGTGTACGTGAAGCTCTTAGAACCTCTGTCCTGACTACTCGATCTTCGATGGTGATAGAAGGCACTAGATTGCGACTGTCGGTGATGCTCGCTGGTCGGGAATGGCGTGCGAACCCACTTCAATCTATAGGCCAGCATATGTGGTATGATAGTATATGATACGACCCAAGAAAAAAAAACGAAGAATGGATTCATAAATGTATACATCCTTTTGTTGCCCATTTCATTGTTGCCTTTGTCTTTTTCACCTCTTAGCAATAATGCCGCACTCTCTGTACTATAACCTAGTAAGTCCAATCAAAGCTGATATACATGACATTTGTTAAGTGCCACTTAATGATTGATATGTGGGGTTTAATGTCCCAAAACCACCATATGATTATGAGAGAAGCCGTAGTGGAGGACTCCAGAAATTTCAACCACCTGGAGTTCTTTAACGTGCACCCAAATCTGAGCACACGGGCCTACAACATTTCCGCCTCCATCGGAAATGCAGCCGCCGCAGCCGGGATTCCATCCCGCGACCTGCGGGTGAGCAGCCGAGTACCTTAGCCACTAGACCACAGCGGTGGGGCGTTAAGTGCCACTTAGGACTAGAAAACAGGCCAAGGCAAGTTCTAAAATGGGTTGAAAACTTGTCATGCAACTGTTTATTTTATATGCGACGCACACTCGTGGTACCGATACCTGTGCATTTCTAAACTTTAGACAAAAACTTAAGTTGGTCAATGTGTGTTTGTGACGTATAATACACGATAGCTGAGCTGGTATATATCCTCAAGCTCTTTTGGGGACACGATCACACGGGTCGTGTTGTGCATTGACTGTTACATGTACTAAAGAGACGTGTGCTTGTTAAGCCGTCACGTGACCACGATGCTGTTTCCTGTCCAGACTGGAACTGGCTGGCTGACCCTCTGGCTAGCTCTGGCTGCCAGAAAGCTGCCAGAGGCCTGAAAATCAAAGAGCCCTTGTATTTAGCTGCGTTTTTTATCCACGTCTATTTTATGCCACTCATTTTCTGATGTATGATTCGCCAGCCATCTGGAACCAAAATACTTCTCTAGCCTTGAAATGCACTAGGATAAATTCAACCACATTAAGGTTTGCGAACGCCAGGGTAGTACAGTTAGGCTTTCCTTAATTATGCCAATCTATGTGTGCTGTGAGTACAGTAAATGAGCAAAAAAAAAAAAGATTAACAAGTCCTCTTTGGGCATGGCTTTAGCGTTTGTGTTGATACAGATAGAGAGCTTTCCAAGGTCACCTTGGCATCCACAAAAACAAGGGTGCTTTCAATAGTTTTTGTAGACCTCCATTCAGTGAAGATATATGTTTACTTACCGTAGAAACCGAAATATAGGTCGGATTTTCAAAAAAAAAAAAACCTCTGTGAGAAGTCGAGTTTCCTCTTATATACCTGTCACTGGCAAAAAAAAAAAAAATCCGGAAGTCTAGCAAAAATGGGCAGCTGAAGTCGAAAGCCTCCATTGACATCGTAAGCATCACCAGCAGTGCCATTGGGAAAGGCTAGGCAAGACCCACAGTGTTCTATTAACGCCATTTGGCAAGGTTTGACAGCACTTTCTTGTCTTCTGGCGTTTTACATAATATTAGAATCCAAATAAAAGAATTATCACCACAGTGCAGCTGGTTGTGTCCCGCATTTACCAAGGCGCTGCAAGACTGTGCTATATTTTTAATTTTAATTTTTTTTGCAAATTCAATGCCTGGCGAATCGACCTATGCGGTATGACCTATATTTCGGTTTTAACGGTAAACGTCTTACCAAGTTATTACCGCCACAACAGCTTCTTGGTCAACAAAATGCAATGTGCTGGTAAAAACATCTCATGGCATCGAAGGAGCTTTTCATGCATGAAACACCAATTTTTGAACACAGCTATGTAAAAAAGTTATCACCTTTCTGGACTTGGCGTGTCCTTAGCATGCTTCAGCATTGTGTACCTCGCAATGTTGGCAGGATACCTAGAAATCTTTAAGTGATAGTGCTGCAGCCTGCGAGAATGAGCACCACATAAAAATGTCCATGAACAAAGGCTACCAACACAATACATGCAGAGATACTAGACAACAAACTTTTACGCAGAAATACACTGGACACCTGAAAGCTAAGTGTGTGCAAATAGGTGAAATTTTATCTCTAATCAAGTTTGAACCGAATAGCGCCAAACGGTGGCCAAAAATATCTCGCATCCAATTAAATACAAAGTATTGTATTGAGAATAGAACGGAAGAACAAGGAATTACATAAAGGATGCTTGTGTCATTAGGCACATAATGGTGCGACTGCTACAAAAGGACTACAAACTGCCGTCAAGAAACTCGAGCAGTTCCACCTAACCTGGCTTCAGATTCTCTCACCACGATATTGGAGTTTCCAGCAGTTAAAATTATGCACACACTGGGATACTCAGTAGCAGTGATTGGAGAGCATCGCAAAACAATTTCGCCGATATCTGGATAAAGTTCAGCTCCACGTATTTTCCAGTATTTAAAAGTATTGTCTTTTCCGGGCATCAGTGGATCACTGAAATATGTTTGAACCTCTCGATGATGAAGTCCGTGCTGAATGTCCTGGTTATTTTTCGATGCTAGCAGTTTGGCAGTCTAACAGTCTCTTCCTTGGTCTTCTTTGGTGAAGTAAACACGCGCTGAAATGACACAATTGCCTTTGAAAACCATGGTGTCTGGTGAAAGTTATTATGAAAGGCCTCCTGTGAGGAAGCTAGTGTTTCTCTTAGCCAACCAGCCTTGACCAAGTCGCGCCATTGGCCTTTTTTGCGCTTTTGAAATTAGTCCTGTCGAATTATTCGAAACTTCGAATACTGCCTATTGAAAGTCGAATCAAATGATTTGATTAGACATCGCTCTATTTTAACTCAAGATACGAATATTCGCACACCTCTACTAAAACTACAAACCTACTAGAATACAGCAGGGAAGAGCCCGGCAACACTTTTTGAGCACACAAAACGCTGCCAACAGGCAGTCGAGGATTCGGAGAATACGCAATCCAAACATTGGAGCGCAGCACAAGGCCAGAAATTCTCAATAAATTCTCAGTCAGTTAAAAATTGTGCGTTCTCTGAACAAATGACACTACAAGCTCGAAAATTGCTCGTCACAGCCATTTTTAACAGCCGTTGGCCGATTTGAGAATGACTCGCTCGGTTGTTACTGAAGCTGTTGCAACTTGTCCACACTTACAAGCTCGATATGATAGATGGATATGTGGGGTTTAACGTCCCAAAACCACTATATGATTATGAGAGACGCCGTAATGGAGGGCTCCGAAAATTTAGACCACCTGGGGTTCTTTAACGTGTACAAGCTCGATAGCACTGAGAATACACATACAGTCGAAACCTGCAATAACGAAATCGCCGGGGAAACCAAAAAATTTCGCTTTCGCGAGAATTTCGTTGCCCCAAGTATAAGTATGAGACATAAAAACAGTGATACGGCCAGCAGAACAAAAATTTATTGCCAGAAGTCGGACAACTTACTTTACCAACCCTTGCCACACAACGACTTCAAAGCTCTTTCTTCGCACTGGAAAAAAGTGGTATATTGCTACGTCGTCGTCATGTGCGCCGAAGAAGGAGTGAAGGGTGTCCAGCGCATCCAAAAGAACCCGTGCGTCTCTTCTTGGTCCTTGGTGTTGTCAGCTTTGCGCACGCTTTTGATAATGGCCATGTCGGTCACTTCCTCGAGCATTACTACGTCGTCATCAGCGCGAGCGAACGCATCAATGGTGAGTTCATCTGGGATGTCGATGTCGATGGCTCGAAGTTCCCCCCAGGCGTTGGTCAGGGATAGAGGCACTGCACTGCCACCACTCTCGCCGTCAAGTGCGCTCTTGTCCAAATGTTCGTCTGGTGAGGCCGAAGCGCAATCTGTGCGTGATGCTTGCATGGTGGTGGTGAAGCCCGCGTGCTTGAAGCAGTTCTCAATCAGTGACGGGGATGTTGCAACCCATGCGGTGGCCACCATCTCACCATGCACAAGTTGATGTCGGTGGGACGCTTGTGGCGGAGGTTTGGTAGCAGACACTGGATTAACCTCTCCCTGTAGGCGCACTTGACGCTCCGAATTACGCCTTGGTCGAGCGGCTGCAGAACGGAAGTGCAGTTCGGTGAAAAAAAAACAAAAAAAAACAAACGCACGTTTGTGAGCTCCATCTCGTCGATGTGGTGGGTGCTTCAGTTGTCTAAAAAAAGTGCCACCGACCTGCCTGACTTGTGAGTGCCGGCATCGAATGCCTTGACCCAGCTGGAAAAAAAAGAGTCCGAGATATCCCACGCCTTTTTGTTTGCGGTGTACTGAACGGGCTGCGAGCGGCGGTTTCCTTTGAAGCAGTGGGGCTTCTTGCTCCGGCCGATGACTAGTTTGTCTGTGCCGTCCATAATGCAGCACAACAAAATGGTAACGCCTTGCTTGCTGTGCTTGCCCTTGTGGCACTTCTGGCCTTCCAAGTCCCAGGGTCTTTAACGAGAGCATCTGAAAGAATAGCCCCGTCTTGTCTGCATTGTATATGTCGCAGGGCTTGTACTGGCCCAGTACTTTTTTGTTGGTCAGCAGCCACGACGAAGTTGTTACCGGGTCAACGCTTGTGGCTTCTTTGGAAATCACCTTGGTCACGATGTCATGCCGTGCTTTAAAGCGGCCCAACCAGCCAACGCTCGCTCGGAACTGGTCATGTCCGAGGAAGCTGGCAAAGTCCAAAGTCCAGTGCCTTCTGCTGTAGAATTTTTCCCGACAGTGGCACTCTGTTGGCACGCTGTTCACAAAACCACGCGAAGACCGCTTTATCAACGTCCGGAAAGGCCGCCGCGGCCATCGTCTTATTCTGCGCACGTGCACCATTATCAAGCGCAGCGAGAATGGCATCTTTGCCCTTCAATATGAACGAAAGCGAGCTGCACGCAATTCTATACTCTTCGATGATATATGGTGTTTTTTTGGTGCAAGGGCCATTTGATGGCCAAAGAGCGCCAGTTCATGGGACAAAGAATGTGGACAATGATTGTGATTAGCGGCTGTATAAGGGCCATAAAATTCCTCGCGGTAAGGCGGGTAAAAACATACAAGTAATAAAATCATGACCATGCCGTGAAATGTATGTGTGGTGTGAATAGATGACAAAAGTTGGTGATAATGTAAAACGATGGTGGACATGTATGGCATTAGCACAAGTACCTCACTGGATCATACCCTTGCGTCCAAGGGCCGTGAGGCAAGTGCTTTCCTGTGTAGCCACCACAGCAAAAACCTCCCTGGAGAGGTCATGCTACGGGATGCCCGGGTATATGATATGAAAATTATGAAGTTCTTTTAAAAACGCTAACAATGACTTATGACTAAAAAGCGGTTCCCTACCAACGAACATTGTAGGGTGTAAAGGTATATGTTGTCGGTAGGGTAATGGAAAATATTGTTTTCTTTGAGTTTCTAAGTGTTTGCACTGGATTAGTATGTGAAGGACCGTTAATGTTTCACCACATTTGTCACACAATGGTGGATCGGCACCGGACAAAAGATAAGTGTGTGTCCCGTATGTGTGTCCTATCTTGAGTCTTGTTAGTGTTACCTCTGTTAGACGAGATTTTGTTACTGGTGGCCAATGGCCAAGGTGTGGCTTGATAACGTGTAGTTTGTTTTGTGTGTGTTTATCCCACTTGCTCTGCCAGTAGTACCTGAGGTTTTGTTTGAGAGACGGCTTCAGATCAAGGACCGGGATTGATATGGGTGTAGGGGCACTGTTTTTGTGGACGGATGCAGCGAGCTGATCCGCCCTCACGTTGCCTTGGATCTCACGGTGCCCTGGCACCCAGCACACTACAACATGTTGGTTGAGTGTGTAGAGTGTGCAAAAAATGGAGTAAAGTGAGACAAGGACAGGGTTTTTTTGTTTTTTAAGACTGTGCAGAGCCATTACCACACTGAGGGAGTCTGTATAAATTACTGCTTTTTGTATTTGTAATTGTTTGATGTGTTTAGCTGCCACAAGTATCGCGTAAGCTTCCGCTGTGAAGATACTTGTGCCTGGATGTAGAGGGCCAGCATCCGAAAAGGAAGGGCCAACAGCAGCGTAGGACACAGAGGAGTTGGTCTTAGAGGCGTCTGTAAAGAACTCACGACGTGTGTATTTGTGTTGAAGTTCCAGGAAATATGTTCGGATATGGGCAATAGGCGCATGTTCTGTAACTTCTAGAAAAGACACATCGCAGTCTATAGTCTGCCATTGCCACGGTGGCGGGTATGCTACAGGAGCCATTAAACTGTGTTCAAGTGAGACTCCAGTTTCCTCAGCTAGACTCTTCAGGCGAACTGAGAAGGGCTGCCTCATCGAAGGCCTGTTTTGAAACAGAATTGAGCTCGACAAATCATTAATAGTACAGTATGAGGGGTGCTTCTTGTCTGCTTTTACCTTAAGTAAATAAACGAGGGACATGTAAGTTCTCTGCAGATGAAGCGACCACTCATTTGACTCAACATAAAGGCTTTCTACGAGGCTGGTGCGAAAAGCACCCGTAGAAAGGCGGATGCCCAAATGGTGCACGGGGTCCAGCATCTTCAAGGCACTTTGAGTAGCAGACTGATAGACAACGGCCCCATAATCTAAGCGGGTGCGAATGAGGCTTCTATACAGGTTCATCAGGCATTGCCTGTCACTACCCCACGTAGTACGTGACAACACTTTTATAACACTCATGGCTTTTAAACATTTTGTTTTTAAATACTTGATGTGTGGTACGAATGTCAACTTGTTGGCCAAGATTAAGCCTAAGAATTTATGCTCCACATTGACAGACACACGTTGACCGTTCAGTTCAATGTCAGGTTCCGAGTGCACGCCTCTCTTTCGAGAGAACAAGACACACGTGCTTTTTTCTGGGTTCAGCCGGAATCCGTTTTCCTCTGCCCATTTGGAGAGCTTGTTTAAACCTAACTGAACCTGCCGCTCACACATTGCTAGGTTGCATGACTTAAAGCCAAGCTGGACGTCATCGACATATGTGGAATAGAGCATGTTGCGGGGGATGGACAGGTGCAAGGAATTCATTTTAATAATAAAAAGTGTACAACTAAGTACACCACCTTGCGGTACTCCCGTTTCTTGCACAAATGTTTGGGAGAGAGTACTGCCCACACGGACGCGGAATTTCCGATTGGACTAGTAACTCTCGATTATGGAAAGCATTCTACCGCGCCCACCCAGGTGAGACAAGTCTCTTAATATCCTAAAACGCCATGTTGTGTCGTAAGCCTTCTCGATATCGAGAAACACTGAGAGGAAGTATTGTTTGTGGACAAAAGCGTCTCGGATCTGTGCCTCGATACGCACCAAATGGTCGGTGGTGGATCTACCCTCTCGAAAACCACACTGGAACTGGTCGAGCAGATTGTGTGTTTCAAGGAAATGTAAAAGTCGGCGGTTTATCATTTTTTCAAAAAGTTTACAAAGGCAGCTGGTTAGTGCAATGGGCCTATAGTAACTTGAAACTGAGGAAGGGTCCTTGCCCTGTTTCAAAATAGGGATAACAATAGCCTCTTTCCAGAAAGCAGGGATGGTGCCAGAAAGCCAGATAGCATTGTATAGAGAGAGTAAAGTTTTTCGTGTTTTAGGCGGCAGATTTTTCAACATTTCATACGTGACACGGTCATAGCCTGGTGCAGAATTACTGCTAGAGTTTAGTGATGTTTGTAGCTCAGCTAAGTTGAAAGGTTGGTTGTATGCCTCGTGTTTTGTGCACTTATATTCTAGTTTCTGTTTTTCTATCCTTGCTTTATATCTTTGGAAAACTTCAGTATAGTGTGCCGAGCTAGACACTTGCTCGTAGTGTGCACCGAGGAAGTTCGCCTGATCTTCCAGGCTGTCATTCTGTGTGTTTACGAGTGGGAGTGAGTGTACTTGTCCTCCTGCTACCCTTCGAACCATGTCCCAGACTTCAGCCTCTTGTGTATATGAATTTATCCCTGATAAAAACTTGTGCCAGCTTTCTCTTCTGGCCTGCCGACGCGTTCTCCTGCCTCGAGATTTTATTTTCTTAAAGCTCTCAAGGTTTTCCGCTGTCGGCGAGTTGCGCAGCAACCTCCATGCCCTGTTATGTTCCTTTCGCGCATTCTGACACTCAGTGTTCCACCACGGGACGTGTCGTTTGCCGGGCAGTCCAGATGTTTGTGGAATGCACTTGGCTGCTGCGTCAGTAAGAAAAGCCGTGAAGTACTGCACAGCTTCATCTATGCCTAATCCGCATATGTCGGTCCAATTTAGGTGTGTAATCTTTGGAAATTGTTCCCAGTCGGCTTTGTTCACCAGCCATTTGGGAACATGTGGAGGACATTCATATGTTATTGGTGTACTCAAAACTAAAGGAAAATGGTCACTTCCGTATGGATTATTTATGACTTTCCACTGAAGTAATGGTACAAGTGAAGGAGATGCGATACTGAGATCTATGGAGGAGTAAGTATTGTTTGCAAGGTTATAATATGTTGCCTCTTTTCTATTCAACAGACAAGCACCTGATGAAAAGAGGAACTGTTCAATGAGACGACCTCGTGCATCACATCGACAGTCACCTCATAAACCGCTGTGCGCATTCAGGTCCCCTAGAACAAAATAAGGTTCTGGTAACTCATCTATTAAAGACTGGAAATCATGTTTTTCCAGGCGGTGTTGCGGCGGTATGTATAGAGAGCAGATGGTGACGAGCTTATTCAATAGAACTGCTCGAACAGCCACTGCCTCTAGAGATGTTAGTAGTGGTAGATGACTGCATGCTACTCCTCGATTAACTATAATGGCTACACCACCAGATGACGCCACAGCATCATCTCTGTCTTTTCGGAAGACAACATATTGACGCAAAAAATTTGTATTCTTGGATTTTAAGTGTGTTTCCTGTACACACAGCACTTTTGGAGAATGTTTGTGTAGAAGTTCTTGGACATCGTCGAGGTTTCGAAGTAGTCCTCTGACGTTCCATTGTATAATTTGTGTCTCCATTATGGGAGTAAAGAAGTGCTGTCTGTGTGTATGAAATGAGTGTGGCTGGTGTCTAAAGAGAGAAGTGACTTATCTTACAGAGCCTTTAGAAGGCCCTGTAATTATCGTTTTGTCTTATTTAGAGCGGTCGAGAGAACCCCGCCGCTCCTTTGGCGCAGTCTGCGCCGGTGCAGTTGATGTGTCCATCGCCTCAGGAGAGACGACAGACAATGTTGTTTTAGTTGTAGGCTTCGTCGTGACAGACGGAGCCTTAAACCCCACCGGGCTGGAGGTCGAGGGGACCTCTTTAGTTTGTGTGGTGCCCTGGCTGCTGCCAAGGTTCACAGGGGCCTTCGGTGGGGCTTGTCGCCTTTGCCTCGGCACGCTGGGCGTGGTCCAAGGCATTGCCAATACCGAAGTGGTGCTGACCCCCCTCGCACCACTTCGGCATACGATGTGTTCCCAGCAAAATGCGGGGAAACGCGCTGCCGCGCTTCACGGAAGCTTATGTTCAATTCAAACTTTGTATTAATGATTTCCTTTTCCATTTTCCAGGCCACGCATGACCTGGAATATGCAGGGTGGTCACCCTCACAGTTTGCGCAGTGCACTTGTAGCTGACAGTCATCGTCAGCGGTATGACCTTTGGTGCCGCATTTCGCGCAGGTAATCTGTCCTCGGCAGCTCTGGGAGCCGTGCCCGAACCTCTGACACTTAAAGCAGCGCCGCGGGTTGGGTATGTATGGTCTAACTGGCAGTTTAAGATATCCTGTTGCTATTTCAGTGAGCGGGTGCTAGATGCCAAAGTTAGTATGATGTGCTTCGTTGGGATTTCCTTATTTTCTCTTCTTATTTTAATACGCTGCACCTGAATGACGTTTTCCTCTTTCCAGCCTGTTAGAAGTTCATTATCAGAGAGGTCCATCAGGTCTCCATCTGATACAACACCCTTCACTGTGTTCATGGTTCGATGCAGTGCGATTGTGATAGGCTGATCCCCAAATGCTGTGAGTTTATGTAGTCTTTGGTACTGTGCGTTGTCTTTTATTTCAAGTAACAGGTCACCACTGGCGGTCTTTGTGGCCTTGTAGCCTGCGCCCAGCGCTTCTATGAGACATTTGGACACAAGGAAAGGTGAAATACTTCTAGCTTTCTTTTCTGTACTTTTACAGTGGATAATGTGGTACTTGGGGAAGTTATCTTTTTTGTTTAGAGCAAATTCAAAAATTGCATCGGTGCGCCACCTCTTGGAGGGGCGATTAGTTGTGAGAGGGCTAGGGGTTCCCATAAATTTGATAGCTTATTCGGCGGCCATGCCAGCCACCCACCACCGAGCCCAACAAGGTGACGCTGCGAGACGCGAAGGAGGCGCAGGCGCCAGTCGTACATGGCCGCTATAACCTAATATATCTACCCAAGGTTGGATATTTACACTAGGTTAACCCTTGCCGCCAGGAAAATTGGAAGTGAAATGAAGTGAGGAGAATACAGGAAAGATGTAAAGTGAGAACAAAAGACGAAGATGTAGGGAGAGAGAGATAGGAAAAGGCGACTGCCGATTTCCCCTGGGTGGGTCAGCCCAGGGGTGTGTGAGGCTACGGATGTGACAAAATGACCGAAGCAATGTAGGATGGGATTGTGTCGCGCCCTAATGGTGCCGCTGCCAGGCTGCTTAACATGATGATATTGTTGCCTTTCTTTTCTTTTTTCCACAATCAACGGAGAATCTGCACTTTCGGCGTCAAGCTTTTTTCAGGCGCCATTGTAACTTCATCACGATTTTGCCACCAGTTCCAGTCTTCTCTTGGTCGTTTTGATTGATTCCAACTGTTGGTGTTGCTTTGGCTTGTTGAGCTCGTCCGACGGCGTCATCTGCACTCTTAGCATGATCATTTGCCATCGCCTGCTGCAGTGTGGCCAGGCATGTTGCCGGACACAGACCCCATCGCCAATTTAATTAAACAAAAATGACGGTACCCACGCTAGCGCGGCAAAAGCAGACGTTTACAAATTTTTAGTGGGCATAACACGCATACCAGCATATTTTCGACAGTTAACCTTTGACGGGAGAGTAAAATAAGGCCGGCATCGTGGTAGAAAATTTGTTACTGCGGGATCGCTGTCCAAAAACATTTTGTTGCCACGAGATACGTAATACATGGGCTTCACCGGGGATCCGGAAATTTTTCATTACCTTAAGGATTTCGTACTCGCGGGGTTTCGACTGTACTCGAAAAAAGAAAAAGAGAGAAGTGCTCATGCTCACGAGGCACGCAACGTATTTTTTTCCCCGTTCCATCCCTCCCTGCTTTAGCATTGAGCGCTTTCGTCGGGATGAAAGAGAAGAGACTGCAATTGCGACGTGCGACAAATTTAACTCCACTCATACTGCACACATTTTAAAAACTTTTTGCAGGGTTGAATTCGTGAGGCAATAAGCTTCTTTGGTGAAATCATTTCATGGCTACTTGTACAGGTGTTGCAGGGCTCTGTTTTTAGCAGAGCCGCATGGTAACATGGTTGAATTGTTTTTCGACGCCCCTCTTATTATGAAAACGTTCAGTTGAGTGAGAGAACTTTCACACTGTTCATTTCTGAGTTTTTAGCTCACTAATAAGGGTTCACGACCCACTCACCTATACGACATGTCGTCATCTTCACCTCCCCAGCCCCAGTACTCGTTCGAGAAGCCATTGACGAGCTGCATGTGCTCCTTCTTGAGGGCACTGACGCCACCGAATATCAGGGCATAAGGAAGCCTGCAAGAGTGACAACAAAGAAGGAAAAAAATTGGCTGTTACACGACAAGAAAACGCGCTGTGCAGAAAATTCTCCATCAAAAAAAAACAAAAAAACTAAGGAGTTTATACCATATGTACCGTATTTACTCGCATAATCGGCGCACCCCTAGTTTGGTCGTGGAAAATTCGATTTTTTTTAATTCCGCGCATAATAGGCGCACCCCGAACTTGGCCGTGATCAGAAACGATTCTACCCCCCAGCGGTACAGTTGGAACGCGGTCCCCGTACCCTGAAGAAAAAAAGAAGGCAAATCGACGAGCAAATAAAAAAAAATTTGAAGTGCAACGACCTAACCAACATGTTTGTCGAAATAAAACTTGAAAAAAAAAAAAGCGTCCCTGAGCGAAAAAAAAAAAAAAAAACGGCTGTTCCATCAATTACTGATACCCCCCAAATCGCCGCGCTTTTTGGAGGTCACGTGTACAACGCCGGGGGCTCGATCGCCATCATCACCATCAGAGAAAAAGAAAGAAATACCATTTTGCAAGCGGTGTGCGTATGTTGTGGTCGTGTTTGGTTCCGCCATGCGGAAGTACGCGAGCTACACGGCTGGGTTTAAACTGAAGGCAGTGCAGTACCCGCTGGAGCACGGCAACCGGGCTGCAAGCAGGCATTTCGGCGTTGGAGAAACCAGTATTCGGTACTGGAGGGACCAAGAAGAAAAACTTAAGGCGACGAAGAAGACACGACGGGCTTTCCGCGGTGCCAAGACCGGCAGGTATCCGAACGTCGAAGAGCAACTGGTCCGGCATATACGGGAGCTACAACAAGACGGCTGTGCTGTGTCGTTGGATATTGTGCAGACTGAGGCACGCAGAATAGCCCGAGTGCAGGGCATCGAAGCAAAAGAGTTCAAAGCCAGCTCCGGATGGACAACTCGTTTCATGCGGCGCCATGGCCTCGCACTGCGAAGGCGGACCACCTTGTGCCAGCGCTTGCCCGCAGCATATGAGGACAAAGTGGTGGACTTCCACAGTTTTGTTGTGAATTAATTGGTAAACGATAAGGTCGCCTTTTACTTGACATGTGTGCAGATTTAAAGCGCGAGAACCGAGTTGAAAAAAATTTCAAAAATTTTACCCCGCGTAGTTGGCGCACCCCTAACTTCGAGCCGGATTTTCTGAAGAAAAAGTGCGCCTATTATGCGAGTAAATACGGTATTCAATCTGCTGGTTCAGCATGCCTTTGATGTTGTTAAAGAAGTAAATTGGAGAAATACTGCGATTCAGAGAAATGCAAATTCTTATATTAATTGTTGGTGTTTTAAGTCCCAAAGCCATCATATGGTTATTAGAAACACCGTTAGGAAAGGCTCCGAAAATTCTGTTAGCCCGGGGTTCTTTAACGTGCATCTTAATCGAAGTACATGAGTCTAAAGCATTTTAGCCTCCACTGAAAATGGTGTTTTACTGCCGACCCACAGGCCGCGGAATCGAATCATGGCTGCGACAGCTGAATTTTCAGTGGACGCAGCCACGATTCGATACCGCGGCCTGTGGGTGAGCAGTAGAAAAACCATGAGGCGACTTGCCATGGGCCACCATGGCAAGTCGACTTTGAACAACAATGATTTATACACACTGCCACAATCATTCTTTCTTGACTTTCGCTGCGATTTCTGTATGAGTCTTTCTCAAACATAAATTCTGGCACAAGGAAGAATTTCATATTATACACAAGTTGCCAGCGGAGTTTTGATGCTCGTTTCTTTCTCACCTACGATGTTTTTTTTGTATAAAAGACTTAGGCTTGTGCGAATATTCGGATGTTTCGAATATTCGAAACATTGGAATATTCGAACGAATAGTTGAGTATTCGAATATTCGAACGAATAGTTGAATATTCAAATTTGCTTCAATTCGAATTTAAATTATCGAATATTTTCAAAGTATTCATAATGAACGAATAAATGTTAATTATTCTGCATGTCACTGCCTGTAAAGGTGGTTTCACTGCCATGTAGGAGGGCTACACCGTGAAAGCACTTATGCAAGCGATAACTTGCTTTGCCGCAAAGACCCCCTTCAAATTTAAAGGGGCCCTGCAACACTTACTGAACCTATAAAACGCTGCCGATCGGTAGTAGAGGCTACCGAGAACATGCGAGACAAATGTAGCGCAGCACGCGGCTTGTTATTCACAATAAATTTTCAAGGCTGAAAATTGCTTTTTTTCCTCGGCAAACGACACTACAAGCTCAGAGATCACTTGTCACAGCCAAGAAGGAATATACGGCTCTGGTCACAGCCATTAGCTGATTTGAGCATTGCGCGCTCGTCGTTACCGGAACCGCTGCGGGAGGTCGCTGCTAGTCCGCGAGTACGTGCACGATTGCACTGGATTGGATTGGATAAACTTTTATTTGGTCCTCCAAAACACAGATCACTGTGTTGCGGGCAGCTCCCACGTGGGGACTGAGATGCCAAGCTCCTCAGCCGCCTCGCGGGCTTGGTGGACAGCCCAGAGCTGATCTGCCAAGGACGAGCTGCGGATTGCCGCCTCCCATCTGGCAGAGGTGATGTGCGATAAATGAGCGAATTTGGTGCACTGCCAGAGCATGTGTTCTAATGAAGCTATTTCCCCACAATATGGACAAAGATTACTTGGGTATAGGTCAGGGTACATGATGTGTAACATTTTCAAAGTAGGGTACATCCGCGTTTGCAAAAGCCTTAATGTAAGTGCTTGGGGCCGGGTTAGATTTTTGTGAGGTGGAGGGAAAATCCTTCTAGACAGGTAGAAATGTTTAGTGAGCTCGTTATATGTTGTAAGAATTTCCCCGTTATCCCCTTCACCGGTAGAACGCATCCCCGGGGAGGCACGGTTGGAGAGTTCTCGCGCCGCCTCGTGTGCTGCTTCGTTGAGATTGGGAGGGGAATCGTTGATTTGTCCAAGGTGAGCTGGGAACCAACTCAGAAGATGATGTGTTATGTTCTTGCCTTGCAGTATTTTCAGCGTTTGTTCACAGACCGTCCCCTTGGCGAACGCCCGTAGTGCTGCCATGGAATCACTGTAGACGACTTCAATGTTATCCATCTTGAGTGCTAAGGCGATGGCCACTTGTTCCGCAATGATTGGGTCTTTCGTCCTGACCGTCGCTGAGTTGACGACATGGCCAGCCCCGTCGACTACCACTGCCGCAAACGCTTTCCCATTGGCGTAGGAAGCCGCGTCAACAAATACGACCCCTCGTTCCTCGTTTGAGACTTGACGAAGTATAGTCCTGGCCCTCGCTACTCTCCTTCCGACGTTGTGTTCTGGATGCATGTTTCTCGGTATAGGAGATACCGTGATAGTCTCCCTGATGTTGTCAGGGATATCATTGTAATTGCGTCTGATTGCTATTGGGTGTTGGCCCAGCTCCTGCAGGATCATTCTCCCCGACCTTGTAGTAGATAACCTTGCAAACTGTGCTCTCTTTTGGGCACGATTGCACTGAAAAGCCGCGCATTCAAAGAAAAAATTAAGAGGTGCTGAAGGTCACAAGGTGCGTGTGACATTCTTTTTTTTTGCCGTGCCATTCCTTCCCACCTACTTCCAGCTATTTCGTTGGGACGAGAAGAAGAGAGAATGAAATTGCAGCATGCGACAAATTTTTGGAACTCCGCTCGTACTGGACTGATTCTAGAAACTTTGCGGTGGTAAATCTGTGAGGCAACAAGCACATTTACTGGCCCCATGGCCACTTGAAAAAGTATTGCAGTGCCACTTTAAAAGAACATGTTACCCTCAAATCAATTCTTCATTTTATTAAGCTTGTTATCTTGGCGTATACGATCCAACTATAACAAATTTTAAAATGTTAAGCACCTTACCGAAACTACCACTCAAGGTTGTTTCGTCTTTTTTTTGAATGAAAAAAAAAATGGCATTTGCATAGAGCCCCTATGTCAATTCAAAAGAAATATTGTGCAGTTTAGTTAGGTCACAATAAATATTCCTTTTTTTATAAAGCATACATACCATTCCGATTTCTGAAAATCACTATTCACTTCAAATTTGCTTCGAACCTAAAATTCACTATTTGCAGAAGCCTAATAAAAGTATTATGGCATATGGCAGTGTACACCAGGTTAAACAACAAACACGCACAAAAAGGAACTTCACAATCCCTGTGGCATGTCTTCACGTGAGTGTTCATTGTTTAACTCTGTTATGCCAACAAACATGCTATGCCTTCAGAAAATTTGCGGGGAAAACGCTGACTGTTTTTATTCTTCTCGTACAGTTCCTTTTAACAAAAATATGTATGAAATTGTTTGAGGCATAACTTAATAATATTTGCAAATAATTTTTATTCTATAATACATAAGTCACGATACATTCTTTATAACATGTCAAATCCGCATTAACTGCTTATGACAACTGTAGTAGCTTTACTGAGGTATTAAATTCAACGTACCAAATATGATACAGTGGGCATTACAGGTAAAAAGTTGAGCTGCGCTTGACCTCGTGCTCTTACCTCATAGCAGGTTGCCCTTTCCTTTCACATGTTTGACAAAGGAGAGGGTTGCCCTTGCTTTTGACACGAGGACTGATGCTTACATGGTATGAAATTTGTAACGTGATCTTGCTCTGGGCTATGCAGCCTTGAAGTGTCCGTCCCATCGACTGGGCAATTAAGAGGCCCTGGAACACTTTTCCAAGCGACCATTGAATGGCTGCACTAAAAACATTTACTGCCTCGTGAATCAAGGGGGCAGACTGGTCTTAGACATTTTTTTAATTATTTCTTCAGGGATCTTGATCAAACTGCACAAGATTATGCAGTTTTTTCTGCTGATAGTTATAGCGCGAGAACAGAACGAACACACAGAGACAAGAAGGACACGAGAGCACACGAGCGCTCGTGTCCTTCGTGTCCTTCTTGTCTTGGTGTGTTTGTTCTGTTCTCGCGCTATAACTATGATCATGTCATACCAACTAGCCCAAGCTGCCACACTTCTAAGTAACATTTTTCTCCTGATGTCAAATATTCAATTAGTTTTCCTATAACTCATCTTCTTGAAATAACTTAAGTTTACCTCGTATTGTTTAGGGCCACAATAGAAAAAAGTACTTAATTAAAAGCAACATTTAAGATATGCAACATAGACTATAGATTAAAAGTATGCAGTTTTGTTTGTTTGTTTTTGGCCTTTCTTGGTTATTTTACAGCAAAATGAACTATCCATTTTCAAATCAGTTGAATTGTGTTACAATTCCAATGAGTAATTAATTAAAAAGGCTCATGTTCTAAATTCTGCTCCCATACTTGCATTCTACACACATACAGGTTTGCATTGCAAAAAGTTGTACCTGCCCTAGCTGCAGAGATATTGAGGCTTCAAAATCGAACAGTCGTGAATTCACTTTTTCTGAGAAAAAATGCAAAAACTGAAAACACACAGCTTCTTCAAAAAGCAACAATCATGGTGCGCATGTTTTTCAATCCTCATAAAGGTGCACATAGATTCGTAGCAGAGCTAACACACAGGTGCCGGCAAATTATAAAGAAGCCTCAAAGCCGGTTTCCCATTTTTTTGCAGTTTCTGTGTGTTAACGGCTCCAAGAATCTGGACAGTCATAATGACATTACAAAAAAATTACCACTTCCTGGTGTGTGAAAATTTGCAGAGATAAAAAAGTACTTGCAGAAACCAGATATGTCAATTTTTAAAAATGAATTTTTTTGGCACGTTTTGGTCCTAAAGACCAGTCTGCCCCCTTGACTGACACTAAATTTTAGAATTCATAAAGTACAAGCAGAGTTACTTCTCTGCTTTTCGTGGGTATAAGTTTAAAAAAAATTAAACGCTTGTTTGTATGAAGTGCTAAGCATGGTCAGGGGCTCTATAAGTTGGTCCGTCGTATCCACAGTGAACAAAACGCTCAATTGCACAAGTTATGCAGAGTTCAAGCAAAAAAAGAAACACTTGATTTCGGTATTCAGATGCGAGTGGCAATACAACTTTTCACTTCACCTGTACTTCATGGTGTCTATGGCCACTGACATGTGGCGAGGCTGCTCGGGGCAGGTGTACAGATTCCTGTCATCCTCGGGTATGAGGTCCACATCGTGGAAGATGAAGCACTGGTAGTCGTACAATGCCAGTGCCTCCAGGTAGCCCACGTTGAATAGCTTGGCGCGGTTGAACTTCCCCTGGCCAGCCTGAAATGGGAGACAAACACATCAATATTTTTTCACAAATTATTAATAATTGAAGGGTTTTCAGGATTGGAAGTTTTCTGTCTCACAAGCTAGGTTTCTGCCTTAAGGGTGCATTTTTGACTACTAATGAAATTTTGCACCGTGATGGCAATGTATGCTCACTGAAAAGTGCTGCCACTTCCTACGTCTTGGAAGCATTTGAAACGATTACGAGCCTCCTTGAGGAGATAAACATAACTTACTTCTAGCTTGAGCGCATGGCACGGTATGCGACAAAGCCAATAGGCAATGCCCTTTCGTAGTTTTGGTTTCGCCACGCGATCGCTACGGAGGCCAAAACTTCATTTTTACCTTTATCTTCACTTCCTCACAGCAGCGGCGGAAATTAATTTTCTTATTTATCGGCACTGCTGTTCGCATATTGATCACCGACACTTGCAATGCTTTCTCATTCTTCTTGATTACCGAGCTTACTCTGCTCGATCCAGCCACAAGCAGAGAAGATGCCGTGTGTGTGCCAATTACGGTGTACAAATAAGTTAGGTGCTGACACTGGTTGGTTTGCTTAAGGAGGGAGTGCGGCCACTTCATACCCACGATGACCTTGAGCCATGTGTAGTTTTTGACGCACGAGTTGAGATTGCACTACTGTATGTGGGGGGTCAAGGTCCGCAGTGCTCATTCTGAAATTCGTGCGCAAAGGAAGATCTTTGGGAAAGCTTTGTCATTCTGCAATTTAAAAACATGTAACCCCCTGCCCCTGAGCCCTGTCACTGCACTTGTTTCGCCGATTCGTACTTTGCGATTCAGTGCACTTATGTTACACGTGCACAGGGCGGGCCCGTGAGATGGCGCCAGCGTCGAAAGGCAGCACATCCATTTTGGTGGTCTCCACAAAGGCACTCAACCGCATTCTATCTTTACCCTCTGCAGCCTCATGCACACTATCACGCACACAGCCTCTCTTCGCCGCTCACTGATTCGACAGAACCAGTAAAGTGCCACACAAGAGAACATCTGCGCCACCACAGAACATCTGTGCCACTATGAACCGCCGAGATGGCAGCAGAGGCCACTGGCGCACCAAGCGGGTGATGTCACTTGGAACCCTCCTATACCTCGATGCTGCATATGATGCCGAGTATGCGTCAGCAGCCTTGTTGCTGGCCCCGCTTCGAAAAGAGCAAAAGATGTTTTGTCCTAAAATAGGTCTTTTACACATGCTGTGTCACTTTCCAAGGCTTCGCGTGAACCAGAGCGACGGGAGATTCCAAGAGCAGACAAACTTTTGGAGCCTACCGACCATGTGTGTGTGTGACGGATTTTCTGGAAGAAGCGATCTCTGCAATATATCCTGCAGAATATAAGAAAAACATCCTGTTGCATACTTCAAAAAAAAAAAACTTACAGTCTCTACGAATGCTGTGCCTAGGATTTTCTGGTCTGCCTAACATACCAGACGGTGCAGCAAAAAATCGGGAAACCTGTTCCGAGAAATGGCAGGCTGCTTTTTATTGTGCATTCTAGTGTATACTAGTACCTCATGATCATGATATGGTTTGCACAGTGTCACATAGCTTTATACCAGAAAGAAGCAGATGTTCAGCCCTTGTTTCAACAGATAGCATGCCCAACTAGACCTGCTGATTGTGAAGAATTATTTTCTATAATAATTCCTTTTGTTACCTAGAAATGACAAAAAATGATAAAAAATATACGTATTCGTGGACAATAGCTGTACAAAATATACTTTTTTGGGCAGTGCACTTGCTTCTGATAAGCACTTAATCAAGTTGAAGTCCACGTGGCTTATTAAAAAGGCAAAGTATGGCCAATGGGATCGGCCGGACAGTCTCAACATGGGTGCGATCTGTGTCAACCCAAGGTTGTTACAGGACCCAATGAAGTTCTTCACACAAATACCATGTAGCCGCCAATGCATGAGGCCAAAATGAAGCCTTTATGAGATGCTACCAGCCAGACTGTTAAGGATCAAGAATAATAAGGGTCACGTGTCGATTGAATTTTTATTAACAGATAGCGTGCGAGTTTCGCTATACATTGGTTGAAAGTTTTGCGACAAACTTTTTTTTATCATTCAATTTGCTAAGCAACCAGAACGCGATAGCAATATGCGTGTGCACACACAAACACACTATCACGTTCTTAATCGCTAGCGTGCCTTAAAGGGACCAACAACTGGCCTGAATGGGTGATTAGATTCCAGTGGAAAAGAAAAGTGCATGAATTATGGTGACAGGTGACAGCATACTTTTTGCGATCCGAGTAGGACTTATATTTGTAAATCGCGTTCAAAAGTAACCAAAACTGGCATGTCGCACCCCTAGCCATGAAACACAATTATGAAGTCCTAATAACTTTGCTGTGATTATTTAAAGCGCACCAAAATGGGAGCTTTTGAATATGTATGTTATTGATCATTTTTGTTTTTTTTTTCTATGTGGCTTACAAGGTAAAAGAAGTACATCATGAAAAGTGCCACTGCTTTAATGACCTCTGCAGGGAAACGGGTGCAGTTGCGCATGCACGCAACCGTGCGGCCATTTACACAGTAGCTCGATTTCCATCGTGTCTGGCGCGCTCAAGAATTCGAATGAGATGGTTGCGACGCGCGAAATGCTATCGGCCTACTGCTCTGTGGAGAATCGCTTCATGCGCGCTGCTGGTGGTAGTGATGGTGACGATTCGTCGTATTCATCACTACCGCTGTCGTCTGTCGAAACCTGTCGCTCTGGCACCACTTGAGAGGGGCGCGAGTTATACGCTCGCATGCGAGCCAAAACTCGTTTTTCTAAATCGCTCAAGTTGTCCAGCGATGACATATCGAAGCCGTCCAGCTATGGCCGCACGCGAAATACTATGCGTGAATTGCAGATCACTTGTAAAGCCGTGGGTTTTGTTTTCAAAGACGTGGCTTAGCTCGACTTGGCTAAAGTCGAAAGAACGACACATGTATGACCAAGAGTACTTGCATAAGAAGCCCCTGGAAAATGCTGTAGCTCTTGTAAAATAATTTAGCACGCTATAAAACAGTGGTGGCAACACTGCAGGCTAGACAAACGCAACATTACGTGTTTGTACTTAGGTCTTCACTTTTCATCACTGCTGGCGTTACGCTGGGGTATAATCGCGATTGCGATCACATGCACTGTTTGGAGCATGTCTCCTTTAAGGAACACTAAAGTCAAATGACAATTTACGTCAGAGTGAAAGCTCAATATATGACAACACCTAAAACGAGAATATTATCAACAACAGTGCCCTACTTACCGAGAAATTAAGGTAAATGCACAACACAAGCGCCGCAGTAGGACATTTTCAAAATGATCCTGGTGAGATCAGACGGACCGCCTACAAATAATCACTAGTAATCGATCTGACTGCACTATACTCCGTTTCATACATCATGTGCAACGCTGTCAAAGCTAGCGCACTTGTTTGCGCTGTGTACTGCCGCGACCAAAAAGTAGTGCGTCGCTTGGGTTGTACGAGAATCAATAAATGCTTCTCGGGAAACTTCTAAGCATACATATTTGTCATCAGGTTAAAAAACAAACGCCTGTGTTGTCGGATAAACAATCCAAATATGCGAGTTGGTAATTTATGTTTGTCGCTTTCGTATCAGGTTTTCGCTCTCCGCGCGACCCGCGCAGCCGTTTTTTTTTTTTTACTTGACGTGGCAGCTTCGAAAAGGCTAATGAAGGACATCGGCTTCACCTTTGCTAAGAGAAAACGGAATCTTGCGCTAATAGAGCGCAATTGAACGCTAATTAAACTCGCAAAAATTATTTTAAAAAATGGCACCACGTGGATTCGAACCCATGCACTTCAAAACTATGGTGAACTCTCTGGAGCGACGCGTCAGACCACTCGGCATTGAAACCGCGCGGAGCAACACCTCGTGTTTTCTTTACGGACTACTTGCCTAGCCTTCACAGTGTTGCACCTGATGTATGAAACGGAGTATAAATAAAAGAACTTTCCGTGCATCGAGAGACTAAATAAAATGCTACTTGTTCTGTTCTGTTTGATTCATGGAAAAAAGAACCGCCATATGTTACTATACAGAGTTGCGTGAACGGTTCGAAAATTCAACTTTCGCGTGGTTACACGGGACAGCATCTAGCGGGGTGCAGTTAAAACAAAAGTGTCTGCTATCTAGGAGCTAATGAAGGGAAATTGATTAATGGCCATTTTTGCTGCTGTGTCTCCCCCTGCTTTCAGTCTGCTGCTACTAGCGCAACAAAGCCGGGCAACGTTGTGCACGGCAACAGTGATGCGAGACAGACCGGTCGGTCCGCTTCTTGAGGGGGGTAATTTGAAGAGCGCTAACCTGATGCGGACCACTAAAACACGATTTTATTTCAAAATAAGCCCTTCCTTGGCAGAAAAGTAACACTACAAGGTTTCTGGACCACCAATTCTGCAATCAACGTCGACTTAATAGTAGACTTTAGTGTCCCTTTAAGACTGCATAATCGCCGCAAATCAGAATATCCGATTATAAATAATCTACGGTGTTTTCCGCTTTACCATTCTGTGATTACAAAGTCTGACCGGTAAGCTTTCCGCTGCACTCAAGAAAATGTGTACCTTAAATATAGGTTCTGGGTCCCTTTAATTCTCTCTTTGGTGGAGACTAGATCACAAGATAAGCTAAGCAGCAAACACCCTCGAGCTGCTATCTTTATTGCAACTACCTCAAATTTTCACTCACGACTAACGCTGCTTTCTTACTCGGAACCAAACACGCCGACACGGCCAACAATGCCGTCAACAAAATTTCAACGAAACGAGCTGTTTAACGTTGTTGCCACAAAATGAGACCACTCTCCAGACCAATGTTTGCTGCTGTCTCAGCATTGATATCACCAATGTAGTGTTGGGAAATAAGCTGCATATACAACTAGAAAATCAAATTTTGTCAGTGCAATATTACTGTGTATTAATTCCTTGACATCCATGTACTATGCATACTGAGTGTAATAAACAGGCGAGGCTCTGCAGCAATAACCTACTACACGCCAATCCGCACCTTTGCACAGTGAGACCACAATCTCCTAGCGCCATCTGCCGCAGCCAAAAGGAAACAGCCTTCGCGGCAAACAATCTGAACGTAGCACCGGCCACAGAGTCATCACCTGAATTATTCTTACACCATGCTGCAAACGCAACTAGCCCCTTCAAGAGGATAAAGGACCCGTGTTTGATGTGTGCAGACAGCGATAAGGCACTGTGTGTAGACCCGCATTTCAAGGAATGTCACGCTTTGAATTGCTATTGAACATTTGACAGATCTGAGCGATGCTGACAGCAAAATACTACACCCCACCTTTTTAAAACTTTTTTTCCTGACTTTATAGAGATTTTGTACATTCCAAATCAGCTATAAAGTAGTTAAAATTAAAAAAAATTGACCCTTAAAGGTGAAATTTTGGGCACTTATATGCAGAAACTGCAAAATTATAACAAGTTAAGCAGTTGTGAAAGACAAGTAGCTTTATAGTGATCTCGGGTTTTTTAAATGTGAAACATATCTTTGCGTACTGGAAGTACTATTGGCATCTATCTGCACTTATGTCGTATGTCGTCAAACACTTTCCGCCAAACAGTGGCACATACCCGCAGGCGGGTATGTGGTACTTGTATGCGGACACGTGCCAAGGTGATTGACATTTCATATGTGCCCAGTAATGGCGAGAACATGCATCGGTAATTTTAACACATGAGCATTAAGAAAAAACTGACATCAGCTGCGTTCACCTGACGAATGTAAATAAAAAATGTCAGGGTTCCAGCATGAACTGAACCTTAGCATTCTGCGTGGCAAACAAGTATACTATCACAAAGCCACATCAACCAGGTCTTGCAACTGCTTTTCAAGTACACCGCAATGTTCGTGAAGCATCAACTGGTCATGCAGTGATGGCTAACCAACTTTATAAACATTACATGTAAATCCAATCCTACAATACAGCCATGAAGTCAAGTTAAGAAAGTGTTAAGTGCAATCAACTCAAAGCAATTGATGGTTATATCAACTGAGGAACAGCGTGAACAGACGTTGGCTTTTTAATTCAAGACCGTTAAAAAAAAACCTGTGCATCTCCACTAAGTGAATGATGAGTGAGTGAAGCTATAGGTTCTCAGGTCTATAATGCCTACATTGAAGTCGCCGACTAGTATTAAGGACGAACAAATAAACAAAGACGAACGGACAGGTGCAATGGGACGCATGGATGCACGGACGCGCGTTTAGACGAATGCATGGAGAGACGGACAGTGCAGGTGATCATGTATTGTGTTGTCCTAAACCGTATTTACTCGCATAATTCTCGCAGTTTTCTTGGCGGAAAATCAATGCAAATTTGCGGGGTGCGAGAATTACATGGGGAAAACTTTCCACGAAAACGTACAGAGGAAAAAAGAAAACGAAGTGGCCGCAAATCGGGATTATCATTCCAGCAACTAACAGCAAGCTTTGTTAAGAACTAATTAAAACTTATCTCAACAACAATTTAAAACTTATCAACAATAAAAGCACAGGTTCAACACAAGTCAAGATTTCTTTGAGACACAAGAAGTGCAAGCAAATAGTCTAGAATTAGAATACCATACGCAAAGCTTGCGGGCCTTGCAGGGATAGCGGTAACGTTTGATGCTCAACAGGAGCCCATGAAAGGTAAGCGTAAGACGTCAGTATTGCGCTGATGGCCATTTGCCAGAATCGTCTGTAGTTTCCTTCTGAAAGAATAAAGTTTACCATCAATCCCACTTCTAGGCACACGGCAGGCCCGACGCGTCTTGGTGGCTTTCAGCTGCCATTTTTCAATGTATGGTCTATCACTTTCAACTTGAAAGCAGCCGTGTAGCTTCAGTATCGCCCCATAACGTGACCAGATTACCGACCCAACATAAAAAACATGCCGCAACGCACACTTGCTACTTTGGCTTGGCTTGAATTGAATCTCCGTTCAATATACGCTTGATTCTTAAGAGATGGTGCCAGATGGTGCGTGCTATCATCATCAGTGGCTGGAATGAGCAAACGACATTATTGGGACAGTTTTCGAGGGTGTGGTAATTACTCGAGGGAAAAAAGAAATCGTATTTTTGTTGGGCGATGTGGGGGGTGCGATAATTATGCGAGTGCGAAGATTACACGAGTAAGTACGGTAATTGATTACACAAAGTCTGTTTACACATTTGTTTTTTGTTGTACAGGTGTTCAGTTTGGGTTCGAGTTTTGTGGTGCTAGGTCCGCCCAAAGGAGCTTTGTCCCTAAAAGCTGGCATTGGCAGTGTTGACCCAATGAACGCATAGAATATCTAAAAATCATGGTCCCAGCAGGAATAGAACCCCAGCATTCTGCATGGCAATCATGTATTCCAAGACAAAGTCATGCCAGGTCTTGGAACTGCTTTTCACATAGATCGTAGTGTTCGTAAAATAGCAATTGTAGTTGCAGTGCTGGCTATCCAATCTTATAAACAGTACATATGTACTCCTATTAGAGCCATCATGTTAGGTTAATGACAATTGTAGTGAAGTGCCATCCACTCAAGCTCATTTATCTAGCAGTGTCCAGGGCCCTCACAATCCTCACTGGCATAAGCCCTACGTATCAGCTCACGCTTCTGGTGTTGATAATACCCATGTTGCTGTTGGCATCATTACACAACAGAAAACATGCCAATGTTTAACATAGGTCTGTGTGTACATCTGTACATATGTTTAGTGTCATTTCGTAATATTTCGCTAAAAAAATTGCAACACAGTCACCTTCCCTCCACATGCTTCGCATAACGTCGATTCCCAGGGAACGTGGGAAATGCCAAATTTTCTTCAGTGAGCACCCAACTATGTACGCAGAACATTTTATTAGTATTTGCACCTGGCATTGAAATGTCTTTACAAAGTTATTTTGTGCCCAAATTCATTATGAAGCCCATGAAGTTCTTCGATAGACAAGAAAAAGTCACCCTTTCTGGCTTCAGATAGGAAACTGCATGCAAGGCAAGAGTGACAATTTCGCAGTCATATAGTACTGAAGGTACACTAAAGAGCAAAACTATTTTTTGCGTATTAGTAAAGTACAATTTCACGATTCTGATAACACCACTTTTACCGCAACATGACGGTTGGCAAGCGAGAAAACACAAAAAAAATTTGGCACATCCCGCGTACCTGGAAATCGATATTATGCGAAGCATGCGGAGGGAAGGTGACCGTTTTGCAATTTTTTATTGTGTAACACGTCATGAAATGATGCTAAATATATGTACAGACGTTGCACGTACAGACATATGTTGAAGAGTTGCAGATGTTTGTATAACCAGCTATTTGCACTTGCACAACAATACCAACTGGAACATACGTATTAGCAACACCAGAAGCTGATATGAAGCGCTGATGCTCGGCACATAAACACTCAACACTGCCACATAGATCAACTTCAGCGCATGGCAAATAACCACAATTGGCATTAACCCGACGTGACGGATGTATAAAGTGAGCACATGTGTAATGTTTATAAAATTGGGTAGGCAGCATCGCAACCACTATTGGCGTTTCACAAAGCTTAACGTCTACTTGAAAAGTAGTTCCGAGACCTGGCATAGCTCTGTGGTAAAGTGCTTAATTGCCACTCGGAGTGCTTGGGTTCGATTCCAGCTGGGACCCTGACATTTATTCTTTGCATTTGTCGGGTTGACGCTAACGATTTCGGTTATTTTTCTTAACGCTCGCACGTTAAAATTGCCCATGAGTGTTGTCATCGTTCCTGGGTAGATACTAAGTGTCAATCACCTGTGGCATATACGCTCTTACCGGCAGCACATACTCGCCCGTGGGTATGTGCCACTGCCTGGTGGGACGTGTTTGACGACATACATGACGGGATTGTGACATTATTATTGAGGTCTTGAGCAGCACATCACATTCGTCAAACCATCTTACCCTTCCATGCTAATTTTGGTTCACGCCGAGTTAACGGGGTGACCATGACAGCACCCAAACGTAAGCGGCTAGATAGATAGAGATAGGTACGCTCAAAGTCACCGAAGTTCGCTAAGAAATGCTTCGCATTTAAAAATGCAAGTGAAGATGCCACCTTCAGAGTCTCCCACCAAACACCGTGCTGTCATAATAATTAAGGCATCTACTGGGTCCCACATAGCTTCTAATCAATAAAGTTGAAGTAAATTGTCACCCGTGGGTGCCATAGACCTAGCATATGAAGGTTAGGATAATTTGATTGAGCCGATGTCGCGAAAATAAAAACATTTTGAATTGTATGTCACACATGAAGATTTCGGTGTGAAATTTGAAAATTAAACTTCAAGGTTGTTGTTTTTTTCCGCTAATAATGAACTTATTACAGTAAAAGTTATCACAGAGTTCTCGGAGTGTAATATATCAATCTAAACCAAGTCACTGTTTCTCTTCAGTGTGCCTACGTTTATGACATTCTATAAACCGTAAAAATAAGATGGAAACAGAAAATGAAATATTAGCAAAGGCTGAGGCTTCTTTCGTACTTACATCATCTGTCTGAAAAGGAAAGAATAGTAGAGCGAATTTATAGAAGAACCACTTGATTAAGAACCTGCTGGATGAAATACATTCTCAGAAATAAAGTTTTGGTGTAACCGAATAAATCTCTAGAATCTCTTAAAAGAAGTTTATTAGCATAATATTAATATATATATATATATATATATATATATATATATATATATATATATATATATATAGTATTAATGAGATATAACAGACAGTAATGCCAAGGAATGTACAGGGGAAGTTATTAGAACCAATGGAATGTAAATAAGAAGAAAGAAGAAAGAAAAGTGGATGAAAAAATTACCAACTGTGAGCAGGAATCGAACCTACGACCTGGTTCGATTCCTGCTCACAGTTGGTAATTTTTTCATCCACTTTTCTTTCTTCTTATTTACATTCCATTGGTTCTAATAACTTCCCCTGTACATTCCTTGGCATTACAGTTCGTTATATCTCATTATTATTGTGTTAAAAACACGGAAAAACGAGCCCTTAGGTATACACTTCTTTCCCTTATATATATATATATATATATATATATATATATATATATATATTGTGGGAGTTGATAATTTTCAGTTTTTATGTACCAAAATAAAGATACGATTGTAAGGCACACTGAAGTGACTACGTGATACAGATCAATTTCTGGTACAGCCAGCATCAAAAGTTTAAAGAGTTTAAATATTTTCACTGCTTTGTCAGGCAGCCTTGTATTTGGATTTTCAACTCGTTTGAAAACACCTAAGCAGGATATACTATGGAGTTCGACTGCAGAATAGTCACAAAATGCTGAGAAATTTCAAGTTTTCTTCAACATGGTGGCCTCAATTTTCTATGCTGTACTTAAATGGGCATGCTAAACTTTATCTTCGCCCTCATATGGCCAGTGTGGCTGGGCATCGAACCCATAACTACCAGTACGGAAGCGAAATACCTCACCTGCTAGGCTGCCTATCTGCAAGCATTGTAATGAATGAAATGGGTGCACAGAAGAACCAGCGTAGATCAGTGTACAGTATGCATAGGTTACAGTATCGAAGTTTTCACAAGCGTGCTTGCACGAGGGTTTACCTGCTCAATTACGAAGATGGTATAATCTATTTGCTGCCGGGGCAGCATTTGGTGCATGTTGTAGAGGAAGACCCTGAGGTGATCCTCACGGTCACGGTAAGGAACCAAGATGGCCACTCTATGCCTAGCCGTGCAGTCCGTGGGCTTGTAACGTCCGCCAGGCAGTATGTGCGGGAACTCCTTCTCCATCGTCTCAAACGAGGGAGCATCCTTGAGCACTTTTAATCGACCAACTGCATACATGTGGAGAAAAAAAAAAAGGATACTTGTGAGTTAGTGTGTTTAGTATTGAAGCAGCATATATGCACATAACGAAAGCAGCCCAGAAACAACTTTTTCTTGAAGCTAAAGTGGATGCCTTTGAGCAAGCGCCACAGTCTCACAAATACCTATGAGAAGGATATCGGAATACACATTGCTATTGTTCAGCTTGTTGAACAGTCATGACTGCCAAAACAACGTTACCGTGCAGTTCCCTTGTCGTGGGTGCGATGTCATGGTGTTACATGCTGGGCGTTTTAACTATCAAATTTCAATATTTCATTCCAGCCTTTTAAAATATTTAATATAATTTTCTCCCTTACCTTTGTGGTGCAGACAGCCGCACTTTGCAAATTACATTTTTCTTGTTTGACTCGCATTTTTTTTTGCTCCCATTTAACTTTCAGCATAAATTTTATTTACCAAATAAGCAATGGGATAACTTCAGGTTTGCGGTAAATTTAGCGCGACTGCCTCAGCCCTGTTCAACATTACGCATGGTGGCTGGAATGGCCTACTGCATTAAGTAGTAGGATTCGGTGATATCGTGACTAAATGATTTTTACGAATGGTAATGGGCATCAGTTCGGTTATGACAAACACGGCAAGCAACTCTTCATGCCAGATCATTACTTCGTTGACATTGACCAAACTCTCATTTACTAGACCAATATGTATGTGCAGGTGATTATCGAATTTTGCTCACATTATTAAACAGCTATTTCTGAAAGAAGTTGTACTTTTTCTGCCCCATGTTCGCCGCACCTATGATAAGCGACTAGCAATATTGAACACTGCTCTCAACTTAGGCTGAAGAATATGACCGTCTCAAACAGCTCACAATATTGCCACGTTCCATTTCCCAAGTTTTTGTTATCGTCGCAAAACACCACACGATTCTGAACGAACCGCACCTGCAGTTTTCGAGAAGGTTCCGGACTGTAGTAGATCATTTCGATAAGATCACGCCCACTGTGCGAACGGTACAGATTGTTCTGGAACCTACGCCACCGCCAGCGATAACGCTAGAACATTCGACGGCAAGAGTATAAATGTCGACGCGCTTCGCCGCTTGTCAGTTGTTGATCGAAGGCCGACGCTTCGTTTGCCGCTATCAGTCCGAGACTGCTATCTGTGGAAGACTGCTGCTGTAATTGGACTTTCCGTTTACCGGGTACAGGTTCGCCCAAATAAACAGTTAAACCCCAACACGAAGTCTCCTGTCTTCGGCCACGTCACGACCCCGTGACATCTGGTGGAGGTGCTGTTTCTTCCATGTACCGGACGCCTCCGTCAAGCCGTGAACCCAGCCCACGCCGTGAAGACACCGACGCCAGCAACGAGCAGCGAGTTAGCCGCAGGCAACAAGGTCTGCCACCGGAGTACGGGCTTTTACTGGACAAGGCTCGGAAAACCAAGACGTTGACGTCGACCACGGCGACCATGTCAACGCCGGTTCTACCTGCACCACTCCTGTTCCAGCAACCCAAAGAGCCGCCAACTTTCCGCCGTTCACCACTGGAAGACGCGGAAAGTTGGATCGAAAGGTTCGACCACGTCGCCACCTTCAATGACTGGACAGACGAAGACAAGCTACGGCATGTGTATTTCGCCTTGGAAGATGCTGCTCGGACCTGGTTCGAGAATCAAGAGCGAAGCCTCACAACGCGAGACGCCTTTCGCGCCAGGTTCCTCACCACTTTCGCAAGTCTGGTGCGCAAGGAGAAAGCCGCAGCTCTCCTCGAAACCCGCATGCAGATGCCTAACGAAAACGTGGAAGATATGATTCATTCACGGAAGATATGATTAAACTCTTCCGCCACGCTGACTCCGACATGTCCGAGGAGAAGAAGGTGCGTCTACTTATGCGAGGAGTAAAGCAGGAACTCTTCGCCGGATGATCAGAAACCCGCCCAAGACAATCGCCGAATTCATTTCAGAAGCATCTACGATAGAGAAGACGCTCGAAATGCGCACGCGGCAATGTAACCGTAGCTTCTCGTCTCCAAGCTACGCCGACATTCAAGCGCTCGGAACCACTGACTTGCGTGAGACAATCCGAGCGATCGTGCAAGAGGAGCTGCGAAAATTACTTCCTTCAGCGCAGCCTCAGGTGGAATCCATCGCGGACGTCGTACGCCAGGAGATCCAGCAGTCGCTGGGCGCTCCTCAGCCTCAAGAGCCGCAGCTGCAAGTCATGAGCTATGCTGCTGCAGCATGCCGCCACGCCCCTCCTCCACACGCACGCCAAAACGCCGCCTCATCGCACTACCGCAGCCGTGGCCTTGTGGTAGAGTGTCCGCTTCGGCTGTGGGAGGTCGTGGGTTCGAGCCCCCGAGCCGCCGGGCACCCACCGGTTTCACAAAATGGGCACAGGCATCCCCCAACCTGACACTCTGCTTTCTCAGGGGTGAGCCGCCTGGGAAGGGAAGCCTACGCCATTCAAATCCCGCCGAAACATGTGGGCATACCCTGAAAAAGGGAGGTAAAGGTCTCCAAGTACTGACAAGCCGTCAGAAATCGTTGTGCTGTGCATCGCACGCAGACTCGTAGCCTTAGGTTGCGCGATTACCGCTCACAGATCGTGTGACGTAGCTCTCTTCGCAATATGGTCGATGTGCATGGCTGGGTACCAGATGTCATGGGGTCGTGACGTGACCGAAGACAGGAAACTTCGTGTTGGGATTTAACTGTTTATTTGGGCGAACCTGTGCCCGGTAAACGGAAAGTCCAATTACAGCAGCAGTCTCGGACTGATAGCGGCGAACGGAGCGTCGGCCTTCGATCAACAACCGACAAGCGGCGAAGCGCGTCGGCATTTATACTCTTGCCGTCGAATGTTGTAGCGTTATCGCTGGCGGTGGCGTAGGTTCCAGAACAATCTGTACCGTTCGCACAGTAGGCGTGATTTTATCGAAATGATCTACTACAGTCCGGAACCTTCTTGAAAACTGCAGGCGCGGTTTGCGCTGAGAATCGTGTGGTGTTTTGGGACGATAACAAAAACTTGGGAAATGGAACGTGGCAATATTAAACAAAGTGTGCATCTATGTATATCATGCTATGTGTGCATCGGAAAAAAAGTTTCACTTCAGCATGATAAACTATGGATTGATAATGATGTATTCATGTGGAATGAAACAACAAACCAACGTGAGATAACTTCTAGTTTTCGTGTCAATGTACATTCTACTTGACAAGTCAAGGAAAGGCTTGTCAGATTACTTAACATTAACGCATGCAGTATAGTGAATAAATTTAATCAATTAGAATCGGTTCTTTAGTCGCACTCCCCACATGTTATTGTTTTAACGGAAACCTGGCTACACGATGAAGTTGGTGACAGGGACTTAATTCCACCTGGCTACAAAATAATTCGGAGAGATAGAACCTCTAGGGGTGGTGGTGTGGCCATTGTTACTGTCGTCTGTTCAGGTAATTTCGTTGATCCAATCGAAGGACACTAAAAGCTTCTGCGTTAAACTAAACATTTATGGTCATGTCTGTTTTATGTGCCGTTTACAGGCCACCTGACTCAGCCCCTGATTATTTATTAAAATTAGTGACCACATTTCACAATTCAATAAAAGTAAACTTCTGGCGGTTGGCGATTTTAACCTACCAGGCATTGACTGGGATCGTATCAAATCGGGGGCCGGTTCTGTACGTGATGCAAACGTTCTTTTTGATTTGATGCTTGTACACAATCTTGTACAAGTAGTTCGCGAGCCTACTAGACATGGAACCGGTATCGACTCGCTCCTTGATCTAGTCTTTCTCGATCGTTGCTTTTCTAACTACCATGTATCTGTCGAGGCTGGCCTATCTGACCATGATATTGTGTCTGTATACTTTTGGTTTAATGTTAAACATACGCCTGACACGCATGCACCTGTGTTTGTGAAAGATTTTGCACGGGCTGACGATATCAGTGTAATAAAATATCTTGAATCTTGCTTTTGTGAATTTCGCGCAAGTGATGTCCTTGAGCTTTGAACCAAGTTTAAAGCCATGTGCTTATTCTACATAGATCAGTTCATACGAAACAACTAAACACACCCCTTGGATGAACAGGCGTACCATTCAGTTAAAATGTAAAGCCAAACGATTATGGAAAAAAGGAGCTGCTGCCGTTCATTTAACCACTGTTCGTGCAGCTCTGTCAAAATCTATTACAGAGGCAAAGAAGTTTTATTTCAGCAACACTTTACCTAACTTTATAAGGGAAGATCCACAGAAGTTTTGGAACTTTATTAAGGAACAAAAGAAATTGATAACGAGCATTACCCACGACGATACTGCAATAACTGACCCCAAGAGCATTGCTAACCTTTTAAATGCCCACTTTCACAGTGCCTTCTCCCCGCCTACTCACCCTTGTTTTCAAATTTCACGGTCCTCCTTTTCGGATATCAATATTTCTCAACAAGGTGTGCTTAACATGCTTCTACGATTGAAGACGAAATCTTCCGTCGGTCCTGATGGCATTCCCAACTCCTTCCTCCGGCATTACGCTGAACCACTAAGCAAATTTCTCGTCGCAATCTTTCAGGTCTCTCTAGAATCCGCGATACTTCCACCCGACTGGAAAATTGCACGCATTGTACCAATTTTAAAAAAGGGCGACCCATCTTCAGTTTTAAATTACCGTCCGATTTTTATTTTATCATCTTCTTGCAAAATGATTGAGAATATAGTTTTGGATTACATTAATAACTTCTTAAATGAGCATGACATTCTAACTCCTTTTCAACATGGCTTTAGGAAGGGTCTTTCGACAATCACCCAATTAAGTACGGTCATCATTCTTTCGCTTCTGTTCTTGACAGAGGTGAACAAATGGATGTTATCTTTCTAGGTTTTCAAAAGGCTTTTGATGTAGTTCCTCATGACAAATTAATCTGCAAATTACAGTTCCTTGGTTTTCCTGGCTTCATCCTATCATGGTTATCTGCCTATTTAATGTATCGGAAACAGTGTGTTATCATTAACGGACAGCAATCTGACTCTTTCCCGGTAAGCTCAGGGGTCCCTCAGGGAAGTGTACTTGGCCCACTATTATTCCTTATTTGTTGCAATGACATAACAGATGTCATACAAGCCCCAGTAAATATTCATCTTTTCGCAGACGACTGCGTTATTTTTAAGGAAATCAATAGTGTTCAAGACTGATTCTTGCTTACTGCAGCCTTAAACAGTATTTTTAAGTGGAGCAACAAATGGAACATGAAGCTAAATTCTTCTAAGTCTGTGCTCCTGCATATAACTAAAAAAACAGTACCCCTGATGTTTTCATACTCCATTGGCCAAGACCCATTGATTGAAGTTAAGGAGTACAAATATCTTGGAGTTACCATTACTAACAACCTCAACTGGGGCACCCATATTTCTAACACCGCCTCTTCTGCTTTCAGAAAATTATGTCTACTTCGTCACAAGCTTAAACATGCATCCCATGACGTGAAAACTTTAGCCTATACAACTTTTATCAGACCCAAGTTAGAATACGCCTCCATTATTTGGGATCCTTTCACCAAAAACTAATATTAATTGTCTTGAGAGAAAACAGAGAAAAGCCATGCGATTCATTATTTTCTAAATACAGCTGTGAGGACCCTGTAACCGATCTTATACGTTCTAACGGTTTTCTCACACTTCAAATGAGGCGCAAAATATCCCGACTGAAGTTCCTCCATTCTTTGTTAAATCGTAAGTTTTTTATAGATCCCAGTCCTTACATAACCCTTTCAAAGAGTAGGAAAACCCATCATTCTCATCCCCTCACACTCTCCCCTTATGTGTCCAGATCTAAACTCTTTAAATATTCTTTTTTTCCCCGCACCATAGAGGAATGGAACCTAGTACCTATTGATCATCTGGACTTGACTGAATTAATACAGAATTACTTCTTCACTATTTCCTAATTATATTTTATTTAGAGTTGTTTTTTATTGTTCCCTGACTTGTTTATGATATTCAATTGTGCTTTGTAGATATATTTATGTTGTACCCTGCCCCTCCTGCATGGGCCACATGGCCTGCAGTATTTTGTAAATAAAATAAAATAAAATATACCAGTATGCTGCATTATTGCAGTTGCGGTAACACTGACCGATTGCCTAACCCACCCTGAACATTGCTAAGGTGCTCCCCTCCAGCTGCCACAGCAGTTGAGACAAGGAGCTCTGAATTGGCATACTCTCACCAGCCTCTTCAACATGTGCCTGAATTGCAATGACACAAGGTTCTTCATATTTGCCCCTATTTAAATGGGGCTGCCATGGTCTTACAAGGAGCGAGCAGTTTTCTTTTAGGATGGCAGACTGTTGCAGGTGGTTGGCAAATTACAGTAGGTAGTGTTGTACATGTAAAAGATTTAGTGCTCCAAGAAGCTACTTGAAGCAGCTATGGAGATTAATTGTAAGAGGAGAAGAGGAGATATTGAGATTGTAAGAGGAGCAGGACAGGCATTGTATCTGTGTGGTTTCTAAACACCTTACGAAAACCTTATGAGCTGCATGAACACTCACCTAAGTGAGGTGGCACTAGTGGACAGAGCTCCAAGGCAGGCATAGTGCTGGTGTTATCAAGACGTGGGGAAGTGGGAAAGATCTTATCGAAGTGCGATTTGTTCACGGAATATGGACTGGCAGACTCTGGGAGCTGTGCGCCACCAGGAACTGGCCGGAAAATCCAAGAAAGTCCCGGTGAGACTACCTGCACAAGTTGGGTTGGAGAAAGGTCGTAAGGAGGGGCAAGAGGGCCAGAAAGCACCGGTATCAGAAATGAATGCTGGTTAAAATTGCAGAGAAACACTCCAATTGTGAGAATACATCAGACCGCAGGATGTATGTGGCAGGATTCCAAGTTAGAGCTTCATAAAGGCACACGAAAATGGAAGCAGCAGCCTTTCGCACATTTCCTTAGTTTCTATTTATATGCCAGCAGCTGAGCCACTACGCTTGGCTAGCACTGATGTTTTTATTCATTTCCTAAGCTGCTGCTCTCATCTGACAGCGGTGCAGGAGAGCAATATAAGAAGTACAACATATAAAAAATTCAAGAACAATAAAATATCCAACAAATGAAGGGAAAGAGGTTATAGTAAATAGAACACAGCAAATAGTGGTTATAGAAATACAATGAACTTTCATACATTTATCGCACTATTCAAGTGAAACTGCATAATGATGAACATCCTTTATAGAATAAAACATTAATGTCATATTCCATGAAAAATATTCATACTAAAGAAATCAATAACAACAAGTTAGCCTGTAGGTGTTTTCTTTTTATGTTGAAGGGAGTCAACCAACAAACATATGTGGGAGATGAGAGTAGCCTTGTGGCATTTAATTGGCTGAATGTATGGCTGAATGTATGCTGAATGCACGGGACGATGTTACCTATTTGAAATTTATAAGGCACATCCTGGCAACAGTGAAATTCATCCAGTTCTACCTGTCAGCTATACCTGTTCATTACGTCACATTTTAGCATAAAAAAGCGACATATTGCTCTTGCCTGCTTAGTATGAATAAGGAACGTGTATGGGTCCCGAACATAGGTCGGCGAACTCGCTAAGAGTTGACTCACTCGAATCCACTCTGATCAAGTCATGCGTCCAAGTCTGAATGAGTCCAAGTGGAGAGTTTGAGCTCGAGTGAGCCAGGTTAAAGAAAATTTTTGCGAGCGCGAGTCTGAGCAAGTTCAACTCGTGAAAAATTTGGTGAGCCTGAATCTGAGCAAGTCTAAAGCACAAGATATATTTCTTGAGCTAGTCTGAGCGAGTTTCACTTCTTTTTGCCAACTTATGGTCCTATCTGCTCACCTTCACCATTACTATCAACCTTAACTAGATTCAGAATTATACTCACGTCTACTCGCGTATAATCTAAAGCAGAGTTGCTCATACACCATTTCAATATTTATTGAACAGAGGCATGAATTACGTGGGGGAGTTACCTTGGCCTCCACCCCTGCAAACACTTACAGGAAAGTTCCAGATAAGTATATCTTATGTTGTCATCTTAAAATTACCTTGCTGGTTTGGGAGCGCTCATAACTGTAATTCGAAGGCACTTTGTCAAAATGTGCCAAAAAGAGCACAAATTACGAGAGATATTGGTGTTAATGGGCATTGACACCACACTTGAAAAAGCTATTTCTAAGCTAATGTACTCATGAGTCGACTCACTCGAGCTCAGATTTGCTTCGAGCTGCGAGTCAGAGTCCGGCTACGAAAAACTTTGGTGGATAGTCCGAGTTCAAGCGAGTCCTATGTGCAAAATAATTTTCATTAGCGAGTTCGAGTGAGCTCTACCAAGTGTTGCCAACCTAGGCCAACTTGTCATAGCAATTACCAGCAATTAGACCCAAATGAACTGGAAAGCAACTGCGTTTTCGGACTTCTATAAAAAAGACCAACTGGACCTCGCAGTCCCAATCGGTCATTCCAATTGGTCCTCCATCTGCTAATGGGTCTCCCAATTGGAATGCTTGTTAGTCGAACTGGTTGCACACATTCCAATTGGAAAAACATTCAAACTACCGTGCATTTCATTCGATTGGCCTCCCAAAGGGAATGCTTGTTGGTCTGATTGAATGAGCACATTTGGGATAGAGCAATTATTTGAAGCTTACATTGAAACTAACATGGCCGCCCTCAAATTGGATTCAAAATGGTTTACCAAGTGGATGTCATTGGTACATTGGTATTATTGACATCAGTACAGTGGATGTCATTGGCTTCTTTTTCTAATGTGCCCGCCCACCTATGTAATACTTTTGTAAGATGGCCCTTGATGGTACTGTGAACAAATAAAAAAACTGGTGACAAAATTTTGCTCAGTTGAAAACCAGTTGGTGTCGATTGGTGCTTTTCTTAATTAACTTAATTACTTAAGTACTTGCTCCCCAAATGTCATCACCTACGTTTATAATGAATATTGGATGTAACAAAGCTATTTTCGAGCTAGGAGAGACTTTATAGCAAGGTTCGACCGATATGCCACTTTTTACAACGCACGGTTCGCGGCACGGTACAGAAAGCACTTTTGGCACGAAGTGGTGCTAGACCATCAATATAATTCACTCTAAACATCACTTTGCAGTAAATTTAATATGCATTCCAAAAATTGGGTGGATAAAACACCCTCGATCATGGGTTTCGCAACTATGAACTCCCTATTTTTCGTAGTTATCCTGATAATCGAAAACAAATCGTACATATGAATGGCATAACTTCATCCCCTCAGCATCTTAGTACAGGGGTACCGCAGGGTTCAGTACTCGGTCCCTTGTTTTTCACAGTATATATAAAAGTCTTGCCTCAAACATTAAAATTTGCTGATATATCAAAGTGTGCTGATGACACTGCTACGATAATTACAGGTGACAACAACCAGGAAAAAAAGTCCAAATTGAGCTTGTTCAGAGTTCAGAATTGTTCACAGCCAATAAACTAAGCATTAGTACTACAAAAAGAAAATATATTGTTTGCCACTCATGTTCAAAAATGGTCTCTGATGGTTCTCTCTCTCACTGTATTTAAATCAATGCCCACTCCAATGCATCGATGCATACACCCATCTTGGCGTTATTCTCGATCAGCATCTACATTGGCAGCAGCACATCGAAGCTCTGCTTTACGCTAGCATCAGGTTATATTGCATTCTTTCAGGCATGGGCACATTTTCCAAGAAACATTCTACACATCCTGTATTTTTCATTTTTTCAGCCTCACCTGCCGTACTGTATTGGTTCATGGACCTGGACATTCAATACTTACCTAGATGCTGTTCGATGTCTACAGAAACTAGCTGTCCGAACTATTAATTTCTCACAGCGAAATGAAGCAAGCAAACCAATATTTTCTAAACCACACATCATACCATTTGATTTCTTACGTGAAATAAGTATGCCAAAGTGCATTATTAGTGAAATAAAAGACATTTATCTGTTTAACATATCAATATTGAGAATGCCAAATCGTCCAACAAGAAGCAAAACAATTGGGAACTTGAATATATCATTGGCAAGAAACCTCAGAGATTAGTATATTGGTGCAAAAATATGGAATGACATACCGATTGAGGGAAAGCAGAGCAATAACATTTCACTCTGGTTAAAAAAGAATGAACAGTAAATGTCATCTGTACAGACACTTATGTCACATATGCAACCAGTAGATACACTCATATGGATTCTATTGTTTTCTTTCTCTTCTCTCTCAATATTGATATGCTTACCACATGACATGTTTCCTTGTTCTATACCATATATTCTTGTCTGTTAAATATGTGTATATATGTATCTGTGTGTATATATGTATCTGTGTGTATATATGTATGTATGTGTATATATGTACATGCGTATATATGTATGTGTAAATAGATGTGTTTCTATATATAGATGTGTGTATATGCATTCTATCTAATTCTCAATCTATTAATGTGTATTTCTGTATTTATATGTCTGTAAATGACCCCAATACTAGCCTTTGGCTGAGGGGTCATACAGTGTTTGCGAAAAAAAAAATGTACTTATTTTATGTGAATAAAACTTCAAACTTCAAAAATTTTGCACGTGGTGCCATCTCTCAGAGGTAGCAAAGGCATCCTGCTAAAACTAAATAGGAAATAGCCAAAATAAATCATACGTCTTGAATAAAGCTAGTTATCAAAAATGATTCTGGTATCTATACAACAGCAGCCTACTATATCCCAGAACATTTTGGTAAAAGTGCAGTGTTTCACTGCAAAGCAGGTGGCTTCCCAGAACAATTGAGCACTGCCATTCAGAAACGCATGGGGCTCTACTGTAAAATACTGTAAACTCCGAGAAGCCACGCATTTTGTGTAGTGAAACACGAATTTTAACAGAATATTCATCTATGTCTCTGCTGTACAAAATCGGGAGTCATTTCTGATAACTAGCTTTTCTGCGAGATGATTTTTTGTAACTTTTTCCCATTCAGTTATGGCAGGCCACCGTCACTGACAAGAAATGATGCTATGTGCAAATGTTCCCAAGCCCTGGTAACACATGGAAAGTGTTTGCTATACAGAGTTTCGTTGTAACAGCGCCAAAGTGTTGTCAGGCGCGTAGGAGGAGGAAGAGGAATAAACGTTTATTTTTCAGGGGCGTAGGAAGGAAATTATTAGAAGGGGGGGGGGGGAAGAGGCACTTTTGAAATCCTCATTTCGGGCTCTTTATACCATGGCAAACAAAAAAAAACCTTCGCGAAGGGGGGGGGGGGGGGGGTGCACGGTCCCAGTTTGTTACTCCCTGGCTACGCCGCTGGAGTGTGCGTATATATACCTTAAACGGCTTCTGGTTGGTCGAGAGCATGTTGAAGCTGTACTCGAGCAGCAGGAAGCCGGCCACGGTGGCGGCGACCAGCTTGTAGAAGTGACCGCGACAGAGAGACGCCGCCGAGGCGCGCACGCCGCGCTGCCAGCTGACGCCGTCGGCCGCGGTCGCCGACAAGGCAGGCGACGCCATTGCGGCGGACGTGCTGACGGCGAGACCAGGGACGATGCGTCGAGCCTTGCTGCTGCTGCTGCACTGGAGCCGCTAGTGGCGCTCATCACTCGGCGCGCGCGTCATCAGCACGAGCCCGCCACCTTCGACCTCGTCGCCTGCGCCACATCGGCACCTGCAAGAGATTGATTGATTGATTTGTGGGGTTTGACGTCCCAGAACCACTATTTGATTATGAGAGACGCCGTAGTGGAGGACTCCGGAAATTTCGACCACCTGGGGTTCTTTAACGTGCACCCAAATCTGAGCACACGGGCCTACAACATATCCGCCTCCATCGGAAATGCAGCCGCCACAGCCGGGATTCGATCCCGCGACCTGCGGGTCAGCAGCAGAGTACCTTAGCCACTAGACCACCGTGGCGAGGCACCTCCACGAGAGCAGCGCGGGGAGTGGACGGTCAGTGTCTCACGGGTCCTGGACGCAGTCTCACACTCGTTTAGCTCGGCACGCTAACAATCGAAGCAGCCACTTGGGGGAAATATAAACGGGAATGCGCGTTGTAGAATTTACCTTAGTTCCTAATTGTAGGCAGTCTTGGGCAGTAACTACTTACTAGTAACGCGTTACCAGTACCTAGTTACCTTTTTAGTAACTCGTAACTGCAACTAGTTACTTTTATTTTAAAGTAACTTGTAACTGTAACACTGTTACTTTTTTCACAGAGTAACTAACGAAAAATACAGTTACAGTTACTTCTGTTTTTGTAAAAAAAATGATCCAACAGTCAGACTCGTTAACGACCGACGTTAACTGCTTTCCATTTTTTAAAACTTTCTTCTTTATAATGTCCTTTCCACCTTCCGACTTTCTACGGCTCCCATCGCAGAACAGGACGCTAGGAAGAATATCTTCCCTGCAGAAGACGGAGTTCGTAGTTTACTTGTATACTACATGTCTAAAGGTAAACATATTTGACAAAGACCTGTCTGGCTGGTTTGAAGCGAAGTGTGTCTGGAGGGTATGTTTATTTGTAAAACTACATGTCGTAACTCAATAATGTTGCCACTGAACACCTTGCCAAATTAAGTTCACGTGCCCCGCATCCCCCCCCCCCTCGGCTTTTCCTTTGGGGGGGGGGATGGGGGGTGGTATGGGAATATATATATCCTTTGTCATTTGAGCTTCTATCCCTTTTCTTGGTATGCCGGTGGAGCATTCCTCCGTTTGAGGCTTCCAGCAAGTCGCGTTTGACAGGTGGCTAGAAAATAGCAGCATGAAACTCCTGAAAGCCTGAAGCATTTAAAACGGGTTTGACACTGATTGTGAAAGCTCTACTTTGAGTTAACACCACAATTATTAACAAAGTGATTGACGTTTCGCCTCATATGCAGGTGGTATCCTCAGTAGACGCTGGCGAAAAATAAAAACAAGCGGAGGTCGATCAGTTCATTAGTCAGACATGTCCTTGCAAACGTTCGGTAGGGGGCCGCTGGTTGCTGTTACAAGTCGGTGCGTCGCAGCGAATCAACCACGTTTTCAGTAAAATACAATTTCACAATCCCGAATCCACCACTCTTGCCGCTACACGACGCCTATAGTAGGCGAGAAAACGCGCGAAAAGAAAATTTGAGTGGGAGACGCCACCTTGAGATTCCCGAGCCAAACACCGTGACGTCATAGGTTTTGAACACGTGAACTGGATTATGCGCAGCTTCTAATTGATAAAAATGAAGTGCATTCTGGTCTGTGAGTGCAATATATGTAGCATACGAGGTTGCAGAAAATTTCATAGAGCCGGGCAATATCACGAAGATACCAAAAATACACTTCGTAATTTCTGACGTGTCGCGTGGAGATTTAGGCGCGAAATTTAAAAATGAAACTCCAACTTAGATAATTATCTCGGCTAATAATGAACATATGATATTTAAACATGTGGCATTAGAGTAATAGGAGTGCACTTTGTCAATCTGAACGAAGTATTTTTTTGTTTTTTTTTAAATGTCCCTTCGACAGCGCGCCGTCATCCCTGCTGAAATAAACAATTCATTAGCCGGGACTCAAAACGGGGCCCCTACAGGCGTTCTTGACACCCTTTGCGGTCACAGAACTTTTCAATGAATGATCAACTAAATATAACAAAAACAAGCACCTTCAAAGAAAGGCCAATAACATGACATCTACAGTGGGTGTGGGGAGATTTCAATTAACTGAAGCCTACGGCGCCACATCGGCCACGATTACACACTACTTTTAGAGCCACTCGTATACATCACATCCACAAGTGGGAACTTGCGGTCAAAAATTTGACGAAAAATACCCCCTTTGTTTACGAATCCTTCACCGCATCTATAAGTGTTTCACAGGATATCGCCGCAAAGCGAGATATGTCACAATCAAAAACAGTTGCGATATATCAACGGAGCCTCCGAGCAGTGTAGCTGTGTCGCCACTGTACCGATCACTCTTTCACATCCAAGTATTTCTCCACAAAGGAAAGGGTTCGTAATCTTACACTTCCAGGAAAGGTGGAGTAAAAATGGACTCTTTTTTTATCGCCAACAATATTAATCGTATGGCTTGCTTGCATTTCCTCAATTTTTTTTTTAATTTTGGCGCTCGGTAGCCACCTTTTTATCAAGAATGACATGGCACGCTGATAACGCGCACGTCGTTCATGACGGGCTATAGTTCCGGGATTGCGGTGATAAGACATGCAAAGAAGTACGCGAGGCAAATGACTATAGCGTGGCACAAATACTCGCAACACACGGCGTCTTCGGAGTTTATTGTGGAGAAAAAAAGAAAAAAAAGACGCCCTTGCTACTCGTAACGGAAAACAGCAGCACATCCGGGACCCACCACGTTTGTGCGACCAACTGCTTGCTGCCTGCTAGATTGCACGATCATGAAACTGTCAGGCAGACAGTAAAAAAAAAAAAAAAAAAAAAAATTACGTCGGTGCCGAAGACAATTTGTCGTAATAGGGCCCCCATGAGAGAGTTATTGCCCAAATAACACCACAACAATGTCGTAACAGGGCTCCCGTGAGATAGTTATTGGCCAAATAACACCACAACAGATTCGGACCTTTCAGGAGTTTCCGGCCATGCAACAACCGGACTACAACGGCGCGTCGACACAAGGCTGCGGGACAATATATACCCACGTCTAAACATGTGAAGCACAATGAAAACGCAACGCATGATGCGGAGAGGTCACTGGCTGCAGCCAATCGAGACCACCAAAAGAATTCACCCGATGCAGATAGCTATATGCAGAAGCCAGACCACAAACTATCTGAGGAATACGAAGGTTGAGTCACCGCCACGTCGCTTTTCCAACAGGTCAGACGCACCATGCTGCAAGCGCGACATCGAGCAACGTGTACGTAAGTATATGATCAAGCAACCCGGCGGTCGACGGCGAAACACCCGAACCGGAACAACGGCTTCCGTGAGATAAGCCTAACGGCGGCGGCTCGCACCAGACGCTTTTTCCCCCTCAGACTTGTGCGGCGCCACTAATCCTCCCACTTCGGCGGGCAGCAGGATGCGAGGCGGCTCCGAAATAATTGGTCTTATCACTGCAGAGGCGTAGCCAGATTTATTGGGGGGGGGGGGGGGGGGGGGGGGGGGGGGAGGGGGGTTAACCATAGCTTTACGTATGTTCGTGCGTTTATTTGCATGTGTGCGTTATTACGCAAGCAAAACTGAAACTTTTAGGCGGGTTGAACCTCCCACCTTTGGCTACGCCCCTGCATCACAGGCCATCGTAGACAGCAGGCTGTTTTTGGAAAACACTGTGCTCGACCGCAAAAGCCGTCGGCGGCATAGAACGCGAACACTAAAAAGGCGCGACTCTCCAGGTAGTGGTATTTGAAGATGCGAGCAAGGCTGTTTCGTGTGAATTGACAACACTCATAATTGATTAGCACAAAACAAGTACAGCGGACAAGACAACAGGCCGGATGCGGCACTAAACTTCAAGGGAGTTCGCATAAAAACATAATTAACAACACAGACAGACAGATTGCCCTGAAAACGGCTATATAATACCTCCATTCTTTTAAACTCTTCGGCCTACACAAGCCACATCCATCTGAACAGTTAAAATGAGCATATTTTCCGTGTTACGCGGTTCCCTGCGAATCTTCTCAATTACGTTCTTCTGGGAATACATCTCCAGTTGAAGTTTATAGAGTCAGTTCTGCCTGTTCTAACATCGTACGTTTTTAACGCCTGAAGTCACTTCACACGGGAACGCCTATATGGATACCGGTTCAATGGAACCCGTGGCGCCTCAATTCCTTCTCTACATAGCACGGCCTCGTACACGTTCTTTTTGCCACATATTACGATGCCGATGAAATCCCTAACGCCATTATTATTTCGAGGAAGCAACAGAGGCCGGGCGAGGGGGAGAGGCGGCTAAACGGGATTAAGCCATTCACTTGCACTATGGGTCAACTTATTCAAACTCAATTTTATTTGGCAATAATTACAGCATCACCAACGTGAACACGGGGTCAATTACAACAACCTGCTATTATTATTGCAACATGAGGTTGTTCGGTTGTTAAAAGCGTGTCTAAACCAAAAGTACACAGTTACTTTTGCATTTAACCCTGACCGAAATGCGGCCGCTGGGGGTGGGAATCAAACCCGCAGCTATTTGAGCTTAGTAGCACTTTCGACTCAAAAGCTACAGCTTCAAGTTGAAAGACAGTTACAGCCATACAGACTGTATCACACTTGTTTAAAGCGGCCTGCGTGTCGTTTCAGTTGTACTATGCATAGACGCATAGAAAGAGCGACGCTGTAATAAGACCTAGCATAGCAAGCGGAGAGTTACTACAATAACGCAAAAAATGTACAGCAAACAGAAAAGATGAGACCACATGCATAAGCATGAACAAAAAAAAGGGGGGGGGGTAAACCACGAAAGTTCACATTTCCTTATAATTGGATCACATTCGTTAGTTTATAAAATAAGAAATTTAACAATTCATAGAATATTATTTATGTTTACTAACCGGATTACCAACTAGCCCGATCCCACGCTTCACTTTAGTATAGCTAACGTGCGGTGTAGCGACTGCAGACAACGGCGCGCCCGGCCACGCGCTCCACCGCTCTTGACAAGTGTGATCCCGACTGTATACCGAGATTTCGGAGATTTATTCTACAGGCTTCCTGCAGCGCTGTTTTTTACTCTGTCCCGTCTTTTCCTGTGCTCTCGCAAGGTGAAATTCGCCACCGTAAACCAGACCTACTAGTCCACGCTTCTTCTGCACTTACGAACACACTTTCCATAATCCGCAAATGCGCTTCTTTGTGATGCGTTCTCCCAACTCATAATGGTGGCACCTGTCATGCTTCAAGTGGATAGAGTTGCGCGTGCTGTGGCTTGTCTATTATGAGTGTTCACGTCAACAGAGGGGAATCTACACTTTACACGTCATAAGCCCCGTGTACATGGACGCGATGGGGGCGGGCTGAGTTGAGTAGCGGGTTCAGCTTACCTCCACGCGCCCGAGTTTATATGAACTCGCACGGACGAGTTGAGGTGAGCGGTGATCACAGCGACGCTTTGCGTCGAGGTGAGCCGAAAGCCCGTCTTTCGGTACTGGTTTCCGCTCCTCCAAGCCTGCGCTCTTGCCGCTGTGGGCTGCGGTTGTTTACGCAGTTGTCGCTCCGCCACCGCGATGGCTGTCTTGGTATTTTTTCTCAGTTTGCACCAGCTGTACTTTATGGTTGTGTTGGTGTCTTGGCTACTAACACTGCACAACGCGATGGCAGCAGTGGTTCTGTTGCGGCACAGCGCTCGCCGCAGGCGTATCCGCAAGCGAACAGGGAGGTACTTACAGCCGTGAAGCGTTTCTTCAAATTCTTCCAACAGGTCCTTATTTGCTCCCACGTCCACGTCAGGCCCTGTTCCTTCAAACATCTTTCCAGGTCCATGAATATGTCCTTATTTTTTTGCCGCTTGCTATCGAGCAAATCACTCAGTTTTTTTCGTTGACTAAAGCTAGCAACGTCGTTATTTCATCATCTGTCCACATGGTGCGTTGAGCCCGCGAGGATGTCATCGTGCCTAGCGCGCGCGTACCGGCCGACAGAGAAAGAGCAACGTCGGAGTGATGGGGACAGGGGAAGCGGAGACCGCGACGGGCGGGAGAGGTCACGAGCCGTCAACTCAGCGCGACCGGTTATACATGCCCTTTCTGAGCGCGGCGAGTTCGGTGAACCTACCCCCTGTCTCCGGGTCGACGGGACTCGCCGCGACGACTCTCCGCCCCGACGCGTCGGCTTATACATGGGGAGGGCGAGTCCAGAAAACCTGTTTATTTAGACTCAACGCGCCCTCGTCGGGTCAATGTAAACGGGCCTATAGTGCAAGCAAACTGCGCTTTAACACGCTGGTTATAGGTGACTATATAGTCGCCAATAGTTTGGCCAATTGCATATAGCAAGAAAGCTAACTTTACCATATATGAAACGGGGCGATAGAAGAATCGAGACGGTGCCTGTACGGCAAAAAGATACTGCCCTGTCAGAAGTGACCAATCACCCGAACGTATCTCGTAACCGCACAGAGTGGTTATTACTAAGATTGTGCTCTTCGACAGGAACACGTGGGCACTAACTCAGTCTGTCATACACCAGGGCCGTTGCCAAGGGGTGGCACACCAGGCCCGTGCCCCCCCCCCCGTTTTTTGTCGCCGTAAAATATAGAAAAAGACCAACTTAAAGGGGTACCCTTCCCGAAATCAAGAGCCTGCCGCCACCCCCCCCCCCCTCCGACGTCAAAAAGGATCGCCCCCCCCCCCCCCAAGAAAAAATATATGGCTACGCCCGTCGTGCACCATGCGCACAAGAATTAAAAGCAAACTTTATTTTACAACTTCAATCCATCCCACCGCTAAAAGAAACCGCGATCCCGGAACCAGGGCCGTAACAAAGGGGGAGTTCAGGGGGTTCTGACACCACATCTTTTTCATATATAACTCTTCCGGTGATGCTAACGTATTTACACTCCTTCACAGATTCGACCACTAGTTGGCAAAGGCAGCCGTTCTCTCAACCCTCCTCAAAAAAAAAAAAAAAGATCTTGGGTACGGCCCTGCCTACCACGGCACTTTTGTAGCGCATAGAAACAGTAGCCTACTTATCAGCTGCGGCCCTGAGAGATGACACAAGCGCCGCGCTGTGTCAGTTTACGAACAGAAATGTGACGCAATGTACGACACGTGTAGCGATAGCACGCACCATGTTTCTCTTTCCATTCCTTTGTTGTTTTTTTCACGTGGCGCTCTAAATAGTAACTGGTGTATTCGACCGCAGAACTGCAGCATTTGGGAAAGAAATTAAATGAACGGGTTCCCACAGAGTACTGACAGGCGCACTGTCAACATTGACGTCAGCTTCCTGAATAAACACGGCTCTTTGAGAAAATAAAATCACCGATTCATGATGAAAACTGCTTCCAGACGCGGATGTCGTGGAGCGTGACAATCTGGAGCAGTTGATTGTTTCCAATTAAATGTACACGTGTACTGGGGCGGATCCACGATTTGCTCGTGGGGGTAAAGGTCTGCTTGACGCGCGCAGGGGGAGGGGGGGGAGTGAACCTAAAAGATGACGTGAAATTTGAAAATCATAGGCGCAGGAGAAGCTGATGACCCTATCTCCCAAAACCCCCGATTTTTTAATTGATTTGTGGGGTTTAACGTCCCAAAACCACCATATGATTATGAGAGACGCAGTAGTGGAGGGCTCCGGAAATTTTGACCACCTGGGGTTCTTTAACGTGCACCCAAATCTGAGCACACGGGCCTCGACATTTCCGCCTCCATCGGAAATGCAGCCGCCGAAGCCGGGATTTGAACCCGCGACCTGCGGGTCAGCAGCCGAGTACCTTAGCCACTAGACCACCGCGGCGGGGCCCCCCGATTTTTTAATAAAAGCATGGAATTGTACAGCATTTTATTAGTGTTTCGATAGTGTTTTAGGGGCCAAGCTCCTTATAGCGGCACCCGTTCGTCCCTCGTAGCCGTTGTAGTGTGTAAAAAGTATAACAATTTGACCTTCAAGGTGAGGCCGGTGAGAGATTTCTTCTGTGCGTTGTTGAGTAATAAAAAATAGTGCTCTTTGTACATGCCAATGGATGCTAATGGGGAATGAGAGACGGGAGCATTCGGCTTTTAGTAAACGCGCACGCTGCGATCCCCATTAGCAGCCATTGGCATGTACATTGAGCCCTATCTGACAAGAAAGGGTTGCTACGTTATACTCGCTGGGTGTAACCTCCTTAGTTATAGAAAGGTTTGGCGAGCGCTGAGCCGCAATGCCATGAATACAATGAACTAGTATATACCATGAACTCGAGATGGTTAAAGGTGGGAAGTAGACCCGAAGCGCAAGCCGTAAGAAAGTGTGTGTGTGCCACCTCTCGTTTAGTCCTTGGAATGTCCGCTGGATGGCGGCGGTGCTTCTAAATGGGGATTATATGATGAAAAGATGCGAGATGGTGGTACTTTAAGTGTTGAATAGATGGACGAACGGACACACAGACAGATGCATGGAAGGACGCATGAAAGGACGCAGAGGCGGATTCATGGACGAACGCAGAGACGGACGCACGAACAGACGCACGCACGGACCGGCGAATGGACGCATGGACGGGTCACACACACGGACGCTTGGACGGACGGAAGCAAGAACGAATGGACGGACGAATGCTTCGCCCCATTCTCCATCATTCACTCCGTGGATATGCTGCCAATTTTTTTTTTTTTTTGCATCAACTCTGAGAACGTTCAAAAGAAATTAGCAAACTCACCAGCGCACGGTATGGTGGGCAGATGTATGTAATTAACAAAGGAGTCTGCCTTAGCAGACTCTTTTTTTAACATTATTGACAATATGAACTTCGGTGTGTAAAGTGTTCGCCACCCAATGTTGTATAATTTACTGTGAACCCTTTCGAACTTAAGCGTATACGGAAAGCAACGCTGTATGTTTAATGTTTTTTTTGTATTCTTACTTATTTTTTATTGACCATGTGTCCATTTATGTCACTCATCCACATGTACTTTCTTGTCACCACTCCTGCTTGGGCCCAAATGTGGCCTGCATTGTGTATAAATAATAATAATAAAACAACTTGTCCTCGCCGAGAAAAGGTATTTCTATACGCATCGAGACCGCTTCACATGGTAAATAGTTGAAGCGTATCATATCAGTACGGAGGGGGTGGTATGGGGTGTATCAGCCAGATTCCAATTAATATCGTAAACAGATTAGGTTTGTGGATGGCACATTCGCCGCGAACATGATATGGCGCCCTTGCCGTTACGAAGTTATCGTAGCCAGAGCTTTTTCTCGAAATACATGCCGTGTATTACATGGCTTCCCTGCTTTCCGGATAGTATACGCAGCTGCGTTAATTTAAAGAACTCAGTTGATAGCTATCACTTGTGTCGTCCTTGCCTCCTTGTCTTCTGGCGTGTGCGACGTTTGAAGACGGGAATATATACTCCCGTTCCGTGAAGGTCCGAATCGTGGGAAGAAAGCAGCGTATAACGAAGCTGACCGAGATGGCATTCGATCGCTTTGTGTGGTGATCGAATTTCCCACAGCACGTGCAATCGCATATCTGCACTGACGCAAGCTAGCCATATACGCTGTGTCCACACAAAGGGAGGAGCGAATACGCGAACGCCCTGCAGATAACACAGGTCCAGCCGCAGGTCGAACGATATCGCATTGATTGGTTGAGTGAGCGCAAATCGGATTCGATTTACCGAGTTCAATTGAGACCTATAAGTACGAAAAGGTGGTAAGTGGAGGAGATAAAAAAAAGCCGCACAAACACGGCTTGAAGGAAACCGACCATTTTCAGTAAACGGTATTGATGCACGGTAAAGCACACCATATACTTTGAAATACAATGATACATTGATTGATTTGTGGGGTTTAACGTCCCAAAACCACCATATGATTACGAGAGATGCCGTAGTGGAGGGCTCCGGAAATTTCGACTACCTGGGGTTCTTCAACGTGCACCCAAATCTGAGCACACGGTCCTACAACATTTCCGTCTCCATCGGAAATCCAGCGGCCACAGCCGGGGTCCGAACTAAATACATTGATACAATTATAAACGTGAATTATTTAGCATTCACACATACTTATATAATGTATATAAAATTATTTATTTGCACATGGGATTCCCCTACTCAGATAATGCGGCAACAATAACTTCACCGGAGTTATCAGACCGCCTTGTTAAAGGTACAACAAGTTACAGGTGTTTGGCGCGCAAGAATATGCATATACACAATTTCCTGATTCGTTACTTTAAAATTATGTTTTTCACTTAAGGCGATCAGTAATACTCATTAAATATAACCTTCTCATGTTTTCTCTTTTCTCACCATTCAAGATTTGACGAACGCAGGCGGAAGCACCTGTCAATATCGTTACACTGCTACTAACCAGCACAGTAACGTAATCGACATAACATTAACAAGCCACTCAAAAACACGAAGTGCGAGACAGACGCCCGTACACGTACAACCGCACAACTAATATGCTAAAGAATCGTGCGCATGAAAAACGGTATGTGACATCACAGAACATTTGGCACTGTGACGAAAATACGAAAGACCTTGTAAGGAGATACAGGAACGGCAGCGGCACACAGTGGGGTCGTGGGTGTGTTTACTTCTTCGGTCACTATATATTTTTTTTCAAGTGTACAGGCTGTACACAAATTAAAACACTGGTGACGTCATTGAACACAGCCGCAAGTGCACACATCAAAGCCACGAGTGACAAATTGTGCATAGCAAACAATTCTAAGACCACGTTGAATGGAATTTCGATACATAAAAATTTTTTTATATAGATATAGATTGTGGTTAGGTTAGACTTTAAAGACCTGCACACAGATACGTAGCCGAAGTGCGGAGAAGGGGGGGGGGGAGTGGCTAGGAGCTCGACCACGACAGAAAATGATGACATATGTTTTGTTGAACATCCCCTGTCCTCCCGGGAAACTTAGTAAGGGGGTGCTAACAACGGTGTAGGTGCACCCCGTTTATAACTAGCGTGTGCGCGTGTATACTGCGACATCATGGATTGACTGAACTGGAAAAACGCGACCACGCCGGCGGGCCCTTTTTGATACGGTGTAGGTGCACCCCGTTTATAACTCGCGTGTGCGCGTCTACTGCAACATTATGGATTGACTGAACAGGAAAACGCGACCACGCCGGCGGGCCCTTTTTGATACGGTGTATAGGTGCACCCCGTTTATAACTCGCGTGTGCGCGTCTACTGCAACATCGATTGACTAAACTGGAAAGCGCGACCACGCCGGCGGGCCCTTTTAGATGCGGAGCATCTTATACTCGCGCCTTGTAGTGCGCCGTCCGCACCGCTTCTCGAACATTCGACAGCTGACGCGCGCGCATGCGCCGTTGCGCCGTCGCCCACTCTTCCACCATCTGTGCATCCCTTCCTCCTCTACACACCGCGCGCGCTTCACTCCTCCACCATCTGTGCACCCTTCCTCCTCTACACACCGCGTTCGACATCTACAATTCTCCTGATTCTCCAGTGGACGCGCATGTAGCGTCGCGCTTCGAGAACATTCAACAGCTGACAGTGCATGCGCCGTCGTGCTGTATATATACTCAAGGTCGGCGCTCGCTCGCTCAGTTGCCGCACGTCGGTTGGTTTGTACGGCGCGTCGACGTCCAAGGTCGCGGTGAAATGAATTCCAACGAATCCACAAACACAATGATCGACGTCCCTTCGACCAGCGCCGCCCTTTCGCATACGTGTGTACGTGTTCACTCATTTAACACCCCCTCCTACAACCACGTTAACCAATTTAGCTATCAACCCAAGTAAGTCGCAATTTAACACCCCATTTCACAACCACGTTAACCAATTTAGCCATCGACCCAAGTAAGTCGCACTTTAACACCCCGTTAACCAATTATATGGTCCGCATCCTCCTCAGTGTTCCCCCGAGGGAAGCTGCGGGCAATTTTTTTGATACGGTTCGAACCAGGCACTCTCCGTTCTCGAGCTGTGATGCATATAAGATGAATACGGTGCTCGAGAGTTAAGGCAGAGGACCTTGGAGAGACTGTTCGTTGCAGAGACTGCGCGCGTCCTCTTCCGCGGCCTTGCTCGCTCGCACCCGGAGGATTTAATGCACGAGCAAGAAGGGCCGTTGGCACGCGGCGCGGCCGCTCGGAACAGATCGGGCGCTCCATAGACGACTTCGTGCCGTTCTCCTTCAAGTAGTAGCAGTAACCACTCAATCGCAGCTTGAGTGGCTTAAAAATTTTTTTAGAAGCCGCTCAATCGCTATGAATGCTACGGCAATGAACTGGCTGAAAAGATCCCTTTCCCATGCGTCGAAGATCACGAGTTCGCTTCTTGCCAGCAACCAGTCTTTTCGTACACTTTTTACTTCCTTTGCTTTTGTACCGCAATTATTACGGCACACTTGGAACAGCAAAATAAACCTTCCTCGGTACCGTTCTAGGGTTCATTATCTACTGGCTTTCATTGAGACTGCGTCAAACGAACAAGCCCTCGAAATTCGCTTCCTCTTTCATGAGAACTATTGGTAAAGTACATAGATTTGCCTGCTTTCAATGCTAGCCTAATAAAACGTTGTGGCGGCTTTGTTGGCGGAGAGGTATTATGGAAGCAATCTCATCTTTATTTTTAACGCAAGAGTCGTAAAGAATGAGTCCATGCGCAACAGCAAATTTCAGCGTTTGCTAAGGAATATCTCGTAGAAAACAAAGTTGTCGAGCCGAAAAGCCGTTCTAGTTATGACGATTACAAGCGAATTCCCGCATCAAACTATCATAGCATGCCGACTGCATGAACTGCCATGACTGCTAGCGCTTCTGGACACTGCAGCAGCGGAGTTCCTTCCAGTATTCCTTCAGGAACATATGTGTAGAGGTACCAATCCTCGTAAAAGCCATACAAGCATTAAGTGGACTCGGCTGACTGCACGCGTTCGGAAAACAGCGGGACGTATGGCGGGAAAGAGTAATGAATACCCGTAACGGTACTAGACGGGGACAAATGAAACGAACAGCGCGCCAAACAAAACGCTGACACTTCCGACACAGGAGCGACATTCCGGTTCACCGGCGCCACGATCACAGCAAACGAACCCAAATTCTGCAGATGGGCCGTGCGCGATGGAAAAACAAGAAAAAAAAATGACGCCAAAGCACGTCGTGCGCGTTGAGTTCGTTACGCGAAAGCATGCGGTACGTTAGCCAATCAGCGTACACGCGCCGACGCTCAGCAAGTGTCCACATTCTGAGTGGGTCGCGCGAACATGCAAGGTCGTGCTGTTTGCTATACACGTGCAGCTGCATATATGTATCGTACCTTGTTAGGAAAGTAGCGGCATTACAAGGTGCTTACGCAGTACAGTCGAGTTTTAGCGGAACACGCAATCAGCCATTTACTAACCGGAGCCATTATAGATAGATGTCCGGATGTCTACGGTGTGTGCAACTGTACGCCAAGACACCAAGGAGAACCGAACAAAGGCTCGTTTTCTTTATTATGCACACACTAATGAATGCAACAGACACTGACGCTAACGAAAGTAAAGGTGTGTTCTTTGGCGTGTTACGCACACCAAACGACAAACGTACATGCACTTTAATAATTAGTTTTGAGGGTATGACGAGCCAAAACTATAATACGATTGTAAGGCGCACCATAACAGGGGTCTACGGATTGTTTCTGACCCCTTGGAATTCGTTAGCGAGCCCTTATGCCTAAATACACGTTTGTTGTCCCCAATCGATACGCGGCCACCGAGGCCGGCAATCGAACCCGCATTCTGGAGCTTAGCAGCGTGACACCACGCCTGCCAACCTGCACTGCCGGTGATTGCATGTACCCTTTAGTAAAAACAGCAAAAGTTCATCAAGATTACGAACATACGCAGGCCACACACGAGAAGAATCCTCTCATCGAACAAACTTGTGAACCGAACTTTCACTATGATTTTTTCATTACGTAAAAAAAATTATGAACCACTTTGTCGAAGGTAACCCTCATAGAATGCGAAGCAGCAGCGGTGCGCACGGCGTTGACCCGGTTGAAACGGGCGTCCACGCGGGTGCAGGAAGAACGGTTTGAAGCGAAACTCAGTACAGCGTTTACTGGAGTGAACGTTTGTTTGAAATGGAAAGACACGGCAAGTGGGTTGGGTTTCCTGTAGTTTCTGTGGCGAGAGGTAAAGAGGGTGGAACGAGAGAGAGAGATAACACGCGGCGAGCGGCGAAAGCTAGGGAGAGAATGACGTCAACGCGCGCGCATTGCGAGGGAAGGCGTGACCTACTTGGCACTGCCCAACACCTGCGGCGAGAGGAGCGCGGAGCGGACGGAAGGACAGCGTTACACAGGATAGTCAAAAAGCTGCTTCGCATCTAAAAAAAGCAGAGGAGGTTCTTCAGGTGTGGAACTGTGGTGAGTACATAGTCTTGACTTGCGTCTTTTACGCGTGTCCGTGACAAGTTGCCCATGGCGGCAGTTCAGTGTTATCTTATCCAGGGCACTATAAAAGTCTGTCCAGCGCATACTTACAAGGGTACAATAATGATACTGGTTTGAAGCAAGAAGAGCAGGCAGATTTCAACACATAAAGCACAGTATAACGTCAGTAGCAGCAGCACTCTATGCAAACTTCCGGTAGGACAGAGTGCATTTTGGAGGTTCTCGCAAAAAGTGCGTCCCAACATTTGTGCTAGGCCTGACCACAAATGTTCAGTGTACCTTGTTTCATTGCCGTACATATATGGCGGATAATCCTTACGTATCTGGTTTAATCACTGCGCACGCATGGTTGTAAGCAGTTGCTAAAGTAAGTGTTCGGGAGAAGTTGAATGATTTGAATATGCAATACGGTAATTATATCTTCCCAGCACAGCCGCATCTGCCTTGTACGAAGGGCCGCCACACAACAACCACATTCGTCTCATAAGAAGGGCCGCCACACCATCGAACCACCACAGCGCAAACGGAGTGCTCCAAGCGCCACGCCACAAGCCATTATACGCTATCGCTGTACCGGAAGAAGAGTGCGCAGATGCGACTCCACGATAGAACGTGCTTAGCGAAGGGTGTTTCGATGCGCATGCGCAGAAGCACGCTCCGTGTTGCAAGAACACGCACGAAAGAATCGAACGCCTTTTCCTCGGTCGACCGGGGACAAACAACGCCGAAGCCGCGGCCGAATCGCGAATCGAGCGCGGCGGCGCCTTGGCCAAAATCTGGGCCACTCGTGGCCACGCCGTTTGTGCCGCGGTGTGTATACAGCCGCAAGCGTCGCTATCACTTCCCCGGACAACATCCCGACCCCTTCCCGCCTTGCACACGCGGCGTGAACGCGTCACGCTAAGCGTCACACAAAGCACGAGATCCTGCGGCAAGCCGACGGGATGCGCTGAGCCGATTCTTCGCCGCGTTCCATGAATGGGCTCGGAAACGAGACGTCCCCGCCGCGAGCGAGAGAGGCCGACGCGCTCTCAGTGAGCCAAGTCACCTGCAGCTCGGGCATGCACGCGCGGAGAATGCCGCTGGGGTGGCAAAGGAAAACAAAAAGAAGCTGGGACAAAAAAAAAGAACCAGGTCGCGTCGTCGCCTGGGCAGATGAGCTCACGACTGCGACAGTGGCGCGAGGCGTATTGCCCAACCTATGACTGATATGGCCCGGTACGATATAGCTTGCGCGCGATGACAACGCGCGAAGGAGTGCCTCATTCTCACACGCGAATTATTATGGTGGCGGCTAAATGACAGTAAGTTGGAAACTGCCACTGCGCCGGCCTAACTGCATGCGAGAAAATGCACAATCTCTTCACAAATAGTGCACGCATCATAGATTAATTGATCATTCTCATTTCGCAAGTCTGAAGCGATATGAATGGCTAGATTAGGGAGCCTTCAGGTGCGCGCACCTGAGCCGGCACGCACATCAAGGTTCCCTAGGCTAGATGTTCTCGGAAGCCTTCTCTCGCGATACGAAACGAAACCATTTGAGACGCCTGCGCATAACGTGCCGGCGGAATTTGAAGTGGTTAAACATTGCTATTCCGACTCATCTAGATAACACAATCGGTAGGTAACAAAATTGTCAACAGCTGGCACCATCACAACATCGTATGCCTCTTTTGACGTGAGAACAAAAAAATGCCGCCATATCCACGAAGTGAATGATGATGAGTGGGCGAAGCTCCGGAGGTAAACCTGGTAAACCATGAATCCTCCGTACATTTTGCCCACTCGATTTTATTGCAACGCTCCCCCTAGCGTACGTAGCCGCACTATATCGAACGATGACACGCGCCATATGTGGCATCATTCCTATTTTATAACACCTCGCATCTTTCATAATCAACTACACGTACCACCGTCTAGTTTATAACATCTTGCATCTTTTGGACGGACGGACGGACGGACGGACGGATGGATGGATGGACGGATGGATGGATGGACGGACGGACGGACGGACGGACGGACGGACGGATATGGCTGGACCCGGTAGATCGGGCGGTGGCTAGCGTAGAACTGAACGAGAGGTGGCTACATACAGGGGACGCACAGCCCACGCCTTAAGGAGCTTCGCTCCTAAAAGAAACGGTCAACACGAAAAACAAAAAAAAAAACAAAAAAAAACGCCCGCATCTTCCCACGGGAGGAACTCGAGTGAAAGCGTCGCGGAGTGGTAGGGGACGCCGATGTTGGGTTGTGCCCCACTACTGGTTGAAGGTATTGTTGCTTCCATCGCATCTACTCTTGTCAAGCGAAGAGTCAAGTCAAGCAAAAGCCAAGTAAAGACGACCTTGACTAAATTCCAAACGCACGGTCCAGCGTCTACATATACGGGGTGGCCAGTGAACGGTTGCGCAGTGCGAGCAGTCGGTTTGTTAACTGGAGACGCTGCTTGCAAGCTGGTTGTATCCCACTACTAGCGGAAAGAATTTTGCAGAACTATAGCAACCGGGGAATCAACCGTCCCCTCGTTGCCTATAGTCCGGACTCCAGGCCACCAGGGCCTAATGGGGAATGAAGCTGCGAACACGGCGGCCCGAGCATTCGTTCAACCAGCGTCCCGCTTAGATCCCGAGTACCTGCAACCCAAAGGCGGATATCTGCCGACATTCAAAGATATTACGACGTATTACAGGGATCGGCATCGTCGATAACCACCACCTGCAACAAGGCTGGGAAAGGCTAATGAACGCATCTTGCTGAGACTTTTCACTGATACTTTATTGTGCCCGGCAATCAAACATTTAGATTCCTCCTTCACTAGAAAGTGCCAATATACTGTGGGCAGGTGGCTGGCAACTGCCCAATCTAGTGGGCTTGCCAGCTCAACTCAGCTCTTCCCCCCAAACTTAACCCAACCCGAGAGGAGTGGGAGGCGACTCTGACTTCGGGCCCAAAGGGCCCTGGTCCAGAGGGCTAGGCTAGCGAGTGTCACCAATGGGGTCCTGGAATAAAGACTCCACCCACTATGAAGCCTCTGTAGGCTGCACCTCTTGTTTTTTTCAATATTTTCCCTCTCTCTATCGGACTTGCGAGGCGAGAGAGGGAGAGGGGAGCGACAGTTGGCACGAGACGCGAGCATGTCCAGTGGGGGTGAGGACGGCGCCACCGACGCCGGATGCGGACGTGAAATGCTCTGCATTTAAAACAGGAATACATCACTAGACTGTGTCACTTGTGCCGACCGGTAAGGTTAACGTGTAGCCGGAATTATATGAGAAATTAAGGTGATTTACTAGAACCGAACTTTTATAGACAGTAAACTGCTGGGTGAATTCATCCACAACAGTAATCTATATAAAGTCGCCCCGTAGTATAACGCTTTAAAGAGAGTATAAGCTTTTGCACACTGATGTCAATCACTCGTGCCTCAACTTATACTACGAGACAGCCAAGTGAATACAACAGTCACGTCAAGGATAGCATCGCTCAGACTCAGCAGCCAAGGAGGCAAATTTATGCCGCATGCACGGTTCAGCCGGGTGGGAATGATCGACAAGTTATAACACCACCGTTACCAACGTTCAAGAGACGCCGCTGATCGTTTCGCGTACCTTCTCGAGCATGAACAGCTTTACGGGCGTTTTCGCACAAGCTGAAATGCCTTACAATGTCGAGAGGACGACGGCAGCGGACCGTGTATTGGCCTTGCGTGAACATTTTTCGTTGAAAACAATCTCGCTGCGAAGCGTCACACTCTTAAGAGAAGGGCGACAGCTAAACGCGCGCTTCACTGTGTGAACATATAGACGAGCGCTCATAGGCTCGTGCATATATGGACAGTCGACGCCACCACTCCAAAGACCAGTGTGTCTGGGAAAAGTCCTCGAGCAATTCGTTATTGTATTCGGTATAACTAACTGCACAGTAAGTGTTGTTTACGCGTTTTAGAGCAGGGTATACTTGTTGAAGCAGCGGGAATATTTATCTTTTTCTTTCGTCTCGTGGTCAAACATTTGACGTTTACTGCATTTGCTCACAAAAAAAAAAAAAAGTTGGGGACCTTTCAGGAGGGTGGAGGGCAAGAACTACTGCAAATGCGATTTTTCAATTTTTAAGGCACACAGCACTACGTACACGTGCTTTCACCAAGTGGCGAGTTCTTATGCGCTGCAGAAAGCATTTGAAAATGGCCCCAAACGCGCCTGATCCCTTGAGTGCACCACGGCAGTTCCACCTTTCAATGGCGTTTTCTGCGCGAACACTATAGACTCGTCGAAAAAAAGCGCATTTTCTCTAACCACAGAAGCTGTCAAATGCAGATTATTGTAACTTCTTGCTGAATACCAAGCACGCTTTCTGAAGCGAAATTATGTTGTTGCCACCAGAACTATATCTTTTACGAGAGATTTACGTTAAGAAAAAGGCCTAAAATTCTAATGATCGAAACGACATTTATATTTTTAACTGAAGAACTGTCACGCCTACTATTTTGGTTCAGAAGGATACCCTATAGGCACATGTATAACCAGAAGAGATTTCACCATTTTACGTGCAAAATCTTTCGCACAAATGTTCCTTCAGAAATAAAAAGGGGCTTTGTATTTTCTTGCCAAATTCCCAAAACATAGTAAAATCTCCATTGCAAAATTTTGTAAAGTTTGCGTTAAAAATAACAGAGCGTTATGATGTACGACGCCATCAATTTGTACATTATACGGAACACGCCGGCGACGGCGAAGTTGATAGTCGAAAGTCCATAAAAATAATAAGCCACCAAATGACCGATGGCGTAACTCGAGTCCCTGAAATAGACCGCTAAGCGTCGGATATCCCACTTACACGAGCAATCGAAAATTGCGATAGGCAGACATGATACAGACAGTATACTTATAATGAGACAAACAACCTGTCGAATATTGTTGAATGTATCCGTAAAGGAAGACGGGAATGCAGGGTGGGCACGAAAGGAAAGCTCACGCACAGTGTGCAGAAAGGAATGTTTTCCTAGCGTGGACGTGTTTTTATCTCAAGAGTTATCGAACGTTTGTTCTGTCCCATTCTACAGGCGAAGACACCTTTATTCGACAACACCCAACCAATTTTACTAATGAAGCTTTCCGCTAATTATATTACAGCAGACAGTGCCACTTACAAGAAGTAGAGTCTGCAAATATGCAAGGCCTACCGACGTGGAACCGATTCCGAGGATAATATACCGGCTTCGCGATACACGTCACCAGAACTACTGGAGTCAGAATGGACTGTTCCGCTATTGCTTACGCCACCTACTGCTAGCCAGCAGATTAGTCGTAGAGGTAATTATAACTTTCCTAATATGAAGTAAAATATCCGCAAACGAGACTTGAAGAACGGATGAAACATTCGACAGAGCATCTCCGCATGCCCAGGGCACGGTAAAAAAGGCTAGCCCTATAAAGCAAGCAGATCATATAGTCCACAGGTAATTATAAATATCGCCACGCAAAGTGTCACTTCCAGAAGTCATGTTGGAAAATAAGTGGAAGAAACGTCATCGCGCTTCGACGTATGTAACGCGATCTTCAAGCGTCTGAAAAATTAGCACCGCTGCATCCCCGGGACAAGTGAAAAAAGCCGTGCGGGGCCCAAGAGCGTGATTTCGTGACGCGTCGCATCAATGCGTGGCACTTGGCGGACTTTCAACAAGCCGACAAACGCGCCGAGAGTACGGAAGACCGAATTAAGTATGCCGCATTTTCCGGCGCGTAACAGGCGCCACGTTTACGAAGAAGGATCGGGCGGAACGCTTGTTCCGAGTTTTCTTTTGGCCTTCAAGTTATATATGGACATTCTTCGCCTAGTGACTGTGCAGTACTTTGCATAAACAACGCCCTTATTGAGATAAGCTCAACCGGTCATCGATGCGTCATCTCTATAAAACAAACTTAGAGCGAGAAAGAGCTTAATGAAATGGAAGGATCTTTAACGAAGGCAACGTTGCCATTACAGCAGCTGACAGCCAATACAAGGTGATACGAGAAAACACAAGCCGACACTTAGCTAACACTGCTGGTAGTGAGCCAGTAAAAAAAAAAACGGTAGTTGAATTAGGTCATGTATTCATTTTCAGTACACGGCATGGACATAACCAGTTACAGAAATTAGATGTAGCGAGCTGCCCTACGCTGGATGGTGGTCCTACGACTGCGACATACAAAGTGTAAAGAGGAGATTGTGAGCATTTTTAACTAATTCTTGTGTTCATGGGACCTATACATTGATCGACGTCGCCACGTTTGCTTACGTTTTCTTTTTGCTAAACTCACTATGCCTCACTCCACAGAGGCGAAGTCACGACAGCGTGAACTTTCAAACCTGTTAAACTGCTTTAAAACTCGCGCAGTAACCCTCTACAGGACGGCAAGGGACGACATACGAGCACAACAGACGCAGAGTTGCGGCGCCGTGACAAGCCAATTAAACTGCGCTAAAACATCCACGGAAGGAAAACGGAAAGTTGCTTAGAAACAACTAGACAGCCTCGTTTCGTCGCATGAGCGCAACACGAGCAGGTGTTATGAGTTTGGTGCATACGGGATAAGTCATTAACGTCGGCTTGTTTTTTTTTCCTTCTTCCCCCAACCCTCTCCCCCTATAGCACGTGACGCTCACGCTCGTGAACACACACACACACACACACACACACACACACACACACACACACACACACACACACACACACACACCGTGAAATTTGTGACGGGGTGAGTGCCAAGTTGGCTACGCCGCCCTGTACACAGTCGTACGGACGACGCGAACGAAAAGTCACGTATTCGTCGGGGCTCGCACGACGACCCGCAGCGCGAAAGGAAAAGCTCGTAACAACGAAATATAAATGAATAAGAACATTCCACGTAGCGTGCAGCGCCATCCTTTCCGCTGGTACGCGTATACACACAGGAGATTATATACGCTCAAACAAAAATAAACTAAAAAAAAACCGTATAGGCTTCGGTACACGCCGCAGCAGGAAGATACCGCTCGGGAAATGGGTCGGCCGAAAGTGGACAGCATCACGGAAGAACATTGCGCGGAGAGCGAGCGAGAGATGGGCATGAAGAGAGAGCGTAAAGGGCGCGAAGAGCAAGCGCGTCGGCTGTGTACTGCACTTCCGTTAAACTATCGGCCTGGAATGAAACCCGAACGGCGGTGAACATTCGCAGTGTTGTAGTGCGCGCCGTCCAGTTAGCATGGGCAGACACACATGCACACTGCAGCCGAAGCGACGCGCGCGCCTGTCAGTGAGTGGCACTCGCACGAAACCATAGTGAATGCTTGCCGCTGCTCGGGTTTCAATTCACGCCGACCGTACTTTGAAAGGCCTTGAAAGGATGTACTTTCTTGAATCCTATAATTGCCATCTGGCTGATTGAGCTGAAATAGGACAACGTAAGTCATTAGGGCTTACGTTTACAACCATGCAACAGCGTCGCATAGTTGATCGTGATTGATGCAACTGCTTCTTGATCATGGCTTCATGATCAGCGTTACCAGGCTGCTTGATCGAACTGCTTGATCAACTATAATCCAACAGCGTTGCATAGCTTAAACAGAGTTGCGCGTCCCGTGGTGGCCTTTCATGGTTGTAAATCAAGGAAAGAGAAACAAACGAGGGAACATTACGTCTGGCAGCCAGCCGTGTAAAGTCAAGTAATTTTGAAGGCAGTAGTGTCGGCCCAACACGTGACCTTTTGCGTCAAGACCACGCGAGCAACGAGATTTGCCGAGACTTCGGGTTGTAGCACCCAGCAGCTTTTATTAATTGAAGCGCGCTTGTTCGGCGCAGACCGGCCGGCTCACGGAGGAGGTTAAAAAAGTTGCACCATCTCCAGCTAAAGGGAACCATGCGTAGATGCGAAGCAGCAGGCGCTAACGCTTACACTGGAGACAGTGATGACGCTGGCGCTCATCGCGGCCTTGCGTAGGAGTGAAACCTGGGGAGGCGCAAAACACGCAGTGATAAACCGGTTTTCCTACTAGAACACGACAATCACTGCTAATTGGCAATGAAAGACAGAAGACTCCGATTGGCCGCAGGGACACACAGTCCGCTTTTAGTTAACGCGCACGCTGCGAATTTTTCTTGTTGAACAACGCACATGTAAAATCTCCCACCAGATCTACCTTGAAGGTAAAGATCCAGTGTCTATGTGTAAGGGTTGGCCAGTCAACGGTCGTGCAGCGCGAGCAGTCGGTTTTGTCAAACAAGAAACTCGCCATTCTCTAGCACACGCTGCCTGTGTCGGCGTTGCGAGGCGAGAAAGAATAAGCGTACGAGAGGAGAGAAAGAGACGCGCATGCGCGGTGGAGCGCAGACGCCACCGGATCAAGCTCGTTCATAACACGCTACGCATCTAGGGTTCCTCGATGCGCGCGCCCCCAAGCGGCGGAGGGGGACGCGCGCATCGAGGAACCCTATATTCGCATCTAAAACATGACGTCACCGGTAGTGCAGAAACCTACAGCGCGCTGTAACGTTTTGATCACGTGTCGGGCCGACGCGACGCGGTCGGCTTCAATCACGTGACGTAATGCTCCTCCCTTCTCTTCCCCGTCTTCATGTTACATATGCTCGCACGAGCCGAGCCTCCGTGTGAGGCGTCGCGACCGGCTGCAAATAAAATACCAAAAACCGAAAACTACGACACGCTAGGCGATTCGGAACACAATAATCATAGCTGCAGAACGGAGATTGTTCTTTAAGGCACGAAATAGGGTTCATTACTCAGCCTAAAAAAACAAGAAAAAGGAATAACATCACAGGCCACAAAACCTAGAACTATTTTTTGGCTGCGAACGCGTTCAGTGCAAGAAGCGCTCCCAGCCTCTTCAGCGTTGCACCTGATGTGTAAAAGCAAGCATGGGCGAAAGGAAAACCGCCACGCGTGGTGCGTTGTCTCGCGCAAAGAAATACCCAGTAATGTGAACGGGAGACCAACCGCCGCAGTGGCTCAGCTGTTGGAGCATCGAGCACGTTAGCCGTAGGCCGTGTAACTTGGTCCTTATCGGCGGCAAGGTAGCTTTTTCGCCTACGTCGATTCCCTTCCATTTACGCCATAACTACTACACTACAGTTGAAGACCACGAATGATACGCGCTATATACATTCCTTGGCTTCACAATTTGTTCGTTAAAGTACGGTTTGTCTCTAAGAAAGACAAGGATACCTTGGTCCATTCCCACTCTGTTAGTTCATCCCACAAATGTTGCAACTTTGCTAAAGAACGATGCACTGAACATGGTAAACCACGACAACGACTGCGGTCACGCAAAGGCGGGTACGTAAAAAGTACACCGGAGACACGACACGTTAATCAACAGTGCTGCCATTCGTAGCTGACCCCACCACAACTTTTATCCAAATCGATCCGAACTTATTGACCTCACGTACCTTGCGACGAAAACCTCAGACGTCCGAAGGGTAATCCCGAGACGTAACCACCGGCTAAACCACAGTCTCTTGATCGTGCACCCGGGATGCAATAGAGTAGCCGCTTCGCAGCGTGTGTACCGTATTATCTACGATCTGTAAGTTCACGTATACCACCCACCGTTGTTATCGATTACAAACGGAGTGTAATGAATAACGAGCGTGCACTTTTCGATATGCGAATTTAGATGGCCGAGCACTCGAGGGCGGCAACGCGCACAGTGGTCCGAAGGTGACTGACTCAATTGCGCGCCGGCGGCGGAGGTAAAGATAAGAGCGTTTCAGAAAGAGGTGCTATCAGTACACTTACCCTCCAAAAACGTCCATCCCTGCAGCCGTGTGACGCCCCTTATCAAGGCAATACAGAGAGCTGCCCCCCTGCGATACCCCGCTTATCTATTTTTCTTTTACGTCAAGCCGCGATAGATAATCATGTTCCGTTGCTGCTCGCGTACAAGCACGTTACGATAGCGTACAAATTACAAGACTTCGATACTTGCGTGGGCAGAAAACGCCCGGTTGATTCATATACCGTACGTGCTGCATTACCAACAGGGCACTCGACAGGTTTTCATCATGTTAAGGAAAGCTTAGATTTCCGCCAGAACACAATCAAAAGCACTTTACGCGATAAGATTCCACCGCGACTCGAAAGACACATAAGTATATAGACACGACTCCTAAACCAAGCTGCTTTTGAACGAGGGTTTTTCGAGCACTGACGAACAGATGTCACCAAGCCGGAATGCAACGCATTATAAGTTGCATTAGCCTCCGGTTAGTCGAGTGAAGACTTGAAATGTGAATACCAAAGCTGGAACAATTAGCAAGCACTAGCTCTCCATCCTAAGTGATTATGTATCGCTGACTTTCAAGGAGTGTTCCTCTTTATGACACGTTAGAACAGGCCAAGGTGAGCAAGCTTTTACATATGCGAATGCAAATAAGAAGAAAAGAAAAATGGCGGCAGTCTGCGACTTGAGGGGCCGAGATTATATGTCTCAGGTAATGCAAAGTTTAAGTAAACCGCCATTGGCCGGTGTGTTTGCGAACCGTAAGGTATACAGTGCAACCAGCGGACCTTACACTTTTTCTTTGAGGATGTGGGAGTCGCCATGTAAAATCAACACCGTTTATAACAGGCTACAAAGAGCGCGTGGCCAGCGGGGGGTAGGAAGACCCTTCAGCGCTCTTGTGTGTGCACAAGTCTGTCGCGACGTTTGCACAGCGAGATGCAAAGGGAACTGTTGCTTCACGTTGCACAACGTTCGCTATACATCACAGCACCAGCGTCTACAAAACGCTGCCAGGCTTTTCAGGAAACAGGTATGCCCGAAGATGCTTAAAAAAATGGCAGCATATCCACGGAGTGAATGATGGGGAGTGGGGCGAAGCATTCGTCCGTCCGTCCGTTCTTGCTTCCGTCCGTTCCTGCGTACGTCTGTGTAACCGTCCATGCGTCCATCCACCCGTCCGTGCGTGCGTGCGTCTGTTCGTGCGTCCGTCCCTGCGTTCGTCCATGCATCCGCGCCTGCGTCCGTTCATGCGTCCATCCATGCATCTGTCTGTGTGTCCGTTCGTTCACCTATTCAGCACTCGAAGTACCACCATCTCGCATCTTTTATTCATATATTCTCCATATAGAAGCACCGCCATCCAGTGGACATTTCAAGGACTAAACGGGAGGTGGCATATGCACACTTTCTTACGGCTTGCGCTTCGGGTTTACTTCCCAACTTTAACCACCTCGAGCTCATGGTATATACTAGTTCACTGTATTCATGGCTATGCGGCCCAACGCTCGCTAAACCTTTCTAAAATTAAGGAGGTGTTACGAAAGACGGCGACGCCAACACGGTCCCGAAGGCGCCACTGCTTCCAACTCCGCCGGGAAGGTCACCAGCCGTTTGATAGCGTATGTTTCTCAGCTCGCGACTGCTTCTGCGCAGAGCTGATAAGACGAGCGGACGAGACGACGGTGAGTTAAACAAGGTTTATGTACAGCATATATACAGAGGCGTTACAAATTCGGCACTGGGGCCGACAGAGACTCGAAGAGCCGAGCCCTCCTCTCTAACACATAGGTCTGCTCTCAAACGGGTCCGCTCTGACACACATGTCAGCTTTCACCTAGGACCGCCGCTCGCGACGCGCCGCAGGGCTTCTTTTATTTGCACCGGGTCCAACCAAAATGTCCAATCAGAAGCGCCGCTGGTCGTCAGGGCAGACTCCTCCAATGGGGTCGCCGCGCAATGCGTCAGACCCCCAGACATGAAGACGCCAGTTGTTTACTCGACGGGTCGCTTGCCGAGGCTGACTCACTGCACGTGCACGCCAGAGAGGCGCCGTTGAGTTGTTGATCGCGTCAGGCGGACTGGCCTTGACACAGATTGCCTTTTTCAGAGGCACGGCCGTTCGCTGTGGACTCGCAGGCATAACAGCACCCCCGCCGCCAGACAATGCGCCGAAAAGACGAGCTGCTTTCACGGGGCTCGGATGACAGGCGCGCTCGTTCGCCAGGTCCCTCCAGGTTCGCCTCCAGGGCCATGGGGAGAATGCAGCTCCAGACTCTGTTCCGGGAACACATCCCATTCTTGACGACAGATCCCAGCTCCACTGGCTTGTCGCCACAACTTGCTGGCCAACTTCGCTCGTCTCTTCTGACCATCTTCGGTTTCAGCACTTGTCGATGGTTCTGCAACTTGCTAAGAACGGTTCGACAACAGACAACACACGACACAAGCAAGTGCCCTCGGTCACCCAACAGAACACCAGACAAAGTATAGTACAACATATACCTATCTACGTGTCTATCGGAATTTTGTTCCCTCTACATCAAGAGGCACATGTGGGACACAAGACTCTTAAAGTAAGAACTTGAATTTTTCACACTTACAACAACGCAACGAATTAGAATACCACATAAAGTTGGCCCCTTGAGATCACTCTGAACGAGAGCGCTCAGACCAGGTCGTGATGAGGTCAAAATTTTGTCCCGAATCGCCAGCGAGAAACCGAAAGGTTGAGAAGGTACTAGCTAGAACGCACTGCTCAATGCACCTGCATTAGCGTTTAGCTTTCCCCTTTTTTTTTTTTGATAGCGAACATCAAAGTTGCGCTGTGGAGCAACATGCTCCACCTCAGTAACCGGCCACTTTTAGGCGACGATACCTATGCGGCACCAAGAGCGGCTCACACTTGCGACGTTGCACAGGGGAACAACGATACGGCTTGCTACGGATTGACTCCTCACCGCTTAGCTCGATATCGTGTTCGATCACCCTCGTGTTTCCGGGGCGGTCCGAAAACACGTCTCCAAACTCGGAAACAATCCTTCTCGGGTCCTCCTTCCGGGCTTCACTTAACCTAGGCTCTAGGTTTATCTGCTCCCAGATTACTTTCGATCCCCCTTCGATTACCTCACTAGTACTAAAAACTTCCGCTCCCTCTTCCTCTGAAGCACTTAAAAGTAAATTTACGACTGCTTTCAAGTTAGTGTGATAAATTTTGTTCCGCCGCCTTCCTAATTTCACTTCATAATTCGTATCGGGAAGCTTCGATATCACTTTGGCGGGCCCTTCCCAATGAATCTCAAGCTTGTTCCTTTTGGACGGCTGCAGCAGCATTACCTGATTATCAACTTCAAAAGCGCGCTTCTTCACCGATTTCTCGTAGTGCTCCTTCGACAGCACTTGTGCCGCGTTTTTGTGGCTTTCCACTAGCGCTTCAATCGAGAGATCCTCACGCTGCTCTCGAATGAGCGTCTCTCGATCAACTCTCGGCAGCTCGCTCCAACTTTCCGCTACAGGCGAGAGCGTTGCAACCCTCTCGCTCTGACTCAATGGCGCCATGTCGTCTCCCCCTACGCATACCTCGCCGGCCGCTTCCGCGACGGGCCGCTCGCGTGACCGCTCACATGACTCATGCGGAAAATTTCCTTTCTGGGGTTCCGTCGACCCGCCGACAAGGTCACTTGAGAGTTCACTGCATTGAACCAGATCAAGCTGCCGCGATAGCTTCCGCGCTTGCGATCGCGTGAGGGCCATGCACGCTAAGTTGGGGAAGAACAATTTGCCCTGCTCTTTGAGAAGCTGCTCTGAGTTGTTGGAGAAAAGATAAGGAAAACGATCATTTAGCGCGGCAGACACAGCTGCTTCGGTGCGAAGCTTACCGAACGGGCCTTCAATGACAACCGTGGCGATTGGTAAGCGAACACACTGCTCCTCGGCGACTTGCCTGATCCACGCGCATTCTCCTGTAAAGTCATCCGGAGACACCAATGAAGGATGGACAACGTCCATGGTTGCCGCTGAGTCTCTAAGTGCTCGGCACGTTTTCTCATTCACCCTAATTTCTTGGAGATACGGCTCCAACAACCGCATGTTTTTTTCTGATTTTCGGATTGTTGCGAAGGCAAACTTTTCCTCACAGTTTCTCGCGATGTGCCCTTCCTTTTTGCAGTTGTAGCAGATTAGCGGCTTCCGTGATTCAAATGCCCGTGTTGTATCAGTGCGTTGTTTAGGAACCTCACTCGATTTCTCCGCTTCTGTTTGCCCTTCCCCTACACTGTCCTTCGTATGAGACGGGTCCTTCTTGAAATTCCGGTGCGGAGCGGGTCTCCGTTGATCAGGTTTCTTTGAAAAGCCCTCTTTTCTCTCATCCTTTTCAACGCGCACTGCCCTGCTGTGCAACTTTCGACGAGTATAATACTCCTCAGCTAACTCTGCTGCCTTGTTTAGCTGTACTTCACCAAGTCTGTCCTGCAGCCAAAGCCTGACATTATCCTCGATGCAGCGGTAGAATTGCTCCAATGCAACGCATTCCACCACTCTATCGCGGTCGTCATAAACACCTTCGCCCTTGAGCCATTCAATTAAATCGGCCTTAAGACGAAACGCGAAGTCAACGTGTGACTCATTCCCCTTTTTAGCATACCGGAACCTTTGCCTGAAAGCCTCGGGTGACAACTTATAACGTCTTAAGAGCACTTCCTTAACCTCGTCATAGCTCTCAAACGCTTCCCTCGACAAGCAAGTTATCGCGTCGGACACTTCGCCGGGAAGAAGAGCTAACAGGTTCTGCGCCCAAAGAGACCGCTCCAAAGCGTTTCGCTCACAGACGTGTTCAAACTTGACGAGATACTTCGCCATGTCCTCGCCTACTACGAACGGTGGCAGTTGGTCCCGCATTCTAAAACCGCTGACCTGAATCGTCGGAGAAGCTACGCTAGGCGCCTGCGAACACTGTAGGATTGCCAATTCTATTCGTTTCAACTCGAGGCGCTCCTGTCTCTCGGCCTCCTCGCGACGTTCGCGCCTTTCAGCTTCTTCACGTTCGCTAGCTTCGCGCCTTTCAGCTTCTTCGCGAGCTTCGCGCCTTTCAGCTTCTTCGCGAGCTTCGCGCCTTTCAGCTTCTTCGCGAGCTTCGCGCCTTTCAGCTTCTTCACGTTCGCGAGCTTCGCGCCTTTCAGCTTCTTCGCGAGCTTCGCGCCTTTCAGCTTCTTCACGAGCTTCTCGCCTTTCAGCCTCCTCACGTTCGCGAGCTTCTCGCCCTTCAGCCTCCTCGCGGCGTGCTTTGATATCCACCCTGGCCTCATCGACTTTCTCAGCCGACACTCCCTCATGCTTCATGATCTCAAGGATCGCTTGCTTTCGTTTCGCACGGCCCAAAGTAATGCCGAGTTCCTCACAAATTTCGATGAGTTCCTTCACTTTAAGGTTCTCCATCGTTCCCACTCGCCTCTTGCTGTTTGCCCCTGTTAACAATTTACTTGCCGTACCCACTATAAGTCAACTAGCAAGACGCGCAAGCAATTTTTCACACTCCCGTGTTTACCCCCTCCGCATTAACTTTGGTTTCAAAGCGCTTCGACTTGGCTTGAAACGATCAAAGCTCACTTCAATGCTTCACACAGCCCTTCTCTAAACTACTACAACCTGAGCTAGAGTAGTCTGGTGAACTGAGGGGAAAACATCAGGCACTCACCGCATCGATGTCGCTGACGCCGGCCGATCCCACCGCTGCCACCACTGTTACGAAAGACGGCGACGCCAACACGGTCCCGAAGGCGCCACTGCTTCCAACTCCGCCGGGAAGGTCACCAGCCGTTTGATAGCGTATGTTTCTCAGCTCGCGACTGCTTCTGCGCAGAGCTGATAAGACGAGCGGACGAGACGACGGTGAGTTAAACAAGGTTTATGTACAGCATATATACAGAGACTCGAAGAGCCGAGCTCTCCTCTCTAACACATAGGTCTGCTCTCAAACGGGTCCGCTCTGACACACATGTCAGCTTTCACCTAGGACCGCCGCTCGCGACGCGCCGCAGGGCTTCTTTTATTTGCACCGGGTCCAACCAAAATGTCCAATCAGAAGCGCCGCTGGTCGTCAGGGCAGACTCCTCCAATGGGGTCGCCGCGCAATGCGTCAGACCCCCAGACATGAAGACGCCAGTTGTTTACTCGACGGGTCGCTTGCCGAGGCTGACTCACTGCACGTGCACGCCAGAGAGGCGCCGTTGAGTTGTTGATCGCGTCAGGCGGACTGGCCTTGACACAGATTGCCTTTTTCAGAGGCACGGCCGTTCGCTGTGGACTCGCAGGCATAACAGAGGTTACACCCAGCGAGTATAACGTAGCAACCCTTTCTTGTCAGATCGTGCTCAATGTACATGCCAATAGCTGCTAATGGGGATCGCAGCGTGCGCGTTACCTAAAGGCCGAATGCTCTTGTCTCTCATTCCCCCTTAGCAGCGATTAACATGTGCATTGAGCACTATCTTTTATTGTTCAACAACGCACAGAAGAAATCTCTCACCGGAACCACCTTGGAGGTCAAAATCGTAAGGACCGCTATTTCGGGTATGTGACACTGGTGGTTACGTACTACGAGGGACGCACAAGCCACGCCATAAGGAGCTTCGCCCCTAAAAAAGATTTGAATAAGTGCCCAGAACTAAAATTCCATTTTGGTGTTTTTGCGCTAGAAGAGACATACGTAGGCATATACGAGAGAACTGGCGTTCACAGGCATCTTAAAGTCTGCGCTTAACAAACACTTGCCCACTCGGCCTAAAATAAGTTGGCAACCGATTACCCGTCTGCGGTGCTGAAAGCTTCAGGTGCTAAAATGTCGTCAACGCGTCCGACAGATGGCCAACTTCTAATTCATGTCCCACACACTGACCTAATAGGAACGAGGGTGGTGCGAATCGGTAAGGGGGGGGGGGAGTTGCAAAAGAGCCTCATGGACTGGCATATAGGGGGGGGGGGACTGTAACGAATCTTCGCCTACTCCTAAGTGGAACCTTACGGACGCCTGTGACTAAAACAAACACAGTATCTTTTGATGACATTTCTTTTTATAAACTGGTGTATCGCGCGCAAACAGATTGCATGTTACTCAAGATCAGATGTGACCTTACGACAACGAACTGCAATACTTGCATATAGCGGGCAATGAAGACCCGGACAAGCTATCAGGTGAGAGAATAAACACCACCAACAGCTGTTTTCCCAGAGCTAGCAGCCTATAGCAAGTCCTTTTGCAGCTTGCTAAGGAAGTTATGCCGTAAGACAGTTTGGTGACCGTGTCGTCCTTACCGCCGTCACGGCGTGTTCTATGCTCGATATCTGATCGCCGAGCTCCGCAACGGACTCTGCATCTAACTTTCCATCATTTTTTCAGAAAATAACCAGCCTCTGTTCCAAAATATTATACGGGAAGATGCTGACGAGAGGATATCTATTCAAGTAATACACACTGTTCCCTTTTGTTTCCTGAAACTCTTATGCTATAATAAAGTAGAGTTGTGATCTTATTATTTTCTACATAGTATGTCTCTTTATCTGGATTACAATTTTTAGTGTTCTGTACTAGTTCAGTGAATATATGTGTACCTAATATATAATGTAGTAATATATATGAGTGAGCTGCTTATTTTCGGTTATTAGCTAATCATTTTTGTAAACAACTATTGTAACAAGCACCTGTGTACATTAAAAAAACCTCGTCTGTTTTATCACTATGCAATGATAGTGCTAAATCAGCAGCGATGGCGTAGTGATTAGAGCATCCGCCTCGCATGCAAAAGGTCCGTGGTTCAAATCCCGGTGCCGCGCAGTTCCCAACCGAATAAAAAAAAATCCGCATGGTGATGGAACTGCATTACGAGGCCTGGGGTGCGGCCTCACCGGTAACCACCGCCGGGAACGCACTCCCTCACCAGAGAAGGATTGGCCACCCTGGTGCAGTATCTGGCCGCTACCTCCCACATGCATACGTCAAATAACTCACGGCCCTCAGTCCCCAGCAGCTGCGAAGCAACTGACCACGGCGGCGGTCAGATCTGCAACGCAGCAGAGGGCGCTAAGAATCTCTGGATCCGGACAGGCCGCCATTGGAACCTGAACTTGGCAACGTTTAACGCTAGAACCTTATCTAGTGAGGGAAGTCTAGCTGTACTATTCGAGGAGCGAGAGGGTGTTAAATGGGAAATAATAGGGCTCAGTGAGGTTAGGAGGACAGATGAGGCCTATACAGTGCTACAGAATGGGCACGTCCTTTGCTATCGGGGCTTGGCTGACAGAAGAGAACTGGGAGTGGGGTTCCTAATTCACAGAAACATAGCTGGCAACAGAGGAATACTATAGCATTAATGAAAGGGTGGTAAGTATCGTAATTAAACTGAATAAGAGATAGAAGATGAAGGTGGTACAGGCCTACGCGCCTACATCCAGCCATGATGACGCTTCAGTTGAAAGCTTCTATGAAGATGTGGAATCGGCAATGAGTAAGGTAAAAACACAGTATACAATACTGATGGGAGACTTTAATGCAAAGGTAGGGAAGAAGCAGGCTGGAGACCAGGTAGTAGGAGATTATGGCATCGGTAATAGAAACGCCAGAGGAGAGCTACTAGTAGAATTCGCAGAACGCAATAATTTACGGATTTTAAATACCTTCTACCGAAAACGAGGAAACCGCAAGTGGACATGGAGGAGCCCTAATGGCGAAAATAAGAACGAAATAGACTTTATAATGAGTGCACACCCAGGCATCGTGCAGGATGTGGAAGTGGTTGGCAAGGTACGATGCAGTGACCATAGAATGGTACGGTCTCGAATTCGCCTAGACTTGAGAAAGGAACGACAGAAACTAATACGCAAGAAGCCAATCAATGAGCTAGCACTGAGAGGGAAAGTACAGGAATTCAGAGTCTCGCTTCAGAACAGGTACTCGGCTCTTAGTTGGGAAACGAACCTTAGCATAGATACGATGAATAATCTGACGAGTATCATTACGGAGTGTGCAGTGGAAGTTGGAGGCAGGGTAGTTAGACAGGACACTGGCAAGCTTTCGCAGGAAACGAAGAATCTCATTAAGAAGCGCCAAATCATGAAAGTCTCAAGTACAACAGACAAAATAGAACTGGCAGAGCTTTCGAAGTTGATTAATAGGCGTAAGGTATCCGATGTAAGAAGATATAGCATGGAGAGAATTGAACATGCTCTGAAAAACGGAGGAAGCGTCAAAGCAGTGAAGAGGAAACTTGGGATAGGCAAAAATCGGATGTATGCACTAAGGGACAAAGAGAACAAAATAACTACAGATATGGATAGGATAGTTGAAATAGCGGAGGAGTTTTACAGAGATCTGTACAGTAGCAGGGACAACCACGACTTTAATACTATAAGAACTAGCAGTAACCCAGATGACACCCCACCAGTAATGATAGAAGAAGTCAGAAAAGCTTTGGAGAGCATGCAAAGAGGCAAAGCTGCTGGTGAGGATCAGGTAACATCAGATCTGCTGAAAGATGGAGGACAGATTGTGTTAGAAAAACTAGCCACCCTGTTTACGAGGTGTCTCCTGACGGGAAGAGTACCAGAGTCTTGGAAGAACGCTAACATCATCTTAATACATAAGAAAGGAGATGACAAGGACTTGAATTACAGGCCGATTAGCTTGCTCTCTGTAGTATACAAGCTATTTACAAAGGTAATTGCTAACAGAGTAAAGAAAACATTAGAATTCAATCAACCAAAGGAACAAACAGGATTTCGAACAGGCTACTCAACAATCGACCACATTCATACTATCAATCAGGTAATAGAGAAATGCTCAGAATATAACCAACCACTATACATAGCCTTCATAGATTACGTAAAGGCGTTTGATTCAGTAGAAATATCAGCCGTCATACAGACACTGCGTAATCAGGGCGTAGATGAAGTATATATAAACATCCTGGAAGAAATCTACAGGGGATCAACTGCTACCATAGTGCTTCATAAAGAAAGCAACATAATACCAATCAAGAAGGGTGTAAGGCAGGGGGACACAATCTCCCCAATGCTATTTACCGCGCGCTTACAGGAGGTTTTCAGAAGCCTAGGATGGGAACAGCTAGGGATAAGAGTCAATGGAGAGTACCTTAGTAACCTGCGCTTCGCCGATGACATTGCATTGCTGAGTAACTCAGGGGACGAATTGCAACTCATGATGACGAAGTTAGACAAGGAGAGCAGAAAGGTGGGTCTTAAAATGAATCTGCAGAAAACGAAAGTAATGTACAACAACCTCGGTAAAGAGCAGCGCTTCGAGATAGGTAATAGTGCACTTCAAGTTGTAAAATACTATGTCTACTTAGGGCAGCTCATAACCGCGGAGCCGAACCACGAGATTGAAGTAACTAGAAGAATAAGAATGGGGTGGAGCACATTTGGCAAACACTCTCAAATTATGACAGGTAAATTGCCACTATCCCTCAAGAGAAAGGTATATAACATCTGTATCTTGCCGGTACTTAGCTACGGAGCAGAAACCTGGAGACTTAGAAAGAGGGTTCAGCTGAAATTGAGGACGACGCAGCGAGCAATGGAAAGAAAAATGGTAGGTGTAAACTTAAGAGACAAGAAGAGAGCAGAGTGGATTAGGGAACAAACGGGGGTTAAGGATATCATAGCTGAAATCAAGAAGAAGAAATGGACATGGGCTGGGCATGTAGCGCGTAGACAGGATAACCGCTGGTCGTTAAGGGTAACTAACTGGATTCCCAGAGAAGGCAAGCGGGTTAGGGGGAGACAGAAGGTTAGGTGGGCAGATGAGATTAAGAAGTTTGCGGGTATAAATTGGCAGCAGCAAGCACAGGACCGGGTTAACTGGCGGAACATGGGAGAGGCCTTTGTCCTGCAGTGGACGTAGTCAGGCTGATGATGATGATGACTAGTTCATATAGACTCACTTTGTATACATCCTCTTTGTACACTGTTCTTGATACCCTACACTTCATATTTATTTCTACTTTTCCCCTCCTATTGTGGGCACTTTATGGCCTGCAGTATTGTTACATTAGTAAACAAATAAATAAATAAATAAATAAATAAAAAGAAAATATCCGGCACACGACAACAGCACCCAACAACTTGAAATCTCCGTCATCTCCATTCTTCAACCGATCCTCTCTAACAGAGGTACTCCTTTCGTAGCGCTGTATACGTGTAACAGCGGCCCTCGGCTACGCGTAGAAACCTCAATAACAGCACTGCGCCAGTCGCCGCCCTTCTATACACAGCGTTCGACTACAACAGACAAAAGGAGATAATTTCAGCGAACGCAGCGCAACGCCACAGTAGATTACTTCGAGCACCGACTTGGCAGCTCTGAACGAGACCCGCAGAAAGATGACATTCGCGAGTCTCGAGAACACTTAAAAAGATAAGCCTCCTCGACTCACGAAGTGCTTGCGCAACGGTCGCCCCCGACAATCAGATTGGCCAATAAAAGCTCTGGATATTTCTTGCAGATTGTAAATTGATCAAGTGCATACGAAAAGAAGTCAATACGGTAGCGCTAAGTCGATCCACGTTCACATCACCTGTTCACCAGGCCCGTAGCCAGGAATTTTTTTTTCGAGGAGGAGGAGGAGGGGGGGCTTGTTATAGCCTTTAAAAACACTTATTTTCCCAACTTTTTCTCTGTAAAATACCCCCTTTCCGTTTGAATTTCGGGGAGGGGGAGGGACTGGGGCACCTTTCTAGGTTATACGGACCTGCTGTCCAGAATTGTATACATGCTCTTATAGCTCGCATCAAAGGTTGCCGAAAGAAGAAGCGCTCAGGCAGTCTTTCATCGTAGACCTTTCCCGTTGCTTTCCCAGAATCAGGACGTTCGTTCCATCTCCCACCCCTCTTCACCCCACTCCGTTGAGGCCTTTCTTTTTCCTAAATATTATTTTATTCTCTTCAATACATTCAAATGCTTCTTTGTTATTAAGGTTGACGTTGAGACCGTTCCCTGCGTTTTTGTATTTTCCAAAAAGGGCAACACCATTTGCCCGGCAAGTGACGTAAGGACAGGGCGCTCACTGAACAGACACCCTTCGTTACGCACTGGAAATATGAGGACGAAGCGGATACGAATAATTACTAAAAAAAAACGTAAATACAAGTAGAAACTATGTAGTGGTATGCGTGCCTCTACAGGCGCCACCTGCGTTGCGGCAGTGACATCTACGCGTTGGCGCTTCAGCCCAAATGCCGCATTGTTTCGGGCAAGAAAAAAAAAAAAAACAAGTAAATTGCTATGCAGTCCCTCCCCCCACTTTTTTTCTTTTTTTTTTTACTGGACAATGGGACACACAAAAACTGTGCGCCATGGGTGCGCCTACCTTTATGATCCCATGAACACTGAAAAAAAAAAGCATCAGAAAGCAAACAAACAAGAAACTCACAGGTTAATTTTATTTGCCTAAGACGGCAAAGGCAATCCCATCTGCTGCTTTAGTAATAATTATCATCAAAGAATCATCAGTACCATAAAACTACCACCGTTATACATAAAACTACCACCGATTTTGATAGTGATGAATTATGGCACTATGGATGATTGAAAAGATCATTGTCATCTTCATCGAAGATGACGATAACGACGAGTTTGGAAACGTGTATGAATGGGATTCATAAGAAAGATATTCGATGATCTCTTGGAGGCGGCGGTCACTTTTGTCGTTTGATGAAGTATACAATGCATTCGTTTTAATAACTGTATCTTAAAGGCCACCATGAGACCCGAAGACGGCTTAGTGTATATAGGGAGTGAGTTAAAACGCTTACAGTACAGCCTTGCACTGTATTGTGGCGTCTTTTTTTTTACTATTAACTGTAATATAGTAATACTACTTTGTTCTGAGTGGCATAAGACTCAGTGGTGGGTGTCTTTCCTAACACTAAGTACTAGGCTTTCGTGGCTCATTTTAAAGTGTTTAAAACCTACTCCACACTTTCGTTTCGTCGTTGTCGGTGGCATTTTAATCGTATCCATCAAGTCAACTCCCCCATTGAAGAAAGCTAGAAATGTAAAAAAAAAACCAACTGCATACTTTTAACACGCATCGCATATACTCGTGTAAGGCGATTGGCTGTCATTTACACAGATACTATGAAATGAAGGTGACGTTCACGTATTTCTCGAGACGTTCACGCGACACAAACACACACACACACACACACACACACACACACACACACTCTCTCTCTCTCTCTCTCTCTCTCTCTCTCTCTCACTCACTCCCTCACCAGGTGAGAAGCGCCAAGACGATCGCGGTTGCCGAGGGTCCGCTAGTATCAAGCAGCCTAGGCAGTATCCACGTAACCTGGGCACACGCATGGCTGCTTCAGCGACGTGCCGCTGAGGTTCAGCAGAGAGCCGGAGGCCCGATGACGCCTGCGAAGAAGAGGACACGATGTTCACACTCCAGGGTGATGAAGAAAGACGACAAATAATAAAAGCGCCGACACAGCAACGAAAACAGAAGAGCGTGCATAGTGTTTACACGCAACGCACACAAACAACGCGAACTGCAGCCAAGATGCCACAACTATACACGACAGATGGCTGCCACCACAGAGGCAATGCAGATGAAAAGGCGAGTGTATGCATACGAACGAGCCATTCGGGCAGTCATGATATAGGAGTGCCCTGGAGACGCGCGTATATACTGGTTGTCCAACCCGAATGCTCTGAACACATTCGGCTGATCCTAGCTCCGATAATCATGCACCCTCGGACCACTCGGAGGCGCTTTAAGCTAAGCTTTTGAAATCACTGAAATAAAATAAAATAAAATAAAATAAAATGTATCTTCATTCTATTCATCCTGCAAGTTCCCGTGAAACGCCAACACAATTATTCAAGAGGAAAATAGCAGCAAGAAAGCTTTTTTTTCTTTTATAGCTGGAATCGGAGTGAAATGAAACTCATCTAGAAAATGCAGCGTAAAGACATAGGGAAAAAAATGCGATAGAGACGAAGAGCACTCTACTGATTTTTTTTTTAAATTGCTTGTGTCTTCCCGCTGCCTTTTTAAAATTAGGACTATACAGTAACTAGCCCAAACCGAAATACTTCTCAAAATGAAACTTCCGCGCAACCAACGGACTCTGTACACGATCATTTACACTCAGTCGAACCCACAACTTTTTGCCCATCATTACGATACTCGGCCACTAGGCAACAGCGACGGTGACAAAACGAAAGACCGCTGGAACACAAACGTCACAGCGGTCACTGCCCACCCCTTCTTTGCATGCTCGAAGAAAATCAAGGTCTCCGCGATCGTTCGCCATTCGTGATCTCTGAGGCTCGTGGCACAACTCGCCTTCAAGAAAGTGGGGTGGATGCTGGAGAGAACGAGAGTTTTAGAAGAGGAGGAGAGAGGGGCAATTCAGGAAACACGTTCGCGCATTTCCTGTCGTCGTCTGGTCATCCATAATGCATCCGTCGACCACCGACGAACCTGAGCTACGCTGCGTGGCAGGAAAAAAAAAATAGCGTGACGTCCATCACAGTGCATGCATACATCAACTGCGCCCCAAGCAGACCGACCCCTTTGCCTTAGTCCTACCGACTTTGTATATTCGTTTTTCTTATCTCGTTCGATATCCATTCGGTGAGCGCGAACACAAAACGCGCCCGACGTGGCTCCACCATGGACTCGCTTGCCCCCGTCAAATGTGCTCTCGCAGGAACCCAATCGACTGACAGCTGGATATGCGATCGAATGAGATTCGGGCCAGATTGTGCTGCGCGGGCCGTGTAGGTGTTCCTACTATATTTGTCCCGTAAGGCAATGTTCTCTACTCCCACTTTCTTTCTGAACACACACAACACAGAAAACACACACAAAACACACACACCCTAGCCGGTCGGTTTCGAGATTACTTCCGAAAATCGAACGAATGTCGTGAATTCATTGGCTGCTTTTACAAATCCAAAATTTCGCTTTAAGTTTATAGGTTATGTTGATAGCCGAAATGTTACAAATTTATTCTACAACCTCTATTTAGATTACGCGTGAGCATCGTTTATCACTTCGAGTAAACTGTGGTCTACAATTACGTTATTGCACGCAGCTTAATATTCGCCTATATTAACATTATCTAAAACTATACCTTTGCGACTACGGCTGATACTCGCTAATACTAGCCTTAAGGTAATAATGGGTTTTCGGACGTAAAACCTTAACGATTATTATGAATACTAGCTACTATTAAACACTAGAGCCATTGCGACTAGACACACCAGTTAAATTCGGTTAGAAACCGTCATTACACACCATTACGGAAATTGCGCGGAAGAGAAGGTAAAAGCTTTTTTTTTTTAATTGCACGTCATGCACTCTGTTGCATACGTACATTTGACCAGGCTCATTTCCGCTGACGTCTTTTCCATGACGGAATTGACGTTAGTCAACGCTTCACGGAAATTAAACTGAAACCTTCCAATAAAGCTTCGCTTACAAACCTAATTTAACGAATTCGTAGTGTCCGCCATTAGTTCTTTATCTTTTTTTAGTTTAATTTTTAGATAACCAGAGTTGAAAATATCAGAGCTAATCTCACTTAACGAGGTTTGCCGTCTTTCACTCTAGGCCCAGGCTTTTCGCCCTCCACGATGAGCAAATTATATATAGGAAAAGTTTTGCTGTTACACTACTTAATGTGAAGCAGGCAAGAGCTATAGCCACGCGGAAACGAGTGGAAAACACATAATAGTACATAAAGACACACTCAATGTCCGGTATGACGAGGTAAACACAGCACCCAGCGCATGAAACAAACTCTTGTCACTAAGATTAGACTGCCTTGTAACATACATGTGAATGTTATGCGCGCAACACGCCATTCCAGTTCCCATGCGACTAAGACAACGTTCTCGTGTTTCAAGAAGCTAAGAAAGCGCATTATCCAGCTGCTATACTCGTAGCACCCCCCGTGTAATGCGCTGGCGGAGGGCGAAATATATATATCCTGTATAGCCTTTTGTGCATTAGGCGAAGAACGCTCCAAGTCCCGTAATTAATTTCAATACTTCCAGGTGTATTGCGCGCTATTTTTATGAAACTATATGGGATGATATAAGCAATCGAACACTTTTTAAAGAGCTATATGTAAGACTACGGAATTGCTTTATTGCCAAGCCGAGCGTTTATTAAGGGAAGAAGACGCCGTGGAGACGCTGTGCCAAGCTTTAGAGTTATAATGTTAGCGCAAACTAGAAAGTGATCACATGGCGAAGTGCAACAGAGCACCACTCGAGCGTCAATCAAGATACTGCAGAAATCTGCGTTTCGGGGTCACCGTTGGGCATGCAAGGGACCCCGAGAAGAATCTATTAAACACTCTTAATACCGACACTTCTAGCTTAACTTCATATCATCCGTGCTAAGTAATACACAACTAGATATTTTCGTACAAAGCAATTTCCAACGAAGGCCACAAACGAATTAATCGAGCCTCCCAGATAGGAAAAATACACCACCGAAAGAAACAGGTAGGCCACACCGGCACATTTTCAAATTGATATGCAGAGCAGGAGTCCTGAAACCTTACACAATATGAAATCGTGTCTCCATGCCACGCTAAATCTAAAGAACGTGAAAGCGCCGTGCTGCACAACGATGTCATCGCATTAAACGTAATGGATGAACGAATACGAGAGCGCCCGAGTTAGAAACGTAAGGAAAATAAGCAGGACAAAATGAATCAGTGCCTCGCGTGCGGGCTAACGGATCTGGCGAGCTGTGGAGCATTACAAATAAAACAGAAAAGACTGGGAGTACGCTCTGCGCTTTATACACGCAAGAGTGTCCTTCCCCGTTCGCGACAGACGAAAACCATGCGTGCATGCGCTTTTCAATGCAGACACATTGCCATTAAAAAAAAAACACGCACAGCACCAAAGCTAACGAAATTGCGTAATGACTCCGCATTTATTATTGCACGCGCGTCCACAGTTCAGAAATGCTGACGCCAGTCCCAGTCGCGAATACGTAGAAAGGGCTATAATGTACTATCATATCGGTTATATACGCGGCGTGCTGAACGACAGTTGAGGAGGATATATTCCTAGAACAACGCCATAAGCCTCCAAAGCTTGGTGGGCGTCCCCAACTACATGCGGTAGAAATAAATGCGATGACTCTCTAGAAAGTGGGCGGAATTGCGTAAAACTTGCCGAGAATTTCTTTGGAAAAACTGCACTTATAGTGTGCAGTATATAGTGTATATATCGGGGTAGAGCTGCGGCGGTACAGATGCATTCCTTTATTACGCTGTTATGAACACAACTACAGATATAGCCGGAAGTATCCGAGATAGGCGAATAGTATAGCCAACGCTGCTATTATGCGAGCGCATACGGTAGGCTTCTCAAAATGTCAATCTTTTGTTATAAATTGCTACTTTGGTCCTAGTTTAATGCGATGCTTGTTCTATTCCTTGAGGGACTATGCAGCAGTTTATGTTGTACAGAAATAATTTCTGGAGCAAGCCTACTTCGCACAGATCGTAATGGTACGCAAGTGTGATCAGTACTCGACCGTGAAGCACTGAACACGGGCGCTGGGCGACATATCAGTTAATTAACGCGAGCTCAAGAAAATAAACCTAGCGGCGCCAGTGTTTTTCTAATGAGCGAAAAACGCGCGCTGTGTTACTTTATTCTCGGCTGCAAAGAAATAAAAAAAAAATTTGCACGGCAACGTTTCATTTCAGGTAAAGCAAAAACAGCGAAATCGCGCTTTCCGATCCGCATGGAACGCACCAAGGCTTTAATAACACGGAGAAAGCAAAACAAGCCAGCGACGGAGTGGAAGGCTGACAGCGTGGCCTGTATGTTCGCTCGCATATACCGTATCCAGTGGAATGTAACGGTTTTTTTTTTCGTCCTTTTTTTCCGAGAATTTCGCTACTTAAAAGTCCACACTCGCGTTACAATCAAACACCGATATAACTATTTTTTTTCTTTCCTCGACACAATGTAAAGTAGGACCTCGAGTTACAATCGTGGTAGCATTACAATCGAGTAAATACGGTATCTCTGAACCGCACAAATTAAGCTATAGATATAGGTAACAAAAACAACGTATCTGTCTTTTTTTTTTCGGCACAGAAATCCCTGGTAAGTAAAATCAGTCACGGCACACTGTCCGTCTATGACCACAATTCCATTAAGGAATTTTCTGCGGCTGACCGAATTTATGAGCCCAACACTTTGTCTCTTTTCTAGATTTCCCGTTGTTTTGTTGTCGCTTCACAAAAACATCGCTGTTAATTCCGAAACACAATCCACGGTGTACAAATCCAAAGTTTCTCGGCCTTGAAAACTAACGAATATGCACACGCGAGCACATACACGTATACGGACGCACGCACGCAAAACTGCACCGAACAACGGCAAACTGTGCTCGGAGAACTGCGGTGCTGTACGTTGCAATATATGTATACAGTCGGCTGCAGCAAAGCTAACGAGACAATTTAACGCGAATATCAGCTTTCTTAACATAACCCACGACACTGATTATACCCAACTGATGGTTGAATGTAGCAGGAGTTAGATTATAGATATTAAAACGGTACGAGTCTAGAAGCTATATATATATACGTGAACGAAGGCGTCGCGTGGTCACTTGTGATTTTTCGTACATTCAGCGTCACGTGAGTTGTCGATGCGGACTGCGTACGTGCAGTATGCTGAGACAGCGCAAGCGCCAATGCAGCCATCCGGGACTACGTGCCTCTCGTAATAAATCCGACGAGCGCCCCAGGCGTGACGACCGAGACGAGAGGTTATATTCCAAGGGCAGGAAAGCGAGAAATCGCAATGGTCGGCCAATAAAAAAAAGTAAATATCGTACTCAGACAGTTATCCGTAGACGGTTCACGCACTTCATGCAATTCTAGATGCGAGCAAGAACACTCAGTTTGCCAGGGCGCAATAAGGCGTGTATAGGAAAAGAAAAAAAGAAACAAAAACGTATCTAAGTAAGAAGATATATGCGGGAAAGGGTACGAACAGGCCCGTCAGTCACGGATATATGCAGAGCAGCAGCACTCCGGCCGACTTCCTCGAAAACTGTCCCGAATCACGGGCGGGCTGCCTGCCAGTCATGCGTGGCACATACGCGCGCATCGGTGCGTGACAGTTTTTGATGTCTTTAGCTACGTTCGCAAAAAGAAAAAAAAAAACTTCATTTGGGTATACGTAACTACACTTTTTTCGTGCGTACAGGTTTCGTTTCCGCCCTTTACTTTTTTTCTGCCACGCGCAAACAAGTAAAAAAGAAACGGCATGCAAATGCTAAACGCACCGGAACGGAATGCCGCCAACACAAGGGTGTATGCATGTGGAAGGATATAGGACGCGTGCTCAGAAAATAAAACTAGGTACTGCGACAATGAATCGGGCCAAAATGACTGCTTGTTTAGCGAATGCATATGGTATACGTTGTCAGCCCGTTTCACAACGTGCAGGTTGTTTTTGTATAGTGCGCGTCTGAGACGTCAGCTCAGACACTTTAGACAGCGCGAAGGCGTTTGCAAACAACATCTACAGCATGCACTGAAAACGCGTACGAAACACTGACAGAAACCGAAAATAACGATGCACTATTGTACAAGAGTTTTGAGCTCGTTTTCAGCGTGTGCAGTAAATGTTTGCAAACGCCTCCATGCTGTCTAAATCGTCCGAGGCAACGTCTAAGTCACGCACTATACAAAAAAAAACCTGCACGTTGCGAAAAGGGCCGACAACAGCCTGTGCATTCGCGTATGTGTAAACAAGCAGTCTTTTCTGTATACGATTTCAGACGCTGAAAATAATCATGCTGTATAGTGCAAGGTTATTTTCGAGTATACTCTACTGGCAATGAATAAATAAATAAATAAATAAAATAAATAAATAAATAAACAAATAAAGAAACAGGGCGATGTTTGCACTAAGCCACGCAACATTTGAAACAGCGAAACTGCACATATTCCGAAGAATGATGTGGCTGCTTCCGAGTTATTTCTATACAAGTTTTCGCTAGGTTATGCATACACACTAAAAAAATATCGAGTAAAAGCAGTGTCTTTTTGTCCCACAACAACAATCGTCACCAGGCTTGCGTGCGCTTCCTTTCTTGAGAACTCGGCGCTGGCCACTTTCCTTCCGAGAATGCAATGTAACCCTGATAATGGGCATGTCGATCGTGACCGGAATGTACCGGGCGCGGGGCAATAGAGCAAGGATGGAACGCAATATAGATGAGGATCATTGTTGTGGGACAAAAAGACACCCTTTTAACTCTCTCTTTTTTTTAGAGTGTAGTTAGTTTCTAAGCTGCTTCCAGGTGGTTGATTTAGCTTTAGCTAGGATGCTTGTATAGGTTGCTTCTTGTTCGGAGAGGGTCAAGTTAAACCACACATTCCCAGACCCGACACTATAGTCCGAACTCCAGAGAAAGAAACTTCCGCTGAAACTGAGCGTTCGCACCTCTCATAGGTATGATGGGCCCGTCAACATAGGCGTATACCTTCCATCACACCGGGGGTCTTTTCGCCACCGCCGTTTGCTTTCCCATTCGATAGCACCATCTCGTTTTATGTACAGTATAGTGGTTGTTTGCCTCGCCGCCATTGTTTCGTTTGTCGGGCTATCTGTTGCCTTCATTTTAAGTGGACCAGTGGTGGGATATACGGAATTTCTGTGGCACCTATATATACCCGTTCATGACGACGAAAGTTTTCTGATAGGCCAACAATCGCAATATTAACCGCTATAACCAGTCCTAGTAAAAAGCGGAAAAACACGGTATAGCCAATGCCCAACCACTGGCCTTTTCCAGACAGGGACTGTTGGGAAATAGGGGGAGGGGTTTAAACACAGCCCCGCATATAAAAAAAGCCTACAAGATATTTATATGAGCTGATATACATACAACTGCAGTATCAACTTCGCTATTTTGAGACTGCATCGGTAGAGCAATTTTCTGTAATTATGATTATATCCGCAGCTTCCCGACAAAATCCCTGGTCCCGGACACACTTGCTCAGTGAGGTAAGTACACGCTCATGGCTAAACACGCAATGCAGTTATAGTTTACTCTGGGGTGTAACAAAAAAAAGTAAAGGGCCCGTACACGCGTCAGTGAACATGAACATGCAACGCAGTTATGTTTGTACTATAGATGCTACAAAAAAAAGGAAAGAAAATAAAAGCCGGCCGCGAAACAGCAAGCATCGCATGGCTTTGAAATGTATGACAGCGCCCCGGCCGACTTACCCGCACTCAGCCATTCACGACTTTGTGTAAAGCAGCCCTCTGAGATTACAATCTTTCGGCTCCTCTTACGGATATGGTTAAGAGTCAGCAGCAATGCTGCGCGCGGCGAGAGAGCTGGGAGTACCATCCGAACTCTTTATCACTGCCGCCGGCAGGCACAATGCGAGTGCGTCGAAACCGAGTGACGTCAGCGCGTTTCAGGGGAACAGTTGGCGAATCATTTTCGCTTCGTACCACGGGTTCCCGTCATCAGAGAGAGTTCAACGAATTTCGCAGGCGAGGCCACATGTCCAATATTGAATTTCATTTAAAGCAGCACGTGCAAGACCGACTGATTATTTTTCAACTAGAGCCAACTTGAGCGACGCAGGATAAAAACTCTACAAAATATAATTGCATAAAGCGTATTACACCAAACGAAGCACCTATAAGCTGGATGCTAGATCTTTATATGCTTGATAAGGGGAATCTACAACGTTGCAAGGGTTACAATGCGAGTACTTTGCTTCTTATGTCACGCAATTTTGATTTGCACTTGTGTCACCAGTCGTGCGCTATATAGTTCAGCTACGTATCTATAAAACGTAATTGCACGCACAATTCGCAATAACACCTGGATCCTATGGAATCATTTGTTGCAAAGATAGCCACGTTTTCAAAGCATTCAGTGCAGGGGAGTTCGATTATTTTATTATAGCATGTGCTTTCTTACGCCGAAATATATATTTAATTCTGATTGCGAAATAACCGTAACTACACATTCAAAGCCGGAACCCCGAGCGATGGAATCCCAACAAGCCATCATTCCGCCCAAGGTAACCCGCAAAACCGCGCAGGCACAGTGTCCAAGGTACCTTGACCACGAATATTAATCAAATGCAGTTTCCTGAGCACCATTCTGAAATAAGAGGGGGAAAGGTTCTCAAACAAACGATATATATGTGTTGCTAAAACGGGTTCCGTACGAAAGGTAATGATGAGCAAAAAATCTTACATTTATAATGTTATCTCAAGTGGTATGGGCTTAATCAGAAAATAACCAACAGTACACCCATCGCCGAAGAAAACATGACGTGATTGAAGTTTTCGTTCCTCCAACTAAATGTGCGCAATAAAGCCTTTTAATTCAATACACCTGTCTTCCCTCGGCACGGTGAGAGTACATTTGAAGGCGTGATCGCCCAATTTCGAGGCACTCCAAAAGGAACATTTTTCGTTTCCATGGTGTGCACTATATCCACAATGTCCAAGCACCGGAGATAGAGTATACACAAATGAAATATTTTACTTTGGTATAAAAGAAGGTTCCATCGCCTCGAATGTGCAAGCCAACCCCACGGCCCCGCCGCAATGAAGGCTATTGCCACAGGTCAACACAGCTGACTGGGCTTGGCGGAATTGTGTCCGGCATTGAGCATAAATCTCGGACGTCGCTGTCTCTGCATGGTCGACAACTCGCTCGTCGCTGTTTGCGTGCAGCGCGTGTGAATGACAGCAAACTGACAGCTGTAGCTAGTATGTCGCGAGTCGCGGTCTTCTCGTGCACGTGACGTCAGGATTAGTGTTAATACGTCACTGTGAAACCACCCAGTCGACACCGACACTGAAACTGCTGTTTAAAGGTAGCGGCATTATTATATTCAATGCATTCCCAAGCAGTGCAATACCCTTTTCGGTAATCTTGACACCCGTGTTTCTACGTAGCGCAAGCAAACGAGAATACTTAGAGTTCATGTTAGTACTCCTTTACGGTGGGTCACTATCAACATTCGAGAAAGAGAGAGAAAAACGATTATTTCGAATCTGTCTTCCAAGCGATGTCCGGTATATCACCCTATGGTGCAGTAACCCTCTGGCTTCTACTGCCCTCTTAGGTAAATTTGAGGTTTGGTATAATGAGGCTGTTAAAATGTCAAGAATAAAATCCATAAAAATCTGAGTGTGCCAAAATATGCACGTTGCGCCAGCAGTCAAAAATACAAAATTTTTGGTGCGATTCAAATGCGACTTGGCGTAGTGACGTAGTTACGACGCTACCCCGTGCATTTGACTTCTACAATCACACAAAGCTAGGGCACGCTATCGTGAAAATACAAAAAGGTGACATTTGACAGGTTTGTTTCACATACAATTAACCATAGCACAAAACCTTACCACTCGTCTTCAATATTTTTGCTTGAATGGACAGTTCCCTTTTAAACAAAATATAATGCAGAATATTATCAGAAAATATTCTTGAGAAAGAGAGTTATCGCTGTCCGCGTTAATGTAGGATGCAAGAACTCATGTTTTTTTTTTTTTTTAGAAAACTGGGTATGAAGACGATTCAAATGTTCATATAATAAACAAACATTCAATATGTTAGGCCAATTCAACAGTATCACAGCTTGAGACATATTTTGAAGCGGAACAACCTCCTTGTGAGCGAGCTGAAACAATCTTCATCTAGCGCGTTTTGAGTCTCCAGCTGACTCATTCGCATGCAACAGAGGACGTCCACATACGCTTCATACATTGATTCTGTACCTTGCGATGCCACTTATTTTTCATCCTACTGTTTGCCATAAACTACTGATTGATTGATATGTGGGGTTTAACGTGCCGAAACCACTATATGATTATGAGAGACGCCGTAGTGGAGGGCTCCGGAAATTTAGACCACCTGGGGTTCTTTAACGTGCACCCAAATCTGAGCACACGGGCCTCTTTCATTTCCGCCTCCATCGGAAATGCAGCCGCAGCAGCCGGGATTCTAACCCGCGACCTGCGGGTCAGCAGCCGAGTACCTTATCCACTAGACCACCACGGCGGGGCTTGCCATAAACTACTACTGTTGATAAACTACTATAAGGTTCTCCTTTGAAGGTGAAAACTAAGTGCAAGAGCTTGAAGTAGAGTACGAAAGCACACAGATGGCCGGGCGTAAACGCGCGCATCTTAAACAACAGAGTCCCAAAACTTTTCATTGGAAACTTCAAAATAAATCGATACCAGTATGTCCCACAAGCTTGAGAATGTGCTTAAACAAGTTAGCATTACGTAATATGCATAAAAAATATTTACGTCGACCGGGCAGGCGAAGTGGAAAGAGATATCTTTAGTTTCGGTTTCCAACGCATCTATAGTATAGGGGTTGGAAAAATGACCGTAGTTTTCGAACTACTCAAGATAGCTACATCATTCGTCTTCCTAAATATTTGTGAATGGACAAGGATCTTGAAAACGTCAAATCCAAAAAGAACCATCCTTTGTTCACTGAAAAAAAAAATGCTTTCTTTCAGGGAGTGACCTACCTTGACCACATATTAGGAACCCGCGAAATAACATACTGCTACAACTCCCTTTACCAAACAACTCTCACGCGTTCGCACGTGTCAGCATCAAATTATTATAAAGTGCACACAAACAACGGGAAATGCATGCGGCTTGTTTCCGGTATATATGTTAAGTGACAGCAGTTCCAGCAGCATTTCAAATTTAATAGTAGCGACTCTGCTTTTTTACGGGGGTGGGGGGGGGGGTGGCTGATGAGGCCACTACAACACTCATACATGTGCAGTACGGTCCACTGTTAGAGGGAACACGCGAGCTCGTGGCTAGCGGTCCGCGCAGCGCTAACTGGCGGCGAGATTTGTAAGTGCGGCACATGCACATAGAGTTGTAGATAAGGACAGCGGGCGCCCAGTTTTCGTCTGCTATACTTTTCCACCTTCGCACGTGAAAGCGTGGCAAAGTGCTTCTGTATTTTCGTGGTGCGATTCATCTGGTTTCCAGTCTGCCTGTAGCTCGTCGAACTTTCGAGCAGCACAAAAAGTATATAATTTTATTTATCGTGGCATTGTTTTGCTAGCTCTGAACGTTAAACCAGTCATATCTTTCACATGCTGCTCCCCGAAACAAGCCGCCTATGATAACAGAACATTCTAGGTTCGCCTTCGAGACTATAAAATATGGCCTTAAAAAGTAGCAGAAAGGCGAGTTACTATCAGTTGATTTACAATGCGGAGGAAGAAAGTTTAAGCGGAAAGACGGAGGTTAGCCAGTTCCAAGACCGGCTGGCTACCCTGTGCTGGGGAAAGGGGTGAGGGGAATGAAAGATGTTAAAAAGGAATGTTGCGAAGAGAGAGAGAGAAATTACAAAAAAAATGCGACAGAGGAAAGGCAACATCAATAAGTATAGGACACTAAAGTCTGTCTCTGAGGCCAGTTGTCCGAAAAAAGCGCAGCAAAGCTTTCAAAGCCTTCTGGGCTGAGGATGGGCTCGGGCAATGACCCAGAATCCTTTGTTCCGACAAAGGCCGATCGTCCAGTCTATCCAGAGCTGAACTGAGTTCTTGTCTTTGCGCGTTGAAATGGGTGCACGCACTCACACAGAAGGTGCGCGATGGTTTCTTCGCAGCTGTGTATTGGGTACTATCGTGTGCAGATCTAGCGGCCTCATCTGCGCGGTCCTTGCCATATATACCGCAATGACCTGGTATCCACTGATACACTATGCTGCGCTGTTTCTCGATTGCTTGGTGATGAAGAAGCCTTATTTCAGCTACTAAATGATCATTAGGTCCATGGCGAAAGGGTGACATAAGACATTGAAGAGCTGCCTTCGAGTCCGAGAAGATAGACCAAATTCCCGAAGGTTCTTCCCCTATAATCTCCAGAGCTGCACGTATGGCGGCGAGTTCTGCAGCTGTCGACGACGCCAAATGCGATGTCATGAATTTAATTGTGATGTGCCTCGCGGGAATAACTATCGCCCCTGCAGAGCTTACTGAAGACACCGAACCATCCATGTAAATGTGAAGGCGTCCGTTGTGCTTCTCTTGCAGGAAGAGTAATGTGGCCTGTTTCAGGGCTAGATGCGACGACTTTCTTATTTTGGATGCCAGGAATTGTAAGAAGGGCTTTGAGTGGGTGTAGGCACCATAATGGTATCGGCGGCCGTGCTGCATGCGTGAAGTGCAATGGAAGCACTGCGCAATGCTGAGCTACAGTTGCGCTGAACGCTGAGTGGGGCCTAGAAGTTCGAAGTGAGGCGAGGTGATGAGATTGAAGCCGAGCGAAATGTCTTATGTGCATTTTCAAAGCGTCTACGCGGATGTATGCGTTGACTGGAAACGCTTATTTGCGGCGTTGTTCTTGGACGTGAAAGGTGCATACGATAACGTATCACATGAAGCCATTCTGGATGTCATGGAAAATGTTGGATTAGGGGGTCGGGTTTACCAATGAATCCACAGCTATCTGAAAGGCAGAACTTTCTTTGTAAAAACGGAGAATGGCACAACAACGCATCATTGCAACCGTCGTGTTGTGCCTCGAGGCGGTGTTCTTAGCCCCACACTTTTCAATCTAGCGCTACTCGGCCTAGTTGACGCACTTCCAGAATCTGTCCATCTATCCATATATGCAGATGACATCTGCATCTGGGCGTCACGCGTAACACGCCTTCATTTGCGTGCCCGGCTTTAGAGAGCGGCTACAATAGCGACAAAGTACCTGGAAGAACGGGGACTAGAGCTGTCATAAGAGAAATGCTCGCTTATAGCATACACGCATAAGGCGATGAGCCCATATGTTATTAAAATCAACGGACACACGATCAACTACGTGAAGACCCACCGATTCCTCGGAGTCATAGTTGATCGCGACCTCTCCTGGAGCCCTCACATCGCCCACATGAAAACTAAACTCACCGTGATCACCCACGTACTGAGGTTTCTTGCTGGAAAAACGTGGGGTGCATCGGTACGAGCAATGCTCCAACTCTATACACTGTTCTGTTCCTCGGTTATATGCGATACAGCTTGCCCGTGCTTTGCGGGATCCGAAGAAAAAACTTGCGCGTCCTCCAGTCGATCCAAGCCCAAGCCCTGAGGATATGTCTTGGTCTCCCGAGATGCGCGTCTACAGCAGCGACAGTCATCGTTGCGCGTGATTTACAATCCAAAAACGAAAAACGCGAAGGGCCATGGCTCGCTAGCGCATGCCGAGTGCATGAGCGGAGGAATAGCAGACGAAGCGGGGCACGCACCACCTTGATGAACCAATGCGCATGCGCTGCATTTCGAAATCTCGCCAGCAGTTAGCGCTCGGCCGACCGTCGGCCACGCATTCGCGTGTTCCCTCTAACAGTGGACCGTAGTAGTTTTAGTTAAACAGAGCACACGCGCACCACTGTGCACATCCGTGAGCGCATATGTAACACACAGCTGCTAACGGATGCATACGCGCAACGTTCAGCAAGCTTTTCCTCTTACTGACGCAATTCTGTATACCCCACACGCGCGTTGCGAGTGATATCACGGTTAATTCTTTGTTTCATCGCCGCATCCGAGGAAGACTAACGAATTACACCATGACAGCGGTGAATGGGAATAATTATAAAAAAAATGTTAGCGTAAAGGATAACCGTAGCTTGAGACAGCTCGCCAATCAAATTTCTCATATGTAGAAGGAAAGCGCACCGCGCTTCTATATGAATATACGGAAGCTAACAAGACAAGCATATTGCGGTACACGTTGGCAAAATGTTTCAGACAGGGCAAACATGTGCCATTTTCGGTAGCAGCAATGACATCATCAAACACATAAAGCAAGCACTTGGACATTCAGGAACAGCGACCAGGAACGGGAGACCGACAGGAGGACCATGCATCGACTGATTTTCGTACAAGGTACACAACTGCTCATGTACACGCAACAGCGGAAACATTGCGATAATGACGCCCTAAATAGGCATGGATCTCTGTCAACTATGGAGTGTTCTGAAATATCTCGAGCTTTTCACTGCTGTACGTCAGACATGAAAAGCCGCATACAACGAGGTAAGCGCTTGAGTCGTGTGTTCCGTGTACAATTTCCTGCGCTTCTTACCAGGATAGATTCATACCAACTGACCCGATATAATTGTTTATAGATCTAACGAGTGCTGAAAACGCTATTCATTTTGCTATTCCCACTTAAACGTATTCCATTTCGTATATTGATTAATATGTGGGGTATAACGTTCCAAAACCACCATATGATTATGAGAAACGCCATGTGGAGGGCTGCGGAAATTTCGACCGCCTGGGATTCTTTAACATGTAACATGCACCCAAATCTGATAACACAGACCTACAACATTTTTTTTTAATTTCATAGATGTGCACCGCCGAGTCAAGACCTAAAGAATACCGGTAACCTGAAACTTAGTAGTGTTCAAATGTCGACACGGTATTGATAAAAGAAGGCATGCAGGATGGCGAGTCTGAGCCAGATGGCCACACGCGACGTCCTAAAAAAATTCCCTCTGTCGAGCGTCCATGATTTTTCAAGTTCACATTTAGCACGTGTAAGTAACGACGATAGTCTGCAAAAGTGCGCACCGACTCTCAAATGAACGTCATTTTGTATATTTCACAGAACAAAAATTCCCCGAGTCCTGGCTTTGGCGCACGCTGCATGCGGTTAAACAGCTACAATCGGTTCGAGGACGTATGCTAACTATAGTTAAACGGAAGTTGAAAGATCGCAGCGATAGAGTTCCCGCTGAAAGCATCCGGAGGTAACTCATTCCGGTACAGATTTTCTGCAGCTGTAATCTCTTCCAGTGCAGACACGGAATATCGCCGAAAACGCGATACATGTGGCTGCCACTTGGAGTAACGATCAACGGCCACATCGCAGAGCACGCACGAAGTTCTTCACTAACAACCGCTGCCGGTTTCGCTGCCGGTGCTAGAAATAGCAGCAGCAGTAGCAACACGGAGATCGCATTACGCTGACCATTGCGCAAGCATACGCTCAAACGGCAAGTCGCGCGCAGGCACGACCCGGGCGCTCGCTCAAGGGACCACCGCCGCGCTGTATATAGGGAGGCAGCTTTTGGTTAACGCTGACGCGAACGTCGGCAACCGACCGCCCTCCGAATGAGAAGAACAAGAAGTACAAGCACGAGAACAAGATGGAAAAGAAGAAGCGGGGGAAGACAAGCCGGTGATAGGGTCGAGGGCTCCGTAGAGAAGAGCAGACACTCGACTCCACGGGGGAGCAGTAAGGGGCAAAGACAACTGACTATGCACACGGAAATCGGCAGTTGCACGAGTACGAATCACAGGGAGACTTAGGAAAAAAAATAAAGAAAGAGGAAGAAAGAAGAGACGAGCACGAATGCGAACCGTCACCCGTGCAGAGATCCAGACAAGACACGGCGACGTGCCGTCCCACTGCAACTGAAACCCCAGCCTCACTCACCGTCCCCCACGACGAAGCGAGGGGGGGCTGCCTGCCTAAGAAAAACAAAAACAAAACACGGCTCCCTTTCAAAACAAGGAAACGTGCACTGCATGACCGCCTCGCTACTCGGCGTGCGAGAAAGAACGATGTCACATGCAAGTGGGCCGGGTTACACTAACGTCTCGACAACGCGTCTGACGGGCGAGTGAGAGACTGGTTTCAGTTGACCCGCGCTCGCGCGAAACTACACGAGACACTTTTGTTCGATCCGCTTTTTGTTTTTCTTAGGTGTAGAAGTAACTAATCAACCAACGAGAAGTTAACGTCATAGTGACGTAGGTGTCAGTTCCGCTAACTTCTTGAACCACACAGCCCGTCTTTAGTCGATAACGTGACGTCAGTTACGTCGAGCCCTGGCACTGCGGTAACCTTCAGAATAGCAGTAAATCTGAAACCCAAGCAACACAGTGCAAACTTTATTATTGCGATATTAATTATATGGACACTCTCGGTTGGATTTTACCATCGGCGTCGCTGTCACTCACCGGATACGTAAACGTATCTATCTATCTAGTTATCTTAATATATATATATATATATATATATATATATATATATATATATATATATATATATATATATATATATATATATACATATATATATATATAAGGGAAAGAAGTGTATACCTAAGGGCTCGTTTTCCCGTGTTTTAACACAATATTAATGAGATCTAACAGACAGTAATGCCAAGGAATGTACAGGGGAAGTTAGTAGAACCAATGGAATGTAAATAAGAAGAAAGAAAAGTGGATGGAAAAATAACCAGCCATGAGCAGGAATCGAACCTACGACCTTCGAATAACGCGTTCGATGCTCTATCCACTGAGCTATATATATATATATATATATATATATATATATATATATATATATATATATATATATATATATATATATACATATATATATATATATATATATACAAGAAAGAAAAAAATCTAGAAAAAGACTCTCCGGCGCGCGGACTCGAACTTGGGTCCTTTGCATCGTGAGTGCGAGGCGTTACCACTGAGTCCCCGAGGAGCACCTCCTTCAGCGTTCAAACGGCAAACTATATCTACTACTCACCGCTGCTGACCGGCATCTCGGGAGGAATTATCGTGTTTCCAGCATTACCAGCAAGATGGCGCAATGAGCGCGCGTCGCCACATCGCACCGCGGCGCGTCCTCTCATCCTCCACACGTACTTTGGCCCGCTTAGAGAAGGAACTTTGCCCGCTTAGAGGAGGGGAAACTCCCTCGCGCACCCTTATCTCGCGCTGGGGAGAATCGTACGTCTTGGCTGACCTCCGGTTTCACCTGTAACGATTCTGTTGTACTTATCGGGCGCACAAAGGTCAAGGCATTCATTGCAGTCTCCAATTGCGAAAAGCGCGCGCTTTTCAGACACAGCGAAGTAACAACTGAGACGCTTATTCGCGTGCATCTGTACCTGTGAGTACGTTTGTTGCGGCATTTGTGCGTGAGAAACGCGAGGTACGTTTCCATCTGCTTTCCATTCTGCACGTGTCCTTCCAATTTGTTGCTATCGCGTTCATTGCTTCACCTTTGCGGGAAAGCTGTGACTATTTTTCGCAAAGACGCCTGTTAAAATTTACAACTTGTTTGAAAATCCAGTTTTAACCACCTTAATAAAATTAGTCGTTCTACAATTGCCTCGAACGGAATAGACAGTTCTAGCCCCCTGGAGTACGAGACTTTTAATTTTTTTGGGACACACACGCGCCAACAAAAATATTCCCAATAATTCACGTGGTGAGACGAAAACGGCGCGAGGGGAGCTCGTGATAACGGAGGAAATAAAACAACTAAAATATAATCACAGGTACGATACCTCGCAGCGGAATTTCTAGCAGAAAGTGAGCAGCAAAGAAAAGCTTTAATACAGTTTCAAGACGCAACCGACTACATGGATATCACGAATCAAAGATGGATGTCCAGATTAAGATGTAAGGTTGACGCGATGTAAAATTACTGAAACATGGAATATTGCTCAAGCCATCGTCCAGCTATCGTTCCGAAGGCTTATAGCCAATGAGTATCCCGAGAATACTAGGTATAACTACATAGTCTGGTATTCGTCATACCGAACGCGGCCACATATTTTTTTTCCCTTGCATCGAGTCATTGCTTTTTCCACGCAGAGTCAATGAGAACGAAGTATTCCCAAGCTTGCCCCACCGTGGTGGTCTAGTGGCTAAGGTACTCGGCTGCTGACCCGCAGGTCGCGGGTTCGAATCCCGGCTGCGGCGGCTGCATTTCCGATGGAGGCGGAAATGTATGCCCGTGTGCTCAGATTTGGGTGCACGTTAAAGAACCCCAGGTGGTCAAAATTTCCGGAGCCCTCCACTACGGCGTCTCTCATAATCATATGGTGGTTTTGGGACGTTAAACCCCCCAAATCAATCAATCAGTATTCCCAAGCTTTTCTTGGACGCGTGCGCCATACAAAAACACTGGAAAGAACAGCATACGTATTGTCCACATGCTTGACAATAATGTCCCGGGCCGAATACTCCATATACAGATGGTTAACAAGCGAAACTGGAACGTGCGGCTCCTGTGTTATCACTGAGTTAATGCCGACGGTTCATTAGAGTGTTTATCGATGGTGGGTTACGTCTGCTGAGTAATCGTAATTTGAGTTTGCCGCCCATGTTTATGTTGAGTGGACAGCTGCAGGGCGTTCCCGATTTCTTCGGCAAATACATGCTATACATTTTGGCTTTCATCAGCCTACACAGCTGTAGCGAAAAAAAAAAATACTCGATTTCAAGCTGTCTACGAGCTTGACCCCACATTCGACAAGATTACAAGAATACTCCGCGATGCAGCGCGACAATGCCAAGTCAACTCACGAAGACCCGGTACCACATATATCAGTCAGTGGAAGTAGGTCTTATGCTTTTTCAATCACACGAATGAAGTTTTGCGCCGTGGAAAGTATCATGTGAACGAAATGCAGACTGAACTTGAAAATTAAAATCCCGTTTCGAAAGCCCTCCACTTAAATAAAGTTATCAAGACATGCGGAGGGCGCATACGAATGTTGTATTGCATGCTGATCAAGCCGCGAAACTTGAGATACACTGCAAATCATTTCACACCCTTAAGGGTGGATTTTTGAATAAATCACCCATCTTACACCTATTATTTCTGCCAAACTTATCCGCATGGGTGTAAGTTCTGCAATTCCACCTTTTGTACGCCCATTTCTCAAATTTAGGTGTATTGTAGGTATATGCTAGCAAATTACACCCAAGGGTGTTTCCTTGAACGTTACACCTATCATATATGTATATAGTTTAGAGCATCAATACATATCACATCTCAACGGATGCAATCAAACCGCATGCCAAAAGTCTGGTGAAAAGATCGATGTTGCGGCATTCGTTTTCATTTCCCATAATTCATTCGCCAAAATATATCGTGCTATGTATTATATTTATTAAACCACCCCCTATTTATTATATTCAGAAGATTCCTCACATGTTCAATGACTTAATTCATGGGTTAACTTTTTGGGATTCCTACTAAAAATATTTTGCTGCCGCTTATGTCCATTCTTCCCTAATTCTCACAGAGACATCAGTAAAAGAGATTATGTTGCACTTAAACATAACATGAAACGATTACACACGGTTTTCGACAGGCTATCGTGCGCGCTTTCTCATTTGAAATCACACTAAGTTTTTTGTACCAGAGGTCCTGATTTATTAAAGACGATAGTCTTTTTAGGGGACCTTCAACGCAAAAATTTTGGTCTGCCTGCCTGCCTGTCTGTCTGTCTGTCTGTCTGTCTGTCTGTCTGTCTGTCTGTCTGTCTGTCTGTCTGTCTGTCTGTCTGTCTGTCTGTCTGTACATTTGTCGGTTTGTCCACTCTACAAGGCATCTGGTACTTGAAATGGCCGACCTCATCCGCAGCGCTCACCAGTGTTGCTCAAGATTGAGCGTTCATGCTTGTGCAATCGTCAATTAAAAAGCCATGATTGCGCATGTCTGTGGCACCATAACAACACGTATATATTCTACATGTGCGTCTTTTACTAGAAAAAGCATACATTAGTAATATTAAGGGCCGTAGCGCTTATCACGCTGCGCTGACCATGCAATGCTTGCACGGAACAGGGAGCGTTTCCAACGCTTTGCTAAGGTGGTGGAATCTACCCGTCGCCTTGCGTTCTACACCTTATCACCTCTAAGATGAGCGGGCACACCCCTACTAAAGCCACACGCTTTGTTTTCTAGGAAGACTGCCAGATGGCGCTCATGTCTCACGTGTGACATGATTTGATGTTCTTTTTCGCCTTAGCTGTACGCTCGAGGCACTCAAACGCAGTGCCTACAGAATACCACTCACCGACTTTCTTGCGCAGAACACCAAATAAATGTCCTGTTCACTCTCTCCACACGCAAGACTATCGTCTTTTGACGACATTTGCAGAAACATGGAGATACAGGGCCAATTTTTTACAATGGGGGTCCATATATTTCCTCACACCGAAGTATTTCGCATCAATACACGGGTCCCTGATTTATTCAGTGAGTTATATTTAGATCTATGAACATGGGTCAGTTCAAATTGAATGTTTGTAGTATTCGCATTGCCACGGAACTAGGCATGTTTGCAATTAACAGGCTAAGCTTACTCGGATGCAGCTGCTGTGCACGCATGCTGCGCCGCAGGACAAGCTTGGCGCACATACGCTAAGCACGGGTGAACTCTTCCAATGGGTCGCACCACTCTGTGGGCACTTAGTGCTCTTTTTATATTTACTTGAAATGCACGCTTGCGCGTCGTATAATATACACGTGAACGATCGTAGACAACACTAGCGCAATGTACCCGTGCCACAAAGGAGAGTAGTTTACTAATTGCAGCATTGTAATTGACAGTTGTTACTGTCGCGTTACAATGCACTGATAATCGCACATTGGTATGCTCACACAAAATTTAAGACTTGAAATAAAAGCAAGCGTCCTTCATACTTTGTCGGTAAAAAAAAGCAAAGCCCCCGGTTCTTGCTGATTGGCAGAGTGTTATTTAAAAGAAGCTAATAGCACAGCAGGGGTGTTGCTAGGATTTATGCGTGCAAGGGAACAGAAAGAGGAAAAAAGGGGGTCTGGCGCAATTTGTATGTAAATTTTTGCCTGTAGTTGCATACGTGCGGATCCGAATCGCAAGCTTTCTTTTTTTTTTTTTTGCGAAATGGGCCAAATCCTAACCCGAAAGTAGCTCAAATGACACTCAATTGGCTCCTACATACGTTCACGTTTCCTCTAAAACAGTAATATTAAAACATTATTTATAAATATTACTGTTCTAGAAGAACGTTGATAGTATGTATATGTCAAGGCAGCGTTAGTTGAGCTTGTTTCGGTTCTAGATTTGCCTCATTTTGAATTAAAAATATCTCCTCAAACGAAAATAAAAAAGGGTGGGAGATGTGTCAAAAATGGAACAACCTCCTTGCCACCCTTCCCTAACTTTTTATTTATATCTATGTTCCGCAAGTAACAAATTTCGACTCCGAAATGTCGAAACAACGCCGCAATAACGCCTCACCCGGGAAAAAAAAATGTACATTACGAAGGCTGCGCATTTGCCACCTGCACACGTCAGTGGCAAAAAAAAAAAAGACTTTGAAGCTCTGCTAGCAAATAAATATGTTGTCAAGCATGAAATATTACACTATATCTTGGAGGCTTGACATAGCTTGGAAATTATATCATAAAACGGTACTGCTATGTGTTTCGGTTTCGGTTTTGAGGTTTCGGGGCAACTGCGCATCGCCATCGTCAACAGGCAGACTTTGAATTGGGTGGTAACATGTCGTGTGCGTGTTTGCTGCAGGCTGACGGTGGTTTATTATTTTACTATTCACTTGCTTTGTCAGGGACGCGTACTTATACGGCTTGCACAGTTTAACTTGTGCTTACAGTGGATACAGTACGTGTCACTGCAATCTGTGGCGTGTCGGCTAGCACAGAACAACTTCGGTGCGGCGGAGTGTGTGTCCTCTGTCAACGGCTTTCGTTGAAGCTTGTGCCCGCCGCAAGCAGAGTGTTTACGATCAAGCAATCAACGGACTGTACGCTGGGAGCTACATGGAGAACGCTTTTGGATTTCGTGCTATTGCTGAAAAGGTAAGCTTTCGTGTATGCGAACAACGAAGTGCAGAAGTGCGTGCCTGCCTGCCAACTCCCGATTTGCCCGCGATACTCGTAATTGCAGGAAGCGACCGTCTCATGGCGTCGGTAGCTTCGTGACCTTCGCTCGCTGTGTGCTTATCAGCTGCGATGTCTCAACAGTCGCAGTGTTCGTGAACCTCGCTTTGGGGCATGGTTAAAGAAAACGGGGGATGTGCCCCGCGCAGATAAACCTTACGGCATTCGGCAGCGGGTGAGAAAACAAGCGGGGGGCTGAGCGAACCGAGGTGGGCGAAAGAAATGGCATAATAATAATAATAATAAAAACGAAGCAGATCAACGGTAAAAGAGGCGCCAGTTGTCAGTTAGCGGGACAGCAGTGGACAAATGGGGCGCGTTTATTACGCGGTAGAAAAAAAAAATCCAGATTTCAATGACTGAAGATAGGGGTGCGTTTTTAATGCGAGTAAATACGCTATTTAAAGCAACAATTGAAAAATACTTAAACTTTGTATCAGTACCCCTTTGATGCCTGCGCTTTGCAGTGGCGTGACGTGTTTTGTTAAAAATCGTGCAGCTAACCAAAGAATTTATATGTACCTTGTTAATTTAGTGATTCGCGCTTTTTATGCCTTGCTTGCTTTGTTTATATTTATACTAGTATATCGTAAATAATCAGGATATAGTAATATTGATCTGCTTTAATAAGGTATTGAACAGCCACACTCAATTGCACACATCTTTTTGCATTTTTGCACCATTCTACTGCGGCACATAGAATATTGTAGAATAGAATATTTCTGTATATTTTGGTGTAGGGTTTTGCGATGTGGTTACACATGAAAGCTTAGCCAAAGTGTACCAACAAACACGCACACAAAACTTTCAGTTAGACTGATACAGCACAGATGATAATGGTGTAGGCATAGTTAGCCACTAAAGAACACGCTAGCGAAAAACAAAATGAGGATGGCGACACAGGTGGCTGTAAATGAAAGCAGGCAGACCTAACAGCTCTTGTCTGTTTCATGCATTTTGTCTGTGCAGGTTTCATCCTTACGAATGTAAGGACACTGATCCAACTAATAAGCCCTCCATGCATATATTCCTGTTAGCTACTTCTCCAATATGTCGTGCATTTTTTAAATTACACATATTTATGGTCCAACAGTCCAGAGCTTATTGAGCATATATTTAACTTACTTGTGATATATTATCTGTTGCATGGCTGTTTTTATGAATTAAAAAAATTCAACTGCGAATGAGCTGCTTATGCATGCACTCGAAGAATAGGGTTAGCACGTCTTATTTATTCTTGAGAGTAGTCAGTTTTACTCGTGGCCTAAAGTAATCATTTTGTTGACCAATAAGCAACCTGTGAAAGACATAAAATTATCGAGTACACCAAATTTATGTAACTGGAGAAGAAATTTAGAGGTGAGCTTCCGAAAATACACAGTGCTGTTTTTCCAGCAGCAGTTGTCATATTGTAAGTGCTGTTGATCCTTCCATATTGGGGCTTGCTCGATGTTTTACACTATTTTCACACAGTAGATTGTACATCTGTGATGTGTACATGTCTACACAACGATCCTTCAAAGTAAATGATAAATATTGCTACTTTTCTGTCTGAATGGGTTTATATAATTTTTTGTATCAACCATTGTAGTGGCCTATTGGTTAGGGTATTCTAGCTTAGCAAGAAAACTTGGTATAAACGCTGAAATTTGAGCTTCCCAGTATATTTCAAGCTTCTTGGTACGTGCATGATTCAAGAGAGAAGCACTTTTTCACCACCACCACGGTGGTGAAAAAACCATACTCAAGCATGGCACTTGCATTCGTACACTAATATGCACAGATGCTTGTAAACGTAAAAGTGAATAGTGGTAAAGCTGAAAGTGGAGAAGCTGGAGCTTTTTATTATAAGACACATCATAATGAGGTTCTGATTGTTCCCAGTATTTTTTAAATGCTTAGTTGAATGTCGTGCATCTCTTACATGCAGAATGTTGAAAGGAAAGCACACTACGTCTTCTACGATGGACTGGGGGCTGACAATGCAGTGCACTCTTCATCACAACCTGAAAGCAGCTGTTCCGAGCTCACGACCTCACTCAAAGGGTCGCAGCAGTGGTGGACGCTACTCATAGGGTGCACCAAATATCTTGTACATTTTAGGAACATTCCTCTGATGGGAAAGGCTTCATCTCAAGCTATGTGTCCTATATACCTATTTATATTTTCAATATAAGTATCAGTTTGCCATCAGATCAACAGCAGTGCGTGTAGAAAACTGTGTACAATGCATAATGTTACAGTTGTATGAAAAACTAGAGATGGCCTAGATGTCGCCAGCTTAAAAGGTTGATCCACTAATGGGTCAATCCACACCAAACATCCCAGCTATTTTAGCGACCATCTCAAATGTATTAAAAAAAATTGTGATGATTTACTGCATTGAAAACAGTGAAATAGTAAAATAATTTCAAAAGAAAAAAAAATTTTCGGTCACGTAGTTGCCTTCTGAATTTACTGGAATGTCGTTTCAGTGTGGTTTGCGGGAAAGTAGTTTAAAAGTACTGCTCATTTCTTCGATACTAAAATTTGTCTACATGTTAAGTACAAGTTCATGTGTAAAGTGTTTGAAGCGCAGTAATATTAGTGCAATTTCACTGGCACATATGCCTCCAAGACTAACAATGTGCTTGATACGACTGGTTGGTGCTGTATGGTAGACAAAGAAAGTGCTTAACAGCGCGAAGGACAAGAAGGGAAAGAAGAAACGAGAACAGAGCCCTGAACAAACAATCAGTTTATTGAAAACCAACTGCAATATATAGAAAACAGAATCTGCGCATAACCACGCACCATAAGCAGAATCGCACATACATGCACCATACAGCCTATCTTAGCAACAACCGGTCATGTAAATGGACCCAAGATAACTAACTTCACAGCAGTTAAGAAAAATCGAGGGTACGCTAACACAGGAAGCACCAAGTTGTTGAATATAGAAAGCTTCACTAAACTCGTGCTCGCGCCGATTTTTATATCTCCCGTGATCAAACACTTGCCGAGAATTGGCTGACAACAAGACTTATTACAATGGTCTGCCAAGTGGCTGGGAAGGAAACCTTTTAGAGAGTTAGCGTACCCCCTCAACCGATCATTCATTCATTGCCCTGTTTGGCCAATGTAACCATGCCCAAAAGCAAAAAAATATCTTGTAGAGAATCGCTAAAACACATTCAAGATGGCACGTAGCGTGTTTCTTGGTGCATTCTTTTTTCTTAGGTCCTTCGCTGTTGACCCTGTGACATAGCCCAGCGAGGTTATCGCGTGCGCAGAACACAACTCTTACACCTATTTTGCCAGTGACCTTCTTTAGCCTTTGGGAAACTTCATGTATGTAGGGAATAACAGCCTTGCTAGAATGAGGCTTGTTGAGTTAGCTGTTGCTTTGTCTCTTATCAACCACTCTTAGTGACGTTAGGAGAGTCTCGGCAATGGAAGTTAGCTCGGGATTAGAAAAGCCTCCTTGTTGAAGGCAGTGAACTTGGAGCGAGAAACTGCACTCTATCTGGCGGTGACAAGAGCCAGTTAAAATTGCCTTTAGGCAGAAAAAAGCGATCCTTCACTTGACCAGCTTAGAATGGGCGGACGTAAAAAGGAGGTTCTTTCTTGAGCATGACTCGTACCGCCAACATACATGATGAACAAAAAAAAAGCATTTCTAATTCTAGACATCGTAGCTTGTCGTCAGAAATAAACTCCGACGTTATTTCTAGTTTCTTCATTTCACACCCGAAAACGTCAAATATCTCATCGGTGGTTCGCCGAGGGTCAGATTGATCGATGCGGTAAAGCACTAAGAAGTCAACTTAGTCGAACACTTTAACTGTACTCGTGTGATCAAAGTTAGCCATGAGACTTCTTTCATACCGCGTGAGTAAAAAGTCACAAAGAACCGGTGCTAAACTTGAGACATTGCACACATCTGCACCGGTGAGATATTTGACATTTTTTGGCGTGAAATGGTGCAACTGGAATTAAAGTCGGAGTTCGATTCATGACGACAAGTTACGATGCCTTGACTTGGAAATGCTTTTTTGGTTGACCATGTATATTGGCGGTACGAACCTTTCTCAAGGAAAAGCCTTCTTTTTACGTCCACTAATTCTAAGCTAGTCAAGCGAAGCATCTCTTTTTCCTGCCTAAGGGCAATTCTAACTGACTCTTGTCACCGCCAGATAGAGTGCATGCAGTTTCTCGTTCTAAGTTCACTGCCTTCAACAAGCAGGCTTTTCTAAGCCCCTGCTAACTTCTATTGCCGAGACTCTCCTAACGTCACTAAGATTGCCTGATAAGACACAAAGCAACAGCTAACTCAACAAGCCTCATTCTAGCAAGGCTCTTATTCCCTACGTACACGAAGTTTCCCATAGGCTAAAGAAGGTCGCTGGAAAAATAGGTGTAAGAGTTGCGTTGTGCGCACGCGACAAGCTCGCTGGCCTATGTCGCACGGTCAACAGCGAAGGACCTGAGAAAGAAGCATGCACTAAGAAATACGCTATGCACCATGTTGAATGTGTTTTAGCTATTCTCTACAAGATATTATTTACTTGTGGACATCGGCCAAACAGGGCGATGCATGAATGATCGGTTGAGGGAGCACGCTAACTCTCTAAAAGGTTTCCTTCCCAGCCACTTGGTAGACCATTGTAATAAGTCTTGTTGACAGCCAATTCTTGACAAGTGTTTGATTACGGGGGATATAAAAATTGGCGCGAGCACGAAATTAGTGAAGCTTTCTATATTCAAGAACTTGGCGCTTCCTGTCTTAGCGCACCCTCAATTTTTTTAACTGCTGTGAAGTTAGTTATCTGGGGTCCACTTATATGACCGGTTGTCGATAAGGTAGGCCGTATGGTGCATGTATGTGCAATTCTGCTTATAATGCGTGGTTATGTGCAGATTCTGTTTTCTGTATATTGCAGTTGGTTTGCAATAAACTTTGGTTGTTTGTTCAGGGCTCTGTTCTCGTCTCATCTTTTCTTTCTTGTCATTTGCGCTGTTAAGCACTTTCTTCGTCTACTATGCCTACAAGAACTTAGCCAACATGTGTTATGAATGTCTGACTACTGAATACTAACTACACAAAAGGTATATTTTGAGGAAATAATATTATGAGACTTCTTAAGCTGCTAAACATTACGAGAAAAAATTACGAGTTTCGCAGAATCGTCATTTTCGTTTATATTGAGACCCGATTTGCACTGTGGAGTGGTCCAAATAAATATGACCTTCAAACCTACATCGAGAGGGAAAAAAAGGTATTTTCATGTGCCAATTGTTATCATTAAATTTTTTTGTTTTAAGGAAGAAAAGTTTTGAACTTTCCCATTGATGAAAATAGGAAATTTCAAGGTGGCAGCTGTTGTATGACGAAATGGGAAGATAGGCACCAATGGGAATACTAAAAAATATTTTCTTCCTTAAAACAAAAATTCAATGATAGTATATGAAAAGAAGTGTTCATTTGCTTTCAATTTATATATAAAGGTAATTTTTAGTTAAGCCACCACATGGCGTAAATCACATCTGAATATGATCAAAAATTACGATTTTGTAGAATTTATGATTTTTTCTCATAAAGTTTACCAGCTTGATAAGTCTCAAATATTTTTTTCTCAAAATATACCTTGCGTGGAGTAGGTATTCACTACACAGATATTCATACAAACTGCAGTATTGCAATAAAGAAATTGCAAACATAGCACATTTTGGATAAATTCTTAGAAGCATATGTGCCAGTATAGTTGCAATAATATTACTGAGCTTCAAACACCTTACGCAAGAACCTTTACTCAACATGTAGACCAAGTTTGGTATAGAACGTACTTTTAAAATAAATTTTATCACACAAACCCAAACGACATCCCGGAAAGTTCCGACGGCAACCTTGCGACCAAACATTTTTTCTCTCCGAAACATCCTACCGTTTCACTGCTTTCAATACAGTTAATCAGCACAATATTTTTCGAATGCATTTGAAATGGTCGCCAAAACGGCTGGGCGTTTAGCATGAAATCACCCTAACAGTATGTCATGAACACAGAAAAAGGTCCTATGCTTATTAAGCCCTTTATTTACCAAAAAATATACTGAAAGTGCCTCATCTGAGACACTGTATAGTGCCGCTTTTTTCACAGTTCTAAGGGAACTAACTGCGCGTGCTATTGTTGTTTACATGTGCAGCAGTAGCATTAATATGTAGTAGAACTTGCTGTTGGGATAGTTGGTGTATGTTTGCATTAAATATTAGTCAGTTTTGCGCCAAAACGACGACCACACAAACGAAGAAAACACATAAACGGAATGGGCACTCATTTGCGATTGTTGATTTCTTTAGGAAATAGGCTGATATAAACCCACTTTTTGTCAACGCTTGTGCAACCTACTCGGGCCGTCCCTTACCTAAACACGCTATAGGACACATGATCGCTAGATACCGTGCTTCCAGCTCATACATGATGAGTGAAGTTTTGCTAACGCAATTGATACCCCTTTTCTTTTGTGAAAGCCCATCGAAATGGCTCTTGGTGTGAATCCACATGAAGTGACATGTGCTCTTGAACGGGCACCGTCGTTATTCTTTGCCGTAATGGCGTGCTCCCTCGCTAGATCATTGACGCAGCGCCTCGTCGTCTGGCTAACATGTCTCTTTCTGCACGATAAGGGTATTTTGTAAACCACTTTAGTAGTAGACTTCGTGAATGGCAGCGCATGCTTCTTTTTACAGCCTTTCAGCTGCTCAGCATGATTTTCAGCGATGCACCGGCGCAATTTTGCTAGTTTGTTAGGGGCACGAACACGATCAGTATTTCGTGCCGGCTCGCCACCTTTTTAAGGTTGTACGTATGAATATATAGTATATTATGAATATAAGGTACAAACAGCTGCTAGTGAGCACCCGTCCTGTTCATGTGTTTTCTTTGTGCGGTCGTGGTTTTGACGTGAAATTGACTATTCAATTCAGGCATTCATGTCTATTCACAGCACATGTTTAATGTATGTAGCAAAATATTACATGATATTTTCGTATTCATATTTGCATGTTCCAGAGAACAGCAGCCGTGCCAATTGTGTCAATTGGATACAATTTCCTAATTTTGCACAAAACCATTATGAAATGCCCAACCAGCCTCAATTATTTCTCAGTATTGTTAATTTTATCAAGAAACATAAAATCTATTATTCAACTTAAGTTTGCGCATCACCATCCAATTGATTGATGTGTGCAGTTTAATGTCCTAAAGCCACCATTTGATTATAAGACGCTTTAGGGGAGGGCTCCAGAAATTTCGGCCGCCTGGGGTTCTTGTGCACCCAAATCTAAGGAAATGAACCTACAGCATTTTCGCCTGCATGAAAAATGCAGCTGAGTACTTTGGCGACTAAACCATCGAGGCGGGGTCATCATCATCCAATCTAATACAGATGTGCCAACGGTAATTATAACTTTTAATTGACTATATTCTAACTTCACAGCAAAAGAAAAGAGTAGAACGGTTTAAAAGAAAGTTCTACCCCCCCCTTTCTATGACGTCCATAACGCTTTTTAAGTCGCTTTCGCCAGAATGCGCTTTCGCTCTGCGGAAAAGTGCTTTTTGATTTACAGGACACAAAATATTTTTGTCCCTATATTACTCTGCCATGCAGATGCCATTCAATAACGAGTACTAGTATAAGTGCTGGCCGTCTTTCAGAGTGATTTATGAAGTTTTCGCAGCCTTAAGCGACGATAAAGAAAATTGTATGCCACTTTTTTTCTTTTCGCCACCCCCTTGAGCTCCTCCTTTACGAATATCTGGAATTTCTGGGTCGCCTGTCAAACAGTTAGACAAGCTCACCAAATGCTACTGCGAGTTTTACACCCGTATTTTAGAACGTCCCTTCACTAAATGCTTCACCTTGACTTGAGAAAATTGATTCCAGCGCAGTCTCTAGGCAGAGCAAGTCACTCAATATCAGGGATAATCTGCTGCGATTCTCAAGAAACGCAGCGTCATTTCTAAACAAGCGGTGGCGCTGTGCTCAGCTAGTACAAGTGAAGGATTAGATTTGAGTCGAGGAGCATTTGTATATAGGGAGGATAGCATTGTTTGCACTGTGGGACAGTTCAAGAGTGCTTTTGTTGAAATAGCTGCACTCTCGTGTATTTTGAATGAATTAGCGTATGTCAAATAATTTCTACATATACTTTTTTGTGTGTGTGATTCAGTATAATTTGTTGTACTACTGTAAATTTGGAGCCCCACCGCAGTGGTCTAGGGGCTATGGTACTCGGCTGCTGACCCCCAGGTCGTGGGATCGAATCATGGCTGTGGTGTCTGCACTTCCGATGGAGGCAGAAACGCTGTAGGCCCGTGTGCTCAGATTTGGGTGCACGTTAAAGAACCCCAGGTGTTTAAAATTTCCGGAGCCCTCCACTACGACGTTTCTCATAACCATATGGTGGTTTGGGGACGTTAAACTGCACATATCAATCAATGCTGTAAATTTGAAATTTCAAGCTCAAAAATGCTGTGTTTGTTTTTCCTGAAACCTGCTCCAAATTTAGATTTTCTCCCTAGAAAAGCAAGATATGATGCTCCAAAATATTGCTCCAGATGATAGCTTGGCTGCTCCACCTCTGCTAGCTGTAAGTGGTTACTCTTTCACCCTGCTTTTGTGTGTCCATTTTATGTTCTTTGATGTTGCATTGTTTCAGGGGGACATATTATGTGATGTGCTTGATATTTTACATCTTTAAATCAATTATTCTGCGTGGTTAGTATCTAGTGACACTGTTAAGCTATTCTAATTTTGCCTATTGTTTTCACTCCTGTATTATTATTTCCCCAGTATTCTGAATGTCTGAACACACAAGGGTTATTGTGAAATGAAAATGCCATTTTAAGACGGTTTTGTCATTACATTCATTAGAATACCACTAGCTTTGCATAATATGCATAAGGCATGCCACAACACATGCAAACTGTGGCGTACCAATGTGGCAATCGTAGTGTGCATTGATATATTATTTCAGTATATTAGAGAAATAAGGCATGCTGCATTACACTACTCTTCCTGCTGTTTGTATGCTTCACTGCACTGTGCTTTTGTGCTGCATTGAAGCGTGTTAAAATTAGTTCTTCATTTTTAAGTGCGAATAAAGGCTCTTTTGTTGTACTTTGATATGCATGCATTGGTCGTTAGAGCTCCATGCCGTACCATTGACGTCTGATTTCCGGTCTTCTTTTGTAGCAAATGGCATTCTGCTTTGCACAATTGAAAAAGGCTTTTGATTAAGGTACAATTTGTCTCTGAATCCTGTATGTTCTCTGTGCCTAATAAAATAAAGCTTGATTTCGTTTTGCACAATGGCATGACTTTGTGAACGTTGTGTTATGTGTGGCAGCTCATTTTGAGTGATGCCTTTGCATTAAGCTAGGATTACGTGTTATATGCCGTGCTTCATATATGCACCATAAAAGCTGTGCTAAGGCCAGGATTACCACACTGTGGCAGGAGCCACTACAATAGGACATCTGCACATGAAAGGTCTAGCTAAAGGGTAAGCTTTCACGTGCTTCCACAGGGGCTTACTGGAAAGGGGTAACTTTCGAATTATGGTATTTTTTGCATGGGTGTTATGGCATTATTCAGCATGAACACCCCCACACCCTTTGTGCTGTTTGAGCAATTACACCCCTACACTACTTTTTGTTTTTTTAAGGGTGTCAGGGTGTCATAGCAATATTACACCCTTACACCCTTAAGATTACTTGGGTACATTCGCTTTTACACCCTCACACCCTTAAGGCCACTTGGGTGTACATTTGTCTTTACACCCGAAGAAATGTTTGTGCCATAGGGTGTAAATTCGGAAATCCGCCCCCACGATATAGGTGTAGCCCTGCTTGATACACCCATTTCGTGGGGTGTTGGGGTGTGAGTTATAGACACTATAAAACACCTATATGGGTGTAATTTGGTTTACAGTGTACTTCGCTCAGCAAATAACCTCTCAAAGGTAAATTATATAGGAAGAATGATGGTCCTCCACGTTTGACTACGGCGCGTCCACCTATGTAAGAGCACGCATGCAAGAACAGTTTCAAAACGACACATTTCTAAATACTACCCATCATCCTTTCACTTTTTCCTTGTTTGTGTTCGAACGCGAGCAAGACAAGATTGCAAAAGGAAACAAAATAGACGTGCGTCACACCAATCGTCCTTGGAGGCACAATTGAGCAAACAAGAGTATACTTCAAAACACGAGCAAGCAACTATAAGAAGCGAGAGAATGTCAACAGCATACCATCCTCAAAAACAATATATTTCCGCTTCCCCTACAGCAATTCCCTATTTTTCATCATTTCCCACGACAACGGTGATAGATCTTCAAACAAATACCACACAAAAAGGAGTCCTTTTCGGGCTTCGGCTGCAAATAAACAGTAAATAACGAAACCAGTAAATGATGTCAGCAGCAACTGATATAACCTCAAAAGAGTGGACACCGAAGTATACAAAGCACTTTTTTGGAGGGGAAGGAAGGGGGAAGGAAAGCAAAAGTTTTATCGCGCAAGCTCCACGCTGGCAAGCGTCGCGGTTTATAAAACCGCACAACGACCTACATGTGTGGCACCATAAACAAACACTTGCCGATGTTTTGCTTGGACAATTCGTTTCGATACTTTGTTTTTCGCTACGCGAAATAAATGTGTACACGAAGAAGCGCGCTTCCAATATATCTCCGCTGTTGTATAGCGGGAGCGTCAAAAGCGTTAGCGGTTCTTTGGGGAGGAAAGCGCAATAAAAGTGGGACGGTCTGATACGGGTGAAATTACGGCGTCGGCGCTGGCTGATGCAGTTACGTTTTTCTATTGCGTAGACACGCGGGAAGCAGCGAGATAGGTGTAGAAAGAAAGCTAGAGTGAATGGATGAATGAATGAATGAATGAATGACATAAGCATGTCCCTTTAGGTCTAATAAAATATACAATAGTATTGCAAATTTGCACAGCGCGTTCCTGCATGCTAGTATTGCAGGCCCCTGCCTAGCGGAAAAAATGAGTGAATGAATGAATGAATGAATGAACAAGAAAGACACAATGCTTAACAGAAACGAACAAATGCAAGAGTCAGTGTTACTGACGCACAGAGCTCAACAGGCCCCTAACGCTGGAGTGGCCAGAAGGCGTAGGCAGTGGCTTACGATAATACGTTATTTGAGATATATATGTCACATTTGGACATGTGACAAGGTAGATGCGCGCGCTCCAACGTGATCTGTGCCTCTAAGAACGTGTCATCAGTATATGTACTTCTTGTCGCCATTCGCAATCTGGAACGGTAAGCTGCAACGTTCCTAACAAGAGTATACAATTTGTACGGACGTGTTCTGTATAGAACAACGTTTTCTGTATAGAGCGACGTATAGAGCCATGAGCCCGCGCAGGTACAGGAAGAAGTGAAGTTCTGAAATTCGGCCTGACGTGCATGCCATACTAGACAATGTCTAATTGCGCCATAATGTCAAGTTTCATATTGGCGGCACTTTTGGTCAATCAGACAGATTGCAGCAAGGCGCTGGGCCAATAATAGTTGACAAGGTGGCAAACCTGATAACACACCAGAATTGTATACAGTGATCAATATATAGCACCCACGGACATCTGACTTTCCCCCTCACCAAAATGCTTGGGGGACGACAAGCCTGCGACGAACGCGGCGAGAAAGTCAGTTTTGCCAAAAGGGCGAAGCAATTAATGCGATAGCAACATATTCTAATGTTTTAGGAAGCAAGGCTAACATCCGATTTCATGTTAACTCTACAAAACGGCCGCTCCAGGTACACTTTTGGCAGCGCTTTTTCGTGTTGAGAAGGCAGCCCGTAGAAGCTCCCGCCTGCCTGGGGGCACTATGCGTGCGCACGGCGATGTTCGCTCCGCAGATAGAGAAGGCTAGCGCATCCTTCCCCGTATATATATATATACACACCTGTATATACGTGAATGACGGCGGCGGCAGCAGCGACGGCCAAAACCGGCCAAGACTGTCCTTGTAATGGATATTATGCAGTAACAAATAAAGAACGGTCGCGACAGACTGCGGATATGACGTCCTTCAGAAACTATGTATCCGCTAGACGTAGCAAGCACGCACACCACTGCTCCCCCTAGTAGAGATCAGTCACGCAAACCGACAAAACCATCGAGGCGCGCCTGCAGCGTGCCGCGAGCATCCGTGATCCTCCATTCGCCGAAACGTGCATTTACGTCACGACTCGACAAGAATGACGTCAGTAGGTGCACGATCACACGCCATTAGGCCGCGGACTCCGTATATCACGCGTCGCCGCTGCCTGTTCTCACGCAGCGAAAAAAAAAAAACAGAAGGAAAAGATGGATGCGTTTGACAGCACTCGATGCACCCGGGCAACAATGCTGTCAACCGCAGTACGTCCGTTACTAGCAGAAAGAAAGAAAGAGATGGAGAGAGAGAGAGAGAGAGAGAGAAACGAAAGGAAATAGAAAGAGAGACGAGACAGAAAGAAAAAAGAGACATAAAAAATAAATAAAATAAAAAGAAAGAATAAAAGAAAGAAAAGAAAGAAAAGGACGAAAGAGTTAATACATTAGCCTGTATAAGGAACGCGTCGAGAAGACGCCGCAAGGACATAATGGGTTGAGAGAAATGGAAAGGCCACGCGCACTCACACAAGCCGCACGCACGTCGCCGATATAAAGAGTTCACGCACAGCACGTGCCGGCAGTTCAGACGCTGGCAACATTGAGCAGAGGTAGCACATCCCCAGATCCCTCGCCTCCGGCGATATTTCCAACGAACGAACGACAGATGCAGGCGACGCTACTCAGGCGAACGGTCTAGTCACCATCGCAGGCCCGACGCACACGCATATCGTCGCACAAGTAGGAGAACGGTCAGCCAGCTTCAGTTCCTCCCACTGCGGCGTACTGTAGCACATATCCCCTGCTCCGTGTTTCTGCTGCAGTCTTATACTGCTTCTACGGGTTGCGCATCCAGCAGCCGGCCGGTCAATCACGTAATGACCGCGCTCGATCCACCACTGCGAAGCGACACGGACGGAATGCAAACAGCCGGAATCGCGAGTCTGTCCGTGTGTAGCTCTCGTGTTGTACCCCCATTGCTGTACGGCCATCCAATCAGGGTCCGCTTCTCTTGCTTTTTCGCGCGCACGAAAAGGAGTGATGCGTGGACGAGGAAGAAGAAGGGAAAGCAAACTCAAAAGAGAAATGAGAGACGACGAAGGAAGAGAGAGAGAGAACAAGCAGTGCCGACGACGAAGCGTGACGCGTCCAGCGACAGAAAAATACGCAGGCTCTCTCGCAACTCGCACGCGCGCTCACAACAAGCGGCGTCGTCGCGTGACGCAAGGTCGTTCAATCGGACAGTCCCGCGCCGGTCCCACTCGGACACGGGAGTGTACACCCTCTCTGTCTCATCGATGGGAGAGAGAGAAAAGCGAGAGGAAAACGGCTTTCGAAACACGACGGGCGGAGGGACTTCACGCATCGAGTGTTCCGTGAGAAGTGTGCATGGGTGCGCGGCACAGCACACACTTGTTTGCGGTTGCGAGATGAACGAAAACACAAGGTGGACCGTGCTGGTCACATCGGGTTTTTGTATGGCTGACACTGCAGCCTGTGGTATCGGCAAATATAAATTAAGGTGATGGAATAAAAAGCGGACGGCGCGGGGGAAAAGACAGAACTCAAGAGAGAACAAGAAATGTACTTCAGTGATGGCCCACGTTAGCGCAGGTTCGTATAGGCGCACATCCCATTAGACAAATGGACCACAAGAGAGGAGCCAGCGCGACTCGATGACACGGTTTCATTAGCAAAATAATGTCCGCTTGACAACTAGCCAGTCTGACCTTTTTTGTCCTTTGAAGAGTAAACTAAGTCAAGTCAGCAATTGTATTGACGACTGCATGTTTCCTTGGAAGTTCGCGCGAAGCGACCCTTACGAAAATTCTATATATGGACCTATATAAAAATCCCCATATATGGCTACATCAGGGATTGGGTACAGTGGGCTATATATAATTTCCTAATATATGGGCCCTACTACCCTGATACGCCCAATTCCTGATGTAGCCATATATGGAACTTATACAGCCTGAAATATCAAATCCTTGATGAACCCATACATGGAATTTGCTGCGTATAGGGTGTCCCACGCAACTTTAGCCAGAGTTTAAAAATATGCCGGTACACGTAATTAAGACGCGACCAAATGCATGTTGATCGCCATTGCCTGGAGTTAGACTATGTTTTGTGTTCTCAAATATTGTTTAATTAGATTTGTTTAACTAACTTTTGAATGAACGAAGATGGATAAAACATTTCAATGAGAAAGTTATAGATAGGTTTGCAAAACGTCCAAATAGACTTTAACTTTAATCTGTAAAGTATTAATGTTCTTTCGGCTAATTACAAATGTTCGCGAAATATGAGGAAATGGACCCATATCTGCATGTTAAACCACAAACGTCATCGAAAGGCAATAGTTTTGCGTCTGGAGAGAGTGAACAAAACGTTTATTTGATGTCCTGCGCAAGAAAACCAGTGAATGGTATTCTGGAGGCGCTGCGTTAGAGTGCCTCGAGCGTGCAGCGGAGGCGAACGAGCGAATCAAGTCACGTCACACGTGAAACATGAGCGCTATCTGGCAGTTATCCTGGAAAACGGGGCGCGCGCCGTGCGCGCCCCTCTCTGAGGTGATAAGGTGTAGAACGCAAGGCGACGGGTAGGTGCCACCACCGTCTTAGCAAAGCCTTGGAAACACTTGCCATTTCGTGCAAGCGTTGCACGGCCAGCGCAGCGTTATAAAGGTTACAATCCTTAACATTACTTATGTATGCCTTTTCTAGTAAAAATACATATACATAATATTGACGCGTTATGGTGCCTCAGATATGCGCAATGATTGCTTTTTAATTGACAATCGCACTAGTATGAACGCTGTACCTTGCGCAATACTGGTGGGCGCTACGGATGGGGTCGGCCGTTTGGAGTATCACTTGGTTACTTTCGTGCCGTTTAGGGTACCGTTAAGGGTGGACAAACAGTCGAATGTACAGACAGACAGAGACAGACACACCAAAATTTTTGCGTCGAAGGTCTCCAAGGAAGACCATCGTCTTTAATACCCCGCTCGCGCGTCAGTGCGCACGATGATTCTAGCGCTCCCTAACGTTCCGCGGACGAACGACACCCATCACTCGCACCGGTTCATGACAGCGATAATCAGTCACAGCGGTTATCGTTTTTGTGACCGACAGCAAAACGTGTTCATCGTAAAGCCACAACCATCATAGCGGCCCTGTCGAGACAGCACAATGGGGCGAATACTATGGTCGTTCAGACGCGGAACGTCAGGGTGCACTAGAATCATTGTGCGCACTGGCGCACGGGTGGGTTTGTCACGTGGTAATTTTGTATATCGCGGGCATTTGTAATTAGCAGAAAACAGTAATATCTAACAGATATAAAGCTCAAATCTGACTAATCGGACGTTTTGCAAACCAATTTACAACTTTCTCACTGATTTTTTTTAATTATCTTCGTTTCTTGAAAAGTTAGTTAAACATACCTAATTAACAATATTTGAGAACTCCAGGCAACGATGAGCAACATGCATTCGGTCGCGTCGTTATTGCGCGTGCCCGCATATTTTTAAACTCGGGCTGACGTTACCTGGGCACCCTGCATAGCCACATGGCACCCATCTATATTGATTGATTTGTGGGGTTTAACGTCCCAAAACCACTATTTGATTATGAGAGACGCCGTAGTGGAGGGCTCCGGAAATTTTGACCACCTGGGGTTCTTTAACGTGCACCCAAATCTGAGTACACGGGCCTACAACATTTCCGCCTCCACCAGAAATGCAGCCGCCACAGCTGGGATTTGATCCCGCGACCTGCGGGTCAGCACCTTAGCCACTAGACCACCGTGGCGGGGCACCCATCTATACATGGCTAAATATAGAAGCATCCATACTAGGTTAAAAATGACTTTACATGGTTACCTTTATATATAGCCATTCAGATGACTGATCTACATGAATTCAGCATGTGTCGCCGGTATAAATTATATCCCCACGAATCATTCTACAGTTATAAATATTGTTTGTCAAAAATCGTGCAGCCGTCATCGTCTGCAAAAAAAGTTTGTAAGAGACAACAGACAGGACACCAGAAAGCAGCGCTACGTCGTTTATATGCATTAAACGTCCAGATACCCGCCAACTAGCCAAGCAGTTTTTTTTTTTTTTCACAAGTATACGCATGAGCAAGAAGAAACCGCTGCTTTTTCAACTTGCATACGCTTCATCTGACTGTGCAGAAAACTGCTTCTACAAGAAGAAAAAAAAATACAGCGTTGAAGAACGCGCGTCCTCCATTGCAGTTTTAAAGCAGAGACCATGCGATCACAGATGACTTATTTGGACGCGACGTCATGAATGCCGCTTTTGAAAGGAACAGGGACTCCGGGTTTCATGAAAAACAAGTTCCATCTGTGTGAAAACAGCGGGGAAGTAACGTCTCGGTGAGTGAATTATGTATGAAATAACCTGCATGTGATGTTCTGAGGACATTAATGTGAAATCGAAAGCGTCGCGTTGCATTCGCTCCAGTACGGCGCTTTCAAATAAGTCAGTGCAAACCATCTATACGCCGGCTACTTGACGATTCACACGAACAAAAGCTTACCGCATGCAAATGCGTCGGGCGGTCGCCGTTGCGTCGCTTCCATTGCGTCCCAAGTTCAAGGACTGCCCACTTAACGCGAGAAGCACTCGGCTCTAAAACATGAGCCTTGCTTGCAGCTCGCGAATTCCATTTGTATTCAAGGGCAAAACGACCCGTTTTCATCGCGAGTACGAGGCGCTCTACAAGACACCTATAGATGCGTCCACAAATAAACTCGAGTAAAGGCGTGAAAGGCGGTCATATATTGCGGTCAATCAGTACGCCGTGCACACCAGTGATGACGTACAAACTTAAGACAAAGTGACATTTATGGCGAGAGTTGCCAGTTCCTCTTATAAGGGTTTCGGGCTATTTTTTGCCGGATCGCCGGTAGAAATTTCCAGTCACCGTTGGCGTCCTTTGAGCTTATTCGCTTTTTTCTTGCAGCAACTATAGATACTTCAGTGATCAACGCGTTCACCCATAGCGCGTTTGCTGATAAGTAGTTCAGTGTCGAATCACGGCCGACGAAGCTCTTTTTTAATCAGCGACCGTGGGTGAATTGTTACACATACGGTGGAGAAATCAAGCAAACGTTAATCACGTACTGCTAACCTGCATTCAACCGAAATTAGATAGTCTTGCAGACAACGACAAACGTAGGTGTGTTTTGGTTCGTAGTTGAGCATAATCTCGCGGTACAAAATAAGTGAAGAGATTTTGTCTTTCCACTGCCTTTCTAACGTGTGTGACTTTTTACTGCAATCAAAAGCATTTCCAAGAATGAAAAAATTAAATTTTTGCTTCTACCTTCATCGTTTCTACCGCCATCGGAAATGCAGCCGCCGCAGCCAGCGCGCATAGCATGTTTCGGCACGATTAGGGCCGTTATCGGCAAACCAGGGCTATCAAGATATTCTAAACGCACTAACAGACAAATTTCGACAAGTTTAGAGAACGAATCCGCGCTTCCAACCAGCGAAACCCCGCGCAGTCACGTCAAAGTGACGTTGCCGCGAGTGGCACATATATGACACGAATCAAGAGTTGTCATCAGATGGTTCATATAGTTGAAAATACAGTTAGCAATAGCAACATCCTCATAATATTAACAATATCAAGATTATTATTATTATTATTATTATTATTATTATTTTGGGCTTTAACTTCCCAAAATCACGACAATATGAGGGACTCCATATAGTGGATGGCTCCGAAAGTTTAGACCATTTGGTGTTCTTTGCGTGCACCTCGAGAATGCGATTTAAGCAACAAGACCTCACAACGCATAATGCTTAATAACAAAGATAACACGCGAGTCACACACACACCTACACACACATACATACATATATATATACATTACATACACACACATACATACATATATATACATATACATACACACAATACATATATATATACATTATACATACACACACATACATACATATATATATACATATACATACACCACATACATACACACACATACATACATATACATACACACACATACATACATATATATATATACATATACATACACACACATACATACATATATATATTACATATACATACACACACATACATACATATATATACATATACATACACACACATACATACATATATATACATATACATACACACACATACATACATATATATATACATATACATACAACACACATACATACATACATATATATACATATACATACACACACATACATACATACATATATATATACATACACACACATACATACATACACACACATACATACATACATACATACATACATACATACATACATACATACATACATACATACATATATATATATCTATATATATATATATATATATATATAGATATATATATATACGAAAGTTAGCAGCCACAGACGGCGACTGCCTTTAAAACCGTCGTACCCCGAGAAACAAAATTAGGCCGCTACATGCAACCCGAAAGCCGTCCTTCACTCGCCCGAGTACAGACAGCAGCGCTGCTCGCCTGAGCATATCCCACCACTTTTCTTCAGAACTCCCGATGAAAAGAGGAAATGGAATGATTGCCCCGACATCGCCACACTAATGGCCTCCCGGAAACGAACAAGACGCCGCGACGTGAAAAGGCAACTGCTGCTGTTTCTCGTTCGTTTCCCCTGAGGCTTATTTCCCTTGTTGCCTATCGTATATACAGAAACTGTCAATAACTATGGTGTGAGAACTGGCTAACCTTCCTGTCCTTCCTCTTTGAATACTTCTGTCTATAACTATATAACTATATAAGTCACTGTTGCCTATTAGAAAGCACACACAAAAAAGATAGCAAATCAATACGCGCCCACTTTCTGATAATATAATATCTGGGATTTCGCGCACCAAAGCCACTATATGATTATGAGAGACGCCGTATAGTGGAGATTTCGACCATCCGGCATCACACGGGCCTAGGGCTACGATTTCGCCAGCATCAAAATGCGACCGCCGGGATCGAACCCACAACCTTCGGGTCAGCAGCCGAGCACCCTTGATCCACCGAGGCGGACAAAGGAAGAGAACATGCGCACGAGAGGGAACAATTAGGCGCGCGGGACACCCCTGCACGCACCCATACGGTAGCGTTTATATTAGTTGCTTTGAGTTACTGCATCTCGCGCGAAGTTCTCTACGTAGACGCTTCGTGCACTCAGTATGCTGCTAAAGTATCCAGAAACTGAACTCACGAAATCATTAATAACAGCGGAGTCAATTCGTTGGCGTGTGCGCGCGCACACACACACACACACACACACACACACACACACACACACACACACACACACACACACACACACACACACACAAAGAGAGAGAGAACAAAAGAATATGTGCAACGTCCAATGGAGAAAATACACGATTAGCCCTGGACTGGCTAGCAGATTATTCATTACCCATACAGTAGCTTTCGGCAACACGCACGGGCGTGCGAAATGACTGAAAAAGGAAGCACCTATCAACGCAATCCAGAGTCATAAAAAACCTACGTGTTTCACAATATCTGTCAACCGACCAGAATTCCTTGTCTACCTGCAAGCTGTAAATCAGAAACTCCCCAGGTCAAACAGCGGTGTGCATCGGCGCTCTTTCAAAGTACGTGGCACACGCGCGCTCCCTATAAACCGACGAACGCACGACTCCGGAAGCATGCATATGCATCATGCCCGCGCACGCGTCGAACACACGCACGCACACCCCGACACTTTCGGAATGCAGCCCGGCGTTTACAGCTGCACACGCAGCCTTTGAGGGGAGAGAAGACACAGCAGAGGCGCGCGCAGTCGTGATCGGCGTGCACATGTCCGGTCGAACAGAGCGGATAAATACGAAAGAACAAGAGAGAAAGCGCAAATGCAGGCAACAATGAGTACACGGAAGAGAAGCACCCGGTATTGTGCGCGGCGGCACGCGAACGCAATTGAGGCGCGCGTGCACACGCATTCGGAAGTCGGAACAAAAGGTTGGGGGATGAGGGCGATACTTTCGCTGCTATCCTTCACCGCAACATCGTCTGAACAAACGCGGCACACGACTGAATGCAAGGGCGTACATTGTGCGCCCGATCAAATAAATCACCAGCTGGACCGCGCTCCATTAGTGTGAGACAGTCTTAATTATGGTCTGAGGACAGCTATAGTGTTGTCCGAAAAACACACGTAACATTGTGTACCGTACGTCGATCAGAGCCCGTATCCACAATAAGTTTTGCGGTATAGGAATGTTTCATCGTATAGAAAACTGGGGCCAATCGCATAGATCATATCACTTAGCGCTGCTACCGAGCCATTCACTGTGATTAACATCCCAGCGAGGAAACATTTAACATGTCTTAGGTGAGCACTGATGCCGAACCATCGGCGATATGGGACAGAGCCTTATACCTAGAATTTAGAGAGGGTTTTTCAGGAAGAGGGGAGGGGGCGACTATGCCTTTTATATTGCCATTTATAGCCTTTATGTATGTTGGTAGGTGTGTTTGTACGGGTGCGTGGACGTTACACATGCGAAATTTCGGAGGGGACTGAAAATTTTCGCAAGCCATATTCGCTTCAAAACTGCTCCAAATTTCAGAACGCGCATACAACTGTGGCGCATACACACGTCAGACGTAATTCTTCATCGTCGCCAACCACTGCACGAACAATTGGCACAAAATTCATTGCAAGTGTTTAGCGGGTACCACGCTTCTCAGAAGAATGACGAAAAATAGCATAGCGAATGCCGGCGCATATCATGAGCGCTCAAAAGTAAACTTTCAAGGCTTTCACCTCATGTGCACGGCATCGGATGTTATCACAAAGCATCCCTCAACTCTGTCGAAATTCACCTGATCACTACTTATGTTCTGTTTTACTCAATTGAATGACTGTTGACTAATTGAATGAGTACGCACTGTTTTTTGTTTGTTTTTGAAATTTGCTTAAGGAATATTTAAAAACTGCATGCTTCGGCAATACAGGGTCCACACTACTATATATATGCGGTTGGCACCAAACTAGCCCAGTGATATCGTGGGACGAAGGTATTCCTTCACAGCCCTAAGGGTCCGACTGGAATTCCGGAACAATGCAGAGAAGGTGCGAAAAGACGAACCATTCATGAAAAGTAAGGCAAACAGACAAGATTCCTTTAATAAACAAAAACAAGATAAAGAAAACATGGCCGCAATTCCCGGGCGACATTCTATGCAAATGACCGGAACCGCGCGAGAAAGTGGGTGATAAAACAATAAGCGCCGCCGCAGTGAATCGACCGCGCTCGCGGTTAACAAACCGGCGCGCATACAAGGGTTAAGGGCCTCGGCGAATAAGCGAGTCTGCGCTCGATGAGAGCTATAGAGACGATATACAAGTGGAGCACGCACGCAGGGCTGCGGCTCGTAGAGGGCAAAACTATAGAAGACCGACGGGCGGGCCGGCCGGCCATTCAATTAGGGTTCAAGAACCGGTCGTTTACCAGGCAGGCTATAGCGTGATCCCCGATCTCAGCCTGTGCGTGTATGCATGCATGCGCGCGGATGACTGCTACAGCATGGCTGGCCATAGTACCTCCGTGCAGCCGTAAAAAGGCGAGCTAATATAAGAAACGCGGCAAATCGGTTGCGGGAAAACGCCGCGTTATACGCTGGCTCGTCCTAAATGCCAACGAAGCGCATTTACTGCATGCGCCTGTGTTTGAACAAAGGCGTTGGAGAGAAGCGGCGAGCGCGCACAATGGGTCCTATATTGGGCCGCTTTGGAGAGTTCACGAACACTGCACGGCTGAGGTGCGTAAGTAGTACGCATTAGTGCGGCGTTATTGTGTTTGGCGTTGGCTGCAGGTCCTTAAAACTCTCCCGCACACGCGATTGCGACGAGATGGGCATGCTTTTCAAAATGGCTCGCTAGCACGCACGGAAATAATGACCGCCGAATGGACAAAACACTCTATTTTTTTTTCTCCCCGTAACTTGCAAAGAAGCTGGAAAACTCACTTCCGGTTGTTTTCTTTCCTTTTAGTGCAGCGAGATATACGGCTGTGCCAACGATCATGCTTGCGATAGCAGCCTCGAGGTTAATTTAAAAATCTTTCCGTCGTCCTTCGTCGAGCTCATACACCTCGGTTAAGCTCATCGCATAAGTTATAGAGAACCTCAGAAAGTATCACAATAGTGAACATGCATTGTTGCCAGGCTACACGCAAGAATTCAAAATACCAATTAAATTGCGAGAGCTTCACTTTTCAGAGCCAGGGTAAATAAGTATGAGGCACGCCGCACTGTAAAACTCCGGACCAAATTAGACCTCCTGAGGTTTTACAGCGAAAGCTGATATGAGATCACAACTCGGGTCACGCGCAGTTATCCGCCACCGCCGGTGTCCGTAACTACATCGCACGAAATTAGAAAAAAAAAACTAGCACCAATGACACAGTGGGGTTCACACCCGGGTCCGCTGGGTGCCAGCCCAGCATTCTACCACTGAGCCACACCGGTGTTTGGCACTTGTTGGCGAACTTGCCTTAGACTTGATGTGGGGAAAGCAATCGCGTTAATGCGACTTATACATTTTAAAACAGCGAAAGAACAGCTATGCGTCGTACAGTGCGAATAGCGTAACGAGTGAACCGTCCAATGCTCCAACCCATTACAAAAGCTTGTTCTTGTTTCCCTATGAACTGTGACACGTACCCACTTTAGGCATAATTCCTCATCGTCGTCAACCACTGCACGAACAATTGGCACACAATTCATTGCAAGTGTTTAGGGGGTACCACGCTTCTCAGAAAAAAATGACGAGAAATAGCATAGCGAACGCCGGCTTACTGCCCTAAAACTATTATTAATCCTGTAGTAGGTATCAAGCAAGTGTGCTTGCAGCAGTTACGCAATTCGTGTTTAGAAAAGGCTCTGAAAGGCCGCTCTTGTAGCTGTGCTGCACCTTCCACGCAGGCCTAACGTTTTTTATCCACCTTTCAATTCCCCAGCGTGGGGTAGCAAAGCGGGCATGTGCATGCTTAAGCTCCCTGCTTTCTCTTCTTGTTCTTGTCCTCTTCTTTCACCTACATCGAACAATTTCACCTACATCGAACAAGTACACGGGCGCATTTGGCATTTTAGAGGCGAAGCATTTCAGGGTCTAGCCTTGTCCCTCCGATGTCTGTTGTCCTAGCTTTCGCGCGCTATAGGAGCGCTCGCCGCGAGCGCGCCGATCGTAAGAGGAGACCGATGGCCGCCGGTGCGATCGTGGCACGCTGTTTTTTTTTTCGCTGCAGCGCCCCAAGAGCTATAACGCGGCTCGCCCCCGGCTCTCTCTCATGGTCATAGAGTGCATTTCGTAAAGAAAGAAAGAAAGAAAGAAAAAAAGAAAAAAAAGAAAGGAAAAAAGAAAAAAAGAAAAAAATAAAGAAAAAAGGGAAAAAGAAAGAAGAAAAGAATGAAAGAAAGAAAAAAGAAAGACAGAAAAAAACAAAGAAAAAAGAAAGAAAGAAAAAAAGAAAGAAAGGAAAAAAGAAAGAAAGAAAAAACAAAGAAAAAAGAAAGAAAGAAAGAGAAAACAAAGAAAGAAAAAAAAACAAAGAAAGAAAGAAAGAAAGAAAGAAAGAAAGAAAGAAAGAAAGAAAGAAAGAAAGAAAGAAAGAAAGAAAGGACAGACAAATCACCGCATATCCACAGAGTGAATGATGAGTGGGGCGAAGCACCCATAAGTCTGGATGTGTGTGCGTGTGTGTTGTATGCCCGTCTGTGTGTGTCCGCGCATCCGTCCGTCCATCCGTCCGTGCACTACGTGGATGAGCCGCCGAGGCCTTCCACTCAGCATTGTCCTTGCCCCACCACCGAGACGACGAGCACGAGCCGCAGTGGCGCTCCGCGCCCGCCCCTCTGCTTCAACCATGCCCCACCAACGATCCGCTATACGTATGGCGACGATCGAGAAGACAGAGGCACTCCTTCCTCGCGCACCCAAGTACAACCCGTGCAGCAGCCAATCGGAGAATAGCGGTACAGCGCCATCTAGATTATCTTCAATCAACTGCACTTTGTATTGACTTCTATGAAACAGTGCCATCTATTATACCGTTCGGCAGATACTGCCTTCCTTTTTTTCTCGCCCCTTTTCTTGAATACGCCTGACGTAGGACAAGGTTAAACTAAGAAGAGCTTCACCCTAAGAGAGAAAGAATGTACAAAGGTTACTGATACCCCGGAGCTTCGCTTACTCGCCATCATGCACTTCGTGCATATGCTGCGACTTTTTCGTACCCGTCTAAATGAGACCGTCGTGGCCAGCATGCAAGCACACCGGCTTCGTCGAGCTTATAAAAGGGCAACACCACACGCTTCAAGCCAGGGGTTTCAAACTCACCCCAACTAGCGTGCCACATGAAATTCAGTCCCGTAACGGCGAGAACAGAAAACAATGTTGAAGAAAAGATGGGAGGGTAGCGAGTTTTACCAAAATGTAACGTCTATACCTGAAATAAAGATTGATTGATATGTGGCGTTTACCGTCCCAAAACCACTATATGATTATGAGAGACGCCGTAGTGGAGGGCTCCGAAAATTTCGACCACCTGGGGTTCTTAAACGTGCACCCAAATCTGAGCACACGGGCCTACAACATTTCCACCTCCATCGGAAATGCAGCCGCCGCCGCCGCCAGGATTCGATCCCACGAACTGCGGGTCAGCAGCCGAGTACCTTAGCCACCATACCACCGCGGCGGGGCCTATCTGAAATAGAGCTTCTCCCATATCTCATACGTGGGTGATTTCTGATCGGGATATGACACCAGGATTCCGAAAACGTATCGATACCGACCTCTCTAAATGACTAAAATCTGCACGGCGATCTGAAAGATGGGAGATTTCGTTCCACGGTTATGTTTCAACAATGTGATCACATGGGGTCAAAAAACACGACGAGTTCCGTCTGTCCTGCAGCTTCCCTGAAGAAAGCGTAAGTAATCGCAATAGGCCAGACAATATTAGAGTGCTGTTAAGCAAAGTCACAGAACTTCAACCCTTGTGAAGCCACGGGTAACTATATACTCATGCTTAAACACTATGACGGCGGGCACTCATGAGAAGGAATGAAGGAAGGTAAGAAGACTTTATTCACCAAGGTTTATGACAGTGGTCATAAGCTCGATGAGTGCCGCCCCAAGTCCAGGGCACCACTGGCTGCTGTTGCCAGTCGGCGTGGCCCAGAGCGGCAGGCAGATATGCCGGAAACTGTGTGCTACGTACGTAGCACATGAGGTTCAGCTTGCACTTCTGGGGCAGAGCTGGCGAGTTGTGCCTCCCAATGTTCGAAAGTATTGGAGAGCTCGTACTGACAACAGCAGAAAAGAACTATGCGTAAATACGTAACATATAGTTTCCGGCATATCTCGACTGCAGTCCATCAAGTGGTCTGTATGAACGCAGTCAAAGCTTTGGTAAGGGCAGCGGTCCCACACAATTTGTTGGCAAGGTAACTCGACACAAGTAGATTATGAGAAAGATCGCATTCTATGACGTATAGCGGGTATCCATGAGTCGCAGCTAAATAATACCATCGCGGGTGCAGAATCGAGAAGAACTTGTGGGCTTATGATTTTGTATCTTCGTCTTAACGATCATGGTGTTGAAAACGATAATTCATTATATCTTGTTGCCAAATCTGGAACGCAATGGTAGAAAAATGCATACACTGGTGGTTAAATTTGTCCAGATTTCATTTCCACCTCATGCTCACGAAAACTGTTTGCGATAAGATTTACCTACAAAAGAATGAAGCAAGTTTCACTTGGATACAACTTCACACTGCTTTGTTGTGCACTCGGCAAACAAGCGTCGCAAATATCAAGAACGTGGTCCATCCTAAACAGATCTGAAGCCTGTACTTCCTCATGGAGGTAGATTATGAGAAAGCACTTCTGAAGGAGCCCGCATAGACACTAGCGCCAGATTCCCCCTTAGGTATTGCCGTAGGAAACTACAGTCAGAGGTGAGTGCGGAACCAGAGAAAGCGATGACAGCCAGATGAGCGCGACTGATGGAACGGCGAACTTGGGCTAAGACGGCCTGCTCGTGGCATGTTGGAGCTAGTGAACGCCACGGCCCGACATGTGGGAAACAATGCGCGCTGTGTTTAGTCAACTGACCAGCCACGACTTTTCGCGGGCGTTCGTATAGCAGCGCACGCGGAATCAATACATCTATAGACTAAGCAGGCGCATTGCTCTACATATGCGTTGAAGAGCTATTTTTCGGTCTGGATGAACCTGCAGATTGTGACGCCCAGCACACACAATCTGCAGGTTCATCCAAACCAAAAAATAGCTTTTCAAAGCTTATGTAGGGCAATGCGCCTGCTTAGTCTATAGATGTATTGATTCCGCGTGCGCCGCTTACGCTCGGCCCGCGAAAAGTCGTGGCTGGTCAGTTGACAAAACGCAGCGCGCATTGTTTCCACATGTCGGGCCGTGGCGATCACTAGCTCCAACATGCCACGAGCAGGCCGTCTTAGCCCAAGATCGGGCGTTGACATAATTGTGCATACTGTTATTATAAAGGCGCCGACTGAGACAGACACTTAGAAACTACGTGTTTAAAGAAGCAACATCCGATGCCATGCGGTCATGATGCATTACTGCCCTTTATCAAGAACGCTTAAATGATTATAGGGTAGATATGAAAAGCGCAATTGTTTTTGTTTTGTTTTCACAACGACGCAGTGGACAGCGTGCCCGGAATCTGTTGCCCCAGACCCAGAAGTGAAGGGTTCGACTCTTCTTGACAGAATTTTTGTTTGTCTTCTGATCGTGCATAATTTTTCCACGTCACTTCCGTGACGGTAATGCGTCATTCAAGTATTCGTGGGCTCCAGTAGTAAAAACTCGTGTTGAAATTTATAGAATCGACTGACGTACAAAACTAATAATGCACTACCCATCTTTATAAGTGAAACAGACGCAAACTATACGATATAGTTGAAAGAGGCCGTAGCGGAGGGCTCCGGAAATTTCGACCACCTGGGGTTCTTTAACGTGTACCCAAATTTGATTACACGAACCTACAACACTTTCGCCTCCATCAAAAACCGATAATCGAACCTGCGACCTCGTGCTGAGCAGCGATATACCTCTTATCTAATGAGGTATGCCACGCGGCAAGTGAAAACCTGTACGCTTCGGCTAATGTTAGGTGACGATATCGAACAATGCAGCTATTCATGCACACACAGAAAGCAGACCATTGTCAATCGAATGCGGACACGCTTCAGACGAGGTAACACGGAAAACCATGGCGATTGTGTTACGGGAAAGTAGCATCGATCTGGACACCGGATGTTTTATTAGGGCGCATTCTCTGACGTCATCTAGGGCAGTCATTCTTGTTGCACAGCCAGAACCGTGAAAAGCTCCGCCAAATCTCGGACTATTCCTCTCGAAGCAAAACGAAATTGGCTATGATGAAGTGAGGTAAATGCTAAATGTTCCCCATAAGGCGATCAGCTTTTTATTATAACCGAGAGTAATCATTTAAGACAACATCTAGGGAAAAAAAAAAAAAGACTGCCCTAGCAATTGTTGGGCTCTAACGTTTCAAGACGAAGGTATGATAATGGTTAGTAGAGAGGCTGAATAGGAGGCCTTCGAAAATATCTACCACGATGGTTGCTTTAACCTGCGCCTAAACCCAAATACACAGACCCCCAGCGTTTCATCTCCTTCGGAATGAGGCCGCCGCAACCGTGATTCGATCCTATACTAAAACAAAGACCATGCCACAGAAAAAGGCAAACACGCCACAGGCACTATACTATTTTTCTCTTTTGTTTATATTTTATAGTACATTTTTATTTCGCTGCACGCGCTTAGAACCACCTCTTTACAATCTGTGCGGTCTGTTTCCTCCCAAAACAGCTAGATGACGCCACGCAAGCACTCGCCTGCGACTTTTTTTCTTCTTGTCTTATATGTGGACGACTCCTTTTTTACGCTTAAGTGTCATAACTGCATCGTTCGGGTGGTCGTTTCAGATTGCTCGGGCCGTGCTAAAAGAACGGCAAGTTAAACCGCTCCACAACGAGGACACCCAGAAATGCAAGCCGTGTTCTCGCTTCTTTCTGTATTGTCTCGCTTATTTTACAAGTAACGCTCAGTTGTTATTGCACGAAAATCGTGCGACGAGTACACAACGGCTCGCTCATTAGCATGTCCTTCTGTAATAGCTACAGTCCTGCACCGTTGTTTCCGTCGTGTGCGTACCTAGGTATTTCTAAACCAAGTTGCATCGGTTACTACGTGCTCCAGGCTGGAGAAAAAAAAAGAACAGAAACGCACGGAATTCATAAAGCTAACAAATCATGACTCGAACGGAAAGCGGGAGGAAGCGAGGATCCGGCCGGGAGAGCACTTGGCGCGCGGCGCGGTTCACAGACGGCACGGAATGCAGCAGCCGCCGTCTGGCGTTTATTATGCGCGCAGGCGGACGACACGCAAAAGGCAGCTAGAGCTTTCACGCGTCGATGACCTCTCCCTCGCCAACCTCTGCCCGGAGAGCAGCGGCAGGAGAAGAGGGTGCGACCCCCTGCAGAGTGCTCGGCGGCGGATGCAGATCGAGAGCCGCTTTCCCGCGCCGCCGCCCAGCCTCCGGAACTGCTCCGCGTGCCACGAAGACCGTCATCCGGCCGACTGACTGCCAGCCGACTCGGCTGAAATACAAGGCGGCCGCCGTACTAATAAACTGGAGAGACAGAAAAAAAAGAGCGCCGCTGACGCGTCGCTATTAAGGTCCATTACGAGAGACCATCCCAATTAGCGAAAGCCGCCTCGCTTCCAGAGAAAATGAATTAGTGGGGCACAGGCAGGCACAAGAGGGGGTGAGTGGGGGTGGCAGAGCGGTCGTCATGCTTCCGTGCGAATGTACGGGACGTGAAATGTCAAAAGAAAAGTCCGGGACTGCACACGCAAAAGGGCCCTGGTCACTCGCACATAACGTGCGTGAGCGATTTGGTGGTAGTGGGCAGGTTATAGGCTCTTTTTTTCTCCCCCCCCCCACGCCCCCCGAAAACTGACGAAAAGATGTACAATGTTGCCCCGCACTAATGTAAGCGATACTTTGGAAGCACTAAAGAGCCCACGGCTTCTACGAAACATGAGTTCCAGAGGTGCATGCCACGAATTCATATGCATGCCCAATTCATATACCACGAAATATAGAAAAAACAACATCGCAAACAAACTTGAGTAGAAACGGGGTTGTGTACAGGGAAGCCGCGTATCCAGCGCATCTAATAATAATAATAATAATAATAATAATAATAATAATAACTTAGGGCTTGCACTTCAAAACCTATTATGAGAGACACCCTACAGGAGGCGTCATCTAGTGTTCTGTACGCGGGCCTCTGCCATTTGGCCTCCATCAAAATGCGAACATCGCGACCGGCATCGAACCTGCGACCTTTGCGTCATCAGCAGAGACCGTAACCACTCTTCCACTAAGGCAGAGTCCGGCGCATGAGCAACGAAAATACGGTATAAGATACATACGGATGTCGCATGCTTTCAAGCTGAAGGCGTGGACTTGATGCACTGTCGTCTATAATTGCTACTCGTGCGAGCATAGTGGCAGTCGATTGATTGATTGATTGATTGATTGATTGATTGATTGATATGTGTGGTTTAACGTCCCAAAACCACCATTTGACTATGAGAGACGCCGTAGTGGAGGGCTCCGGAGATTTCGACCACCTGGGGTTCTTTAACGTGCACCCAAATCTGAGCAGACGGGCCTACAACATTTCCGCCTCCATCGGAAATGCAGCCGCCGCAGCCGGGATTCGAAGCCGCGACATGCGGGTCAGCAGCCGAGTACCTTAGACATCCGCGGCGGGGCCATCGTGGCAGTCGTGAAATCGCGAAGCCCTGAATGTCCGCAAAAAAGGTCATTCTAGAAACTGAACACTCGTGAAAGAACTCTGCACTGTCAACCGAATCCCAGAACATGATACTCACGAGTTTACGCAGTAGATGTGAATTTAGCGTGCGCTATACTTCGAATAAAAAGAACCCGGGCGGCCGTTCCACTATGCTGCATAATTTCGCCTTAGCTAGCGTTGCTATTCAATCGATAGCCCACCCACGGCCTGCGCAGGTAACACATGGCCGAGTCGTATGTGGAAGGCAGCTATATCTAAGGAGGCTGCGGTGCAAGTATCACGGACGATGCGGTACGAAATTTCTTCAACTTCCAGGCCTGTTCATTATGGGAACCCACTGCGGACAGAGAAACAAACAGCGCTCAGAAAAAACGTTGACAACATAGCAAGAGCAGCTCGTTGGCCTTATTGGTGTAGCATGTTCATAAAGTTAAGTGCGACACTGAACTGACAAGGAGGGGACAGGGAAGCCACAAACAAGCACTTGTAATGAACGACGCGGACGAGGAGACTAAATGTAAGTTTACTTTCAAAACAGAGCGAACTATCAATGTCTAGCCGGAAACTATAACATACGCACCGTGATATTTTTCGATAAGGTAACGTCACTATGGCTGATGTGGTTACACGGCTTATCAGACCATACACACGAATCATTCAAGAAGAAAAAAAAAAGGCACCCTGGTTCCGATCCATTCTTGGGCAGGCTGTACAGTATACGATTCAGAAAGCGCTCGAAACCAATTTAGTCCGGGTACGCAAAATATGGACTTATTCTCTTGCTGCGGTGCTTTGGGTCTTTACTCCGTGCGCTATAGGACACTCTTGGCCAGCTCTGGACATAAAGCATTGATGCCACTCAGGAACCCCACGGCATCGACCACAAACTGCGGAACATTGGGAGCGAACTCTTTCTATGTCGACAAAGTCGAAGCGGGAAAAAAGAAACTCACCGGCCCTCAAATATTCAACGTTCCTGGCGTCGAAACAGGACAGAAACAGCAGCGACATTTTTTTCATTCTCGGAATCTGTCGCGGCTCGACCACTTCGTTCAATTATGCATGCGAAATCAGTGCGAGCGAAAAATTGCCTTCGATTGTATACGCATCGCTAATGAGTCCTAAACTGCTATCGACAGCTTTCGGAAGTACTGTATACGTGTACGGTGACCGCAGAAAAAGATTAGCACAAGCGATCATTCGCCGAAACAGTCGCGTGCGCGCGCGTGTGCGGTGTGTGCGGTGCGCGTTCGTGTGTGCGCGTTGCGTATTCTGTTGTCGGTGTAGTGCGTATACACTGGACCTCAGCAACGAGCCCGAACGTTGCGGGTTCGATTCAGCTGTGGAGATTGCGTTTCGATGGAGGCTAAATACAAGAGGCCTATGCACTGCGCCATGTGAGGGCGCGTCAAGAAAGGCCAGATAGCAGAAATATGCAGAGCCAAGCACCGCAGCGTGCCTCGCTGTTTTGGCACGCGAAAACACAGATACAACATTCTTTTCTAGCATTCCCCGAATCTGGAAACCTCTGTAGGTGGTACCATCTCTTCGCGGCAGCAACGGCGTCCTGCCCTAAAAGAATGGCAAATCGGCGGGGAAAAAAAAATGTATCTCTCGAAATAGGTTGGTTCTAAAAAGAAATGAAAAAGAACTCCGGGATCTATACAGCGGAGATCTGCTCGAGCATTTTGGTGAAAGTATCGCACTACAAAGCATGTGGTTTCCCACGACAACTGAACCCTGCTCATTGCAGCTACATGGGGCCACCTTTGGAAATACACGGGGTCACTTTTGGAAATATTACGGGACCCCTTGAGGGGGCGCCCAACACACTGGGAAGCCACGCCTTATGTAGTGCGACACTAATTTTAACAGAATGTTTAAGATTTCTGCTGTATAGAACCGGTAGTGGTTTTTGATAGCTAGCTTGTTTGACAGATATATTTTTTTTCTTACTGTTCATTTTATTAAGGCCGGCTGCCGCTGTCACCGACGAGTTAGCACTGCAGGCAAATGTCCCCGAATCCTAGCCATGGGTGGCTACGCACATACTCTTTAGCCAGCTCCCGACAGCGGCACCCAATACATGCAAGTAATATCGGTAATGTATTCGTCCAAATTTATATATTCACATTCCATTGACGTGAGGACAAGCGATCACAGAAGCAAAACTTCGAGTTAACGAATTGATCCAACCAGGAAATGGTCTTCGTTGTAAGCGGTACAACGGAATAAGCGAGAACATGAATAATTACTTTTGGTCATACCGTACACGCCCTTCAGAGAACTCCGAGAGCTCGCAAAACATACATTGAAGCAACGCAGTACAGGAAGGTCACGACTTTCACTGCACAGAGTGGCCTACAGCGGTCATGGTACTCGACTGCCGACCGCAATGTCGCGGAATAGAAACCGTGCTGCAGCGGCCGAACTTTCGATGCAAGCTAGAATGCCTGAAGCCCGTGCCGTTAAATATTAGTGCACGTTAAAGAACTTTAGGTGGTCTCAATTTACAGAGCCCTCCACTACGGCGTCCCTGCTGATCGCATCATGGTTCTGGGAAAGTTAAAACCAAGCAATTATTATTATCCATATAGTTACGACCGGAGAAGGGCGTAATTATACTATGCTAAGCGGTTACAACCGAAGTTACAGTAAAATGCAGACTAGATTGGGCTACGGTTAGCGTGAAACATTCGCACTTAATAGTCGTTAAAGCACGAAAGAGGCAACAGCAAGCACAGGACCGAGCTGACTGGCGGAACGTGGAAGAGACCTTTATCCGACAGAGGGCGTAGTTAGGCTGATGATGAATAAAGCACAATAATAGCATGCCTCGGGAACACCGCCGGCAGACAGGCAGGCGATAGATGGCATCGGACGGCTCAATGTCACACAGGCTTCGAACGGGGCCTCACGTTGTACGAAGCCACGCGGCAGGGCAATCTGTGGCTATATACGAACCCCGAGTGGTGACCTTCAGAGCAGCGGGGAATCAATCTAGTGGTCCAGACACCGACGCTGCTACGGTGGCACGCACAAGGCTACACGCAGAATCGATAGAGAACTCGCGCGAGTTGCCGCAGACAAAGCAAAAAAAAAAAAAGCTATGATGAAAAAGCACCGCCTGGGGTCTTCCTTTCATCCATTCTCCGCTCAGAGCGCGTTGTTTTCCAACCCAGCAAGAGTGTATGTTGTTTTCTCTCATTCGCATGCTTAGAAGAACACAAAAGCGGCAGACGGGTCATACTGCCGCGGGCGCACTCTAGTGTCTCTTGGTCACGCGACACGACGGAGCGGCGCAGGCGTGTCAACAATGCGGCACGAAACGAGCATGCCCGTGGGCCTCGGGAGTCCCCTCGAAATACCACGGTCGCGTAAAGGCACGCGAGAGCTAAAGACGACCGCACGTAGAAAAAAAAAAAGAAAAAAAGCGCATGTCTGTCTTTCGCGGGCGTAACAATGGACGCACGCTTGCGAAACGTGCGAAAACCGCTACAAGAGATAGCACGACCGCAAGCGAGCGTTTCGGTCAGTCACTGTTTTGAGTCTGTATACGCGTATAGTGAACGGCCTTGGTTGAAAACAGATTATGTATAGTATGCGTTAGGATGATTGTTCAGTACTGGAACCACATCTCGCCGCACCCGAATAACTCGCGGTGTAAAGTTGAAAGACGGGAAGAGAGCGGGAGTTCAGATCCCGCATAGATACCTACGGTGCAGATCGAATGCCACGGCACGTGCAGGATTCTTGCGATGTTTAAGCGAGCAACAGTTGTGTTTCCACAAAGGATATCTGTATTTACCGCTATAGTTATGAATACGTGCTCACGTGTGTGTTGCTCGCTAAAACGTGTGTACTATGCGATCACATAATAGTAGGCATTCTCAGCACATGTATCTTGGTCCATCTATCTGCAGTCTTTACCATAATTTTCACGTGTATTTACGCACTCCGTGAACGTAACGACCGTCGTTAGACCTGATCGCTGTCACGTCAAATTCACCTCTGTTGACTCGTCATTCAATTGTACACCTCTTGCTTTGGCCACCTTTTTGGCCATACTCGGCTCTCACGACCGAAAAAGTGAAATTCGCTACTGTACGCGAGCTCACTGTCGTTTTACGACACCCTGTAGGTCCAGTTTACATAGACTCAATCACTACAGTTCAGTTTCTTTGGAAACCCACAAAGTGGGGTGAAAAGATTATGAAAGTAAAAATTGACAACTAAATGGTTTGCGGCGCAAAGCCACAAGAAAGAAAGCTTAGTTGAAACAAAATTTGCCCATGCCGGAGGATCAAAACATGGACCAACGCTTGGCGAATCCCGCGGGACAAAGTTTTCGTTTACTAAGAAGCTTTCCGAGAAACCCCCGTGGGTTTTTGTCGACGAAATATCAATATTCCCTATCACATTAAACCACTGCTCCGAGCAGGCCAGCAGCTAACGGCAAACGCAGACGCTGCAGAGATCAATGCGAACCGCACAGAGAGAGGGCCCCGCAGTCGGCGCGTCAACGAACGTTGTCTTAGGCCCTGCGCCAAGAAAGCCGATTTGCACGACAGGCAACAATGACCGGGCCTTCACTCAGCCCCCCCCCCCCCCACACACACACACGGAGACGGTACAGCAGTGCAGGTCATAGGATAGGTGGCTGTATATCATAAAGCACGTCGAGCTGGCATGTCGCCGCAGCGATCCAACGTCGACAAACGTTCGATGCCGCCAGGGAACGCTGCCGAGATGGTCGGCTTTAGGTCGGCCGCGGGAACCTGGTCTTCACGCCGGCTCGCCGCACAAACACTCTTCACTCTAGGCCAGTTTACGCCATGCGACACCGCTATTTAGAGCCACCGACACTCGCCTTTCTTTTTTATTTTTCTTCGCTATTGTGAGCCACAAGGACACTCGACGCAGACACAAGCCCGTCTGCGAGGAAGAGGGAATGCGAGCGAAGACCATACACAAGCTCCAGGAAAGGGCAAGCGCCCCATTGAGGTCAGCGCGCTCAGAGACCGACTGGGTCGACTTCAGTCTAGGCGCTGCGCCGTGCTTCCTACCGGGTTGCAGAAATTAGGCGCCTTCTTCTAACCCCTGCCACCACTTCAGTCATGGAACCAGCGAAGCGCGGAAGAACGACGACCGCGACGTGCGCAAAAAGAAAAAAAAAAAGCTTACGAAGGGCATGCACAATCAAGGATAGCGATCTCTGGCCGATGAATTGATAACAATTCAAGACCCACAATCGACAGCATGGAGCTTGCAGCAGAGTTTGCCTTAACAGTTTTAGTAACTGGGTGGGGAAAGTAACGCAGGCCGAGTGAGCTTAAATAATACCGCATGCCACTTTGTGGCTGCAGCAAAAAATAACAATTTTTTTTTTCTCGCTTTGCGTATACTATATAGCATGCCACTATATGTCGTCTAGAACGACTCAGCTGCACCTGATCACTTCCATATCTTTTTTTTTCCTCCCTAATCAAACGCGTTTAATTTTGACTGTGTCTTACCTTAACGGCCAATAAACGCCTCTCCAACTACGGGTCACCATCACGCTTCTTCAAGTATAAAACACAGCACGTGAAGCTTGAATGTGCGCAAACTGCAAATTATTAAACGGACTGAGACACAAGAAGATAGGAAGTACTCGCATATCTTTCACTTCTGACAAGAGAGCAATCTTGTTTAAAGAATAACGCCTTCGTTTCGTAAACAATTGATAAAGTACTCATAGCTAAAAATAAGTAGCGCAATTTATTTAAAAATCAAGAACATGACCAAAACTATGCTTAGCACTGGAACTTGCTCAGATGTACTACTTGAGAACAGTAATAGAAACGTGTGTTTGTTTCTTTCGAGTTTCGAAACTATACGTGTAAACAAGAAACACTTTCACAGAACCTGCGCATCACAGCGTTACAGCCGACTGTTTCCTGGTCGCGAAACCGTAAAGCAGGGAGAAAAAAAAAGTGCGCACAGGAAGGCAGAATGACCTCAATCTTTCTACAAGCTTCTCGTCAGCACAACACCCGCAAAAAGAAAAAAAAAAACGCTGAACTGGGCTGGACCGCCTAAACAACAGTCACCATTGCATATACTCATGTATACACGAGGTTCACGCGCGTGGGTCATGTACTTGCGATCATAGTATTTATTAGAATCCGCTTGAAAACTGTGTGGACACCGGTATTCAACCTAGCCTATGCATCGCAATCGGGCATTGCACCATCTAGTAAGCACTGTATAGCCCACTGGCTATCTTTTTCTTTCTTGTTTTTTTTTTTTTGCACAGGCTTCTGTTCTAATAATGTAGCATTATCAATGCTCGCACAAGCCTCGTATTCTTCCAATCCCTTCCCCGAGTTCTCGCCGACAATCCAAGCGTATCTTCCTTATATAATCAATTGAGCAAGCACCAAGCCAGCGAGCGCCGGCTTCCTTATAAGCTTTGTCCGCCGTGCGTACTCTAGGTAGAACGAGAATATTCGCCGTCAAGGCGGCCTGGATTCTTCCCGTCATTTCTGCTTGCTCTGTTTCTTCATGTGTTTTTCCTTTCGCCCCTCCTTCCAGGTCGCTGAGCGCTAGGGATCAAGGAAAACGAGCAGAGGAACCAGGTGCTTCGTTCGGGGTGGCCACTTGACGCTCGCCTCCTGCCACACGCCACACGTATACGGCCGCAAGAGCGGCTCTAGAAAAGCCCATAAAGTAAACAAATAGAAAAGCACGGCGGCACGCTTCGAAGTTAGCTGGCCTCCTCCACTTTTGCTGCCGGCCACTGCGTTGCCGCTCCCCGCGCCGTACCGGTCAGTTATGACGGCGATGTGCTCGGACGGCGCGACGCACCTGACGGAAGAGGCGATGCAACGACGTGTACCGCGTAGCCATGGGCAGTCGAGGGAAGGCCCGAATCTAACAGCAGGTCACGCCGGCCCCATTCCGCCGAGATGCTTGCGCTGCCTCACCGGCACGCTACGCGAAAAAGGAGTGACCTGGCGAAAGTATAAAAGAGTGCACGTAAAAAAAAAAACAAAAAAAAACGCCAGGCCTGCGCGGGAGGCGCAGCACAATCCCAGCGAAAGCTAGAACGGCCTTTCAGAGGTTTTTTTTTTTTTTTTTTTTTTTCGAAACACTCATCGGGTAACTACTGCAACCACTAAGGCATTAATAAAATATCACAGCATATCCACGGAGTAAATGTTGATGAGTGGGGCGAAGCGTCCGTTAGCCCATCCGTGCTTCCGTCCGTCGTTCGTTCTTGCTTCCGTCCGTCCACGCGACCATCGGTGCGTCAATCCATCCGTCCATCCCTCTGTCCATGCGTCCGTCCGTGAGTTTGCGATTTGGTGAAAGGGAGAGTGCCTCACCGAAAATAACAAAAACAGGTGCTTTTCTCAAACGCACAAGACCTTGAGCAATTATGGCTGAGCATTTCGCAGTGGTTGGGAAGCATCACACCTCTCACTCGTTGCGCAGTTAGCATTGTGTAATGGCTGGTCATTATCCTACTCTTTTGCCGCACCATAATAATAGATTAAAGCTATACCTTCCCAGACAAAACGTCTGTACGCATAGGATCTTTTCGCTGATGAGTCTCAAGCACGAACGAGGCTGCGTGGTAGAAAACTCGACTGTTACGCAGGGAGCCTTGGTTGAAATCCCATTTTATCCTGGGTATTTGTTTTTCTTTTTTTTTTTGCCTGTCGGTTCCACCACCGAAGGCGACGCCACTCAACGAAGGAACCGTCCGAGATCTTCGCTCTATAATTTGGGGGGGGGGGGGGGGGGGACGGGAGTCAGACCACCCACTCCCGGGCTACGCTAATAACCACTCTCTACCTCCCTCTCTATAATGTAAGCAGTTAAATGATAAAGTTTTTAGGTATTTTGCTTCAGGGCTCACTGCACTTCCTGAATTCTAGACACTGAAACAGCCAGAAGTCTGCACTTGCATGGAATATTCAAGATGGGGTCAGTTTCGAAACACCTGTTACTACACCACGCTATGTCTTACGCGGTCATTCCAATTTCTTCTTTTGTTTCTATTAGAGACAACACAAAGGTTCATTAAAGAATAAGTGAACGACAAGGTATTCCTTTTGACAGAAACTCGATCGCGCAATGTTACGCAGCAAAACACTATGTCATCAGAATTCGTTCCGAATGAACATGCCTTGCAAGCTGTCCAATGCAATTCTCGACTTGGAAAATGTAAAAATGTTCAAATGTATAATTATCAGTAAGAGATGAGGTCTATCGGTTGCTATGCCCATAATTATATAACACCCTAAAAGTTCCGCCAGAAGAGCACGAAACCGCGTTCGGTAGCGGCGGCTGTAATATTTTGCGAGTGCTCCAGGATAATGAGATCTGAGAGACAATAATGCCAGAGAAGGTATAGGGGAAGTTATTAAACGAATTGTGGAGTAAATATGAAGACAAAAAAGTGGGTGAAAAGATAACTTGCCGTGGGCAGGAACCGAACCTGCGACCTTCAAATAACGCGTTCGATGCTCTACCACTGATCTACCACGGCGGCTATCCCCCCAGCCACTTTATTGGGTATATATTTTAATTCATACGTGGGACTGTTATTTTCGAATTTGCTGCGCATTTCAGCTCTCTGGCTCGTGACAAAAGTGCCTGAGGAACATAGAAGCCTCATTACCATGACATGGTCGAAATATCGCCGGAGTTCACCATTGAGGCGCGCGCCGCGATCGGCGTCACGTTTCCGCCATCTCGCAACAGACACGCATTTTCAAGGCGACTCGTTTCGCTCGATTATGGAGCTCGTCTCTCCAGTTCGCGTGCCCTGCGTGTCCAAGAAAGCAAGATTGCCGCCATCGCGTCCAAGTAAAACGCGACATGAAACGCGAGTAGCGGGAAAATAAAAATGGATTGCAGTATACCGGTAGCGATGGCGGTTCTTTGATCTACGAAAGAAAGTGCAAGTCAGCGCGAAGTGCGCGAAGGAAAAAGGAAAGAAGTCTGCTCCGTGATAGTCGACACGCAACAAATGTCCCCCGTAGTATTAAATTCAAAAGCGAAAATGCGCGCGAGCAGGCTAAGAAACAGCCGACCTACTATGCGAGATCAAAGACGGGGGCGGTACACAATCCTCGTGCTCCTTGAAGCGCTGTCACAAGGGTTCGATAGAGGTGAGATGGCAAGAAAAAAAAAAAGGGGGGGGGGGTAAAGCGAAATATAACAAAAAAGAGAAGACAGACGTGCCGAGGCACGCAGTTTTTTTTTTTTTTTTCGAAAAGGTCCGTGAAAGTACGGATATTGTTTTGCTGCCCTCGGGCAGACTCATATTTCAAAGCAAGTCTGAAATAGAGAGGTGACGGATCAAGGAATTTTTCTGCTTCAGGAAACACATGGAAAAGTCTAATCCTCGAATTCCCAGTCCTCTCATCTTTCATTTCGCACGATTTATACACGACCCGGCGCGTTGGAATTTTATTATGCGAGCCAGCAGCCCTCCCTCCGATTCTCTTGCTACCATACTCCCTCCCTCTGGCACAGCACCGTGACGCAATAGCATCAGCAATGCGGAAGGTACATCGTTCGAATCTCATGATCAACAGGGTGTAGTAACGTCCTAAAACCACGATGCGATGAGAGAGGGCTCCAGATATTTCGACCGCCTGGTGTCCTCCGACGTGCACTGACATGGCACAGTACACGGGCCTATACCATTTTGAATCCATCAAAATGCGACCACCGCGAACGGGGGGCCGCCACACCTTCTGGTTGGCGGCTACACACACTAATATATATATATATATATATATATATATATATATATATATATATATATATATATATATATATATATATATATATATATATATATATATATATATATATATATATATATATATATATATATATATATATATATATAAAGTCACAGTTCGGCGGCACGCTTGCAGCAGAATGTTCCGTTGGAGAGCGACTTTCTCGCTTCTTTCTAGTTATTACATGCTTTCGTCTGACGGAATGGTTAACGTACGTACATGGATCATAATTTCGTAAATCACCCAAGCACTGGTGGCATGCTTCGCTGAATTCCTGTATGAGCTCGTTCCACGTATGAAATGAAAGACTGAATCAGATTTCCTTTCATGCTTTAGGCCAAGATCAGTTGACTTGTTGCCCCGTTATTGAAATGTCGTGATGTGTTAGATAGTAGCATGCCAACATTGCGCAATGACCATATAACAGACACAGAATAACTATGCGTGAAAACAAATGTGCATGAAATATTTAAAACAAAAGTACTCACGGCACAGCATTCGAAAAAAAAAAACAACAAGGCAATGCAATCAAATTCGTCCCCGCAGGAGCCTACAAAGTTATCCACTGTAAAGCAGGAAAGCATTAGCAAAGAAAACATTCGCATGTGCCATGGAACCATTGTCCGGCACGGAGACTTGACCACCATAGCCAACAGACACGCACACAATCATGTACTGCATTGCATTTGTATACGCATGTCTATGCGATGTACGTGTGTGCAAAACGGGCAAACACATGCATGTGTTAAGTCATACACATGTGAATTATTGCATGCACTACGCCGCGAAACAGATTGATTGATGGATATGTGTCGTTTAACGTCCCACAACCACCATATGATTATGAGAGACGCCGTAGTGGAGGGTTCCGGAAATTCCGACCACCTGGGGACCGCGAAACAGAGGCACACATACGCCGGAAACAGGTGCCAACAGATGCACCCATCCCGGTTCTTCAATCGCACACGCACGCACGTCATGCTGACGGAACAAAAAAGAAAGAAGACAGAAGGATATTCTTCCCGCGTAGATATATGCGTGAGGAACACGATTCGACATTAATTCAAATTTCTGAATAACCGCCCTCCTGCTGCGACCACTAGTGCAGAAAACTGTCCGCGGTATTGTACTTTCCAGTAGATAAAATGTCGTCGGAACTCATGCATGCGTGTATGCGCGCCTTTCGGTCAATGTAAACGAAAATCGCGAGCCTTTCTCGTCACTCTCTTGAGTCGAGATGATGCACAGGCCAACGCTATAAAAGAGGATGTAGGCCAAAAAGGAAGTTCATTTCATTTTCATTTCATTTATTTATACTGTTAGCCCAGAGTGGGCCGTTACAGGGTGGAAGTACAAACAATTATTTGCAAAAAAGAAGTACCGTACAGGTCTCGAGATAATTTCTCGGTACTATTGTGACCAGCAACTCGAAGTTATACATAACATACATAAATGGAACACACATGCGATGCAATACATACGCGCAGAACAGCACATGACGCATTTGAGGCGGCACTTTTGCACCGCGCTGAAGATTTGAAAGACAACTACTGCAGGATCATGCAACCAACAAAAAGTACACACACACGCAAAAAAAACATATGTCACTGTTCACGTTCGGAAGGAGGGTAATCACACCCAAATTTTTATTTAAGCGCGAGAAACAGGACAAAGAAAGAAAGAAAAGATAGGTAAAACGAAAAAAAAAAGGTAATTTAGCAGCGGTATATGACAGTGCGTGCCTGTGTGTTTGTGCGTGAGCGTGTGCATATAAAACGAAACGACACTGTCGTTCCGATCAATATGCGAAACTAAATTGCCACTATATGCTGAAAACACGAACACCCGGTCCTGTTTTCACAACATATTTCCCTCAGAGCCGCACATCGCGAGGATCGACGCCCACTGTGGATGTTGAAAGAACCAGAATCCGATTATACGGTTTCCATGATTATGGTTCGTTTTGAAACGCGTCGTTTAAGCTTGAAACCATACCGGACCACACGCCTATAAGCTCAATATCCCCAACGTATACATAACGCTGTACATAACGCCAGCCTTCGGCTGGCGGTAGCATCACTGAAGGCCTCAAAACAGACGCAGCGATACGATTGAACTCCATATACGACCGAAATGTGTAGTTGCCCATGCGACTAAGTTTCGCATAAAAAACAAAGCAACCGGTATAATATGCAGCATCCTCCAATTATATGCCAGCCAGACAAGGATATTTCGACCATCTACCTGATATGAATCTGCTGAATTTTAAGCTGCAGGATAGTAAAGACACCGCAATGTTTGATTTTCTTGCGGCAATGCTCAACTGCATACTTGATAGACTATAATGCCAAGAATAGGCGACAAGAATAAAAGGGGGTACAGGCCTGCCTCTCTCGGCAGTTTTCCGTGCTATAACCCGTCACAATAAATTTCTGGCGTGTTACGCGTCGAAACGACGACATGATGACGAGTTCCGCCACAGTGGATGGCTCCGGGTATTTCGACCACCTGCGGGATTTAAATTAGTACACGGACCTCTAGCATATGACACCTTTATCAAAATGCTACCACCACTACCGGGATCGTACCTACATCTATCTGGTAAGCAGCAACGCGTTACGCTTAAGTACAATGGAGCCCTAACTATATCAACCGAACAGTCGCCCTTTTAACGCAATCCGCGCGCCCTAACTAACGAAACTTATACGTCGTATACATATGCCACACACACATGCCCGTTAATGAAATTTGAAATCAGAACATAAACAGCGAATCAAGGGCAACTACGCGAAAGATGATGACGGTGATTTGGAGACTTTCGTGCCACTGCCTTAGGGTGAAATACCCAAGTATATTTACTCACCTGTAAATGCATTTGGCTACAGCCTCTCAAATGCGTCTCTTCACGTAACAATAAAAACAGCAGCCGCAAAGCTTCATTATACATGTATATAGGATTAAGCGGATTAAACAAGCCGCAAACAGCGATCCGCGACGTTGATAAGGGTCTATGAAACCTGCAGTACATGCGTGCGGCCCAATATTCATCGACGCTTCTTTAATGACGCCTAACGCGTAATCCCTGCGGTTGATTAAGTCTTTAAACGGATGAAACTATCAAAACTGCGATCTAATCAAAAACGTTACCTGTCACGCGGAGGATGTCGTTGACCTCGCTTTACGGCGTAACCTCAAACACACGTACTAACCCGACTTAGAAGTCATTCTTGAAACGACAGCCACATTAATTGCCTCCGAGATCAGACAGCGCAAGCGAGGCGGCGTGTAGTTGATCACGGAAGCCGTGGTTGCCATTCACGAGCAGACGGAAACTACGGCGCAGTTGCACAGAGTCTACTGATTATACAAACTGGACAGTCTTAAGGCGCTGCCTTCAGTCATATAGATCACGAAGTATGTAACGTCTCGGCGAGCCCTCGCCACGACAAATGGCGCAGAAACCCAACGCGTGAATCGCATTCCTTAACAGCCAACGGTTGGCGCGATAGTTCGCACTCGGGCGAGAGGAATCGAGAACAGCGATTAGGCAAACGGTATACACGACGTGTCGCGTGCGCCGCATCGGTGTGGTCGTCGATAGCTCTCAAGATACATAAATCCGAGACCGGACGCACGCCTGGCAATCTATGAATATATCTCCAGTCGACCCTTACCGGGTTAAGGACGACAAACGAGCCTGACTTTGAAGGTGGCAGTGTACAAGCCGGTTTCCTAAAGATACGTTAAAATCTAAAGTACGATTTGCGAACGAGGGTTTAGAGACGCGCACTGGACACGGTGATAGCAAAATAAATAAAAATATAAAAATACACTGCAGAGGGCATATTTACCATCTTGAATCTCAGCAAGCTACAGACAGCGCTATGAAGCCAGGAAGGCCACAAATTGGAAGAATGAAGTGACTACATGCACGAGCGCCCCCTGCCGGACGGGTGACGCAATCGCTCGACGTCACGTGAACGGCGAGGCGATTACGGCCTCCCAGCGAGGGACACCTACCGTCGCATCGAAATGCAGCTAACGCACGCACGCTAGCCCCTTTCAGAAGAAGAAACCCTTTCACAAAGGACGTTGCAGCCATCTCTTCAAGGTCGCAAAGCTGCTCCACGTAGACGAAGCGTGCAGGTCTGCACAAGGAAGTCTGCAGCGGCACCATAGCTGCTCTGACCAGACTTATAATCGACGCTTTTGTATACTTTAATCACTTCGACCATGCACCGCCCGTGATCGTTGCTTCAGAGAGTTCCGTTTCGCGTAACGTCATTCTCGGCATCATAGTTGCCAACATTAAATTACACTCGCCTCTTACTTGCCATTTAATGAAAATCGTATACGTTGAGAATTAAACTGGTATTTAAGAAAAGCTTCTCTGCCAATAATATTGCTACTGAAATATGAACTAATAAGTATATTAAATAATAATTCACAATAACGAGACCCAAGTTCACCAGAACGAGGGTTGGCGGACTTGGTACTTTCAAGTAGTATACCGTAAGTCAGCTGCCAGCTCGTAATAAGTTCACGTGATACGCGACGTCAAACGGACTGATAAAGAGTGTTCCACCCTAGAACACTCTTTCGTCAGTCACCGCCGGCAGTAGCCATGGCTACTGGCGGCGCTGACTGACGCTTCCACATTTATTGCACATATATATACTCCATGAAGTGAACGGGGGGGGGGGGGGGGATATCGCGCCGGAGTAACTGAGTTCGTAAGGCATCGGACGCGTTATTCGAAGGTCGCAGGTTCAGTCCCTGTCCAGGGCAAGTTATGTTTTCGTCACTTTTCTTTCTTCCCATGTACCTTGCAGTTACTTCTAATAGCGTGTCTTATACTTTCCTTGACATGGCTGTCTGATAGATCTCATTAGTGAAACGTCAGTGATTTTTCTTGCAGTATTTGCCGGGATGTTTTGTTGTTTCAAACTTTAAACAATATCGATAAGTGACTAATTAATAACAAAGTCAAACAGGGGGGGGGGGGGAAGTTCTCACTTCGCGTGAAAAACAACCATCATACAAGTTCCTGTACGCCTATATTTTAAGGCCTTTTGGAAGATTATTTTGATGCACTTAGTATAATTGCACGCGATTTCCTTCGAGTGTCCGTATACCAACCCTGAATCGCCGCTAAAACTTGGCTATCAAAGCGAGTTGGCAACGAGCCGGCCCCGTTATCCATGCGACGGGTGGTGACGTCGTTGCCTTTGGCCGTAGGCTGCTACCATATTTAGGAGCCGGGACAAACGAATGTACCCGACCGAAACGAAACACCTTGCATGAATAGTTCGCTCCCAGCGGAGCATTTCTAAGCTCTCTGTAGGGTGACCTCTGTTCCTCTAAGCTTTCTTTAAGCTGACATCCGTTCCTCTTTCTAAGTTTTCTTTAGGCTGACCTCCGTTCCTCTAACAGCACCAGGCACAAATGCAAAAAAAAAAAAAAATAAAAATCAAACCCACCCACCCTCCCTCGAAAAAATTCGACAGAAGAGCCGGATTTTCTGGAATTCTCTTTTCTTTTTTCGTGGAAAAACTTTCGAGCTACTAGGCCTGCCCTCCCTCCCCCTCTCCGAACAAAAAATTCTGGCTTCTACAAAATTCTACTTGCCATGCACAACTACCTGTCCCAACAAAAAGAGCCGCTATAGTCATATAACATACAAACGTGCGTTAGTCAACCTGCTGACGCACTGCAACGCGAACTTGTGGTCAGGCCTTAAGTTTAACCCAGGAACTGCCTTTGAAAGCCCACTTTATTGCCTTCTTCGTTTCTTGCGTTATTTATATTATTGGCTGAATTATTTCATGATGCAATGCACCACCTAGCCGAACGAAGAGCGATATTATAACTTTACGCAGAATGCTTATTAAAATAACTGCGGCGCATCCGTGAATACCCCGGCCACCAATCGAGTTGAAAGAGAACCAATTCAAAGGCCAAGGTCGACTGCGACACCAAGCGCCGTCTCGGTATTGTACGTACGCTGCCATAAACAGCTGCCCCACCAGCTTCATAGTGCACAGTACAACGAGGGGCACCCACGTCTAGGCAGATGCATTTCGCACACGCGTTGTACGTCACGCAGGAACAAACGTCGCCGGGTGGGCGCACCTGTTGTGCGGGCAAGCAATCATACACAGCCCCGGCTTTCCGTTCATATACTCGTGTATTGTTGCTCTTTCCCGCCGTTCTATATAACACGAGAAAGACAGGCTTAGATTGGAAAAAAGAGAATGAAAGCACGCGGAACGTAGACAACGCTAATTGCGAGCGCACTAAGCAGTGGGGCGTGAAAGTGCGCGCAAGGGAAGACAAACTGAATAAATCACGTCGTTGCGCGATCACCCAGATGCACAGACACGCCGTGCATACCTGGGGACGGTTAGCCATCGATCATACCCTTCCTCGCAAATCAACACAATAGTTGATCCCGAACGCCGTGCGAGTGATATGCCAAAAGATTAATTGTGTGCACACAGGAGGACCTTAGTGAGTTGGCTTTGAAGTACAGCTCGCCAGCGCGGTTCTGGGGAAGCCTCTCAAAAACATGACATAATATTAAGCCGTCTTAAACAATTCATTCAGCATAACAGAGTGGTCATTCTCTCGCAAACAACCGTACACTATATCGGGTATAAGATTGAAACTGGTGTTAAATATAAGTGCCAGAGCGTAAATGCAAAAACAAGGAAATCATTTAACATATACCTGCGGGGCATGCTTCCAGGACAAGTCCACACATTATTCACGTCGCCCTTCCTGGCTTCGAGTTGAAAAATCTTAAATGTCGCTACAATTGTCAACGAAGAGTCACATAACTCCGGCCGAAATGATAAATAATCGCATATATACCGACATAGTACTCACCTTGTCGCCATTCCCAGTTCTTTATTCTCCCTTCCGCGCTCCCCAATGTCCCTTAGACCAATTCGGTTGCGTCTTCAACTTCCTGAGCTTACTTCCTAAACGTAAACGCATACAAATAGCGATATTTCATTCCAGGCTTTGCACAAGATCGCGGCCTCTGATAGGTATATGGAGTCGAACCCACTACAAAGCGCTCAGCATGAAAACATATAGCTACTCAGACATCACGTGGGCAGGCAGCTGGCAACCTAAGAAAAGCGCGGTAACTATAAAAAAAGCCGCAACGTTTTATTGTTCATCAAAAAAACAAAACAAAATGGAACAACCGCGTTTATGTCAGCGAGCGATCGCGTGTACGCCGATGCAATCCATCATTGTCGGCCGGCGGTGCTTTACACTGCATAACACAAGCAACATCCAGCGCGGTGGAGTGCACTGCTGAGAAGCCGAGCTCATCTTGACGTCAGGGCTTCCCCCACACTGCCTACAAATGTTACCAGATGAAACTTCGCAGCCCTACAGGCTCTACAGATATACGGCAGGTGCAATCGCTGCTATTCAGACAGCAAGGTACTAGTATATAGTTCGAACAAAGGGCAGCAAACGGAGGTGGTTGGAGTAAGCCAATCCGCAGCTTCGAACGATAGGCAACTTCGAAAAAGAAACGCCTTTCACCACACACACACACACAAACACACACACACACACGTATGTATGTGTGTGCATGCATGCATGTGTGCATGCATGCATGCATGCGTGTATGTATGTATGTATGCATGCGTGTATGTATGTATGTATGTATGTATGTATGTATGTATGTATGTGCGTGCGTGCGTGCGTGCGTGTCCATGGCTCAAGCATATTGACGGCAGCGCCTTCTAGAAAGAGAAGTTACACAGATCTTGGACATTGTTCTGCTCACCGGACGCAAAGGAAGCGATGCTGGGAGCCGCAGATCACAAATCATCCAGCTTTGAACACCGCCGGTTGCATTACACAACTAAGGATGTCCATTGATTACGTATGTTACGATAGTCCAATTTTCCTACATAGTCGCACTTTGAAAACTGCGACCACTCAGATTTTAAGATAAGGTTTAATTAAGAGCTCCCCAAAATCGTGTGTCAGAGAAATAGAGAAAGACAATAAATGTAAGAAAAGGAAGTGATGTTACCCAGGGCTAAGTCAGATATGATTGATCTGACTTTGCAATAATATGTCCGATATACCGGGTTAAGCGTAGATATGCCTATAAACTCGGCACTGGAGAAAGGAAAAGGGGGCACAAAAGCCGGAACAGGAGAGAAAAAGTGACTCTTTCAGCCGACGCAAGAGTTCCGCGTTTGATAACCCAAACGGCGAGTCAGTCCGGTATCCTCGAGAAAACGCGACAGCGCTTTGGTTGCCTCTCAGAATCATGGTGGGCAGTCCCATCTCGACAGCGAAAGCGCTTCCCCGTCGGCGACTTGGAGCAGTACGAGGCGACAACGCGCAAGGATATTACGTAATACGCTCGCACTAACTATCAGTTCTAAATGATGACTGAATTAACACGATGGCAGAACGCTTTTCGCAATCGGCAACTACGACGCCAAGAGTTGAATCGTGCAGACGTGCGGTCTTTGCACGGTATTCGCAACACTCCCAACACATACCATAGACCAGCTGTCGTGGTCGAAGGGGTTGTTTCTGGCAAATCGCTTGGGCTCAAAGTAATCGTTCGAAAGCGTGACAAATAACCGAACCTGCGTACTGGATTTCACATCAGGTGAAAGTTGTGTACACGTTGACCGCTGAAATGTTCACCACCCGATTTATTATTCGCCATTTATATCTTTGGCTTATCCAATCGGTGCTGGCTGCAGAGTGATCGATCCACAAATTGATCGATCGGCGTCGCAGCGGCGGAAATGACAGGATAGTATCACAACGGGCGATCGCCGGACAATGAAAGTGATGTACGCCGCAGGTTATGTATAGGCGCCATTGCGCATGCGCCAGCAAAGCAATCGACCCGGTATGCGCTGTGCTCACGCGCAGTAACCATGCCCGCGCCACGTGTGTTATACGAGGCGAACAAGAATCGGCAGACAGCTAAAGTATTTACAACCAGGCTGACAAAACAAATGCACACAACTATATTCTTTTCAATTATAGCTGTATGTCAGCAGTACTGACACATAGAACGCGTCAATAATGTAAATCGTACAGATTGCGTGCAATAAGTTTTTTTTTTTTCGGTGCACTGTGCACTTCTAGAACGACAGCCTGCGTCCAATACAAGAGCTGGAATGTTTGTCACTTGACTGCAACTTACAATCAATCGTACACAAGTTTTTTCTTGGAAACAGTTCCACGCACTTATTTACACAGCGGCCGGGTTCGAATCTCGGCTGCGGCGGCTGCATTTCCAACGGAGGCGGAAATGTTGTAGGCCCGTGTGCTCAGATTTGGGTGCAGGTTAAAGAACCCCAGGTGGTCGAAATTTCCGGAGCCCTCCACTACGGCGTCTCTCATAATCATATAGTGGTTTTGGGACGTTAAACCCCACATATCAATCAATTATTTACACAGCGGACGATATCTCCGTTCAGAGATCAAACAAGTATCCAAAGCCCTCGAATTTATAAGGTTTCCTGAAGCGTTCAACAGTACAACACCCTCGAAACGAGATGGCGTGCGGCGTTGCAAGGCACATGCTCACTGTAGACATATTCGCTTACATGAAATTCTCATGACGTCTGCGAAGGCGCCTATAGTATAGTGTTGTAATGCGAGTTAGTTCGTACGGCATGTGCGAATACACAGTGCAGCAACAGAGTACAACAAGCTGTACCCGAAAGCGCCATGTCTGTGTTCACGTATGTTCTATTGTACTTTCCCGCGTAAACTACGCTGTAGTACTTCTAACCCACAGAAACATCGCAAAATGAAACTAAACATGAATTCCACGAAGGAAAAGTAAATGGCAAACAAATCTTGTCACCTTCACTTCCACATCTGCCTATACTGCGCATGCACACGGGACCACATGCGACAACTACAGGTATACGACTGTCATGTACCACGATAACAAAGAATGAAAAGTAACAGAGATCGTAGCAAGAAAGAACGATCAAACGGTTGTGACCGACTTCCGCCGTGCATTTCGCAAGTGCGGCGCTCGACAGACGGCCATTATTACACAAGGGCGGATCCCCCGTTCGATTCGACCTCGTCGCGATCGAGACAACCTCGATCCTTTAGCCACTGCGTGCGTGCAACGCAGCTGCCGGTACAATCGCACAGCCGATGACGAACTGTCACGCAGCACTAGAGTCCGCAACAATGGCCCGCCGTGTGGAGGTGCCCATACATCCTCGCAAGAGACGGCAGCCATTCAGCGGAGTTCAAAAACAAATGTGAAATTCAGTACACGAGCTCCTAATCATCGACAGTCAGCGCGTGGAAGTACAAGAGAATAGCCAGACTTCCTAAGTATTTTCCGACAAAAAGTATATAAGGCTGCTACCCGAACGAACCGAAACAGCCGTGGATTTAAGGAAAGCACAAGCCCTATATTTTTTTACAAGGCAACACCCTTTTGTGTCGAAGTTGGCGGGCCCGGATCGAGAGCGCGATAACAGGAATAATGTGCAAGTATCACTTTGGGAATACACATCACGGTATAACTATCATTTAAAGCGCACGAAAAACAGACATAAAGAGAGGACAAGCGCTTGTCCTCTCTTTATGTCTGTTTTTCGTGCGCTTTAAATGATAGTTATACCATGCATATCCAACTAGCCCAACTTTCGATTCTGTTGCAATACACATCACAGAATACAATAAACTGCCAGGCACGCGTAACGTCACTGCATGCTTAAACCGAGTACACGAGGTGCGTGCGTGCGTGCGTGCGTGCGTGCACACACACACACACACACACACACACACACACACACACACACACACACACACACACACACACACACACACACACACACACACACACACACACACACACACACACACACACACACACACACACACACACACACACACACACACACACCACACACACACACACACACACACACCACGCACGTGGTTTCAGCTGCTGTAAAAAACGCTCATGGTTATACATATGACAATTCAAGGAGAACAAATACAGATTCCTAAAAATTTTATAAAACAGAAGACTCCTCACACCTTTAAAATCACACTAATGTGCAAACAATTAATCATGGAGGCTGATTCCACTAGCTGAAATGCCGTAAGAAAGCAGCGATCCACCCGTCAACTTCATTAGAACATATATACACGCGCAAAATAAACGCAGAACCGCACACTCCCACACGGAGTCGTGCTATCGAGTGGACGAGTCACTGCATCCATCGTTCAAAAAGCAACGTCAACAGGGGTTTATTGAGCAAACACACCGCACTGAACAGTGAAGTAGAACGGCAGCTGGGCAGGAAGCAGCCACCGCACACAGGTGACCTCAACATACGACGACGGGTAATAATGGGACGAGACAGAGGTCGCGCCCGTCGACATTTCGATTTCGCCAACGCGCACACATCGACGTCAAGGACGTCGATGTGCCCGACGGAGCCAACGCTAACAACGCGACGACATAACCTGGCACGACGGCGGCGAGAAAATGGGATGGGCGCGACAGCCGTATACCGCGGCAGCTATCCAGGGCGTCGCTGTATGTAATATGAATGCCGCGGTCCAGGCATGGCACGAGCATAGACGTGCACAAGCACTCGAGCTAGGAACAGCGAGATTAGCAATCAGCGATACTCATTAACAGTGACGCGAGAACTGAAAAGTTAACTCTTAACAAACGGAAGTTGTTGCACCTTGTACGTATATACTGTTATAGGTATGTAACCGTTGATGGATCTCTTGCGTTATGGAGAATGCATGCTATAGGAGACGCAGCGAATGAAAACCGCTTCGCACGTATACGTCATAGTGACGCAGGATGTACTGAAACACAGCGTCATAATGTCGTAAGTTGGAGAATCACCTAAGAATCACAAAAAAAAAAAATGAATTGATCGGGAGAACCTGAAAGGTGTATAGTTCAGAAAGACTGCAAATTTGGACAGCGGTTGAAAAATGTGATTGCTGTCACACGCGTAGCGAGCCAAAAATAATTAAAGAGCAGACTGACATCCAAGATGGATCACATGACCACGAGATTTACGTAAACAAATGCATGTAAGCGCGCGCGCGCGCGCGCTTACATGACGTGTGACGGCGTACATGACGTGTGACGGCGTACATGACGTGTGCGTGCGCGCGCACGTCATGTACGTGTGCGTGCGCGCGTGCCACGGAATTTTTAAAAAATCTCACACTTCACTCGCCCTTGTTTCAGAAAGCTTAAAGTGTAAGTTGGGCCAAACCAAGACGAAGTAGAATATTTGAAGGCCTGAAACTTCAAACAGCATACCTTCTCTAAAAACGTTCGCATTCATTACACACAGGTCGTAAAGGTTGGCGAGTGCAATGAAAGTATAACCTCCCCGACCCAGCCAATTGCAGATGACCCGTACAAATTGGCCCACACGTTCGACACAAAAATGACTGATCAACAAGCAGGAAACAAGAGGGGAAAGAAAACGTACACATTGTTAAATGCACATCTTGAGATTCTACGCAAGACTTGCCGCCGCGACTTTTAAACGGGACACGCGGCACAAAACACAGAGGTTACCCTCGGCTACGGCGCTTCGCTGCTACGATCTATGCGCTGTTGCGACCGGCGCCTGGGTTGGCGAGAGAGCGGCGTTCCTTTGATTCTCAAACAAGTCGCCGAATGACTGCGGCCTATGTACACCACGTATTGTCCTTCCTAGCCGGAAGGAGGGGGGGCATCGTGTTTGCCGACGCCGTTTCACGAGACGACCACATGGTTTCCGCGGACGCAACATCTTCCTCAGAAGAGACAGCGGCGGCAGCCGCAAATCGCCCCGCTAATTGAGCGAGCAATTCGGCGGCTCTTTTGATGTATGCTGTCGTGAGCTTGGCACCTCTTGCCCAGCGGCACGCCCACGACGAGGAAGAGCCACGTTGGTGTATTGACCGTGTAAGCGCGTCACCGTCGTAGGTTGTGTGTGACACATGATTGGACAGTGCTATCTGCACCCATTCCACGATATAGGGATCTGGGGAAAATGTACCCTTTATAACGAGCCACCCGCCTCATTCGATAGAGCTCGTCATGTACGAGAACTCACCATGTACATAATGCAATTAAACCCTCTGCTAAGTTCACCTTCCTTTTGCCTCCACATCATACCCCATCACGGGTGCCTGCTAAGGCCGTTCGCAACAATGCTAATCACCGCCTCTATTTTCGACTACATAACGCTGACCCATTTCTCCGCAGGCGCTAAACAACTACGGTCAAGGTAGAACGGACAAGGAAGAGGAAACTCTGCAGCTCTGTATCTGTGCGCCCCTGCCATATATTGACGCGCACCCTATCACCATAAGCTATGCGCAATGAGGAGGGGGTCGGGCGCGAAATGTAACCATCCGATGCATACCCTTCTTTAGTTGACCAATCGCATATAGGGAGTTTTCGAACACGGGCCCAAATCGTATTGGGGCTCTTAAAATACGGTATCAAAGCCACTGCACATGCATGCGGCGTTTGCGTTATGCGTTGGGAACGCTAAAAAAATTTATTGGAAGCTCCGAAACCTGCCCCAAATTTTTTTTCATCCAACACTATGGCACCCACAGAAGGGATGGACATATAAGCCAAGAGAGCGATCCAGAATTGAAAGAGTGTCCAAAGCGCCACTGACCCTGTTAAAAAAACTATAGTTTTCTTTAAAAAAAAAATATAGTTTTCTCAGCCCCCGCTTGACCCAAAGCAACCACACGCAAATGGTTTTGGACCTTATACATTTGGGACCTTTATTCAAAAAAAAAAAAAACTCCCAATCATTTGAAGCTCAGCTATACAGCCACGCAGCTTTTTGGTAATATTGGTGGTCCAGTACCACTGATGTTAGAATTGCTTGCCGTGACTTCCGGAAATCCGGGGACCTGACACAGGTCATAGTTGGAAGCAGGTCATCGCTTCAAGTTCATTTTTGCCTCCACTGCGACATTCGTTGTCTTTCAGGTTCGATCAGCGGGGGGATCAGGTGAGATTTCGACAACCTGGGGTTCACCAAAGTGCGCCCAAATGTAAATGCACGGGCTTCTGTGGTATTTCGCCCTCATCGAAATGTCAAACTGCCAATTCAATGAGTTTCAATGTGCAGTAAAGCCTATAAACAGCACTTACCAGCATAGAATTTGGTGTAATGAATGGGGGAGCATGCGGGAATGAGTCACACGCGCCTGTTTTCAGCACGACGAAGTCCTGGACGTCTCTTTGAACATAGAAACGAACAAAAAATTGCGCATACTTGTGGTGCTTCTGGCGTGTACTTACGTAACCCGTGACCATGTGTGAACAACTATACACAACCATATACGCCCTGAGCCGCTATAGAGCTCGCGGAATCTGGATGCCGGTGTACAGAATTCGAAGGTTGTGGGTATGGGTACAGTGTAGACCAGCGGCGAGTCGTTTTCATATTAAATTCCATTTATGTCACACTTAGTATTATTCAGTAGACATACAAATACTGACCACTATGCGCCCCTGCACTTCATAATCTCTTGGCATTATTAGGTCGCACTCAACAAATAAACGAGTCTCTTGATACATTTCTCTTCTTTCCAATGAACGCCGGCCTCACGATGATAAAACATGCTAGCATGCAGCGAAGAGAGGAGACCAAGATAACAGCGTCTTTGTGATCTCTTGTAACCGTGCGTGCACGCCAACGTCATTTTATCAGGCATTCCTACCACCAAGCTTAATATTAGAACATTCCAATTCTACAATGCATCACCTTTAAGCAAAACACCGAAAAAGATTCGTCCTTCTCAAGCCTGGATCAACATAGGCCGGCTGTATACCCTCCTAACTACACGGTACTTCACGGGGCCACCAGACTTGTAGTTACTCCGCTCTCATTGTTATCCTCCTAAGCAGGAGAAACCAAGTGAGGGTCCCGGCCGGTTCCATTCATACGAAAAAGAAAAAAAAAACCTCAACTAGGAGACAGCGCTCGAGCAAGTCGTATCACTCCGGTTCCGTATAATAAAAGGTGAGGATAAGCAGCAGCAGCAGCTCGGAGTGGTATACACTGCGCCAACTATGTAGGGCAGGCAGCAATAAGACAAACGAGGGAGAGGGGGCGTGCAGCAAGACGAGCCTGGCCGCGAGTGATATCCACGGCACGCTCGTTAAATGGACGTCCGCCAGAAAACGACTCGGTCCTAACGTGTGAAGAATGAAAGAAGTGTATATATACCGGCGCCCTCCGTATACAGCCGCCGGCTGGGAACGGCGTGCAAGATGGGGCGCCGGAGTTGCGAGCTCGGTTACACACACAATACTCTAGAGACCGTGAGCGGCCAAAACCAGTGGGAAGCATCGGTTCTCGGCTGAAAGCGTGGCCCGTGTTAGCGCTGTGTTTTCGTACAGCACTCTGCTGCTCAAGGGAGAAAGCAAAGCCACGCTAGGTCAGAGTGTGATGATGTATACGGGGCCACCTCCCAAGTGAAGCAGCCGTACACACCAGCACCTCCCAAGGTATATAATGGCCCGTCGAAGCGTCTGTGCCCCCTTCGTCTACAACACAGTAGCCATGCCCGAAGGATAAGTGCAGGTGTAGATGACTCGGCATTCCGCAAACTTCGTCCGTCAGTTGCTACACTCGCAACGTAATAAACGGACGTGAAGTGGTAAAGACGGCAACACGACTCCCCCTGAAAACGTTATCTGCATCCTTCTCAAGCTGACCTGAACTCTTATTTGGTTAATGTAAAATACATTAATGTGGATGTGCGAGAGACGTGTGATGTATTAGGGAGCAGCGACGAAATATTGATATTAAAGCATCGAGGGAAACTTAATTGTACAATGTCAATGAGCAGTGCGCCAAATGTCACAGTTCACACAATTTACACAACCGAATGAACATATAAAAAGTAGCGACAAGCACGACAGGAAAAGGGTATTGATGAATGTAGATATGACTTCATAATGTTAAACACGCGCTGTAACATTTTCTATCTGAATGACATCATTACGACGATAACTAATGTCAACTACACGTAAATAAAAAAACGTAAATAACCTATTCATGGACGAACACAGAAAAGTGCTAGGATAAAAAGTTATGAAATTTACAAATTAAATATGAAAAACGGTCATTTTTTTTTTTACACAACTGAACTTCTGTGGACTGATACAGGACATTACTTCACAAGCGACAGTTCCTATACGGCAAGCACGAGCAACAGATCGGTCTGAGGCAAAATGCTGCAAGCTACGGCCGCATAACCACGGGATACAAAAGCCGCGGCGCCACGTTGTTTCGAGGCAACTTCACGCGACCATGCTGGACCATGCCACAGCCACTCAAAATAGCCGGCCGCCGTTGCATCGGCCGTTGCTTTCTATAGTGCACGCCGCCGCAGTATATAACCCACGCCAACGTAGCCTGGCCAAAGGTCCAGGCCACGAAATGAGCGTGAAGAGGATATACAAAAGGCGCGGTGTTCAGAAGCGAGCACGGTGCAACTTTGTCAAGAAACGCCGCGTCTACGAAGCTCGACTTCAAAACAGTATACGCGACGCGTTCAATGCCTATACCGCATCGTGTATACGCTATTCTGAGTATCACTGAACTTTTTGTCTGGTGAGGAGAAAGTTGGTGTGAAACGCAGTATTATAGTGTTTATAGCGAAGAGCCATAATATGTGAGTTGTATCTCCCCCCCAATTTAGGTGAAGATAATGTTTTACTGAGAATAATGAAAATACGGGGTGCTCAAGGGCTTCATCAGGTGCCCCCTGTCCCACCCCCGAAAAACATTTCTGGCTACGGGCCTGCGCTAAATTTTATTATATTAAACTATACAAGGTTATGCTTTGTTGTGCCAATGAATATAGATAGCGGAGTTGTTACAACGCTCATGTTCTGATCATGAATAGGCGGGTCCGAATCTCACCTCGCCAAGCGCCCAGCAGCAAGATCGTGGGCCATAACATTCCTGCGAAGCCCCCGTCACCAGTTCGAGACATGCGACCTAGGTCGCGTAGCCTATGTGTCTGCCGGGCGTATGCAGGAAGAGCAATAGGTTATGTCTACTTTTTATAGGAATGCACCCGTCAGTCACACGTTAATGCCATTAGCACACATCCGTAAGATGAACGCCAAATATGCGCCCATTCTACAGAGTAAGTGTAAGTATACTCTCTCCCCACAAAAACGCTTGAGGAACGCGAAATTTTAGACAAGCCTAATTATCACCTAATATCGGGAAAGAGCATTAATTGCATGTTGCATCATGCAGCAAATATCTCCGAGTACTAATGTACTTGCCCAACGAATTAGAAGCGTCATACCTTAACGAAGGAGAAATCCCAATTTGCAAACAAGCACTACTTCCGATCTTTTGTTGAGTGTGCGGTATACAAAGCCAAACTTCTGGCCCGCTAAGCGGCTATTCAAGTTGCCATATCTGTAGGTGCGAAACTATACACGAAATTTTCTTCCGTATTTATTCTTTCCCCATTCCCCCTCAAAAAAAGAGAAAGAAATCGGTTCAAATATCTTGTTTGTCAGTAACTTCGTCGGCTGCGTAAAGGCGGAACCCTTGAATGTAAAGCTCTCAGCAGGTACGCACGATGCTGCAACAAGAGCTGCTTGTTTAACACAGAAAAAAAGTTGCCACAGTAACCTATAATATTGCTTTGTTATGCTATGTAAAGCAGGGTGTCATTCTATCCAGCGTAAATGCAGGCAAAGGAAAGTATCAACGAAGGCAATAGCTAGAGGAAGTCATTCCGCAAAACGTCTTGCGTGTTGCAATGATAAAAAGAAAAAAAATGAGTTACGTACATTAGGCCATATCCAGGGTATACAAGCGCGTAATGTAACAATTTTCATCCGGAGCCTTACACGTCTAGCGGCCCTTCTCACCACATAACAAGGACGCCTAATTTGGTCTGCCAATCAGAAGCGCTTATACGTCTACCACACGTCCTTTCCGCAGCTTCCACTGCTCCGCAATTAGCAGGCCATTCATGTTGAACGACAGACTGACTACTAGTGGCTTCCAGGAGCGTGTCAAAATTTTAGACGCCAGAAAAAGCCAATCTGAAAATGTTTTCAGTACCTTGCTGCCTTTAGCTGCCTTCAGCGGCCCCCAGAGCCTTCTGACGTCTCCACGTGCCCAATGATCACCGCGAGTTTAAGTGACTTGCAAGATGCATGACGCAACGTGTGCTGCCGTTCAGAATGAACAGCCTGCGCGAACAAGTGGCCCTGATTGATTGATATGCGGTGTTCAATGCCCCGAAACCACGATATGATAATAAGAGACGTCGTAGTGGAGGGCTCCGGAAATTTCGACCACCTGGGGTTCTTTAACGTGTACCTAAATCTGAGCACAAGGGCCTACAGCGTTTCCGCCTCCATCGGCAATGCAGCCGGCGCAGCCGGGATTCGATCCCGCGACCTGCGGGTCAGCAGCCAAAACAAGTGACCCTGACCTCGTACGTGTCACGCAGTTGATCTCCGCATTTATCCCCACGCTCACATCGCTATGTGTAATGTGATATCTGAACATTGCGCTACGATTCCGGTGAAGGCAAATGAGTTAAAGGTTCTCTTAATAAGTGTGCATGAATGCTAGCTTACCGAGCTATTCCCTGGAAGGCAGCTGTATCCTTGAGCAAAAAGTGCAAGTGCTATATAGCACTTGCACTTTTGTGCAAGTATATGCACAGACTTGCACTTTTGTGCAAGTCTGTGCAAGTTTTGAGTCGTATACGACTGAAAGCAGTACAAAAAAAATTCAAAGTAGAAAGCAGGCGTAATATGCAAGGAGCAAATCCGATCCAAGCAAACAAGCTGCGGCGTACCCGTATACGAGCCCTGCCTCTTGCGCTTTGTGTATGGTCCGGGCAAATAACGAAGGTGAGGGAGGGGGGGGGGGGGTGGCGGCGAGAGAAATACAATATCGTACACCGCGGCATATTTTCCCGAGGTAGCATCCACAGCATCCGACAACGATACGGCAACAAGCGAGCCAGCAAGAAGAGGTCGGGGATCGATGTACCTGGTTGGTGGGTCCGTAGCTACGCTCCCCATTCCCCGTTCCCGCACCCCGAGCAATCTTTCGGGACGAGGCGCCAGCCCGCGCCGCGGTACGTGTGCCCTTACAATACATTTTTAAGCGTTCAGACAGCGAACCCGTTTTCCACGGGAAGACGCGCCGAGCGCGAAGAAGAAGAAAAAACAATATTCATCCAACCAGGCTGACGTGCTTCGGATCTCAGGCACGCCAGACGAAAAAGAAAAGCGCTCACGAGCAGTGTTGCAACGGTTCGCTTCGGCTGAGAAGCAACGACGCGGCCAAGGGGGGAAACACATAAGAGACAACGAAGCACAACGCTCTGCGCCGTGCACCGATTCGCCCCATGACGAGAGCAAGCGCGAAATTATACGCACATGCATCATGCATGCACGCACGCCACGTTGGGAAGAACTTGAAGAGGCAACGTAGCCAGCGGAGGTAACACGAAAAACCCCTTTAGTGGCGAGACGCGCGTGTTGTGTCATGCATATATGTATGATCGTACGAGAAGCGCAGAGAAGAGTTCGGGGTGAGAGGTCTACCCTTTCCCCCCTCGTTGACGCAGAGGCTAACGGATATGCATGACACCGGGAGCACGAGGCTTTTCGAGCTCCAAATGACATGGAACACGATAGCATCACGGTGGTGTACTACAGGTGCCAAGCGAAGCATCAGCTAGCTATACGGCACAGATTCTCGTTTCACTTTCGTAAAAGAACTGAATAAAACAAAAGGGGTGCGAGTGACAGAGCCAGGTATCACGACACGGAATGGCTTTCAGCACCAATGCAGCGTTCAGGGTCTACCTTCCCATTAGAAGCAAGGATATCGTGAAAAAAAAAGAACACTCCTCAACCTTCGCGCTTTTGTTTGTCCGCTAGGTTACTTGTTTTCACTACAAGCGGTACCTTGATAATGCAGCTCTCCGCGGTATACTTATGCGCGGAAAAAACGCAGTCCGCTTCTATAATACAGCAGAGACGCATAAAAGTATCAGCAGTTGCGCGGTATAGTATCATCAGTTGCGCGGTACAGTATGAACAGTTGCGCGGTACAGTATGAACAGTTGCGCGGTACAGTATGAACAGTTGCGCGGTACAGTATGAACAGTTGCGCGGTACAGTATGAACAGTTGCGCAGTACAGTATGAACAGTTGCGCAGTACAGTATGAACAGTTGCGCAGTACAGTATGAACAGTTGCGCAGTACAGTATGAACAGTTGCGCAGTACAGTATGAACAGTTGCGCAGTACAGTATGAACAGTTGCGCAGTACAGTATGAACAGTTGCGCAGTACAGTATGAACAGTTGCGCAGTACAGTATGAACAGTTGCGCAGTACAGTATGAACAGTTGCGCAGTACAGTATGAACAGTTGCGCATAAAAGATAAATGCCCCAGAAGAGGTCATTCATTACATCGAAGCCATTAATTCATTTTCTTCTACCTGCGTTCAAAAAAATCTCCCGCCATGCGTGAACTGAGGCATTGACTAACGGAGACCGCAAGAGACAAGCGCTGAATATACAACAGTTTATTTTTAATCAGCAAAGCCACGATGAACTTACTCACTGGGCCAACGATATAGCCCCTTCTGCAATCACTCCCAATTCATATGCAATTTTCTCTCTCTCTCTCTCTCTCTCTCTCTCATGGTGAATTCTTAATACACTGCGCTTACTTGTGATGTCAGACTTCGTCCGCCTTCAGCAACTCCTGAACACTGGCGTGCCATCTCTCTCGAGACAGCTTATAAAGAGGAGCACGCTGTAATATTAAGCACAGTTTAGTTTACTGCATCCAATTATTTTCGGTCCTTTACGACGACTCTGCTCTTAATACCGTTTTCCATCTGCAGAATAAGCGGGCGCCAAAGAATTCATCTCTGCAACGACGAATAGAGACAGAACATCAATCACAGAAACATCGCAAAAGTCAATCACTGAAGTCAATCACTGTAAAATGGCTCTGAACATCATACCGTACTATGAGGGCAATAATGAAGCAGAGCGCAATGAACGAGCAGCCGAGAACAAAACAATAGCGAGCACCGGTCACGTCAACACTGCACGCAGTTCATACGAGCTGAACGTCAAAACCTGTCACTTTTACGAACAATAACAATAAACTTTCGAAGAAAAATGCTCCCACGCCTGGAGCGACATTTACGCGAAAAAGTTTCTTTCAGAGACTCCGCTAATTACTTCGCGCCCGTTGAATACAAAGCGCGCCGGCCCCGCGGCATTCTACACTTCGCTCCGCACGTAAATAATCGACACAATAACGCGCAAGGAGCTTGCAGAGGACTCCATTTTATATCGCGCACGAGATTGTGTGAAATTGGCACAGCGCAAGAGAAGAACACGACTACAGATATAACTTCACGCCTTTATAAATAAAACAGAGAAACTGTGTCACGTAAAGGAATGCTTAACGCAAGGAACGCTTAACTTCCCCGGAAACCGCAAGTTTCTATTTTAAGAAAACTGAGGAAAATGAAGCAAGCGAAGCTTTGCGTGTGCGTACATGAAGAAATGATTTCTTTCTCTTGTTTGATTCCTTCGTAAACACTTTCTCTTGCTATCTCTTTTTTTCTAACTCTCTGTCCTTTTTTTCTCTCTTCTTGATTTCGCAACGCTTCACCCCAACGTTTTTCTTTCTGATTTGCTTGATTGATATGTGGGGTTTAACGTCCCAAAACCACCATATGATTACGAGAGAAGCCGTAGTGGAGGGTTCCATAAATTTCGACTACCTGGGGTTCTTTAACGTGCACCCAAATCTGGGCACACGGGCTTATGGCATTTTCGCCTCCATCGAGAATGAAGCCGCCGCAGTCGTGATTCGATCCCGAGACCTGCATGCGGGTTAGCTACCGAGTACCTTAGCCACTAGACCACCGCGGCGGGGCTGTTTTCTTTCTCAATGCCATGAATTAGAGCTCCATGCACGTGCTCAGCAGAGCAGCAACGTTTCAGTTGTTAACAGGCAACAAACATGGTTGTTCGCTCATGTCAAAACACAATGAAACGTGAGAACGTTAAATTACTTCACCTAAAAAAATATATCGCATTTCCATATCAGAAAGAGCTGGTCGTCGACAAGCCCACAACTGAGAGTTCACCGGTTATTGGGAGCCAAGTTCCTTAGGCTCGCACTCCGCCGTCGAAGCTCCGATTGATTGATATGTGGGGTTTAACGTCCCAAAACCACCACATGATTATGAGAGACGCCGTAGTGGAGGGCTCCGGAGATTTGGACCACCTGGGGTTCTTTAACGTGCACCCAAATCTGAGCACACGGGCCTACAACATTTCCGCCTCCATCGGAAATGCAGCCGCCGTCGAAGCTCCCTGCACCGGGCAAGCGCGCCGAGCAAAACAACAGTTGTGCGCTCCCGGCAGGTGGCTCAGGCTGCGCCGCGTGCTCATTCACCCAGTCATTCCCGACAGCCAGCGCAGCAGACGCTCTACCCACCCGCTCCCTATCCTACCGCCGTCATGAAAGCCACCAGCGAGATCAGGCGCACGGTCGTTCGCTCCCCGTTTCCAGGGAGCTCCACTCGATTGCACACTGCATCAAGCTGTACGTTTGCAAGTTTGCAATACAACTTGCTTTGTCTCGAAACTCGACGGGCTCGTTGCGGCCACAAGAGATTGTTACAAATTTGTCGTGAATTCGTCAAGCCTCAGATAGCCTTGCAGCGCAGACGCCGTAGGCGAATTCGAAATGCTTAGCCTTCAGAGAGACGTGTACCTCGGGAATTTTTCGTCGTTGATTTTCTTGGCGCGATTTCTAGTAATGCTATGTAGAAAAATAAAGCTCTCCCAGCCCTACAATAGAAAAGGTACAATGATACAATGAGAAAAAAAAAACGTTTTCAACACATCTTTAGTCCCTACAGCTGTAACAACGGCAAAAACATGGGAGGCCTTCCCGAGTATCAGCCTTCGCTACTTTGTCGCGGCTGCAGCTGCGCACACCGGAAACAATCCGGTTCCAAGTTGCGCTAAACAAATATAGAAGTGCAATTCTAGAGGGCCGCGTACTCAGCGATATCAGTGCACGCGAAAGCACGAGAAGGTCGAAATTGCCGCAGCTCTCCGGCATCCTTCTTTTTTTATTGCGACATAGACTTGCCCTTCAGACATGCGTGTATATGTGTACAAGATGTGCGCCGTTATGCCGATGTTGTGAATGTAGATGTGCGTCGTTAGGCCGATGTTCTGTATGAGGTGAAGTAGCATCTTGTGGAATGTATCACGTATCCAGCAGACGTAACTGATTGTGTCGTTGTAGCGAAGGCCAGCTTGCAGTATAGGTGACGGGAACGTTCCGGGTAACCCTTAGCATGTCCACCTAAGGTGGTTTGCATCTGCTTGCATCACTTGAGCACGCGTATGCTGCCGCAGAACATTTTCACGGGCACGGAGCGAGCTTGGGGGCCGAGGTCAAAGGCGAAAACCTGGAAGGTCTATAATTGAGGGCAGTGTGCCTGCAGCGGTCAGCAGCAATATTTTGTGGGTTCACAGCATGACCGCAAATCCAGTTCACATTGATGCAAATAGCTGTATTTGCGGTCCTTCATAATCATACCGTGAATTTCGGGCGTAAAACCCAGCCAATTGTATTACCGCTAGAAAAAACTCTCGAAACATTTGAAAACTTCTGAAATCAACGAAAAAGAAACAACCAATTTGACGTACGCGACACTTTGCGCATCGACTGCACTTGGCGATCGACGGAGCCTTGCACAGCTGCATTTCCTGCGGCTGTATATCGCAAATGCACGACATGATTACGACTCACGCTATCGTATAGGGAACATCTGTTCAATCCTGACCCCCTGTAATTGCTTGACGCACACCTATAGCTACGTAAATGGTTACTGTTGGATTGAGACACCATCAAAATGCGGCCGGGAATCGAAGTATACGCGGCCCCGACCTATGCCGTGTAAAATACCTTCCCAAGTTTTCACGGCGGGTAAACGCTAAATAGTTATCGAATGTACCTGCCTACCAAACAAGAACTCCAAATCTTCAAAGAAGACAATTATTTTAATAAAGCGATTTCGTTTCAACACAGCGTTTTTTTTTTTTTTTTTTCTGCTCGCACAGAGCTTTTCTTCGCAAGCTCTCTGCCGTATTGGCCAATAGCTATCGCATGTCGTATGAATCGTGATTGACTGACGCCCACTATTATACGAACAGCTATAACATATTGGCTCTAGTCAATTTGATTGACCTTAAATGGGAACTCGGGACATTTTTCTTTGTTTTTGCGGTCAATGGATTTCAATGAAGTTCACTGGGTATGTTCTTTGGCACATTTCCGCCATTTATACCAAACTACATGCTTCAGAAATGTGCTCATTGTTTGCAAATGAATTTGAAAGATTGTCTCAAAACAACCTTAATTAAAAGCCGCAGGTAATGAAGTCAAGGGAAGTATCGAATACGTTAATTGTATTTTAAATGTATCGTAGTATAGTTGTCATAGAGATGTGAAACTGGACGAAAAGACAACTTTCCACCATCTTAGGTGACTAATACAGAACATTCCCGAGTATAACACACTTCTCGGTTGTCGTCCGTCTTACGAGTCTTTCGTTCGTGTCACGATGACTTTCCTCAATTAACGAAGTTTATATCGACGTACAACCCTGACGGCTCATCAGGTAAAGAGAAGGGCGTACTTGCGAAAGCAGTTAGCCTCTCCAGAGCGGGTGATATACGAACACGAGAATTTAATTACCCATTCAGTCACGAGAGAAGGCGCGTGTGTTTCAACTGCTACCGAATGGCGCTGCCTTCGGAGAAGCAAATTACGACCCGGCCAACAGGTGGAACCCGTCAAGAGCGGTTGTATACGAGGCTCGTGTGCAGTAAGTGACTTTCACTCCCACTCTTTCTCAAAACAAAAATGGAGTCAAGACATTCGCCACCAGTTGTACAGCCAACTGCGCCGGGACAAACGATATATGCAACTATAAAGAAGAATGAGCTCACGCGTAGCGCAATATTCTCACACAGCTGTCGAACCCTGTCGATTATACATCGACTCACGCATGCCATCTGGGATGCGCCGCTTCTTAACGTACTGCAGGTGCCAGAAATCGGCGGCTGCGATGGCGTCAAAGTATCAGTTTGCGCAAGTAACCTGCCACAATGCCGTAAACACGCGACTGCACGTTGTTTCGGCCTGACGCGCCAGAATAATAAGACTGCGCACGCGCGCGACATACGAACAACTGACGAACGCTTCGTTCCCCGCACTCGTGCTATAGAACACGACGCCGTTTTAGTGATGTACTATACGTCACTCCAGCCACTCGTATTGTTGATTGATGTGTAGGGTTTCACGTCCCAAAACCACCGTATGATCACGAGAGACGCCGTAGTGGAGGGCTCCGGAAATTGCGACCACCTGGGGTTCTTTAACGTGCACCCAATCTGAGCACACGGGCCTACAACATTTCCGCCTCCATCGAAAACGCAGCCGCCACAGCCGGGATTCGAACCCGCGACCTGCGAGTCGGCAGCCGAGTACCTTAGTTACTAGACCACCGCGGCGGGGCGGCAGTCACATTCCGATGGTGGCGAAGTGTTAGAGGTTGGTGTACGTCAGCGCAGGTTAAAAAAAAACACACCAGGTGGTCAAAATTTCTGGGGCCCCCACACAACGGCATCTACCATGACGATATCGTGGTTTTGGGACGTGAAGCCCCCACACATTTTATTATTATTGTTATATTCTTGCAACATCAACAATAAGAAGCCAAAAAGAAAACATGCACGAAGCCAGCAATAAAACAAATGAAAAGATTAACTTGGGCTACTTGGACTTAGCGCTCCAGGAGTAATAGTACACACAAAAGAACTGCAGCGCGAACGAAGAAAGGATCCTACGTGGCGCTAAGTGTTACGTAAAGAATCATTGCTTTGTTGCCTCCACATAATTAAGTGCCGTCTTTCGAACGAGAACAAGCGAGCAATAAAAAAATAATTACGGAGCTGGTGACAGGTCAAACATGACCTATAAGGCGACATGATAAAGCTATCGGCCCTTGACGTCCATCCACGTCTTGGCGCATTTGCCTAAGACCCTTGTTATGCCAGCGAGTCCTCGTCAAACGTCCGTGCCTCTGAAACAGGCAATCTGGGTCAAGGCCAGCCCGCAGTCGGCCTGGCGCGATCACCTCGACGGCGTGAACACGCGCGGCGCATCTGTGGCCCACGTGCATTGAGTCAGTTGCGCACGTGACAGCGAGCCGGCGTCCTCATGTCTGGTGGCCTGACGCATCGCGCGGCGAACCCCATTGGAGGAGCCTGCTCGGAAGACCAGCGGCGCTTCTGATTGGACATTTTAGTTGGGCCCGGTGTAAATAAAAGAAGCCCTGCGGCGCGTCGCGATCGGCGGTCCTATGTGAGAGGCGTCCCCGTGTCGGAGTGCCGACATGTGTGTGAGTCAGCGGTCTTAGGCGAAAGGCTGACCTATGTGTTAGAGAGGAGAGTTCGGCTCTTCGAGTCTCTGTCGGCCCCAGTGCCGAAATTGTAACGCCTCTGTATATATGCTGTACATAAACCTTGTTTAACTCACCGTCGTCTCGTCCGCTCGTCTTATCAGCTCTGCGCAGAAGCAGTCGCGAGCTGATAAACATACGCTACCAAACGGCTGGTGACCTTCCCGGCGGAGTTGAAAGCAGTGGCGCCTCCGGGGCCGTGTTGGCGTCGCCGTCTTTCGCAACAGTGGTGGCTTCGGCGGGATCGGTCCGTCGTTCTCAACAGTGGAGGTCAGCGGCGGGATAGGCCCGGCGCTACGCAACAGTGGTGGCAGCGGTGGGATCGGCCGGCGTCAGCGACATCGATGCGGTGAGTGCCTGATGTTTTCCCCTCAGTTCACCAGACTACTCTAGCTCAGGTTGTAGTAGTTTAGAGAAGGGCTGTGTGAAGCATTGAAGTGAGCTTTGATCGTTTCAAGCCAAGTCGAAGCGCTTTGAAACCAAAGTTAATGCGGAGGGGGTAAACACGGGAGTGTGAAAAATTGCTTGCGCGTCTTGCTAGTAGGCTTATAGTGGGTACGGCAAGAAGATTCTTAACAGGGGAAACAGCAAGAGGCTAGTGTGAACGATGGAGAACCTTAAAGTGAAGGAACTCATCGAAATTTGTGAGGAACTCGGCATTACTTTGGGCCGTGCGAAACGAAAGCAAGCGATCCTTGAGATCATGAAGGATGAGGGAGTGTCGGCTGAGGAAGTCGATGAGGCCTGGGTGGGTATCAAAGCACGCCGTGAGGAGGCTGAAAGGCGAGAAGTAGAAGCTCGCGAACGTGAAGAAAGGCGCGAAGCTCGCGAACGTGAAGAAAGGCGAGAAGCTCGCGAGGAGGCCGAGAGACAAGAGCGCCTAGAGTTGAAACGACTAGAATTGGCAATTCTACAGTGTTCGCAGGCGCCTAGCGTAGCTTCTCCGACGATTCAGGTCAGCGGTTTCAGAATTCGGGACCAACTGCCACCGTTCGTAGTAGGCGAGGACATGGCGAAGTATCTCGTCAAGTTTGAACACGTCTGTGAGCGAAATGCTTTGGAGCGGTCTCTTTGGGCGCGGAACCTGCTAGCTCTTCTTCCCGGCGAAGTGTCCGACGCGATAACTTGCTTGTCGAGGGAAGCGTTTGAGAGCTATGACGAGGTTAAGGAAGTGCTCTTGAGACGTTATAAGTTGTCACCCGAGGCTTTCAGGCAAAGGTTCCGGTATGCTAGAAAGGGGAATGAGTCACACGTTGACTTCGCGTTTCGTCTTAAAGCCGATTTGATTGAATGGCTCAAGGGCGAAGGTGTTTATGACGACCGCGATAAAGTGGTGGAATGCGTTGCACTGGAGCAATTCTACCGCTGCATCGAAGAGGATGTCAAACTTTGGCTGCAGGACAAACTTGGTGAAGTACAGCTAAACAAGGCAGCAGAGTTAGCTGAGGAGTATTATACTCGCCGAAAGTTGCATAGCAGGGCAGCGCGCGTTGAAAAGGATGAGAGAAAAGAGGGCTTTTCAAGGAAACCTGATCAACGGAAACCCGCTCCGCACCGTAATTTCAAAAAGGACCCGTCTCTTACGGAGGACAGTGTAGGGGAAGGGCAAACAGAAGCGGAGAAATCGAGTGAGGTTTCTACCACACAGGCATTAGAACCGGAAAACAAACGGAAGCCGCTAATCTGCTACAACTGTAAAAAGGAAGGGCACATCGCGAGAAACTGTCAGGAAAAGTTTGCCTTCGCAACGATCCGAGAATCAGAAAAAAACATTCGGTTGTTGGAGCCGTATCTCCAAGAAATTAGGGTCAATGAGAAAACGTGCCGAGCACTTAGAGACTCAGCGGCAACCATGGACGTTGTCCATCCTTCATTGGTGTCTCCGGATGACTTCACAGGAGAATGCGCGTGGATTAGGCAAGTCGCCGAGGAGCAGAGTGTTCGCTTACCAATCGCCACCGTTGTCATTGAAGGCCCGTTCGGTAAGCTTTGCACCGAAGCGGCTGTGTCTGCCGCGCTGAATGGTCGTTTTTCTTATCTTTTCTCCAACAACTCGGAGCAGCTCCTCAAAGAGCAGGGCAAATCGTTCTTCCCCAATTTAGCGTGCATGGCTCTCACGCGATCGCAAGCGCGAAAGCTTTCGCGAAAGCTTGACTTGGTTCCATGCGGTGAACTCTCAAGTGACCTTGTCGGCGGGTCGACGGAACCCCAGAAAGGAAATTTTCCGCATGAGTCATGTGAGCAGTCACGCGAGCGGCCCGTCGCGGGAGCGGCCGGCGCGGTATGCGCTGGGGGAGACGACGTGGCGCCTTTGAGTCAGAGCGAGAGGGATGCAACGCTCTCGCCTGTAGCGGAAAGTTGGAGCGAGCTGCCGAGAGTTGGTCGAGAGACGCTCATTCGAGGGCAGAGTGAGGATCTCTCGATTGAAGCGCTAGTGGAAAGCCAAATTGAAGCGCTCGTGGAAAGCCAGAAAAACGCGGCAAAAGTGCTGTCGAGGGAGCACTACGAGAAATCGGGGAAGAAGCGCGCTTTTGAAGTTGATAATCAGGTAATGCGGCGGCAGCCACCCAAAAGGAACAAGCTTGAGGTTGATTGGGAAGGGCCCGCCACAGTATTATCGAAGCCTTGCGATACAACTTATGAGGTGCAAGTAGGAAGGCGGCAGAACAAAATTTACAACTTGATGAAACCCAATGTTCAACATCAAGCGGTCGTAAATCAGCTGTTGAAGGCTTCAGAGGAAGAGGAAGCAGAAATTTTGAGTTCTAGTGAGGTAATTGAAGGGGGATCGAAAGTAATCCGGGAGCAGATAAACCTAGAGCCTAGCGTAAGTGAAGGAGGACCTGAGAAAGAGGACCTGAGAAAGATTGTTTCCGAGTTTGGGTATGTGTTGTCGGACCGTCCCGGAGGCACGACGGTGATCGAACACGATATCGAGCTAAGCGGTGAGGAGTCAATCAGTAGCAAGCCGTATCGTTGTTCCCCTGTGCAACGTCGAAAGTGTGAGCCGCTCTTGGTGCCGCATAGGTATCGTCGCCTAAAAGTGGCTGGTTACTGAAGTGGAGCATGTTGCTCCACAGCGCAACTTTGACGTTCGCTAAAGAAAAAAAAAAAGGGAAAGGTAAACGTTAATGCAGGTGCATTGAGCAGTGCGTTTAGTTAGTACCTTCTCAACCTTTCGGTTTCTGGCTGGCGATTCGGGGCAAAATTTTGACCTCATCACGACCTGGGCTGAGCGCTCTCGTTCAGAGTGATCTAAAGGGGCCAAATTTGTGGTATTCTAATCCGTTACGTTGTTGTACGTGGGAAAAAAAATTTGAGTTGTCATTTTAAGGGTCTTTTGTCCCACATGTGCCTCTTGATGTAGAGGGAACAAAATTCCGATAGACACGTAGATAGGTATATGTTGTACTATACTTTGTCTGGTGTTCTGTCGGGTGACCGAAGGCGCTTGCGTGTGTCGTGTGTTGTCTGTTGTCGATCCGTTCTTGGCAAGTTGCAGAACCATCGACAAGTGCTGAAACCGAAGATGGTCAGAAGAGACGAGTGAAGCTGGTCAACAAGTTGTGGCGACAAGCCAGTGGAGCTGGGATCCGTCGTCAAAATGGGATGTGTTCCCGGAACAGTCTGGAGCTGTAGTCTCCCCATGGCCCTGGAGGCGAACCTGGAGGGACCTGGCGAACGAGCGCACCTGACATCCGAGCCCCGTGGAAGCAGCTCGTCTTTCCGGTGCATTGACTGGCGGCGGGGGTGCTGTTATGCCAGCGAGTCCTCGTCAAACGTCCGTGCCTCTGAAACAGGCAATCTGGGTCAAGGCCAGCCCGCAGTCGGCCTGGCGCGATCACCTCGACGGCGTGAACACGCGCGGCGCATCTGTGGCCCACGTGCATTGAGTCAGTTGCGCACGTGACAGCGAGCCGGCGTCCTCATGTCTGGTGGCCTGACGCATCGCGCGGCGAACCCCATTGGAGGAGCCTGCTCGGAAGACCAGCGGCGCTTCTGATTGGACATTTTAGTTGGGCCCGGTGTAAATAAAAGAAGCCCTGCGGCGCGTCGCGATCGGCGGTCCTATGTGAGAGGCGTCCCCGTGTCGGAGTGCCGACATGTGTGTGAGTCAGCGGTCTTAGGCGAAAGGCTGACCTATGTGTTAGAGAGGAGAGTTCGGCTCTTCGAGTCTCTGTCGGCCCCAGTGCCGAAATTGTAACGCCTCTGTATATATGCTGTACATAAACCTTGTTTAACTCACCGTCGTCTCGTCCGCTCGTCTTATCAGCTCTGCGCAGAAGCAGTCGCGAGCTGATAAACATACGCTACCAAACGGCTGGTGACCTTCCCGGCGGAGTTGAAAGCAGTGGCGCCTCCGGGGCCGTGTTGGCGTCGCCGTCTTTCGCAACAGTGGTGGCTTCGGCGGGATCGGTCCGTCGTTCTCAACAGTGGAGGTCAGCGGCGGGATAGGCCCGGCGCTACGCAACACCCTACTGTCACTTTTACACTCGCTTTTGCCCCGTTCAGATGCTAATGTATTATGCACTGCCAGTAAATGTTTCAATTTGGCACAACATTATTTTAAGGCACTCGTGATTACAGTCCAGGAAAGAAAAATTAAGAAATAAGTTATATTTAAAAAGTTTCACTAAGTAATATTCATTACAGTATATTTAAACATTCAATTATACCACAGCTGGTCAACTTCGATTTTTTGCACAAAAAGAAGGAACTCTGAGGCTCAAAATGCACACGCAGTTCATTTTTGGGACGCATTTCTATTGAGCAAACAAAAATAATATTTATTAAGATGGTCCTGGCCCGCAACGGGGTTTCTTCTGTACTATGGGATTTCAATTTGAGACCACCGGTGGCCGCTGATGATGAGATAATAATGCTCATGCGCTGGCGGGACGCTCAGGCTTTAGTGAACCTTTACTCGTTCAACACAATCAATATATATATATATATATATATATATATATATATATATATATATAATGTTGCAGCAATATTCCCTATACTAGAACCACCGTAGTACCAGGTTCACTGTCTCTCATCACCACACTTAGGAGGGCTCAATCAACTATTTTCTTCTTATTTTACACTAAACAGAAACAGGTGGACTACAGGAAATTGCTCATCACAGCACGGCCGCTCCACTTCAAATGAACGAGCTTGCGCTGAAATTTTTCCACACTTGTTTCCCACTCTGAAACTATAAGCGTGCTTTTTTTTTTTTTTTGTCCCCTCTCTTCTTGTCTCTTCTGGCGCAACGCAGAAGTTACTCATCCAGTAAGAATTGAAACAAAACAAAAAAAGGGGGAAAAAGTTTAGAGGAAGCACCGGCGATGTTCTCGCAAGTTTTTTTTTTTTTTTTCATCGCTCAGTAATTCAGCTGAATATATCTATACTAGAATTCGAAACACACGGCTTATTGATGAACATAACGATATCGTCTTTTTAGTTATAGCTGCATTAACACGCGTATTTCAAGCAAGCATTTCATCAGACCCATCTACGCCACGTGAACAGCGAAAACAATGACTACAATAGCTTCCAGATAATCGCCATCGAATTCGAGGATTAGATACAGTGATGTATAGGTTTCTTCTAACAAAATCGATCGATGATTGATTTATAAGTGGAGTTTAACGTCCCGAAACCACAATATTGATTATGAGAGACGTCGTAGCGGAGGGCTCCGGAAATTTTGACCACCTGGGGTTCTTTAACGTGCACCCAAATCTGAGCACACGGCCTACAACATTTTCGCCTCCATCGAAAATGGAGCCGCCGCAGCCGGGATTCGATCGCGCGACCTGTGGGTCAGCAGCCTAGTACCTTAGCCACTAGACCACCCCGTGGGGCTCTTAACAAAATAATTTTTTTTTTTAAGTTTTCAATATATAGGATGTGGCACACGAACACACTTCATCGCAAACTTTGGAAACAACGTTCACACGCTGCTGTAAGCACTTTTTTTCCACGCTCACTTTCAGGCTTCTTGCGGATACATAGAAGGATTACGACAGTTCAAACTAGGCCTCGTCAGCAATGCTTAATCTCAATTAATAATCAACTATAAGCCACATCTTCGCAAGCTTCTAAATATTTCCCTGAAGATAAGCAGAAGGCTTTGTGAACGTTTCAGCGAGCGATCACAACTAGTCGCCAACGTCCTGATAAATTTTCCGTTTTGACGAGGCGCCCCAAATATCATAAAAGATCGCTGAAACACGACTACACGTCTTCGCAGTTTTAGGGAACGCAAGCCACTTATACGCCTAAGTCATTGTCCACACTCCTGATTGGTGGCATGTGGCCCAATCACTTCTCGTCTCCTCTCGACGTCTGAACCCCACTTTAGAGCAGGGCTCGATTGCCAACATTAACCTTATCTGACAGGGAAATGTATTCCAAGCTTCGACAAGCCACGAGGTATTCGACTCAACCTGGACTAAAAGCTTCGCTAACGTCTGCGCACGCGACAGAGGAAGGCATGTGACCGCCATGCATAGGACGTGCCAAAAGCTTTTAGTTTTGACAGAGGCTAGATCACGTTGGTTCATTCATTATATGTTTAAGAAGACAGCCAGACACAGCGGATGATAGATGGTCATCATAAAAGCAATTTCACAAAGGCGAGGTCATAGCACGACGCCATAAAGACTGGTTATTGTTACCTTTATGCTTCCTTTGTTATTCGGCCTATTTGCTGTTACAGACAATGCTAGCACGATCAGCGAACTGATTTTATCAGTTCGCTGATCGTCAAGGGGGTTTTGACGTCATCTGAATTTTATCATGTTTTAACTTTCGGGTGAAACAAGTATCTACATGCATTTATATCGACCATCAGTTGCCAAGGTTCACAGTTCCACACGTTCAACATGCCCCCAAAAAAACAAAAGCTCCCCGATACGGCCCTGTTTAGAAATGTTCTTGGCATCGGAGGACGATTATTTGGCGTCCTCTGAGAGCACAGAAAAGGAAAATTGCGAAACACACGCACGGTAATACGAAAATAAACACGGAATAATCCTTTGGGCATGCTCGGAGAAGCCCAGCGAAAGCAGAATTCACCGGCAACTGGCGCTTTTGTGAGGCGCTCTTCACGCTTACGATTATTCGTAGGAAGAAAAGATGCGAGCGGTAATCGCTGCTCGGGCTATTCACGCAGAACGGGGGCAAGTGAAAGTCAAAGCCGTAGCACGGTCAACAGTCATTGCGACGGCACGAAAAGAGAAAAAAAAAAAAAGTGGGCACGCGAGCAAAGACTAGCCGGCCGCGACCGTGCTATGCCGTCCCGCAAAAGCCACAGAAACCAGCCCCTTTTCTAGGCCAACACGATCAATGGAGACAGAAAAGCCCGAAAGCAGAAGAACCAGTTCCGCAGACAGACCAAACGCGTAAAGAAGCAAAAGCGCCTACACGGCACAAAAAAAATTAAGCACGCAGCAACCGAAAGTAGCTGAGTTGCCAAAGCGTGACGGCGGTAATGCTACTGAAACTGTCGCAATAAACTTTTCTGGGCAGCTGCTGTCGCCTTAGCGTATAGTACCTGTTGAAAATCCGTCCCGAATAAAACGTCCAGTGCATGGACGATCGCGTCACCTCATTCTTTTCAAACGCGATGTACGAGCATTCGCTGAAGCCAACAGGCAAACTTCATGCTGCCGGCACTTTCTCAGTTCGAAGAGGGGCTCTCCTAGTTTCGCGTTGCGTTTGCAGTGGGGAAAACAACACTACCACGCTGGCTCGCTCGCTCGAGCCGACAGCCTTGAAGCCGCAGAAACCACGTGTTCCATCACTGTCGCGACAAACTCAAGGAAATGGAACGTCCCATTCAACCTGCCGTTTGACGCGTCGGGCCGGTTAGGCAACGGGTTTTCGAGTGAACATATGCGCGATAAAGTTATATACTCCAAATATAAAGCGAGAAAGACGCGACATACGTTTTTTTTTGTCTTTTTTTAGAGGAGCGCAGCTAGAGATCGTCAGTAAACCATCAGGGTGACGGTGCACTCCAGCTCGGAAATACATAGTGATATTTAAGAGTGGTATCACATTCCGAACTTAGTTACCGGCCAAGAAAACTTGTTTACTTTCCACCCGGTCGTAGAAGAGCAACGTCCGAAGAGCATCAGTTTCGTAATAACAACGCCCCCCCATCTCAAGCTCAGACGTTAATACGCACGCCTGCAAACAACACTCGAGAGGTGAAACCGAGGCGTTAGATAAGTTTACAAACACGAAAAACGAAGATATTTTGCTGGCTTACCGAAAGCAGCCCGGCTACTTTCAAGACGGGTGCTAGGGGCCTGTAGGCTTAGGGGCAATCTTCGATAAACGTTCAAGAATGCCGCCGACGGGTTTCAACTCCGCGCCCTACGCAGCATTGTGTGCAGCCCAACGCAGGCAGCAGTGCACTCACACGTGAAAGCACACGGTTGCGTCTCGCAAATGGAGGTCAGCCGCGAGTCGCTTCCTTCTCAACGCCGGCACGTCCCGATGATCATATGTCAAAACAGCAAACCACGAGTGTGTTCCTCTTACCCGAGCGACGGAGGCAGTGGAGCAAAAAATCCGCTTCTCTGTCGGCCTGTTCCTCACTGGGACGCCAGCGCTGTTCGCATACCGTCCCGGCGCGTACTCCACAGCGTCTCGTTCGTGACGTCCCCGCACGACCACACGCACAAATGCCAAGCCAACTGCGGCTACCAAGGAGGCCCGAGCGCAGCAAACTTCTCTGATTTTTCCCGTCACCATGCGCATTCATCGACGGAGCACGGCGGAGAAGCCAGCAGTGCTGCCATCTGGTGCGAAAAACGCGGATGTGAGTTGCGGTGCCGCCATCTAGCCGACAACAGTAAAAGCGGTTTCTCGTTGCTACTTGTGCTCTTTGAGATTCAGCAATGAACGTCTCGGAGGCCTGCTGAATGCGCTATTTTTGAAGTTATGACAGCGAGAGCCACTGTAGTGGCACATTTGTTCAACCCGAGGCCTGCGCGGGTCCACCTTATAAAACCCGGGCCCAGTCATGGCCCATGTTACTAAGCCTGGGCTCGGATATTCAATACTTAACTTATCTAAAGTCCGCATGTGCACAGTGTGGAAGCCGGGTGCCTTGGAAGTAATTTTTTATTATTATTGTTATTGGCTGTTTGCGATTTGAAGCTACCAACCAGGCGTAAAATTCAGTGCGTGCGTCTGTTGAAATGTTATTTTACCCGCAGCAGCATCCCGTTGGTTAAAAGTACTACGACACATATTTCCCCGGAAACGGTGGCCACATTCCTGTATTACGAGGTGGAAAAGCACTGCGCTGATAATGATACTCCAGGTACAAATTAGTCAAGTTCCCACTATGGGATGCCTCGTCATCATATAGTTATTTTGTCCTGGATTTTCCTAGCAGTTAATAATAACTGCTGCTTATCTGTGGCACGAAACTTCATTATGCAACAAAAATATCGAGACAAAAGATGATAAAAATTATTTTAAAATACAATGCTCAAATAAGATGACAAATTAAAGCGAAGGGAACCCAGTGGATTCTATTTATTGCTTCTTTCTAGAACTGTAAATAGAAGCATTTATGCCGTCATAATTGTTTCCCAGGTAAAATAATTTATTTTGTAAAAGTTAATCATTCCATAAGTTTATATTAAAGACTATTTATATTTCTTTCCGGAAAGTTGGAGCTTAAGGTTACATATGATGAGCAGCAGACAAAATCACGTAGCTTGTTGTTCGTCTATATCGTAGCTGCAGCATGGCACGGGAGCTAGTCACGAGCGCACAAAATAAACAATGCAATAAATACTGTCACACGCGTTTCGTGAGCATAGAGAAAATAAAATTTTTCTGATATTTTCACAAAGCAAACACAAAAAAATAGGTTTAATCTTTTGAGCGTATGCATTGCTTTCTCTTCCGTTTGTCAGTACATCAACGCATATTATGCACATATAGTATGAGATTGTTAAATACGTTTGCTTGAAGTCTCACGCCCTGTCATATATTATATATTGTGTTGTTATAATTATATATTGTATGTGTAGTGGGATTCTTACGCTTGGAGATTAGAATCTCTCTCTCTCTCTCTCTCTCTCTCTCTATATATATATATATATATATATATATATATATATGTGTGTGTGTGTGTGTGTGTGTGTGTGTGTGTGTGTGTGTGTGTGTGTGTGTGTGTGTGTGTGTGTGTGTGTGTGTGTGTGTGTGTGTGTGTGTGTGTGTGTGTGAAAGAGGGAGTTAGATACCTGTAAAGGATAAGAAATAGCTGGTGCTTGGTTTGTGCGCAACCTCCTAACATCATGTTTACCATAATAAAAAATGGCAGTTGAGTGACACAATGAATACTCCCAAGAATGATATATGTCATGAGGTCTTTACAACACCCAGCAAAGGGCAAAAAAAAAAGCTGCACGTTTTTGTGAAAAAATAGAATGTTGTCTGGATATCCGGTTTCAAGCAATTCCTCTCATTTTGGACTATCTATAGCCAGATACTAGGAAAATGCATTCGCTACACAGGTTGTTTCAACAAACTTCTCCGTTGAAACTCATCGAACTGAGATATTCGCACGCTGCCTTCATTATTACTCTCTCTGTGGCGGCAGGGACTGTAAAGGGACACCAAAGCCAAACAGTGAATTGATTTAGATTGAATACTCTGTCAAAGCTAATGCTGCTAATTTTAACATCGTATGGCTGCTAATAGAGGGGAAAAATGAATGGCAAAGTTTTATATAATTTCTTTTTCATTTCGCACCTAGATCTGCACACGAGACATCAGAGATTTCAAAGGCTGTTATTGCGTATAGCGACATCGGCTGAATGAAATTTCCTGGAACTTCGTCTGTTGCGTCCATGGCCCCGCCATGGACGCAACAGACGAAGTTGCAATCTTCTGTGTCCGCTTCCATATCTTGTCATCAGCGCCTCCTGCATCTAAATGCCACTGACTCTTCGCCGCTTGAACACGATGGACGCATCCGCCTTGTCACCACGTCAGATTATGTACTTCGGCCCTACATCGAACAAATTATAAGTGTTAATTGCACCGACATTGTGGATGGTGACGCACTTATTCTCCCTGATAGCCATACCCTACGTAGGGGCATTGTGATCCCACTGCTGGGCTTATTCGCTTCTTCGATGGGTCAACCTGCCTTAACGCCTTAAACTAAACCCCCGAATCTGTACTGCTTCCCTGTGGCTAACCAGTATCGTGCGCGGTCGACAGTGAGCCTGTTTCGAATGTTACTCTTTCGAACAACAACTACAACGATGTGTTAAAGTCACCATCACTACCATTCAATGCCTCTTCCACACTTGTGTCGGCAACCATAAGCACTGAATGAACAGCTGCTCGAACTGAATATTTGCTCGCCCGTCCTTAGCAAGACTACCACCGCTACTCACAGCATCCAGACTGACAGCTCTCGTTTTGTACATAGGCGTCCATATCGCGTGTCTCCAGCAGAACGCAAGATCGTCAAGGAAAACGTCTGAGGCATGCTACGACGCAACATCATACGTCCTTCCTCGAGTCCCTGGTCATCTCCAGTTCTTCTCGTTCAAAAAAAAGATGGGAAGTTCGTTTCTGTGTCGATTACCGTGCGCTAAACAAAGTAACGCGCAAGGATGTTTATCCTCTCCCTCGGATCAACGATGCACTGGATTCGTTACAGGGTGCCGAGTATTTTTCTAGCCTCGACCTTAGGTCAGGCTTCTGGCAGATACCAATGTCGAAGCCTGATAAAGAGAAGACCGCCTTTTCAACCCCAGATGGGTTGTACGAGTTTAATGTGATGCCTTTGGGATTCTGTAATGCGCCCGCCACCTTCGAACTGATGATAGACGGTGTATTGCGTGGTTCGAAATGGAAGACGTGTCTGTGCTTTCTCAATGACACAGTAGTGTTTTCATCCACGTTCTCGCAGCATTTAGAACGTCTTGACGAAGTCCTCAGATGCCTTGCAAAAGCCGGTCTACAGCTTAATACCAAGAAATGTACCTTTGCTAGCAAGACAATCAAGGTTCTCGGCCAATTAGTCATCGAAAGAAAATTCGGCCAGACCCCGAGAAGTTTGCCGCTGTTTTCGACTTCCCTTGTCCCCTGTATACGTCAAAAAGACCTGCGCCGATTTTTGGAGTTAGCTTCTTATACTTCCGGCGCTCCATACGCGGCTTCGCGGAGCTTGCGTCTTCACTCCACCAACTCCTCGCAAGTAACGTCACCTTCGTTTGGTCCAAAGACTGCGAAAGCGCTTTCGCAGCATTCAAGCAAGCCTTCACGTCGGATCCAATCCGGTACTGTGCCACTTGGATCCAAGCGCACCCACCATCCTTCACACTGACGCTAGTATAGTCATGGTCTAGGTACGGTACTATATTGCAGCGCAATGACAACTCAGGTGAACGCGTCGCTGCTTACGCAAGTCGTGTTCTTACCGCTGCAGAAATGAACTACACCATCACCGAGCAAGAGTGCCTTGCTGTTGCTTGGGCAGTGCAAAGATTTCTACCATATCTTCACGGCCGTCACTTTACCATCGTTACCAACCATAACACCCTATGCTGACTTTCATCGCTGAAAAACTTATCGGGTTGCCTCAGTCACTGGGTGCTTCGCTTGCAGGAGCACAATTTCGATGTGGCCTATACAGACCTGGGAAGAAGCATCAAGATGCTGATGCTCTGTCGCGTTGTCCTTTGCCCAGCCGAGGCCACTCACCATCGCGATACTCCAAACCGGAACCATCTCTCCAATCGCCGTGCTAAATTCATCACCCGGCCCCCAATCCGTCCTTGTTTCACAACAACGTGTCGACCCATACTTCCGCACCATTGTTGACCGCATGACCAGTTCTACTACTCCCAACGCCCGTCTCTGTCGACAACTTAAACAATCTAGGCTTGTCGATGGCACATTATATCGCTACATTTACCACATTGATGGCAACAAGTAAGCACCCGTCATCCCACGTACTCTGCAACGTGAAGTTCTGGAAGCTTTTCATGATGATTCAACCACCGGTCATCTAGGCTATCACAAGAGTTACGACAAAATACTAAGTCGTCGTTTTTGGCCTGGCCTCTCTTCAGCCATCGCTAAGTACGTCGCCTCCTGTGTCCATCGCCAAAGGCAAAAACGACCTACAACTGCTCCGGCTGGCTTAATGCAACCTGTTTCTTGTCCCATCGTACCTTTTGAAGTACTCGGAATCGACTTGTAAGGTCTCCTATATCATCGAATGGGAATCGTTGGATTGTCACGGCCATCGACCACCTTACTCGCTACGCACAAACAGCTTCTATACAATCTGGAACTGCCACTGAGGTCACCGATTTCTTCCTTCGTTACTTCTTTTTGCGCCATGGAGCCCCACGCGTTCTCCAGAGCGATCGTGGCTCAGTGTTTCTCTATTCTATTGTCAATGAAGTTTCGCGTGCCTCCCACACTGTTCACAAGACCATTTCTAGTTACGATCCGCAGGCCAACGGATTGACGGAACGCTTTCATCAGACCTCTCGGACATGATCACGATGTACATTCACCCCGACCACAAGAACTGGGATGTAATCCTGACCTTCGTGACATTCACTTACAATACGGCTGCTCAACGCACTACCGGCTTTTCTCCATTTTTTATCGTCCATGGTCGCTCGCCGAGTTTCGCTCTGGACATCTCTTTCCTTTCGGCCCCTGCATCCTCGACACCTCCTTTCTCTGAAGTATTTTTATCTCGTCTCGCACACTACCGTCACCTAACCCACGTTAACACCAGCCTCTCTAAGACACTCGAAAGTCTCGCTACGAATCGTCTCGCCGTATTGTGACTTTTTCCCCTGGTGACGAAGTTCTTCTATGGACTCCGCTGTGCGTCCCCGGTGTATGCGACAAATTCATCAGTCACTTCATTGGGCCGTACATGGTGGTCGAACAGACACCTTCTGTAAATTACCGCGTTTCTCCTCTTGGCACTAATTCAGCAAGGACATACACACAGCGCCATCTAGTGAACAATTCATACATATGGAGGAGAAAATGACCCACACCCTAAGGAGCTTCGTCCCTAGAAGAACACTTCAGACCTGCGTGGAACACGCAATAGAGTCGCCGCGCAAGCAGTGGGAGTTTCTCCATTATCTGTCTTATCTGTCGTAAACTTCTTTACGGCACCCATTCCAAGTACAGATCATATAGTATAGTGTTTCAATGGCGCACATATAATAATATAATAAAATACTGTAAGATGTATTTTGTCATCCTTAATGTGCGTATCTGAGAACATGGTCTACACGTCTGCGAAGCAATATCTGCACTTACACATCTGCACACTTCGTTGACACTCTTACCGATGATGAACTATTGCTGAGCCCTTTGTGTCAGCAGGTGCAAACCACCATTTGTTATGTACTTGACGTGGTTTGAAATCTCGTGTGATTCAGCGTTTCTGTATGTCTTTTTTTATCTCACCATCCTCTTACCCAGAGTATGCTGCCATATGCGATTGCATCGTTATCATATTCATAATCGCAGTCAGCAGCCTGACAGCGCCCATTGTAGGGCAAAGGCATCTTCCATGTTTCGCCAATAAACCCGGTCCTCTGCTTGCCACGCATACGTTATGCCAGCAAGCTTCCTACGCTCGCAATTCCAAAGAAACCTCATCCCTATCTAATGTTTCCCTTGGGTTTCTGTACTCTCCACATGTATTTTAAGGGCAAAAAAATGATTAAAAATGGTAACATGCCAAAAGATCACTACAGCATTGGCTTGTGAATACTGCAGAAAATTGTTTATCAACCGCACTAATGGCAGAAACATCATAAAGAAATTGCAATATAAAGACAACTTGGTTTGTGAATACGGAGACAAATGACACCTTCCTAAATACCTTTCTACTTTTCGCTCGCGGGCCTGAGTTGTCTTGGAATCCAGTTCATTAATCTTAATGACCAGCGGTTACTTTGCTCACACGCTGTATGCCTTGCCTATTCCCGTATTTCTTCTTGATTTCGACTGAGATGTCCTTAGCACACATTTGTTCCATGGAACACTCTGCTTTCTTTTTGTTCCTTAACGTTACACCTATCCTTTTCCTTTGCATGGTTTGCTGCGTTGTTCTCAATGTCAGTTCAACCCTCTGTGTAAGCCTCCCGGTTTCTGTTCTGAAGGTAAGTATACCAGTAAGATGCAGCTGCAGTACGCAATTCGTTTAAGAGATAGTCATAAACTACCATTCATGATTTTGCAGTACCTACTAAATGCGCTCCCCCTCATTCCCCCCCCCCCCCCCCCCCGTTCTTATCGTTCTAGTTACTTTGGTTTCACGGTTCGGTTCCGTGGTCAATACCTATCCTAAATATATATGCACTATAGTTTCTTTCCAACTTCTCGTACCACGCTACCTATTAGCGCTGTTCTCTTCCGATATTGTTGACTATTGCATTGGTTTGCCGCATTATAATTTCTTACATACCGTCTGTTCTCATTGTCCATCTTTGGTAATCATGATTTGAAGTTCATCCCCTGAGTTACTGATCAATGCAATCTCATCGGCGAATCACAGGTTACTAGTGTACTCTGTGTTAGCTCGTGTCGCTAACTTTTGCCCATCTATGGTCTTACTCTACATTTTCACCAAGAAATATATATGCATAACTGCTAACACGGTTCCTTGCCCAACATGATGGCTGTCAGCAAATTTTACGAAGCGGTTAGTACTGGCATGGCTGTCGGGTAAGACGTACGACTTTCATAAAAGATACCCAGGTTTGAATACAACTGAAACCCCAACCATTTTTTTTCTTGTGATTTTTTCTCGAAAGCTGGGACGATTACCGGTGGTCACGGGGGCACCGAAATTGGCTGTGACTGCGATTCATAACATGTGACGCTGTAAAAAGTGGCGCAAAGGCTGTGATATCGAATGTGCTAATTTGTGATGGTGCTGCAAAGGAAAAAGTAGTCTCGCCAAAATAGGGGTTATCCGAATCAATCTATAGACACAAAGTGTTCTATTTCTCTGGAAACAAGGTTCACGACCCTTAAAGTCTGTGTTGTAGTGCTGGTGGAGGTGCCTTTGGGAGTAACTTCACATGCTCAATGATTTAACAGAAATGGGAAAGGACGCTTGAAGATGGTAGGGATGTACGTAAGTATTTCTGTGTATTCAAGCTGACAAAACAAAGGGTTCTACATATCCTCTAAATAAGCGATATCGCCGATCTATTCCACTGCCTTCACAGTCACCGTTTTCTCTGTGGCGGCCGAGATCTTAACATGGCTAGAGACAACTCTTGCGGTAGTGAATCAAATCACAGTAATTTGCGTCTTAATTACCGAATAAGGTCAATAGCTCATTATGGCTTAGATATTTCCTAAATGTGGCCACTGGTAATGTCACCAGTTTTATTAAATGCGACGCGATTCGCGATTAAACGATTCACCAGGAACGGCAAGTGTGGTTATGCATTAGTGCACTTGGCTTCTTAGTGCCCATTGTGGCTGCATAGTATCGCTTTGTCAAATATCACGAAAGAGAGTGATGAATGTCGAACGAAGCAGAAGTTATCCCTTAAAAAGTTATCGCACATAAGATTACTAACACATCCAAAGTATATGCTTGAAAGTTTTATTTATGATAAGCTGAAACTCGCTGTAGCTAATTTCACGCCATCTATGAATAATTGTACATGCTGCTTTGAAGCTATCAAGGAATATTACTCATAAACCGTTGTTGGCACGGCCACTGTACCCGATTAGCGCAACAGTTGGGGACTCTGTGCTTTGTCACTTTCCGTACGAATGCGTGGTCGAATAAAGAATGTTTGTCATTTAGAAGTATTTTGTTTCTTGAGCCTGCTCTGCAACTGTCAAATACAGCGTCGATCATCTTAAGATATGGTTCAATCCCTATATAAATGGTGGGTGGTGCCTTATGTGCCACTTTACGCCTTATAACTACACTAAGTTCTTGGCTGTTACTGGAATATAGTTTCGTTTTTCTGTTTTTCAAAAATAAGAAAACGCGCATTATAAAAGGCTTAGAAAACTGCGCTCTGGGTGTTTCCCTGTAATAATCTTGTTAATATCCTTATATAACACCGCACCATGATCCCATGGTAGCTTATCTCAGTAAACACGCAAAACGAAGGGAATTACACTGACTATCAGCTCTTTAGCAAGCTATTGCGAGGTTAATCTCGATGAAACAATGGTGTTACTACTGTGACGTCTTTACCATCGCCATTCATCAATATCATTATTTATTAGCCACCATGCCGCGATAAGGTCCCTAAATACATAGGCACCTTTTGCCGTGCTTTTCGCGCAGATGATGCGGAGCCCGAGGCTCGAGCGACAGAATGAGTTGACGCGCCTGACCAATCGGACGCTGGCAGCCACCACAACTCTGCTTCAGCGACAAGACTGGCGACGTCGTCTGCATGACGTCATCACACGTCTCGACTCTCGCTACACTACGCTCAACCCTTCACCACTTGACTTTCTGTTTATGATCACGCTTTTGTTATCTTGGTCACAAAAAGAAAAAAAAAACGAGAAATTGGTTATAAAAGATGCATGAAAACATCATATAACGTTCATGAGCACTTGTTGCCTGTACCCCGTGGACGTGCTTATGCGAGCCTGCGGTCTTTGAATGCATGATCTTTTAAATTAGGAAATGGAAGAAGGGGAGTATAAAGCACTAATTTTTCTCAGCTGGGCGCACTATATATACTTAGAAGCTAACAAGCAAGAAAGCCAAAGATGGTCTAGAGCATAATAATTATATATATTCTGCTAATTATGCTGTAAATGTGAAGAAACAAAAGCTAACTTTGAAAATAACTTGTTGCTGGCCGGTACTTAACCAGCGACCTTCGAATAGCGCGTCCCTTCTTCAACTGATAGAGCAGCGGTCATCAATGCGCACATTTTACGGCGTATATATTTATATACCCACCAAGTTATTTTTTTGCGCATTACTTTCTTTACACTTCTATCATGATTACTAGAATTAATAGGACTTTAAAGTATATATTTGCGTCCTCGTATGCAACATTAGAAACGAGTTGGCTTCCTAAGCAAGCTGAACAGAGTCTTAATAAAAAAAATACAAGCATTGGATTTGGCACCTTCTTGGACAATGTATTAAGACAGGAAAAAAATTGCCCGCAGCTTCCCTCGGGGGAACACTGAGGAGGATGCGGACCATATAATTGGTTAACGGGGTGTTAAAGTGCGACTTACTTGGGTCGATGGCTAAATTGGTTAACGTGGTTGTGAAATGGGGTGTTAAATTGCGACTTACTTGGGTCGATGGCTAAATTGGTTAACGTGGTTGTAGGAGGGGGTGTTAAATGAGTGAACACGTACACACGTATGCGAAAGGGCGGCGCTGGTCGAAGGGACGTCGATCATTGTGTTTGTGGATTCGTTGGAATTCATTTCACCGCGACCTTGGACGTCGACGCGCCGTACAAACCAACCGACGAGCGGCAACTGAGCGAGCGAGCGCCGACCTTGAGTATATATACAGCACGACGGCGAATGCACTGTCAGCTGTTGAATGTTCTCGAAGCGCGACGCCACATGCGCGTCCACTGGAGAATCAGGAGAATTGTAGATGTCGAACGCGGTGTGTAGAGGAGGAAGGGTGCACAGATGGTGGAGGAGTGAAGCGCGCGCGGTGTGTAGAGGAGGAAGGGATGCACAGATGGTGGAAGAGTGGGCGACGGCGCGACGGCGCATGCGCGCGCGTCAGCTGTCGAATGTTCGAGAAGCGGTGCGGACGGCGCACTACAAGGCGCGAGTATAAGATGCTCCGCATCTAAAAAAATGACAAAGAAGACGTACCCCCTTATTCATAAACGCTCCTTGACTTGAACTTGACTTGAAACCGGCTTCAATGCAGCGCGCTTCAAAACGCGTCTGTGTGTTTGTGCTGCCTTAGCCCCACCTAACAACAGCGCGTTCGAAATGCGTTTGTGCTGTGTTGAAGACGCTGGCAAGTTCAAGTTCAAGTTTAGCAGCGTTTCTGAATACGAGGGTTAGATCACATATCGTCGCGGTTGTTTATCCGAGAGGAGAATCGACCAAGCACCACTGCTTATGAAAGAACTCGTGATGTGGTTTTGCAGGTGCTTTTAAACCGAGGCCCACTCAGGTACTGAGTGCGCGCGCAGCTTCGTTTGACTCTTATGGCTTGCTTTATTTTCTTATTTCTATATTCTCAAAGAAAACGCAAATGAAGTTATCTGTCGTTCGCCTCCCACTGTTTACCGGAATAACCAGCACGTGATCCTCGACACATGGACAGCTCTTTTTGTTTGCTTGCTCGAGCAAGACGCTGTCCTTTCCATTGAAAATAAAAACAAAGGCAACTCTTCCACTTTTTTTTCGATTCATCATTAGTTGCGGGCAGTGAATAGCGTTTCTGGTGCGCCCAAGATGCCCACCCGCAGTGCACTTTAGGATATTTTTAAATGGTTTCCGGAATATTCGGAAGCGCAGCAAATCCACCCGATGCACGTAAAATTGCGAAAACTCGCGTGAAATTTATTGACTCGTGACATTATGTGCTCCGTAAACTTCCGTGCACCCTCTAAAGGTAACAGACGTTCGCAGCTTGTCGTCATCTCGCCTAACCAATGCGCCCAACTCTGCACGACGTGGAGCCACGGGTGACGTAATGCACTGGGGCTTTCCCTGTGCAGTGAGAGAGCATCCCTCAGGATCCGGTTGTTCCGCCTTGCTCACTGGGCAGTGCTGTCGGCGAAGACAAGATAGTTCATCAGTAGGGGTGATGTGCACAAGAGGTCTTTGACCAGGCAGTGAACGGCAAAAACAGGATTTTTCGAACGTGAAGGGATTCCTATACGTGCCTTATCGATACGTCCCTCTCCTCTCCGCCACCACTCGGCTGTTGTGTCGTTGTTGACGATGCCTTTAAAAAGGACCTAAGCAAGGGTCAGCCGTGATCAATCTCATTCTGCCTGGTGACCTGTCCAGTGTCCTGACCATCGTCATGGGATCTAAAGGAGTTGTGCTCATTTTGGCCCTCGTACTGTTCATGGGTGAGTCTTTCAATTCTCGCGTGCTGGAACACTTCGAAGCTTTCCATAGTGGACTCTAGTGGAAAAGAAATACGAGCAGGTATCATTTCCTCTGCGTCGAATTTTGTACATATAGACACCATTTTGAACGTGGCAGCCTGATAATCAAACACTTCACCGAAAAGTACACTTAAGGGTGCGAGACCTTTTTGCAAGGCTTTCACGCTTGCTAGAGTTTGATAATGCCAGAAAAGTATGTTGTTTTGGTTCTCAAGCAGCCTTTTCTATTTCTGTTCTTGATGAAAAGAGAACAGCAGTGATGTACGAAGAAGGCTGAGGCCTGTCAATATGAGCGAGCTGTGTTGTATCGGCAGTATACGTTGTCGCCAATGTATGACCGGTTGGTGAAATTTAGCACAGGCCGTCGAGATTGACAGAGTGACCAAGCCGTGGCTGGACCACTCACCATGCATTTGACTCGTTGCTGGGCCATTTCTTAATTCTGGGTCCGAGGTTCCGAGTTCGACACCACGCCACATTTAAGCGAGAGCAGAATGAAAATATAGAGTAGATAGTACAGTAAAATTTTTGCCAAATCAGAATAAACCTAAGTTTTTTTTAGTATCCACACGATGCTTTACTTGATATAAGTATGTATAACCTCGGTGCACATGTACAAGCTCTGTACTTATGGAATGACGCCAAAGGGGTGAGCCGTAGATCAGCCAAGTGGTCACGTTCATTTGCGAGCATGGTTTTCCTTCTCTCTCCCCCTTTCCCAAGTGCAGAGTAGATTACAGGGCTTAGCCCTGGTTAACCTCCCTGTCTTTCTTTTATCATTATCCTCTCTCTCTCTCTCTCTCTCTCTGAGGGTACTCGTCACTTATAGTACTTGATGCCTAGTTTGTCGAATTGGTTCAAACCTACTCGTCACGTTGTTTGCAATATGAGACCCAGAATTACACTACGATAAACATGATAGGCGTTCAGGTTAGCAATGTCAGCGATTGCAATTACGAATGAGTAAAAAAAACTGTCAGTTGTTGGTGGTGAAGCGTTGCTTCCTTCTGCCAAGTAAAACAAGGAAATGGTTGGGATTGCATGCCCTGGACTACGTCATATAGCTGCGTGATAATTCATAAATTTTGATGCATTTTATTGCCATTGACAAAAGACATAATAGTGACCGCTGAGATACCCTATCTTATTCTACAACAGCCGTTCCCGAGAAATAAATTGACCTGTTCTCACTTTCTTTATATGCCTATCGGGCAGTTTTTTAATGAATCACTTGTGTCCAGATAGCCACTAAAATATAAAATACCATACCACTTTATGTCCGCGTAATGGCAGCTTACTCGACTATCTGAGAAATAATGCTTTTGAGTTGCAAAGCGGAAGTTTCGTCAGTAATAATAAATAGCCCATAGATGATGTAAAGAGGGAGGGAACCCATTGAAAATGCTAGACTTTGAAGGAATCATGAAGAGTAAAGTAATGCGAGTTCTCGTAAATCCAAGAAGAACAAAAAAACAGAGGGACACCGATACTGAATAAGTCCAAGTCAGGTCAACAACCAGAGATCGAAGCTTAGCTCTCGGGAACGCAGGCTCGTTTTGAACCAGACCTGAACGTTCCTAGGACTATGGTAGTGTCAAGGTGCATGTGTTGAGCGATCACTCTTTTATAGTGTGAGACCACTCTTTGCTTCACAGAAGCGGGAAACTGTAGTTTTGAATCCAGAGCCTGTTTTGTAGCACTACAAAGTCTTCACGAGGTGCGTGTCTGGATTTCTTACAGTGTGCTTGGCGTACTGCACACGACATGGAGGCGGTGGGGGACGTTACCCAATTCGTGGAGGCGGAGGTCGCTATCCCCTGCAAGGGGGCGGTGGCTATCCAGGTGGAGGTCGCTATCCGGGAGGCGGAGGTCGCTATCCCCTGCAAGGAGGCGGTCGCTACCCAGGTGGACTAGGTGGCTATCCAGGCGGTGGAGGTCGCTATCCAGGTGGTGGGGGCCACTATCCCGGTGGAGGCCTACGAGGATAATGCAATGTGAGTATATATTTGTTGGCTAGCCGTATCAGTTTAAACACTTAGTTCTCCTATTTTCACCAATAACACAGTCACTTGACACTCGGTGCATCAATGTGCGCATAAAACAAATAAGCGAAATCAAAACTAGCAGAGACTCCTCAAGTTGATCTTTATTGTATCAAGTCTGTCCCACCATTCGACTTAAGCACAAACAGTTGATTTGATCCAAGAACATGAAATCAGTCATAAATAACTACAATTCATTTTTTGTCTCTCGGGTCAGAGTCGGGAACTACAGGCACACTTTGATGTAGGTAGACACTTACCTTCACACAGCGGTGATTCAACAGCTCACTGCCAAGTCCATAAATGAAGCAAAAAAAAAAATTGGCAGATCCCACGTACAGTGCGAATCACTGATATGCGAAGCATGAATGAGAAATGTTGATATGTCGCTTTAAATCAGCACAACGTTACGTGGTGGAGGTAAATGATGCCGTACATAACTGATGTGTCATGATTGTCGTGTTTTTATGTGGTGTTTACTTTCGTCATCTATTCATGTCACGTGATACCAAATTTAGTATATGTGGAGCTAGCGAAACGACCGCGAGCACACTATGAGCATGGCAAGTTGTCATGCTCTTACATGACAAGTGTGTCAGGATTATCATGTTTGCACCAGTCATATGTTTCGTCATTCATTGACGTCACGTAACACAAAATTTGGTGTGTGTGGAGCTAGTGAAACGGCCGCGAGCATATCATGAATGGCCCAATATACTTCAATGCAGCGTTGACGCACGCACGCTGGTCACTAGGCGCGAGTGCCGTTTTTTGTTTGTCCCTCTCATCCCTTCCTGCTCAGCTTCCAGCGCTTTCATCGGGACGAGAGAAGAGAGAATGTGATTGCAGCGTGTGACAAATTTTTCTAACTCCGCTCGTCCTGGATGGAGTCTTAGAATTTTCGAGGCCTTCAATTCGTGAGGTAGTACGCTTTTACAGTGAATTAATTCCATAGTTACTCAAAAAAGTGTTTCAGGGCCCCTTAAAGAAGAGTGAACCTTACAAACAACCTCATTTGGTGTATTACTTTCTCTTGTCAGCATCTAATTTTTGATCGCCTTTATTGTCTCTAGGTGGTGGTGGTGGTAAAAAACATTTACTTCAGAAAAAGTCTACTAGAGAGTGCCGACGTGGCCCATCGGCGTGCTAGAGTGGCAAGACCCTATTCCGGGACGCCAGTGGAGCTGGAAGCTGCCCGTGCGCGCTCCACCAAGGAGCGTTGCACAGCCAAGGTAGAGCAGCCGAGCAGGTGCTCCTCCCAAGCCTCTCCAGTTGGGATAGGAAAAGGGGATGAGATTAACTGGGCACGATGCTACGACGTGATATGTGTCGGCGAGGACATGACAGGTCGAGCAGGTGCCATTGATTTCCGGCAAAAAGTGCCTGGCGACTGCCGGACTGATAAAGGTGCTAGTCTGCAGGCGGCGTAGCAGTCGTTCGTCCGCTTTCTCTAAACCGCGTGCGGGGTCCGGGTAGAGGCGGCGCGAAGCCCGGTAATAAGCCAAAATTTCGCGAAAGCGCGTCAGGTTGGTATTGCCAGATTCCGTCTCGGGACATGGAGGGGCAACGGCCCGGACAGGAGAAGCGCGGGCAGCGGCATTTGCCGCCTCGTTGCCGGGCAGGTCCGAGTGGCCTGGGGTCCAGACTATACGAATGGGATGAGGGTTAAAGCGCCAAGAGGCTGCCTGTAGTAGGCTAGCCGCCAGCGGGGCAATGGAACCCTGAAGGTACTGAGAACAGGCCGAGCGCGAGTCCGTCAGGATGGTGCGTGAGGCAGGGTGAGAGGCGGCCAAAGCTATGGCAACCTCTTCAGCGTGCGTTACTGTGTCTGCTCGAAAGGAGAGGCCATCTACGTGTTTGCCCTCTGTAATCACGGCAGCCGTGAAGTGACCCGAGGGGGAGGGACCCGAGACGTCCACGTAGAAAACACCAGGACGATCGGAGTGTCGCGTATGAAGGGCCGCGGCGCGTGCTAGTCTACGGCCAGGATGGAGGTCGGGGTTCATATTACGGAATAGAGGTTCCACCCATAGCTTTTGACGCCAGAGCTCTGGTACCGGCTGCAGAGGGCCTTGGTCAGGTATCGGGTTAAGGCTTGTCTCTAGGGTCGCCAGCGTTGATCAGGATACGACAGCCACAACAGCCGAAGTAAGTAAACGTATTCATCTTCTGCCTTCTGCACTGTACTCATAGTTTGCGACAGTTATTTTCTCTGCATGACGACAATCGTACCTCCAGTAAGCAACTTTTGAAAATTGCAAACATTCTTACAATACTTTTCTTCTCAACTAAACGTATACTGGTGAGCGTATGTCTTCCGGTATGCATATGTTGTGCATATGTGTCCTGTGCATTTCCTCACCACGTTAGCTCTTTATCAGTCATAGCACTTTGAAGAAAAAAAAAAAGGTTACGCTAATACCCATAGCGGTTACAGCTCATATATAGTGTAAAGTACTTCTCACATTTAATCTCGACAATTTATTTTTATTCATCAAACGTGCCTTCTAGCTCGAACATACTGAAGAGTGTCTGTAAAAGAAGCAGTGCGGTGAGAATTCTGACTCTCCTTAACGCAACCAATTTAACCAAAAAGAAGTGTAAGAGATCAATCGTATTATAACGACGAAGGAAATAATTGTGAATATTACATGACGCTTATTTTTTCATACATCATGGGGTGGCCATGTCTACGTTGGGGTGGTCATGCATCAAACATGGATAACTATCAGCGCTCAACAACCACGTAAACAAGTATGTGACCGAAAATGAAGGAAAAATCACTTGAATATCCAGAATGGCACGAGTATTACTTGGAATGAAAAAAAATGAACATAATTCAAAGAAACTACTGTTGCAAAAAACGCACGCATATAATAATTTCTTACGCGGTTTGCAAACGCCTCCCATATGGTCAACGTTTGTCTTATTGATATATTCCTCGTCCTTTTTATGTGTGCTTGTCTATTTTTTTTGCGCCGAGCAGTATAATATTAGAATACCATCTAACCCAATCAGGATCTTTTCTTCAATTAAAAAATACACACATTATCGCTCCGGGCGACTTGCGCAACTGTTTTTTCTCGACATCGAATTTGAATCCTACTACTGCACGCCAAGCAGGGTTGGCGTTGGCCGTTATTCTACGCAAAGTTGGGTACTTTTCGACCCGTTTTGCAGTGAAAAATTCAAGTTGGAGCCATGGCTATTTTCTGGCTGCCTTTAAACTACTGGTTTCGCATATTCAAAATGGCTTTATTTGTTCATAAATAGCAATGACTCTCTTCATAATAGCGTTTCTCTTCTTGGATACAAATTGGGCGATAATATTAATTGACGGGGCTACTTCAGCTGCAATTGGCTTGATTTCTGGCGCCTTTTGAAGTCCACTCATATGCAACTCTGGTGCATCGTGCCGCTGATATCCTCACTCTTAGATTCTGATCGATATGATTTACAAGGTCACGTGTGCAGAAACTAACACCTTTTTTTTCTATTTTCAGGCTTTCCTTACTGCAAGTTTCCGTTGACAGGCATCAAGGTACTTTCAGTTCACAGCGACACAATGCAGGAGCAATAAAATTCGTCATGAAAATTAGCAATGTCTTGCATCCTGTTCTCTCTAGCCTAGAGCTTTCCTACAATATTTGATCGTGGGAAGTGTGGCGCTGCGATTGCCAGGTCTCCATTCTTTTGAAGGTATGTATAGTACACAGAAATTTCCTATACTCGTCGACAACTTTTCTTGACAGCCCTGTCGATACTACAGAACCGAATGGCACGCCTTCTGCCACACCAAAAATAGTACTTAAGTTTGGTGATAATTTTCTTATTTGCCTTTCTGGAATAAATGTCATTTTATTTGCAGTGATACTGAAACAATTGCGGGAAAGTGTAAATATAAGGCATGTTTTCTCTTTGTGCATTTTTTTTATTCACATTTACATTACAATTGCTTCTCGTAACGTTCTATATATGCTTTCCTTGGCAATATTGTCTTCACTGTAATTATTATGGTGCCTAACAAAGGAAATGGACCTTTAAATTCACACTTTCCTTCATTTATTGCGAGGGTCTTGTTCTGATAAACTGGATTCCTTGATGTGGTTTGCGAGGGATCGTTCGTCACCTGCCATCTCGTAATAAGATCACGCCCTGTGTGACGCCAAACAGGCAAAAAAAGTGTGTTTCACACTCGCCGTTATGGCAACAGGTGGCACTGTCTAACACTGCTACGTTTAAATGCACTTGTATACTCCATAAAATTTACAGCGGATCAACTAAATGAAGTGACAGAATAACAATCAAGAAGAGTGTGAGCAAGTGAAGACGATCTCCCGAATGCCATTTACCGCGTGCTTACAGGAGGTTTTCAGAGGTCTAGAATGAGAATAGTTAGGGATACGAGTTAATGAAAAATACCTTAGTAACCTGCACTTCGCCGATCACATTGCATTACTCAGTAACTCAGGGGACGAATTGCAATTCATGATCACTGAATTAGAGAACCAGAGCAGAAAGGTAGGTCTTAAAATTAATCTTCAGGACACGAAAGTTATGTCCGACAACCTCGGAAGAGAACAGCGCTTCGAGATAGGTAGCTGTGCACCTGAAGTTCTAAAGGAGTACGCCCACTTAGAACAGGCAGTTACCACGAAGCCAAACCACAAGATTGAATTAACTAGGAGAAAGACGCTGCGAGCAATAGAAATGACAATGATAAATATAATCCTAAGGGACAACAAGAGATCACAGTGTATCAGGGAACAAACGGGTGTTTGGTGCATCATAGTAAAAATCAAGAAAAGGAAATGGTCATGGGTAGGGCACGTAGCGCAAAGGCAAGATAACCACTGGTCCTTTTGGATCACATACTCGGTTCCAAGGGAATGCAAGCGGGCGAAGAAGGCTAGCGGGTATAATACTGCTTAAAATGGACGGGGTTGACCGCCCCCATAGCTCTGTGGTAGGGCATCGGACGCGTCATTCGAAGATCAGGTCGCATGGCCGGTCCCTGCCGGTGGCAAATTATCTTTTCGTTTACTTCACATTCTTCTAATTTATAATACATTCACTTCTGATAACATCCCCTATGCTTTCCTTGGTGTTGTTGTGTGTTCTAAAAAAATGCGGGAAGCCATGGGCAGTTATTGTGCACTTTGCAGGAATGTTTTTTTTTGTTTCCGTTTCTGAGACAGCAGCGTTTTTTCAGGACACCAGCTTTAAATGTTAAATATTAATAGAAGTGTACTTGCATGGATTGAAAACTATTCGTCTCATCGTCATTAATGTACTGTTTTGAACGGCAAGAGCTCGCCGTACGCTGAAGTCACATCTATAGTCCTCGAGCACTGTCTTAGTGCCACCTTTGTTTTTGCTTTATATTAATATCATTACTGTGGGCAGTACTTCTTCAATACGGTTGTTTGCCGATTATTGTGTTGTTAATGAGAAAATAAAGTGTGACGAAGATCCTGCCATGTTACAACTGGACGTACAATGTATTAATACGTAGTGTTCCACGTGGAAGATGAACTTGAACCCAAAGAGGTATGCGCACATTTTTTTTGCGCAAAATAAAGGGAAAATCATTCCAAATGATTACTAGAGAAACCATACCCTGACAAAAATGCACCTACATTTAAGTACTTGGGTGTCACATTATCATCTTCATGGTCTGCTCATGTGGAGGACGTCATGGTTAAAGCTGGTAGCACGCTCTGTTTGATTCAAAAGAATTCGAAGTGTTCGAAACCAAGTCTAAAAAAAAAAAACAGCCTATTTATCATGTATTAGATCGATCTTGCAATAGGCCTGTGCTGTATGGGGCCCTGCTCAAAAGAATTCAATCGATAAACCAGAAAAAGAAACAAAACCGTGCTGCTAGGTTCTTTCTGAGACTGTATGGGTGGAACGAAAGTTTTACGAAACTGAAACGCGAATTGAACTGAGAACCGATTTCTTCTCGAAAGGAAAAGTTGAGGCGATTTTTTTTTTAAATAACAAGACTGGAATTATAAGCAAGAACTATCTCAAACAACCGCATTACGTTTCTAAGGGTATTTACCATCCTTTTAATATACGTTAAAATACATAAGTACCTTGCGAGGACGAATTTGTTTGCAAACTCTTTCTTTGCCAGAACTATTGCTCAATGGAACCGGCTCTGTGAAAAGCAGGTGTGCTGTTAATATGAAGAATTTTTCATTTCGCACCTGTAATTCCCCTGCTATAGCGCCTTCGGGCAATTTGAGGTAATCATACAATAAAAAATAAAGAAAAGTTTTGTCAAAAAACAAACTTGGCGGCCATGATGCAGTGGGTCAGTGTGTGGCCGCAAATGCACATTTCAGTTCCCCAAGAAAATGATACCCATAATATGGCACCAAAATGTGCACTCAGCTATCTAAATGTCAGCCGCAAGCTGCCGTGCTCACTTGCGGGGCAATATTATCGTGTGGAAGCGGCCGCCTATAGCCTTCACTCCGAGGTCAAGGTTAGTTGTCGTCGAGGGTGGTCTTCGTGCTCGTGACCTCAGACGCACTTGTGGCCTTGTTTATTCATGTGATTGATTGATTGGCATGTGAGGTTTAACGTCCCAAAGCCACCATATGATTATGAGAGACGCCATAGTGGAGGGTCCCGGAAATTTCGACCACCTAGGGTTCTTTAACGTGCACCCAAATCTGAGCACACGGGCCTACAACATTTCCGCCTCCATCGGAAATTCAGCCACCACAGAAGGGATTCGAACCCGCGACCTGCGGGTCAGCAGCCGAGTACCTTAGCCACTAGACCACCGCGGCGGGGCTTGTTTATTCATGTAGGTTCCACATTTGTTTCAGATAAAAGAATGGCTCATCATGAACCACTTAGCTTATTAGGGGCGAAGCTCCTTATGGCGTGGCTTGTGCGTCCCTCGTAGTACGTAACCACCAGTGGCACATACCCGAAATAGCGGTCCTTACGATTTTGACCTCCAAGGTGGTTCCGGTGAGAGATTTCTTCTGTGCGTTGTCGAACAATAAAAGATAGTGCTCAATGCACATGTTAATGGCTGCTAAAAGGAATGATAGACAGGAGCATTCGGCCTTTAGGTAACGCGCACGCTGCGATCCCCATTAGCAGCTATTGGCATGTACATTGAGCACGATCTGACAAGAAAGGGTTGCTATACGTTATACTCGCTGGGTGTAACCTCCTTGGTTTTAGAAAGGTTTAGCGAGCGTTGGGCCGCATAGCCATGAATACAGTGAACTAGTATATACCATGAACTCGAGGTGGTCAAAGGTGGGAAGTAAACCCGAAGCGCAAGCCGTAAGAAAGTGTGTATGTGCCACCTCCCGTTTAGTCCTTGAAATGTCCGCTGGATGGCGGTGCTTCTATATGGAGAATATATGATGAATAGATGCGAGATGGTGGTTCTTGGAGTGCTGAATAGATGGACGAACGGACGCACAGACAGATGCATGGATGGACGCATGAACGGGCGCTGGTGCGGATGCATGGATGAACGCAGGGACAGACGCACGAACAGACGCACGCACGGACGGGTGGATGGACGCATGGACGGTTACACAGACGTACGCAGGAACGGACGGAAGCAAGAACGAATGGACGGACGAATGCTTCGCCCCACTCCTCATCATTCACTCCGTGGATATGCTGCCATTTTTTTGAAAAGTCGAGCCTAAAAGGCCTGAAAGAATGGCCCATTGTCAACGCCCTAAGCTTGTTTGAGATGTTCCTGAAAGGCCAAGGGTATAAATGGGAATACTGAACTTGCGCTGAATTCCATTTTGCTGCAAAACGGACGTGCAACTTGAGGCTCCATCATGTACACGCGCCCTAGATAGGCACCTACTTTTGAGCGATGTGAAGTAAGGGAAAGAAAGGAGAAGGGACAGGGTAAATCATGGAATAGTGGTGTAGAGTATAGTCGAGAGAGGGGTGAGAAAAAAAATGAAAGTCAGTAGGAGGGAAAGAAGCCATCTGCTTGTGCCACCTTGTCCGTTGTTTTCTAAGTATTTGTAGTATTAGTGTGTAAGTAACCCTTTTCTTTGACGACCACAGGAGGCAACGGACATCACAGCTCTAGCATTTGACACTCATTTCGGCGCCAGAAGCGAAGTTGTTACTTTGGAAGAAATGCAGTGCCAGCCAGTAAAAACAACTGTGCTGGAATGTAGGCAAATAAATAACTTCTCAGTGCTCTTCATGCCTGTCTCATTCAGGTACAATTTTCGCATCTTGAACGTGGTTTTTGGATGTAAGAGTAAGACCTCAACAATGGTTATCAGGAAGACAGATGAAAAAAAAACGTTCTGCTTTTGATAACGATACGGTTTAAAGCTGGTTGCTCTACGTAAAGAATGACGCCATCTGAAGTACCTTCTGAAGCGGACCCTGGGAGTGTTGATGAGGTCGTAGTAATATTGCATAGGGTTGGTTTTCAAAACTTCATAATTTATAACTATGAGCTATTTAGCAAAGAATTCACACCCATGAGAAAGAGACAGGTAACGTAAGCTCTACAGAACTAACGTTTAACGCGAGATGTTCAAAGCACAGTAAAAGATCACTTTAACAAACTTCAAGGAACCTCAGTGAAAAATTTATTAAGGTGAAAGTTCGCCGAACTGAAATGACCAGTTGTCAAAGTCAAATTTGACATAATTTCATTTGTAGTGCTGCTTATTTGAATGTGCATTTAGGCTTGTTTAGCATGTTCTGAAGAAGAATAATCTTTTTTCTTTTTGCTGCAATTGTGTACTTACGAAAGCAGTGGTCATGAATTGAGTTACTCTGTCCAAACTGTAACAAAGCTTCTCTAGTCCAACACTCTGCTGGGCCGCGAAGGAACTCTCTTTTTCCAAGTACATCAGGGCATCGTTAGCTGAAGTTCTTGGTGCTTCGTCTACAATGGTCATTTCTTCTTCCTCCGCCGCTTCTTTCTAAAGTATGGCTGTCGCTATAATCTTTTCTAATTATATAATAAGAGCCTGCTCTCTTGAAGTTCGATGATCATAAATGAAGCAGGCTCTGTAACTCTACACTCTGTCACTAAACGAGCACGTGCAGATTTTACACTTCTGCGATTATCAGGTTCGTGATAGCTGACGTCATGTGACCAAACAGGAGAGTGAATAGGACAAAGTGTTGCCAACCAATTTAGGAGAGTACCCTACGCCACTTTCATAACTAAACTACTTCACCCTACACGACTTCATTTATTGCACTACATTTTACTTTACGCCCGAAAATAGCGCATGTGTAACAATATAAAGTACATACTATACTTCATTTTGCGGCATGCTGGTGTGTGGTGACGTTAAAATTGGTATAGGAACTTCAGCGGCTTAAAACTTACTTTCGAGGACAGAAAACGTGACGTGCAGCCGATGGGAAGTGAAAGCGCTCCTGTGAGTGTATGACAAGAGCGCCGATTAACTGTTGAGAAAAACAATTAGGAGGCTCATTAGCAACAACACGGCTGGCAGTGTAGGCGACATAGTGAAAGAGAACGTAAAGTGAAGCGTCGTAGATTCGAAAAGGATACGGGAAAGCAGCATGCGGCAAGACAAGCAGCTCTGAGTTACTACTGAAAGGGTATATTGAACGGGCAAGATTTCCCTTTACAATGTTTCAAGGGGACGTGCTTTGCTGTTTGAAGTGGTGTCAGGCTGTCGCCGTTATAAATCGAGAATAATGTAATGAAGACAAATGCATATGCGTGGAGAAGGCACAAGGAAACGACTTAGCATGTTTTGATTCAATATCGAGATATGCAGCTGCACGTATGTTACGTCACTCTGTGACGTAACTGCAAAGTTACAGTGACGTACTCTGACTTCAAGATGACGTCACGAATTTCAGACAATCATGACGTCCCAATGAAATCTTTAGACTGTGATGTTTTGTATTATTCGCGTTAACGCCAATGGTCATTCTTCGGGTTTGATAAAGCATCGAAGGATTCGCTCTTACAAGCTGGCACCGACTGACATCGCGCCACTCAAAAGCCCCTCCACGCAACGAACTAAGGGAGGTGACAGACAGTGAAAAAACATCGATGATAAAAACGACAATGATAGTACAGGGATGTGTGACATGCTATCTTTCACCTCTGTGCTATGCTGGTGACACGCGAATGAAGATTCCAGTTTTATTAAAGAAAAATAGATGTAGCTTTCAGATCTCTTTAGGAATGCAACCTTCCGTTATGTCGCGTGGATAGTCAGCATTTTTGTGTGAAAACTGTTTGTTGGCGTAGTTGTTGATTGCTGTGTGACATATTTTAGCCTCGAAATAACACAAACACAGTGTAAAGAACATTGAGATAGGACTGGACTGAGCAGACAAAAACAGAGCAGCCTGTCCTTGTCTTTGAGTGTGTCCTTATTCTGTGTTTGTGTTGATGCACGGCTAAAATATCTCTGCATTTTTCGATGCTCGATGACAAATACAACGTGAAACGTACCCTACGTCTGACAAAAAACTCGCGTTACCGCCCTACTACCCTATGCTGGCCAAAAAATACCGCAGATACCCTACAAGTGTAGTATTTACCTTATGGCTGGCGACCTTGATGGGGAGAAGCATCGATTATTGAAAAACGAAGCGTAACCTTTTTAAGAAGTTTTATGGACCAAAACTATAACGTGGTTATAATTCGCGCTGAAGTGGAGAAGAGAGCGTTGTATTTATGACATTCAGGTGTTCATGCACTAACGTGCATCTAAATCTGATTTCACAGGCGTTTCTTGAATTTCTAACTCATGTGCATGTGGCCGAAAATCAGGCTCGCGCCCTCGTGCTAAGCAAGTAAGCATTCAGGCTCAGTGGATTAGGCGCTAGGCGTTCACCTTCAAGCCACCACTGTGACTGAAATTCACGTTTTCGTAAGGTTCTCTACAGATGTACACCGTGAACGTTCATACATTCTTTCTAAGCGTTCAGTTTTGACGCTGTTGAGCTTTTTATTCGTTCTGTTGACAAGAATTCATATAAAAACAAATTTTTCTATTTGAATTTGCTCGTAATTACCAACAGCATTTTCACTTTAACGACTAATTAGAATTTCAGCAACGTTTCTACATTCCTTGTACTACGGGAAAACTTCGCTAAGCAACGGAGGTTTATTCTCCGTTGGCAATCAGGCGTGAAATCACTCGTTAGTCATGCTGGTCGTGCCGTATGTATGCGCTTTCAAAACGAGCAACACGCTCAGCGAAGCGGCTGCTGCAATATATCTTTCTACTTGTTAATCTTTTCGGGGCATTACATGACACTCCAGGTAGACGGTTCAGATAAAAGGATTTCCGGTAGTTTATCTTCGTTGCTTTTTCGCAGTGAAATGCAAGCTACTCAGTTCCCTTGTTACGTACTGTTCGTAAGCGCTTGCCCGGCACGTGGTGCCGTATTGCAGAAGCTCGTCGGCAAGCTTCTACGAAATTAGCACGAAATATTCGCCTGGTGTGCTACGAAAAAAAAAAGAAGAAAAAAGTTGTCGAGCGCTGTAGTGGGCGTAGAATCACACGTATATAAGCCCTGCTTTTCTTGTCGGCACGCACGGTACACTCTGCGCAAGAGGCCCCGAACAAGATGCGGTACCTCGCTTTCGTCCTGGTGTTATTAACCGCTGGTAAGTCCTGATTGATTGACATGTGGGGTTTACCGTCCCAAAACCACTATATGATTATGAGAGACGCCGTAGTGGAGGGCTCCGGAAATTTAGACCACCTGGGGTTCTTTAACGTGCACCCAAATCTGAGCACACGGGCCTACAACATTTCCGCCTCCATCGGAAATGCAGCCGCCGCAGCCGGGATTCGAACCCGCGCCCTGCGGGTCAGCTGCCGAGTACCTTAGCCACTAGACCACCGCAGCGGGGCGCTGGTAAGTCCTTCGTGCTGCGTTACCACCTTATACAATATAAGCCACTCCAGTTTATGTGCAGTTCATTTCACAGCTCGGAGTTGTGCCTAACTGCCTGATAGGTTCTCGCTTTGAAGTTCCACTGCTATGGGAAAGTGTTCTGTATTGGGCGACCACTTTTCTTCATTTTCATGACGGTTGTATTGTCACACCCCTTGCGAAAACGTGTCATTTGGCGGTGACATCTATTTGCCTGTATTTAATTAAGAAAAAAAAGTCAGTGAGCTTGACTACTGAACCAGACTAATGGCTACCGTAGAGGGTGTGGCTGCTAAGTACTATCAGTACATCTTGGAGAATAACAGTAACGTAAAATCAAATTTTGGTGTTCGCATGTGGTCACAACAAAAACGACTACAAAGCCTATTTCGATAGGATTTTTAATCGTCTAACATGCCATTTTTTTCTTCGACATAGATTCATAGTAACAAGCTTGCATTGGAACTATTTTCAGTTTGATAAAATGGTTAAGGTAGTCAGAAATGCAACGCAGAGTTATCTGTCACAGAATTGAGCATCGGTCATTGCGTAGTTATCTTTGGTGACAGACGCCTCCCCTCCACCTCTGCAAATAGTAAAACTGTCGTGCCATGAAAGAATATCGTACGGCGAAAAATGCGTCATACAGCTCGTTTGCTTGATATGTCATCACCTGAGTGAAGAAATTCGGCATGTGGTAACCGGCCAAATAAAAAAAAGTTGGTTATAAACACCTTGAAATCCGGAAAATACAACAAAGAAACCATGTTGCCGAATTAGGAAAGTTGGGCTCATGTTCGTAGGTGTGAAGAACCGAAAGTTGCTTTCCTCGTTCCATTGATTTATTTCACATGCAATCGGGACAGGGACGGGTGAATCAGCAGCGGTAGCACACGGTTATCCGATCGGTTAATCGCATACACCATCTCGTGATCCGCAAGGACATCCAAGAATTTTCAAGCAGCACTTCAGGGCTGTCACCCTTTCGTAGTGGGGCACATATTGCTCTAAATATTCTCCATTCTTTTTCTCGCCCCGCCGCGGTGGTCCAGTGGCTAAGGTACTCGGCTGCTGACCCGCAGGTAGCGGGTTCGAATCCCGGCTGCGGCGGCTGCATTCCCGATGGAGGCGGAAATGAAGGAGGCCCGTGTGCTCAGATTTGGGTGCACGGTAAAGAACCCCAGGTGGTCTAAATTTCCGGAGCCCTCCACTACGGCGTCTCTCATAATCATATGGTTGTTTTGGGACGTTAAACCCCACATACCAACCATCCGTTATTTTTCTCACGATTTTGAATCGCTCGATTTTTGTTCAAAATGTACAATTTCGAAATGTTGAGTTGAAAAACATTTGGAACAGCCTAGCACTTTCCCAGAGTGACTTACATCGCACTTTGCACCATCGAACATTATTTGCACAGAAGCTGTACGTTGCTTGGGGTCTGCGCATTTTGCCAGTCGGCGCGCAAGTGATTAGTTGCCTCATGTTCTCCGAGATGGCGGTGGTCACCCGAGATAGACGCGTTGTGCCAGGACAAGCACTGATATCGGGGAAACAGCGAATGAGAGTTCATCGCCTTCACATAGTCTTTCTGTTTTGATATCACATATCTTACATTATCGCTGAAAAAAAAATGTCTTTCCAGCACTGAATTTATGTATAGAAGTGCACGTGGTGTTAAAGGGATTGGTTTCAGACGGGCGGACAAGATTCCTCGCTGGTTCGACATAGAAACTCTTACAAAGTTCAATGTACGACTGCGGTAAAAATATGACAATCTACTGCAGCTCTCCCCTGGCGAATGTACTGTGTAAGACAGTCGGTGGCAACGAGAGAGACACACAATCGACTACTGCAAAGCACATAGTAAATGACCAAATGAGCAACAACACTGCATGATGCTGCGCGGTGTTTTGTCGCAGATACTGGAGTCCCATGGGCAGGCCTATACGTCCAGCCGTATATATAGAACAGTTATGAAGGAAGTGAAGCTGCTTCAGGTCAACCAGAACATTGTTCACCAAATGCATGCAGTTTCTAAGAAATAAAATCAATTTGTAACTTAAAGTGAGTTGTTAATAAGGTGTGCTGACAGGGTATTGCTTAAAATGGTACAAATGAAACCACCGCTCTGTTATTCATTATGTTAACCCCGTAGAAAGCTACATTCCTAAACTTGTTGAATATTTTCATTGCATCTTTACAGCGATCTATGTTTGTGCTGAGGGAAAGGCTTCGATAATTCCGTGTGAGACGGTAAGCATAATGCTGACAATATTGCGTAATTGTCAAACTTGGCTTTACAAGTGTCACGAACTTGTTCAAGATAACCTTAATGGTTTCTCCGAGTAACAATGCAACCTTGCAGGCACGCTGCCCACCTGGCTTTAAATGCCTGCGCATTCGCTGCTTCACGTATCCTTGCCCTCCGAGCCGCTGTAAGTTGGTATCCAGGTCATGTCTATGATCAACATGCTGCGGAGCTTTGTTATATATATATATATATATATATATATATATATATATATATATATATATATATATATCTGTGGCCCACGCGGTAACTTTTGAATGGTGTCTGCTAGATTATTTGCCCATTTTGTTTCCTTTCGAGAGGTTAGCATTGTTAGGGGCAATTCTACCAACTTGTCATGTACGAGAAGTAGGTGCCTGCTGAATTGTACGTGATGAAATATCTCGTACAGTGGTAATATCACAACAAAAATTTTAAAAAAGAGCATCTGTCCCGCGTGCTTCAATAAAAAAAGAGCAAAAGCAGACAAACAAATAATTTTCCCTGTTCCTATTGTCAATGTTTACAGATCAAGCCTTATACCTAATTTACCTGTCATATTGAGTGCTCTGGCACAGCTGCAATTTATTCATTACAGTTTTATGTTTTTTCTATAGCGAGAAGTCATAATTTTTGAATTCCTGCATGACTTGGAAAATAAAATAAAACAGCTGCAATAAATTATACCATACTTCTTTAATGGGAGGCTTCATTAGTGCATACAACTATATTATAGAAATTCCACATTGCGAACTTACCAACTGCTTAGCCTATCCGTTTCATTATTCACTTTGGTACCTGATGCCTTGCGTCTGAGAATATTTTTGCATTCTCCCCCATGGTAAAGTGGTTGCAGTGTTCGGGTGCTAACCTCAAGGTTGCAGGTTCGATTTCGGTGGCATCGTATGTCAAAATTTCATGGTGCCACAATACAGCGCACCTTACAGAATACCACATGGTCGAAATGACTGGAGCCTTCAACTGCGGCGTCACAAAATCAGACGTACTCCTTTACAACTTCAAGTGCACTGCTACCTATTTCGAAGCGCTGTTCTCTTCCTGTGGTTTTGGCGCGTAAAGTCGCAAACCACAATGAGAACATTTCTTCACTTTTAAACTACTTATCAAGTCACCACCACCCTGGAGCAAGCTAAAATATTCGATAGCATCACATCAAGGCTAATTGTGGAACTCTGCTTTGGCTTGGTGTTTGAACAACACACCATGTTCAATGTGCACACACACACACACACACACATATATATATATATATATATATATATATATATATATATATATATATATATATATATATAGGCAGGCATGGTGGTTGAGTGGCCGTAGCGTTGTAAGTAGTCAAGTAAGTCCTCCGTGAGCGGTCACAACGTGGTTCGTGGTTTATTTTGACGTTTCGACCTATAGTCTGGCCTTCATCAGGATTGAGGGTACAGTTTGTTGGTGCTCAGCTTTATACAATCTTAAATCAGAGGGGGAGAGAGAGAAAGAGGAAAAAAAAAACACTCTTCCTTCCCCTTCCTCCACCACCTCTTTCCCTTTTCTCCTTTTTACCTTTAGTATGTCTGCGGTATGTGAGAAGGAGAAAAGGGAGAGAGATGGAAAGAGAAGTTCGAGGAAGAGTGAAAGGGGGCTCCCTCGGGAATCCACCTTTTTTCCTTCTTTCTTTTTCTTTTTTCTACTTTTTTCTTTTTTCTTTTGTTTTTTCCTCTTTCTCTGTCTCCCCCTCTGATTTAAGATTTTCAAGCAGCACTTCAGGGCTGTCACCCTTTCGTAGTGGGGCACATATTGCTCTAAATATTCTCTATTCTTTTTCTCGCCCCGCGAGAAAAAGAATGGAGAATATTTAGAGCAATATAGTGGTTAGAGCATCGAACGCGTAATTCGAAGGTCGTAGGTTCGATTCCTGCTCACAGTTGGTAATTTTTTCATCCACTTTTCTTTCTTCTTTCTTCTTATTTACATTCCATTGGTTCTAATAACTTCCCCTGTACATTCCTTGGCATTACTGTCTGTTATATCTCATTAATATTGTGTTAAAACACGGAAAAACGAGCCCTTAGGTATACACTTCTTTCCCTTATATGTATGTATGTATATGTAATGAGATCTAACAGACAGTAATGCCAAGGATGGTACAGGGGAGTTATTAGAACCAATTGAATGTAAATAAGAAAGAAAAGTGGGTGAAAAAAATAACCAGCCGTGAGCAGGAACCTACGACGTTCGAATAACGCGTTCGATGCTCTAACCACTGAGCTACCACAGCGGTGTTCCCTCCATCCACTTTTTTTTGGTTTATATGTGAATTTAGAAGTAGGAGTGTCAGTCAGCGCCATCTATAAGCCAAGCGACGAGTGTGAAGCACTCTTTTATGCGCATATGTGGCGTCACGTAGCACGTGAACTTATTACGAGCGGGCAGCTGATTAATAGTCCCTCGTATACAACCTAATGACCCCAAGTCTGCCAGTACGAGACCCTCGTTAATGAATAAGGGAAAGAAGTGTATACCTAAGGGCTCGTTTTTCCGTGTTTTGACACAATAATAATGAGATATAACAGACAGTAATGCCAAGGAATGAGAGGGGAAGTTATTAGAGCCGATGGAATGTAAATAAGAAAGAAAAGTGGGTGAAAAAATAACCAGCCGTGAGCATTTTTTCACCCACTTTTCTTTCTTATTTACATTCCATTGGTTCTAATAGCTTCCCCTGTACATGCCTTGGCAGTACTGTCTGTTAGATTTAATTATTATTGCGTCAAGACACGTAAAAGCGAGCCCTTAGGTTTACACTTCTTTCCCTTACATATATATATATATGTGTGTGTGTGTGTGTGTGTGTGTGTGTGTGTGTGTATGTATGTATATTTCAGCTATACTTGCTTACATAGGTGACAATGTTCACGCTCTTAACACTGTGCTGAAGACATATTCACCGGTCTTCCTTATTTCTTTATATGTTCCTACACTACTGATTGTAATATTATCCTTCTCTGTCTATTTTAACTTTTATTAATATCTGTGCGGTACAAGTGTCGTTCTCGCAGTATATTTTTATTTTTCGTTCTACCTTTCTCATTGCCATGTTCAAAGAACGCCCTTCTTAGTTACGAACGTTTTTTGTTAAAAAAAAGAAGTTTCCGAGACATTTAATTCAGCTATGCGTGCATCTTTGAACTTGCAGGTGTGAAAGAGGAGTCGACTGGCGTTCGGATAAACCAGGGAGCCAACTGAATTGATGGCGCAATAAAGATACACTAATTGGAAAATCTTCAGGGTTGTCGGAGTGTCTCGTTATAGCTTGGTCATATAAATCAATATGAAGCGAGTTGTAACTAAGAGAGTACGTATCCAAACAGCTGGGTGTAGCTTGCAAGGCTGGCCCAAGGGCGCAGACACAGCGGAGGAGATCGGCACCTAGCTTGTCAGGGCCTTTCGATGTTTTGCTAAGGTTTTCATAAGTATTGCCATGTTTTGTTCATAGTGTTGCGAGGTCATACTAAGTTCTGCTAAGCAATGTTAAATATTTTCTAAGTTTTGCTAGACACTGTTAGGTTGACTGCCAAGGCTAGCTAAGTGCAGTGAGGTGATGCCTAGACTGGCCATGTCCCACTCAATGACTCTAAGCCAGCCTTTAGTCTCGGTAGCTGTCCCCAAGTCACCGATGAGTGCAGCGTTGCCGGGTGCGTAGCCAGCGGTGCTCAGCTTCAAGCCTGAGAGATCAGGTAGGTGCTAATAAGCCCCGAAGGGCCTCTTGCGTCATGCCTCTAGTGTCAGCTATTCGCGACAAGATCAGGCCACGGATGGCAGCACCATCCGAGCGGAAGTGTGGATAGGTGGTCGGCGTCGCGTGTACAAATACACGCAGCAGCACTTCACTGCATCTTGTTTGAGCCGACTGATTGCGAATGAAATAAGTTAACTGCAGTTTACTGGTAATATTTCCGTTCATCTCTGCCGAGTCGACGCATGAAGCCCTCGCAACGTTACTATTACTAGCGGGTCAAGCTTGTCCTGGCTGGCTGGCTGCATGCAGGCTTTCGACCTAAATTGCGCTTGTGGTGTGTTTCTTTTATGTATTTCACTTATCATCTGCCTACTACGCACTCCTTTTGCACGACTGAACTACTTATCAACATCTTGCTCATCTGAATACGATAAAAAAAGAGAAAAAAATCCCTCATATCGGTGCGACGAGTTGTTCGCACCGTATACGCATGCACATTTTTCGCCTCATTCTGTTCCCCACGAAATGTGGGATAGTCGATAAGTTTAGCGAGAAAAGCTTCGCGGTGGACAGCGCTTTGCACTACATTGACGTTTACCACCTACGCGCATATTCTCGCACCAGTAGAAGTATCAAAAGCTCGTAAGAGTTCCGCATAAAGCTTTCATCGTAGGATTACCTGCATGACAGTGATACAACAAAGGTATGCTTATTCCATGGGCAGATCCGCTTCTTTTTTTTTCTTTTTCAAACAAAAGATGTGAAGAAAGATGAAAAGTGTAAAGAAAGATGAAATTTTTCGTGAAAGTGTGCAAATTTAATGTAAGGCACACCGTCTGAATTGTTTTTCAACGTCGGGGTTCTTGAAAAGATTTGTAAATCTATGCCCACGGGTATTTCTGCGTAAATTTTACTCTAACTTAACAAATGGCACACGGCCATTCCGTTTGAAGAAGAGTTTAAGTACAGTAGTGTCACGCTTTACTTGATAGAATTACCTCTCCGCAGTAGTACCACGGCCACATAAACATAACAAAAGCTGATCGCATAGTCAATACACTATATACAGTGCTGTAGTTATGCTCCTAACAACAATGTGGAAATGAATGGCCTAGAGCCTTGTTTTTGTTTACAGCGGAGTGGATAAAACTTTGCATTCACAAACTACTTCATAGTCCTCATGTGCGGGACGATGCCAAGCGAATTTTACGATGTGCTTGAAGCTGAAAGCGGGTCCGAGACTAAGATGATTCTGGTGAATGGAAAGTACGACGACAATACCCAGCACTCTGGAAAGTTGCACTCGCTGATTATATTGCAGTGCATGCATTACCAGACAAGCAAGACCAAGTGCTTTGATACGTTGTTTCAGGCATACGTACCAACAGTTAATCTAGTACTAACATTTCCGAACAAAGCACCCTTTGAGAACGTGCAAACACGACGTGGCTAGCAGACGACGCAGGCAGCAATCCACACTTCACCCCTTCGGCCAGTTGCCGCCAGGTAGCGACTACGCTCGACCCGCTGAAAATCAGGAGATTACGCTGAAAGCCCGTTGATACAATAAAAATAATTTCAATGACAAATTCAAATAATTACTGATTAGGCTGGTCGTACTGATTAGTAAAATGTTAGGCTGGTCGTCCATGTTATATGCCACTTTAAGGAAAGTGCAAAGCGTCTAGTGTTGCCACTGTAGTCAGTCATTCAGGGCACATTCCTTGATCGTCCCTTGTGCGCCCGCAAGTTCAGGTAGCTAATGGCTGCACTGCAGATAGAAGCGCCCTAAATGACATTATCCACTCCGTAATATAAGATTACGGAGTATGAAGCGGACACATGGAAACATTAAGACACGTGTACGTTTTGAAGGGTCAATGTTTGAGGCTTTCGTGGTGATATTGTGGAGGTTAAGCTCAATAGGTGCCCGTGTCTCAGATTAGGTTCTATCACTTGCATTAATCTATAACCCTGAAACGATCCCGAACATGTTGTTGAATCAATTGCACCTGAAACAATGCTCAAACAAACAAGCACAGTCTGTGGATCCCTGAGCACACTTCCAGCCTTTCTTCAACTTGCCTAGGATGCCTTAGTGGGTAAATCGGAAGTGTAGTAAGGCGGGGTACGCCAACAATTGTACAATTGTATTGATTCCAGCGCGTACGGCTTGTCATTCAAGATTAAAGTGCCGGGTGCATCTCTCTCGTTCATTACGAAATGTTGAATTGCACAGTGAGATGAGACAGTGAAATGACTTTGCCCTTTCTGTATGAAAAAGCCGTCTTGTTTGTCGTAAAAATACGTTGACTGTGGCTTAAGTCTACGAGAGATAACACAGTTCATAGTCTTGTCAATGAGAAGATCCGTAGTTTCGTTGGTGGCGACCATTGTATGGTAAACACAGGAAATTGCCCCCATCGCGGGGGTTGCTGCTAGAAATTTTATTTATTTGACACTACCGCAGCAATGCGGTGGCTATTCAAATACTTTGCCGTGTCCATGCTACTTAACCCGTCACGAAGTGGTGTTAAGCTGTACGTTATCTAGAAGAATAATAACTGTTGCGAGACCTGCTGTATTCACTCTTATACCTAGTATGCTCAAAAATGCTTTCAAGTCAATCATCTTCGAGAGGGCAAAAAGTACCGCAGGGACTGTCGATGGTAATGTATCCCCACTCAAGACCCACAGTAAAGGTGAATGTTTCGTTGTGAGCCCATGGCTGGAGACAATATGAGCCTGGAATAAGCAACGCACGAAATCACGACTCAGCTCGCAGTGCGTACTAAAAGAAACTTCAGCGTGTTATTGCTCACTCAGTGCCGTATTTTGAGGCCTAGAGATGTTGTGGTCGGGATGTCAATTGCACAGAAGCCCCTTTCTCCCTCCAAACGTGCTGTGTTTTTTTGTTTTTTGCTCTTCATTGTACACGATAGCACCACTTTGAGCGTATAGGCTAATTTTGAAATCCAGTTTCAGCCTTGTTAGTAACGTGCATGTAGCAAGGCTTTTGCACTCATAGTTCAAGGCCTGGAGCCTTCATGAACGTGTTAAAAGCACCTTGTCATTCCAGCATAGATGCCCGCATTGCGTAGCCATACCTGTATGCCTCCACTGGAAATGAACCCATGTGCCATAAAGTTTATCACATCGGACCCAGATTGCCATAGATAGCGTTTGTAGCGCCCTTTATTGCTTGGGAAGCTTTAAAATGCCAAGTATGTAACTTAATATTCGCTCAATAGGGCTACTATGGTATTGAAGTATTTCAATAAGGTTATACTTATATTTATACCCTTTCATATATATGTGTAAAAACATTAATGCTCATCTTTTCAGAGCCTTTTTAGCCAAATTCTCGGGCCCACAGCTCCGACAAAAGTTTATGTACGATGCACTTGAAACGGTTATATCCTGCCTGATCGATATGAAACTGATTTGCATCGTCCCACAATTAGGTCGAAAGGAAGGAAGAACGAAAAGAGCAGTAATTTTCATAGCCTGTTTCATGGAAGTTGTTTCTTTAAACAAAAAACAAACAAAACAAAGTATTTCAATGGTGAATTCACATGAGAACTATCGTTTTAGCAAGCCAACCGAGGAGGTTAATGTATTACGCGTAACTAAATTTGATGTATGCTCCTTTGTTGTCATATAATACACTTTTTTTTTCATTTTTCAGGCGTGCGGGCTCCCAGAAGACGGCTTTAAGCATTTGTGGATGTGATGACTTGTTTAGACATTTATTAAAATTTTGCTTCTTTGATGTTCTGGCCTTAACTATTATTCATTATCAGCAACATGGCATAAACATGGCCATTTGACACATACATGAGTACACAGCAAAAGGAAACAAACAGCAGGGAGAAAGTATTCCGAGAAAAAACTCGCTTTGTAAATAATATTTATTCATCAACACGAGAGTTATTAGACTTGTGTGTATGCGCGCGCGCGCGCGCTTGTGTGTGCGTGCGTGCGTGCGCGTGTGTGTGTGTGTGTGTGTGTGTGTGCATTTATGAGCGGGTTGTGTGTGTGTGTGTGTTTATATTTAGTCTCGGTTAATGGTTTCTGTGCAGAGACCGAACATAAAGTAGTATACGAAAACAGAACCAATGAAGGATGAAGAAAGACATCAAAAAAAAAAAAAGGAGGCCATTATCAAAGGTGCATTATTTGCTTAGAGCTGACGGCATTGGCATGTACGTGACTGCGCCGTATTCTTACCGCAATCTTTTTTTTTTTCCTACGTAATGTTTACTACCGAGCTTCTCACCCTGAAATTCAAGTTTCGGCACTTTTAAGCCTAACAAAAGCTTCACTGAACATCAGAGAAATCTTAAAAGCACGCGGTTATATTGTCGACGTTAGTCATGCATAATTTCTTCCTGCTTGAGTGAGCGGTCAAGCGCAACGATAGTACGATATGTCCAATCCTGTCACACGTCGTTATTTTCCTTTCTTTGGCATTGACCATAATAGGCTGGTGGAACCATAAAAAGGACAATTGGAAGGTCGCCTTGATGTAACAGTGATTGGGTATGCTAGAAACGAAGTGATTTTGGTTGTGGAAGGAGCGGAGGTCGGGACTAGTGTACGGCCGTTTCTGAAGCGGAGCTCCTGCATAAAGGCTGCTGTGATGTCCAGACTAGTTGTGTTTACTGTTGCAACTCTGATCTTTGCGCGTAAGTGACATCGATTTTATACGTGGGGTAGTTAATGCGCCTAGAAAGCTATAGGATTTTCCAGCTTGTTCCGACACACTCTGGAGACAAAAAAGCTATTTAGCAAGCGCAGCTTCAAGTAGTCCCGGTGGTAGACTTAATCAGCTTCTATATACGTAATTCAGAGCTCGCGCGAAATGACGAAGTTTTTAAACCTCTCATTGCTTTTATTTTTAGCGTACACCATTTTCCGCGTGGAAAGGAAAATGGTAGGGGCCACAATAAGAGGTAGAAAGCCAACCGAGTGCATCAGAAAAAAGAACAACCCCCAATAGATGATATCTCAGTTGATTATCAGAGAAATGTGTGAACACCGAAAAGATTACGTAACACGAACGACCGGTAAGCGGTGGTGAATTACAGCGACGGAATAGATACCAACAGGTGGGAACCACTGCCGACGACTTACAAAAGTTTGGTAGCATAATATAACGAATTATTTGGAGGCCCCAAATTAAATCAGCTCGAGCAGTAAAGGACAGTTAGTAGATGACTAGGAGTGGCCTTTATCATACAGTGAACATTAACGAGTTGGCGTCGTCGAAAGGAATGATTCCCTTAAAAAAGTTGCAGCGAGAAAAGATATCCCAACTTGAGCAGTTATTATCCTTGATGTTTTAAAGCGCTGGTTCTTTTCACAATAAACAATCTCATTCGAATCGTATGCATAGACATTTTTAGGTGAGCATGGATGCTTTCTAGAGATTAAAATGGTGATCGTGACGTTCTTTCAAATTGACGCAACGCAGAACATTTGTTTTCCAACAGGTAGCGTGTCAGCTTATTTAGTTGAATTTATTGACCGTAAGCAGAGCGTGAAACACTTCGTGTTTCACGCGCTGACAAAGTGGGCTCAGAGACCACTTGGAAAGGATCGGGTCGTCATGTCTCCAGCACTTGCAAAATGGACCTCAGTGACCACTCAGAAAATATCATGTGTTTCAAAAGCTGCCAAAGTGGGCTCAGAGACCACTTGGAAAGGATCGGGTCGTCATGTCTCCAGCACTTGCAAAATGGACCTCAGTGACCACTCAGAAAATATCATGTGTTTCAAAAGCTGCCAAAGTGGGCTCAGAGACCACTTGGAAAGGATCGGGTCGTCATGTCTCCAGCGCTGCCAAAATGAACCTCAGAGAACACTTAGAAAAGATCATGTCATTGTGTCTCACGCACTGCCCAAATGGGGCCAAAGGATCACTTCGAAAGGATCATGTCGTTGAGATCTGTTCCGTCATGTGATAAAACGATGTGAGTTGCTTGCAGTCTTTCAATAAAATCAAGTAATTTTATTAAGTTTCTTGAAGGTTAACAGGTGCTTATATTGAAGGTAAGGACTGAAGTGTTTTTTGAAATTTTGTCAATGTTTAAGCTAAGTCATCGCCAAGTGAATCGCACCGCGAAATAAGTGACGCACCGTGCATCGAGACGGCTACGGGAAATTACAGATATATCTTGCTTCTTGGCCCTGCTTTGCTGCCTTAACACAAAGAGCCGGCCACCGCTGGTGGCTCGAGAACACTAGAAAAGACGAGCTCTGCCGACTGTTCAGTCGAGTGTTCAGAAAGCGCGCTGTTGGGCAACAGAGACGAAGCGCGTGGTGTGGTTGAGATGAGCTCCACTAGGTGCCGCCCCACTACCAGGCGTTCTTATTTTCCTGTTCGGCTAATAAAGTTTCATTTCTCCTTTCCTGTTCGGCGACAATTTGCTAAGGAAAATGGAAGTATTTGAGTGCGATCACCGATAGGCGTAAACTCGGGCCTTGTGGTTGTGTCTTAGGGGGTGGAGCTACAGCTGCAAAGGCATGAACACTCTCTTTATGATCGAATATATCGATAGCACGACGCTCACGGCAGTAACAAGCTGAAGGACTCCGTTCGCCAGATGCCTTAAATGCTTTGCAAAAAGTCGCAGCATTACAAGTCATCGATCCCTAGACTTGCAGCCCGTAACACAGCAAAGAGAGTTCATGGCGAAAAAAAAAATCGTATAATTGCTACGCTGTCGCCCAGTTCACCTGTTATATTCACCTGTTAGTTCACCTGTTATGACACGCAGCACGATGTCAAACACGCAGACGACGCTCGCTGGGCAACGGTGGTTCAGTGACGTAGACTGGACATATACAATGAGATCGGCCACCGGTGCCTTGTTGCTTGGAACAATGTTAGTAAGGACACGGTAAACATGAAACTAATTCGGCTGACCTGCAGCTATTTTTAGCGATTCGCATGTTTGCAATAAATTGGCGGTGTTGTAATAAACGACAGAGTTGACGCAGAGGTCTTTAATCAGTTTGCGAATGATTCTTACGACTTGTTCTACCGGCTCAATGCATATATACACAATAGTCAAAACTGTTCCAGGGTCCGTTTAAGCAAATTTATACTCCGATATATATATATATATGCATAAAATAAAATTCGTGTCTTGAACATGAATCAATGATTTCTATATTTTAGATAACTGATTACGAGTTTTATAACGTGATACGTTTAAAAGATAATTAAACTTCAACTTCAACCATTGATTTCTACACTTTAGACAACTGTTACGAATATTCTGAAGACCAAAAGATCTTTATAGGAAGCGCCGGGAGGACAAAAATAAACGCCACTCGGCTGTCGTATCCCAGAAAAAAAGAAGAAGAAAAAAACGGAAGCAAGGGGAAGATGAGTGCTAGTGATGAAAAAAATATGTAAACAGCAATTGCGTCAAGCCAACACTTTTTACGCATATTTTTACTCGACAATCGAGCCCTTCAATCCGGCAGAAACTTAAGTCCACCGTTCATTACTTCGGTAGACTGGGACAGGAGATTACGACGTCCCATGGAAACCAGCTCGCTTAATTGTTAACAGATGACGCGTTAAGCATGACAGATAGGAAAATATTAGCTGGCATCCAAAAACTATAGTGAGTAAAGGTATATTTTCATTGAATGTTCATTATTTGACACATATACGGTATAGTGAGACGGGAGTCTTCCGTTGTAAGGTATATTACGACATTTGATGGCGATCGCCTGACGCAGTTCAAGTGAACAAATCGATTTGCAAATGATACGCAAGAGTAATAATCAAACACGCTGTGTTTTATTACAGCCCTCATCTGGAATGTCCAAGCACAGTTTTTTGGAGGCTTTTTTTCTTGGTGGTGGTCAAGATGGTGCAACGTAAGTAATTCTGGGGCATACATGGAACCGAATATTAGATGATGGATATGTGGTGTTTAACGTCCCAAAACCACCATATGATTATAAGAGACGCCGTAGTGGAGGGCTCCTGAAATTTGGACTACCTGGGTTTTTTTTAAATTGCGCCCCAATCTGAGCACACAGGGCTACAGCATTTCCGCCCCCATCGGAAACGCAGTTGCCGCAGTCGTGATTCGATCCCGCGACCTGCGGGTCAGCAGCCGAGTACCTTAGGCACAAAATCACCGCGGCGGGGTGAACCGAATATTTGAGATCTTGGGTTTACTATAATTGTAGGTACGTTGGGACACCTATATGATTACTTTAAAATCAAACACACAGACGGCATTTTTAGAGCTTAGCCGAGCTCCGTCATTGTGCCCTACATATGACAGTATAATCTCGTTTGCTATTGTATGTGGATAAGCATTGGTAAAAATTCAAAAATTTCCTGCTTTTATTTTCTTAGAAAAGAAGGCACTTTTTCTAGTTCTCCATGGTTTGTTTGTTTTGCATAGTTTCTTTCGCAAATACATCACCTTAAAGTGCAAGCATATCAAATAAATTAAACTGCCGATAAATTTCATGAGAAGGCCTTCCGTATCAGTTTAGACGTCAGATAAAGCTTCGCGCCCTTCATGTATTCAAGAAAAACACCTGCGAACAGATATAAAACTGTAATAGATGCTTTCTTGCGCTCTGAAGGTGAATGCCACTTGGGCACCAGCTAGTCAACACTAATAACACGCAAATATCTACTACAGGCGCGACCACAGTGACCACTACACACACAATGTGCGTAGGAGCCGACACAAGCTCGTGACGTCGAACTGTTCGGATAGGCTTCAGTGCGATTTAGACGAAGACTAAGGAGACACACAGAGAACACAGACGAGCACTGACTGACACTGACGAGTGCTGACTTACAAATCGTAAGTCAGCGTTCGTATGTGTTCTATATGTCTCCTTGGTCTTTGTTCCCATCGCACTGAAGCCTATCCGAGTATGTAGCAACTCGCCCAAGTCGAAGTGCTGTTGTTGGGTTGTTGTAGGTGATTTATAGTCGAGCCGAGTTGATGTCAATGTCGCGAGGTGCTGAGTTTTGATAGAGTACGTGGCAAGCACTTTAACGATTGCTTTACTCATTTTGTATGATGTGCCAACAATATTTCGAAGAAATGCGTATGCGTTGGCCTAAATCCACTCATTAACCAACTCGGCTTTAAAGTTTTCTGTCGTGGCTTCAAGATATAAGCGAGCGTGGCATAAACAACAACAACAAAAGTTAGACGTAGGAAAAGTTGTTTCATTGATGCTGCAGGAGGGACTACAAACTAAAAGCATTAGCACATCCGGGCTGTCTTCCTCATGTATGAGAGAGCTTCTAGTCTGACTGATTAAAAACCCTTTCCTTTTCTGCGACAGGGAATATGGTGCCCCTTCGGGACTCGCTGTGTGTTTCAACCATGCGTGACGTTTCCTTGTGTTCCTGCTAGTTTCTGTGAGTATTTTGAGCCTTTAAATCTTGACCCTTAATGGACGACACATTGTGCTAGTCGCGTGTCAATAACCATGTTTTAAACCTAAAGTGTGAAAATTCTGACAGAAAACAAGAGACTCACGTGTAGCGACAGGCATTCATCTTCTGGCGCAACTATGTTGCTATATGTTCAGTCATTGCATTGCAGTAGGAATGTTCATTGCAATGCAGAATATGTTCGGTCATTGCATTGCAACATTCTTCCTTTGTAGTATAAAGCTAGACAATAGCCTTTACTAGTCACTGACAAAGTTTTTATTCTTTGCCAACCACGCGTAAAGAGAGAATCCATAAAATTGCAGCCAATACTGAGACTCCTAAGAACAGTCACTGAGCATGTCGCTATTCGATGTCAAGGTATATTAACGAATCTAACAGCAAAATGTACGTTTTCTTTTTGAATTGCAGGTGCTCCGTTTTTCTGGGGACTTGGATAGTGAAGAGAATACCAAACAGTCGAGCTATACGCTATAACACTGTAATTTGCTCGAGAAACCTTAAAAAAAGTTGTAATGATTGCGATTTAGAAAGGGGTTTACGGGTACAGGGGTGTATATTGCAATTTTGCACAAAGTATGCAACTTACGCTGATGCTACAGGAAAGGGCCGCTCCCTGGAATAAGGAACTTATAGCCTAAAGAAATTAAGCTAAAACAGGTAGCGTCTTACGTCGCCCTAAGAATCTCGAATACGAACTCGACGTGCCGTCACACGCAACGTCATGCTTATGTAGTCGGATGCAAATAAAAGGCGGCATGCAACAATTTTTGAGCATAGTCAGAAAACGATGCCGATCGGTAGTAAAGACTCCCGAGAACACGCGAGCCAAATATTATAGCGCAGCCGTGGCCAAGACGCCACAGTGAATTCTCGAGTTTCGCTGAAAACTGCTTACTTTTCTCTCAACAAATGGCGCTACAAGCTCAAAACTCACTTCTCACAGCAACTGTATCAGTCATTGGCTGATTTGAGCATGGCAAGCTCAGTCGTTACAGGGGCCGTCGCTGAAGGCCGCAACATCTCCGCGTCGGCGCACGCGATTGCAATGAAAAGATTTATGTTCTTAAAAAAAGTTCTCAAGGTCACGAGGCGCACGTGATGTAGTTTCTTTCTCCATGCCATTCCTTTCTGCCTAGCATTCAGCGCTTTCGTCGGGACGGGAGAGAGACATAAAAAAGTTTATTGTGGCAAAAAAAAACTGAGAGGTCGGCTTGAATCCATTTCCTAGCCTGCTACTCAGCGTTAGAAAAAAGAGTGGGGCTGGAAAAGACGGGAGAGAATCGTTGTTGAGAGAAGAGAGAATGAAATTGCAGCGTGTCACAAATCTTTGCAACTCCGCTTCTACTGGACGAATTCTAAATTTTTCGTGGCTGTCAGTTCGTGAGGCAAAAAGCTCCCTTAGTGAGTCCATTCCATGGCTACTTAAAAAAGTGTTGCAGGGCCCGTTTATGACGTCCACAGAGGCCCCACTGAAACAAACAATGCCAACAGCCGATTTCCTCCCGACTACAGAAACAGTTCCACTCATGCACTCCGCATGTACTCCGAAGGCCGGATCACTGGCTGTCCAGCTCGTGACGTCAGCCTCGATTGCACGCCCATTGGTGCAGGCTTGTGTGCATCAACCTTTGACAAGAAAATGCCACGGACTTCTGAAGTTGTGTCTGACTATACTATAACCTCGTTGCTCGTTCATCAGTCAGGAAAGATTAATTTGCGTTAAAAAAAAACATGCAATTGGCGACTAAGAACGGCTTCATGGTCTCTTTAACTGACAGAACAGGGCACACGAGTAACAAGAAAAGAATGCATTGAAAAGTATTTGGTCACGTTGAAAAACCTTCAGCTAATTTTTTATCGCCTTATTAGAAAATGCAAATGTGGTCTCTATTTTTATCAACCAACGTTATTCCACAAAACATAGGCAGCACAATAATGAAACAAGTCGCCAAATTATATCCTCCAGTGTTTATTCTTGAAGTAACCTTATCTTGGAGCTTCCGGGCAAATGAATCGCGCCCGAAAAATTGCGACTAAAAGATCTGCTATGGGCGTAAACAAAGGCTACAATAGGGTATATACATGACTTTTTCCAAACAAAATACGAGACGTTCTCTGCTCAAAATGCGGCGCTTGTACTCTCTAATAAGTTGGCCTTGTTCCTTGCTGATCTTGAAATGTGCAGATCTGCCTTAGAGGAAATATGTCCACGAAAATATTGCATGTAGAAATCAAGGAAATAAAAGAAATGATATACTGCACACTTCCTACAAATGCGAGTGATTTATTCATTTATTTACGCCTGAAAATAACTTAGGATGATGCGATGATGTACGAGGAGTTAGAACCCGCACTTACTGAAGACAAGCTATTCATTTTCCGATCAGCGCCACGAGGCGCTACGAGTTGGTTCATGAACAGATCTCTATAATTATTTTCTTGCTGGAGTTACACCTCTACGCCTCCACAGACATCCTGCCGCTTGTATTTAATCAGTCAGTGTATGTCTTTATAGGTTTCACCTATTCCTTTCATTTTTAGAATTATATCTAATTGTTTATTGTTCTGCTGCCAACGTGCTTCGTCTTCAATGATCGCAGTGCAATTTAAATAAATAAATATATAAAAGCAAACAACAAATGAATAAATAGTTGTATAAAACAGTGCGTTACGTGTTAGGGATGAAATTGCATCATTTCCTACAGCAAATGCGTAGGCCAATGAATTAATTACACAGTAGAGAAAGAAAAAGAAGTTAGCCGGCGTCGAAGCATCATCATCATAGCATCTTCGTGTCGCGTATGTAGAAGAAGAAGCCTTGCTCAGTTGCCTAAAGGTTGTGCCTCGGTTCTCCGTAAAGTAATAAGTAGGACTCATGGGGGACACCACCGTGACCTACCGCCAGGGCCGCTTCGAAGGACTGATGCCACTTTTCATGCCGAGAGAAGAACCATCCCGCAATACGTTGAGCGACGCCTTCCGTTCCCGCAGATTTTGCCTGGTGGTTTTCTTTGTGATCGCCATCATCACCGCGGCGTGCGCCTGCGCCGCCGCTGTGGCGGCCGCGGCGGAATACCTTCAGTCGTCATCCCCAGACACGGCCAAAGGCAGCGAGGAAGAAGTCGTGGCCATTCCCGAAAGGTCAGCTAGCATCGCCTATCAGCGGCTGTCCGACAGCATGCCTCGCAAGTTAGTCTTCTGCTTTGTCAACGTCAGCATGCCGTCGGGATCACCGCGAGCGTTCGACGTCGGCAACGTGTCGGTATCGTTCTGCGACGCGCTCGTCTACGTCGCTGTCGGCGTGGACCCCGAAGAATATACCATTCGCTTCAAGAACCCAGCCGAGGACGAAGAGGTCATCCAGAAGGTGTCTAAGATGAAGGCAATGGAGCCGACGTCTACGCTCGATACTTACGCGTGCGTCGGAGGCGAAGAAAGCGACAGCGCCGACTTTAAGGCCGTAATAAGCACAAAAAAGTCGCGCTTGACTTTCATCCGCAAAGCGGCACATTGGGTCCAACAGCGAGGGTTGAGCGGTCTCGTCCTCTACTGGAAATACCCGACCGAGACGTCGAGGACCAACTTTAGCACGCTTCTGAACACGATGCGCATATACTTTGACAAGGACAAGATCCGGATGACCGTCGTGGCGCCCTGGAACGTGGTGACCCGTCGGCATGGCTACTTCGTTCGCTCGCTGTTCGACCGGTTAGACGTGGTCATCATAGACTCGCACCGCACCGTGGACTCTAGTTATTTTCCGGTAACGACTTGCCAGAGTCCCGTGAGAGCTGTGTTCAGGGCCAGGTACCATGGTCAGGTGGGGCTGTCTAGCGTGGTGGACGCGATAGCTTCGGCCACCACCGAGCACGACGTCCTCTTCAAGGTAGTCTTCAGCGTCTCCTTGGCAGGAGTGTCGTTCACGCTGAAGCACCCGCACTTGAAAAACGGCCGCATCGGTATCAAGGCCGTCGGACCTGGCAAGCCTTTTGGTCACACCAACTTGACAGGCATGGCCAGCTATTATGAGGTCGTGGAGACCCTGCTGCTTAACCGTAGCTGGACGCGCTTCCTTCACGGCTACTCACGGTGCGTGGTGGCCCACACAAACGATCAGTGGGTCGGGTTCGAAGACAGGGTTAGTCTGCGCGCCAAGAGGCCCATACTTCGTAGAACCCGAGGCATGGCCGTCTGGGACTTGAGCATGGACGATTTCGCTGGTGACTACGGGTCTACGTGGCCACTGCTGCGCGAGGTACACGACTTGGTGCAGAGTCAGAATCCATACACGGTAGTGACAGATACCGTGAAATTATGGCCGTGATGATTGTGAAGGTGTACGGGTACCCTTTAGGGACCGTAGTGACTCAAGTGGTCGCAACATACGCCGATTTTCACGTACACGAAATGAAAACAGTGCAGTCGAACTTGAGCGTTTCGGCATAATAAAATGAATGCTATTGCGAAAATAGGGTGACCTCTGTACTTTTTGACATCATCTACGTCATTTCAGATAGCTTGGCCATTGCGTATTAGAATTGATTTTGTGCACAAGGTGATGACTGATTACCAACCACAGCTGCATTGTTTCTATAGGAAAGAAACGCAATATTTTCATGATTGTATAGGTACGGTTCAGGGTTTGCTACTAAATGTCCAAATGTATATCGAGGTACCCGCTAGTACCTCCTTGTCTTTTCTCAATTCCTTGCAGATTTACTCAAATCCCTATGCGGTTTCTAGAAAGTATGATAGTATTCAAGACATGTGCCATGCCATGTTACTGATGTTGGTTTGCTAGGGCGCATCTATCTATCTATCTATCTATCTATCTATCTATCTATCTATCTATCTATCTATCTATCTATCTATCTATCTATCTATCTATCTATCTATCTATCTATCTATCTATCTATCTATCTATCTATCTATCTATCTATCTATCTATCTATCTATCTATCTATCTATCTATCTATCTATCTATCTATCTATCTATCTATCTATCTATCTATCTATCTATCTATCTATCTATCTATCTATCTATCTATCTATCTATCTATCTATCTATCTATCTATCTATCTATCTATCTATCTATCTATCTATCTATCTATCTATCTATCTATCTATCTATCTATCTATCTATCTATCTATCTATCTATCTATCTATCTGAATTCGGCTGAAGGGCACATTTGCGCCGACCTTACAGGAAGTGTGCAAGAGACACGAGGACCCCAAAATACGTCCTTGCTAAACGTATTTACGTGGCGTTCATTCATTGCCAGGCTAAACAAAATTCATCTACAACTACCGTGACGGTGAAGCCCCAACCAAAGCGACGGAGAGGGCGACGAACACCTAGTGGATAAAGGAGGCGTGTTTGTCGTTCCGGTCGGCCACACCTTCGCAATTGTTTCGCACCACGCCCGGTAGCCTCGAGGCGCATAGCGGCGAGAGGCATTCCGGGAAACCACGCACGCGCTGTTCCACCGAGGCAACCGTAAGGCACGGTGGGCTAGCTTTTCCGCTAACGTGTTTTCCATAGATTGCGCACGTGCCGCGGCGTAATCACAGAGTGCGAGCCCCTGCCGTCACTACTGTTGCTTTCCGCTATGTGCGCCCAATTTTCACCGGTAGAGTAACTCCAGCACGTGTAGGTTTCCGTATTAGGCAACAAACAAAGTTCACCTCACATTGTGTCTGCGGTCCACGTCATCGCGAATTCATAAGAGAGAAGGAAAGCCATGTTTTCTAAAGGGTCAAACGGAGGCCGTCTTCTAAATTTTGCTGGCAAGCAACAGCGCAGAACGTATTCACGGGAACGCTGCCACGCAGTCAATGGTGAATGTGACTCATATTGAAGCGTAACTTTGTTTGGAAACCCTCCAAGGCTTTGCTAAGCGTGACTGCTTCTGTTTTCTAGAAATGTAGCACAGACAACGCATAATGAATCAGCGTATATACAACCGTATGTGCTTCCCGTACAAATGGTTTATTGAGCTTCTTGGATTGCATAGCGAAACAACAAGGCGTAGCTACAAAACCTCGCGGCGCCACATGAATTCCTTCAGATTGGAAAAAAATGCAGCACAGCCAATGGCGTGCGCATAAGGGAGAGGGTGCTCTGCCTGGATCCCTGGAACAATGTTTGTCCCATGCAGTGACTTAATAAGAGGAGGGGTGCGCTGCGACGAATCTTCGCCCCCCTCCCCTGAAGGAGGACCGCGCGTACACCTATTTAGCAGCGTCTACCCGATTTGTGTTATTCAGGACAAAACCATATGCGTATTATGAGTCGAAGAACCTGAAGTCGTCGGTATCAGCAGTAACGGTGCAAACGGTCATGCGATACTCAAGGCAAGGAATAAAGTGATTAACAGTATATCAAAAGCTAGTTCAGAGCGTAGCAAAGCACATCATGTTTAATTGAAGTCAACCGCGGTAACTCAGGATGTGGGGCCGTATGCAGTAAGCATACGTTAAAGTGTGGATCAAGGTGCGTATTTAGGCATAATAAGGTTTTGAGAAGCATGAAGAAGGTGGTTAGGACAGAACAGTGCGCATTAAAGTTTCTCTTCAACGCATCTTGTAGCATTGTTTGTGGAATTCAGAAAAAAAATTCTTTTGTTTTTACAATGAACGCGTATCCCACTGTGGTGGATTGGTTGGTGTACATCTACAGTTCAAACATACTGTAAAATTTAGCTGCTGTTTCTAATGCCTCAATAAGTTCAGTTTGCTGCGTGTTCTTTTCTGACATATATATGCCAAAAGTACGGGGGACTAGAGCCTGGTCAAGCTGCACATGTGCAACTATTTGTCTGATCTCCAATTTTTGCACGAACATTGCAATGTATTGGGATTTGGGCAATGCGAAAATAAAATTCGGATTTGGATTTTAGGGAAGAAGGCACGTGGGATTTTGAATTTTTAGGGGCGAAGCTCCTTAGGGCGTGGGCTGTGCGTCCCCTGTATGTAGCCACCTCTAGTTTAGTTCTTACAGTGTTCACTAGATGGCGGCACCGTCCCCTGTATGTAGCTACCTCTAGTTTAGTTCTTGCAGTGTTCACTAGATGGCGGACCGTCTCCTGTATGTAGCCACCTCTCGTTTAGTTCTTGTAGTGTTTACTAGATGGTGGTACTTGTAGCTGATGATGAAAAGATGCAAGATGTTATAAACTAGAAAGCGGTACTTGTAGTTGATGAAAGACGCGAGATCTTATAAAATAGGAATGATGTCACATATGGCGTGTGTCATTGGTTGAAGGCAATCGTTCGATTTAGTGCGGCTACGTACGCTAGGGGGAGCGATGTAATAAATTCGAGTGGGCAAAATGTACAGAGGATTCATGGTTTACCAGGTTTACCTCCGGAGCTTCGCCCACTCATCATCATACACTTCGTGGATATGGCGGCACTTCTTTAATGAATAATTCATCCTTACCAGGCAATATTTTGTGAGACACTTGACTTCCACTGATTAGAGTATAGTATAGTACACTATAGTATGGTATTGTATAGTGCACGTACTATGTCAAGATCGCCAAATAGTCGGGTGGTAATGTGGTATTATGAAAATAAAGGACAGAAGCAGGCAAGCGGAGCAAGAAAAAAAATTAATATATATTTGCCCGATAAGCATCATTTGTTGGGCGTTGTGCCTTGCTTGTGCTGTTCCGTATTTTGTTGTGACGTCTGTCAAAATCGTCCTGTTGAGAGATATACCTTAAGTAAACAAGACAACAACCATTACAATTACGGCATCATCCTGTCCTTGCTTTGGCGACGCATTCGTGTTCTGTTTCTCCGTATTTCCATTAGATGATGCCTTCTAATGAGGCGATCGTGTAACTGCAAAGTGCTGCTATCCTGGTGCAGTTTGAAGCTCAATCCATATCAGTATTGCGTAATATGATGCCCGCGTAACAAGACAGGACTGAGGCAGCTGAAGAAACACAAGATTCCGCATTTTGAGGGGCCTCGGAGTGAACTTGAATCCACAGTGCCACAAAAAGAGACGATTTACGCTTATCAGCTCTGTAGACAAGTGAAAAATGTTCATTGGTCGATGTGTATTTTGGCGCGGGGACCTTTGTCAGGCACCTGAGCCTTCCTCTGATCAGGAAATTAGGGGCATTGAGCATTGAAAGACGCTCATAACACACACACACACACACACACGCACGCACGCACACACACACACACACACACACACACACACACACACACACACACACACACACACACACACGCACACACCAAAACAACAATCATAGCAAAAAACACACGGAAATGAGCGACTTAGAGAGTTGCTGATTCATTAACAATTGTTGTTGGGAGCAATCTCGCTACACATTGTGCCATGCATTTTTGTACTTCCAGTTTGTCTCACGACATGTCCCCTAAAACACTATCGACATAGGCGCACGAAGGAGATCGTTGTGGCCTTTGTTATCAGCCAAAGGGGCGAACAATGTGTTAGCGTGCTGTCTCGTAAACTGTTAGACAAGGAATTGTGGTACCTGAGGTCAGGTACCCGATCAAAATCTCTCCAAACCTTCATTCTTGTGTACGCTTCCAACATTTTTCTTTTTTATGTGTATACGTACTTAATTTCTTTCAAAAGATTATCAGTTGGCAGTCAACGCCCATCCTATTGTCAATTTTTCTTCATCCCATGCATGCCCTGTTAATCCATTCCTTAAGACGTGTAACAACCAGCCCTCCTTTCACCGCTTGTTCAGGGATACATAAACAGAGGAAAGCGAAAAAAGGGAAGAGAGGCAGAAATATATGTATATAGTGTCGCGATAGTGAAGCACACATGCTTATAAAACGAACTTGTTTATTAGGGCGAACTTATTCCCACTGGTTAAGGTAAGTGTGAGAAAACTGCGAACCCGCCGAACTCCAAAGAAGATGATGATGATGAACCTTCAGCTTTGCTGGCACTCGCCCAGAAAGGGGATCGGCCATGAACCGGGCGCAGGATCATCAAGTGTGCTAATTCAGGTATTCAGGTAGTCTCGTAGCCGTAAATAATAACAATAGTCTAAGAGGGTAATCTCTTTGTTGCCCTTATGTACTCGCACACAGCAGAGAAAACCTCCCTGTGGCTATAACCTAATGTAATCCCTCCGAAGGATAAAATTAGTTCCACGTTTATTTTTAAACCTAGCTTCTCAATTGGTTCGACCAGGTATCTTTTTTTTTGATAAGCATAACGTTGACAGGATAAAAAGAAATGATCTATTGATTCCGATTCCTTGCAAAATAGACACAACGGAGATGCTGTTAGTCCGAAGAATCCCAGAGCGCTACTTCCTTTTCTTCACCAGAAGCCCGAGCGCGTGACGCATGCCGGCTGAGTCTGGCCACGTGCTACCACGGTTTCTGCGCGTCCTCGTGAAGGGCACTCTATCTGAATGCGGCCAATATATCGCGGCAATACAAAATTGATGTTGCAGTTCGGAAACACGGATGCACCTCAAGGAAAACCCTTCTGAACTTTATGCACCTCGTGTCCGCATGCAAACGTGTGACACTTCCGGTACAGGCAACTGTTTCAGAATAAACTCACATGAATTTGATTAGTGTCTTCGTTATGGCCCGATATTTGCGATAAAAGTGTTTGATGCTTTGCAATAAAGGCTGGTTAAACAACCACGGGTAAAGTGCCTCACAATAGCTGGCTACGTTTCCTCTGTTCAAGCAACTCTTAGTGCCCACCACGGTGAAAGAATAAGTTGTGCCTACCACGGTGTAAGAATAATTCATTTTTACACTGTGGTGCCAACCGAGTTTCCGTCTGTTGTCTCCCATCTTCAAAGTAAATTTGTATTCTTTTGATATTTGATAGCAGTACTGCATACATTTCTTTGATTTTGATACCACTACTGCACAGGCTTAATAACAAAGAGAGAACAATGTCAAAACGAGCCCCGATATGACCTCATACTCCATCTATACGGAAAAAGAAAATTCTTTCTTGTGAATAAATGTCGTTTTCCTGCTGTAAGAAGTTTCCCGTCGAATATTGTGCTACTACAGCCCAATGTGCCATATGGACAGAGGGAAAAAACCGGGCATAACGGCTGAATGAGTCATACACAAAGGACGCAATCCGCAGTCTACGAGAAAGCATACAGTTACTACAGCGCTAGTTCCGTGAGGATTCGAAGGACACCGAACGTTTCGCTTCGGAACGTTCGTATTGCGTAGGCATATTAAAAGAAATTCTTTGGTTCAACACGAGGAAAGCGGTAGCATCACGTGACACCCTGTCACGCAATGGTTCAATAAAAGCGTTCGAGGACTCGAGGCTAAAATTGATCGGTGGCGCTGTGTATCCACAGTAAGCAGGCTCCGCAAGTGCCTGTCCCCTTCGGTGTCACGTCAAATAAATCGACATGTGCTTCCTCGCCCTGACTTTGCTGTTCATGCTGACATCGGCAGGTAAGGTATGGCATTTACAGGCGCCTATATTTTGCGAAATAACGACATATATTCAAGAAACATGCTATGACAACGAAGGTTTCTGGCAGCTGTTCCTTCTCCATATTATGCAACTTCGGTAAGCGATAACCTATAGCCAGCCGAGCTAACCTACCTCGCCATTATGGTTCGTACAGTAATTAGGGCGTTTGTGCAGGTGACACATCAGGCAAAATCTTTCGTTTAAATTCTGAGACGGGTGTCGCCGGCATTTTTTTTAATGTATTCCTGCCAGGAAATATGTGCGTCGTGGCTTGTTCGTGGTGTTTGCTGTTGTCGTGTTGAAATTGGAGACAATTCTTCAAACCATCAAAATACAGCAGGACTGTGTCGTATGTCAACCTGTATAGGAAATAGTATGCGATAATAAAACTAAAATAAAATGCGCAATCGTATGCAGGAGTCATGAAGAACTTGGCTTCATTGTTCTATAATTTCAAAATAGAGCCGACAATTGACTTTATTCTATATAAAAACGGAGGGAACATAAGAATCAGGTATTTAAACATTGTTTTGCCTTCGTCAGATACGTTAAACGTAATCAGTCTAATCTGCCTTGCTCTGTAGCTTGCACAATGAACCGAAATAATTTTTTGTGTACATTTTTCATTTGAGTTAGAAGCTTCTATATAATATTCAATATTTTGAAGTGGTGAAGGACAGGTTGCGTGGTCTAGAATAAAGAAGAATGGGTAATTTTCAATGTTATTGCTTTAGCACCGCGCAATATTTCATGTTGACTGCAAAGTCACATGGGGAGATTTGGGAAGAGGTTAAAATGCGTAAAAAACTTAAGCCAGGAAAAGCACCAGAGACCCGTTGAACGAAACTATGGGCTTGAAAATTTCTGCTCACCATAAAATTTATGCAGGTTGTTCGGGTTTCTCACTTGAAAAATTTTGCTTCAGCCACTTGAAGCACCTGACACATTATTGTGAATCAGTTAAATAGTACAAATTTGAATGCAACCTGCGTAGCTTAGCGTTTTGTGAGCTCAAATCCATAACATTTTTCGATCTTCCGCATGTTATCGCCTGCAGACCAATGGTCCATGCCGTCATATGGCACATATTGCAACGTAACATCGATGTTTTTATTAAGCGGTATGACCCGTGAAAATGGTTGCAGTGGTGCGGACGGACGCTCAGGTGATTACCGCAAGGCGATATGAGCCAGCTCGTTCATTGAACGCCCACCCTCCAACGAGACAGAATCCTGTGGCATTTGTGGAACTAGAAGCCGTGAGAGGAACCCGCTGTGGGGTAAGCAGTCACGTGTTCTTTGCTTCATGCGACAGCATTACGATATCCACTAGAAATGCAAACGCAGCTAAGAGAGAAAGTAAGCAGTCACTTATTTTCGAAGCGAATTCGTATAAATCACCCAAACCGCATGAATCACCATTCCGGATGACGCGTAGATGAACGGAGTAAATTACGGAGAGATGAACTGAGAGCGTTCGATAGGTCACAGCATACGGCAGCATAGGACAGCCTGGCCTGCTGTGGGCTCGACACTTAAAACCTGCCTGGCCATGTTCTCATTTTTACTTACTCGACGCACCCTCAGATGATCGAGAGAATAACCGCTTCCCCCACCCTTCCCTCTCTCTCTCTCTTAGGGGACACTAAAGAGCAAAACGCATTTTCGCGTATCAGCAAAGTACAATTCAACAATTCTGAAAATACTACTTTTACTGGGACGTGGCACCCGGTAAGCGAGAAAACACACGAAAAGATACTGCGGTTGGAGACCGCGATTGAGTTTCCCCGACCAGGCTCTGTGACATCATCAATTTTTGAAGGCCTCTACTTGGACCAACGCAGCTTCTAAAATGACAAAATTGAAGTATATTGCAATCTGCCGAGGCCATAGACTTCACATACGAAGTCTCAGAAAATTTCATTGAGGGAATGTCGTGCAAACACCAAAAATACATTGTGGAAATTATTATGTCACTCGCAGCGATTACGGCACAAAATTTATAATTTAAACCTTGATTTTTTCCGCTAATGACGAACTTATTACAGTAAAACTTATGACATTGGAGTTCTCCGAGTGAAGTTTATTGATCTAAAACAGCTCATCGTTTTTCTGTATTGTCCCTTTAAGAACGCCTATGTTCAATATGCCAATCAATTAGTCCGATGATATGCTTTCAGACCAGATCACAAATTTTTCACATATCTCTAAATGTAACAGTACTTTACCTCCGGCGCAGTGTAAATGGACATGGCCTGTTGAGGGACATCACAACTTTGGGGGGAAGTGTCACTTGAATTCCTTTGTCTCTTTCTTGCAGAATATGGTCTGCCCAGTTAACAGGCGGTGCGTGCAGCCTCAAATCGGATGCGTTCGCGAAGTCTGCATCTCTTTACCAACGTGTGAGTGGTGTAACACAAAAATGCGTCTCGCAAAGTGCCGACTGAAACAATGCAAATTGCTTGACTAGCGTTATTCGGGACTTGTTTTAGCAGAAACGAAACTCGGTAAAATTAATCTTGAGCCACACGAGCTCTTACAGCTTGTTCCACTTTTCGAGGTTAGGTGACAATTAGCAGGTCGAGAATTACAAATAAATTATGCAAGTGCAAGAAGAACTCATATTCATGGAGAAACTTGCTTGTTAAAATATAAATTCACTCGTCCGAACAACAACTTAATAGGGCTTTCAAAGCCCTAACTGTTGCACACTGACAAAACTTACTTCGCACAAGGAAAGCTCAGCACGAAGAAATACCGTATATTGTGTATCTTGTGTGATGCATGTCCTTGCACTATATAAGTAGTTTTTGTCAGTCATGCGTTATCCGTACGCCTATTCTTGGAATATATTGTAGTCTGCGCCTGTTGACAGATCGCACGCATGAAGAAATACAAACTGCTGCAGTATAGTACAACTAAACACGCACAGAATGCAGACAGACGCTAGGTGGCAATTGTAGAGCTATTCTGTGTAACCTTGTGCAGTTTTCTCATCAAGGCCTCAAGTTTTTTTTTCTACCATTGGCATTAGTCCGCTAATCTTACCATAATTGAAGCTTACCTCATAATATATTGACATTATTATTATTTCAATGTGTTGCACGATAATTTTGCTGATCAAAAGGACCGTCACCAACAAATTTATTAATGTAGTTTTCTCCCGCAGGTGTTTAGAGACTTTCCGGCACATTGAAGAAACTCCTGTTACTCGTCTAAAAAGAAAAATCTACGCTGCGATTGTAAAAATAAAATATTATGAAATATTAGTGAGTAGAGTTGTGGTTATTTATCCACAAGAGATGTTATGAAGTCCCTCTGCGTGTGTTTACTTTAGTTTACAAAATGCCCGCTTTAAATAAGGCGGTGACTCGTGTTACCACAGTAAAATGCCGTTTTTGTGAAACACTGACGAAAACGCTTGAAATACTTTGTTATACCAGTAATTTCAGTGTAAACGTCGTACACTCTAACGATGACAGCACAGCGCACAGATATGGACTCCCGTATTTATAGAGGTAATCTCATTCTGCGGTTGCTCGAAGGTATAGTGAACTAGTAACTTTGACACTAATAGCACCGGGATATGTAGTTAAAGATACGCCCTTCAAAAATGACATGATGATATGGAGTTTCCACGTCAATTTTATGTAAGTCGAAGGCCTCTAGCGAATTATCAAACATGAACAATGAGTGCGCACGTCGGCGCCCGTGGCGTCAGGCATGAATGATGCAAAAAAAAAAACGAGAAATGGTGAAGCTTGCACACAGCTACTTAAGGCTTGAAATAACGAACATGGATGATTATGAAGACTATGCTGGTCATTTCTTGTTTCTAGGTCTTACCTAAGAAAGATGCTAGGTTTTTTATATACGTTGATTCTCAGCGCAGAGAGGTTCGAGTTAGACCACAGTGAAGGACACCACACGGACGTCAGAACTAGTAGACAGAACCCTGTGCTGAAACCAAGCGTTCTCATTTCTCGTAGGTCCAGGTGCATGTTGTCGTTGTAGCAGGCCTTTCAACGATTCGGTTTTTTTTTAACGGTGGGGGATGCATGTTCTTTTTAGGTTGCGTTTAGATAGTTCCTAGGCGTTAGCTACGCCACGCAAGACTGTTTCTACGTTGATTCCCAATGCAGAGTGGTTCGAGTTCAACCGCAAACACTTACAGACACGACTCGGGTGTCCGAAAGGCAAAGACAGAATCGCACGCTGCAATCAAGCACTCGCACCTCTCATATATCTATGGCCACGTCGTTGCTGCAGCTGGCGTAAGCCTCCAATCACTTCCCTGTTTTATCGCAGCCGCCATTGCTTCCCCATTCGTATTATTTTATATGCGCTCGGGGCTTCGATGGGCCGCTGTCACTAAAGAGCGATTTGTTGGGCTAACGATACAGCATTCGTTCCTTATATGCAGCAGACGTGTGATGCGTTGCGGACATTAGCCAGTTTCTTTCACATAAGGCCATTTGCTATGACGACACTTCACAATTTGCTAAACTGCTAAAGATAATCATCAATGATGACGTCATCATGGCGGCACAGATCACCGAATTTTGTGAAGTCCCTGAGACCTCCCACGAGCGCACGTCACTGATGAAGTCATGAGTATGATCTTAATTTGGTAAACGGTGGACCCATCAAAGAGGCTATGCAAAACGGCTTGTGTGCCTTCGATTCCGTAGGCTTCAGGCACCTTCAACAATAAGCTCAAAAACGGAAAAAGGTTCAATAAAGGGAACAGAGACAAACGCTGTCTCTGTACCATCTCTCGTACCTCACCGTCTATTGTTGAAGATTCATTACCAACCAGTCCATATGTCAAGCTTGGCTTTAGCGTAGAACCACGTCATTGTAGAAAAGCTCTAAGAGGGTGGCAAAGCGGGATCAGTACATATAAGGTTATTGAATACTTTTTGGAAAGTGCCGTCATTTTTTTTTTAACCGAGCCGCAGCTCCGTGCGGCCTCCTCTTCTCCTCTTGAACTGGCGCCTCTGGAAGCGCTCGTGAGCCATTTCAGGGGCGAAGCCCCTTAGGACCTAGCCTGGTTTTCCATCGTGGTCATGGTATAGAACGCTCGCTAAAGTCGAAACATATGTGAGTCACAAAAAAGGTTTTGCAATAGACTAACGTTGACATATGCTATTTATTATAAGGTAATAGATCGCTGTTCCCGGTGGTCTTAACCTATGAAAAAAAAGCATTGATGAGCTGAATTTTACTAAAATGCACCCAGGTGTTGAGGCTTCTCAAGAAACCAGCAACACAAAGTCACACGTCAATCACTATATGCCCCAAGAAATTACTTTTACTGAAGCGGTATTATGCCACCAGTAAGACATCCTGGCCTTGGATTCACTTTCGAGGCATATCATGCACTCGAAAGTGAGTGCATGATATGCCTCGAAATATGATATGACATATGCTATTTATTATAAGGTAATAGATCGCTGTTCCCGGTGGTCTTAACCTATGAAAAAAAAGCATTGATGAGCTGAATTTTACTAAAATGCACCCAGGTGTTGAGGCTTCTCAAGAAACCAGCAACACAAAGTCACACGTCAATCACTATATGCCCCAAGAAATTACTTTTACTGAAGCGGTATTATGCCACCAGTAAGACATCCTGGCCTTGGATTCACTTTCGAGGCATATCATGCACTCCACCAATTTTCTAAACCCTCCCTGAATTCCCTAAGGCGACTGGAAGGCGAAGTAGATTTGCATGTCTATATAAAGTTTATGTCGTTCAATTGACATTATATATATGGGGAAGGCCGGGTAACTCGCAGCCTGTCACCGATACTATACCTAGAGCTTCACTCACTCATACGAAGATCTTTTCTTGTGTTTCAATTTTTGGCCAGCACTGTCATCTAGCGGAGACGCTCGCGGGTGTCAGATAACACATAGACCCCCGCCCGTACGGTGGCCGTTTGGGAGAGCATATAGAAGAAAAGCACCAGAATGGAGGACTGTGTCACTACGTTTTACACTAACAGGTTTTAAATGCGTAGACTGATGAGAATAAGATGTATTTGGCCTTCCTGACATCTTACATAAAGATACCTGTGAATACTTCCGGGCAGGCTGGAAAGAAAAAAATATATTTTAATGCTAACAAATATTTGGGGCTGGTGTCACCACATTACAGCACTAAAAACTGGTGATATGCAAGTAGCAAGACAACGAAAAAGAAAAACAAACTAGGACACCAAATTGAATGGGATCACTACATCTTAATATACAGTTTCGCTACTACTCATAGGTCACGTCTAGCAACGATTATTAAAAGTGGTGAAGCAGTCACCTATAAGAATATCACGTAACGTATCCGAAATGACTGGCGCATACAAGGTGGCACATTTGATTGATTTTGGCCCAGAACCACTTGTAATTATCTCAATACAAATCAACCTCAACAGGGCATAATGACCAGTCGTTCGATTTACGATGCCACGCGCTTGACCACAATTAGCTGCGTGCACTCAACAAACGACGCTCAGCATGTGCATAATGTGTGTATTCTCGAAACCGTTCAGGAGCTACTTATTTTTGCCTTTCGAAGCTGACACGCTACTGACCATACGTGTAACGTAACAATGTGCCCCTGTACTGACAAACAGATAACGGTTACCAAGATGAGGCCACTTTGGTGTCATTTTCGGTCACCACAAGTCTCCGTAATCCTGATAACATCCGTAACTCGTAAACGAGATGGCCAAGGAGAAGAATTCTGCACTTTGTACACAAGCATAATAATATATTCTGGTGTTTTATGTTCAAAAACCGCGATAGGATTATAAAGTACGTCGTTGTGAAGGGCTCCGGAAGTTTGGACCATCTGGTGTTCTTTTACGTGCATTAACGTAGCAAACTACGCAGACTTCCACCCTTTTGACTACCACATGAATTGGGATCGAACTATCAATTTTCAGGTGAGCCCCATAACTACTGAACCACCATGTCGGAGCATCACACAAGCACGCCGGCATCAATGTGAGGGATTGTAGTGAGTATATGTAGTGATTTTCAACATTATACATAAATAGATTCATACTACGGAAACAGGGCCACAAGGTAAGACAAATGCGCACGTGGAAAAGGTAACACGAAACACAAGCACCCAGTCTCAAGTGAACATTTATTGACATGTGCCATGTCAATATTTGTTGACATGTGCCATGTGTGTATTGACATTTATTGAACATTTATTGACATCATACATTTACTTTTGCGTGGTTTGACACATATAACAAAAACCATACATAAACGTTTGACAACTGGTGTAAACATGCAATGAAAATACCCAAAAAAGAACAACAACATATCTGCCTATTCAAGTATAAGATTTCGTTATTGTGCAAGGCTACAGACGGGAAGCTGATGCAATATTGAGTTTCTTTTTGTGTGTCCCAAGCCTCGATAGTCCCTCGAGTTGTCTGATTATAATGCTGCGACACCGTGCTGGTTTCACAGAACTGGGGTGTACATCCACACAGCCGATAAAACAAATGTCAGTGTGTATTTCATATTCTTCGTGTGCATTCGTCTTACTTTGAGGCGCCGTTTCAGGGGTATGAATTCATACAAACTTCTCCAGTTGTCAATGCTTATAAACATAAATACATACTTTGAGGCATGACTATAGAAAGCGCTACGTAAAAAAAAAAAAAAACTCCCTAGCATTTCCCCGAGGGTGAACATGGTTAAGTGTGAATGCACGGGGTGATGCTATGAGGGGTATTTATTAATTCGCACTATTATATTTATTTATAGCGTTGACGATTGCGAGCGGCGTCTTGACGCCGGCCTTCATCGCCCTTTTCCGCCTGACGCTTGCGTTGTCGTTCCGCTTCTTGGGCCGCGTTCGCGGCTCGATGCTGACGCCTCATCTCGGCCTCGCGAGCGCGCAGTTCACCATCCGCAATAAAGTTTATTCTCTCTCTAATAAAGTTTATTCTCTCTCTCTCTTCACCATCCGCGGCACGCTTCACCCGCTTGTCCTCGGCCTCGCGAGCGTGAAGTTCGGCATCCTCTGCACGCTTCGCCCGCTTGTCCTCGGCCTCGCGAGCGCGCAGTTCGGCATCCGCTGCACGCTTCGCCCGCTTGCACTCGGCCTCGCGAGCACGCAGTTCGGCATCCGCTGCACGCTTCACCCGCTTACGTTCGGTCTCACGAGCCCTTCGCAGCGCCACCTTGTCTTCCAACGTCGGCGAAACCACCGCGGTATCGTCACCTCCAACGACGGGTGCAGTGCTGGCATTCGGTTGTACTGCATTCGTTGTTGATGGTAGCGTTGCCTCCGGGACATCCATCGCACGACCCGCTCTCGACGGGAGACTGAGAGAGAAGGCGGGCGCGATAGAGAGAGAGTGCGCGTGCAGCTGCAGCGAGCGAGGAAAGTGGAGGAGCGAGCGAAGGGGGAGGGGGATGCGCGCAGCGGCGTTAAAGATATAAGGCGCGTTACTGACACCGATATCAGCGTCGCGTCTGCGGCTTATTCGGTAGAGCGTCGCGCTGCGGCCCGCCAAGTCCTCTTTCTTTTAAAGATAGAGTGAAGACTGCGGACGCCGCCGACGGCGGTGGATGGTTTGGGGTCGCTTATAAAATGTATTCACACTTAAAACTAAAGGGACTTGAGCTAAATGTATAGGCGAAATGACCAATGCGCGTGCACGTTAGCGAGCTAAAACAAGGATTTTTGAAGTAGTAGTCCGTGAAGGCTATTTCTGCATAGTGTTTTGTGCGTATGCGTGGCAAGTATCATGATACCCATAATGTCAGTCTGCCCGTGTTCCATGTAACATCGCCAGCGGGCGTATGGACTACACACCTCAAGATTTATTTCTGGCTGACTATAGCCTCACGGGTGCCTGTCTTTGCCTGCCACTTATATGACTTATATGCGTAAGTGGGCAAGCTTACCAATGAGTGGACGCTCACAGACTCACTCATAGGTGGGCGCTGTGAGTCTGAGCGAGTCCGTGGAGCTTGAGTCCGAGTCAGTCCAGGTATACCAGACTTCAGTGAATATTTCCGTCTGAGAGCGTGCGGTTCAGTGCACTATCAGCGAATTTGTCTCCGAGTAATCCCAGAGCACAAAATATGTTTCTTGACTGAGTCTGTGCTACACTTCCATCTTTTATTGCCGACCCATGGTCCTACCGACTCATTCATGTTCAGCTTCACAATCGGTATTCTATCGGCTTACTTTTACACTCAAATCTATTCAGGCATGCCTTAACTTACAAACGTTCGTGCGGTACCTGATTATTGATGAGAGGCTTAAGTTCGCACAAGGGGGAGGGCCGGAAGACCTTTCACTTAAATTTCTTGATAAATATATGTCGTGCCAGTTGCATGCTTCACGAGAATGCCCTTGGTGGATTCAAACCACTGGTATACAATCGCAAGGCGTATCGTGTAACACGCATGTCGTAATATTGGCGTTAACGAGCGTTCACTCTATGATCGAAAAAGCTCATTTTACGTTGAAGAACTCATCAGTTGACTCACGGAGGGTCACTTGGATTTAGGGAAGCTGTCAGTATAAGTGTGGGTGAGTCCATTTGAGTTATATGTCAGTGAGATTGAGTCCGAGTAAGTCCCATTTAGAAAAACAAGTTTCGTGATTCTGAGTACGAATGAGCTCGGCTTGGGCAAATTTCGCCGAGTCTGAGTCCGAGTGAACGCTGAGCCTAAAACACATTTTCGGAGTGAGTATGAGTGAGCCTCATCGTTCTTGCCGACCTACGCGCACATGACGCTATGGCTAGGCAGGCTGTCATATATCTGCTGCAGAGGTAGTGTTGGGTGTCGGGAGTCAGGGGGCGTCCTACCACTGCGACCAGTTCTTGAGCCTGGTGGTTTCATCATCTCCGCGCTCACACCGGTAGTTGGGTACCCGGGTGCGGCTCGTGTCGACATTTGTAGCTGGCCCCCTTCATGGGACCCATCGTCCAACTTCGCAGGGATGAGAGGCGCTCGAACGATAACGACCGGTTTATTTACATAGTAAGAAGGCGAGAAGTCGAGAAGTCGACAAGAAGTCAGCTAGTGATTAAGCGACCAGAAATGATGACTGAGGCGAATGATCTTAGATAGAAAGAGATACAAGAAGTTTCCAGCTTTTACAGTTCCGGGCTGCCCACCCTGGGCACATTTCCCGCTTCCCCCAATACAGTGTCCAGTGGCCTCGGTGCTCCACCCGCGAAAAAGGGGAAAGACACCCCAAACACACATGGAAAAGGAACAGAAGAAGACGATACCCAAATATGGTCACGAACGCATGGCATCACGACTCCGCACATGGCACCAAGAACCTGCACATGACACCAATATTTTATTAACGGTTGAGGGACTTGGCGCGGCATCCTATACAAAAACCTTCCCGGTAAAAGGGCGGAAGCTCGAAAGAAAATGAAAAATAGGTGAGAGGCGACTAGCCTCCGAGGGACGAGTGCCGATATCACCTGGATGTTCCCACGGCTGCACTCGAAAAGTGCAGCGGCGATCGGATTCGCTTCTACGTCCCCCTACCCAACAAATACCACTGTGTACCCGACGAGTGACCCATTCGCTGCACGTATAGCCTCTGTGTTTTTCGGTTCTGCACAAAACCGGTCCGGTGACAGCTTGGTTAGAGCTTCTGGCGAGGCAATCGGCGTGTTTAAAATGCCTTCCCCACTTGGAATGCATCCACACACAATCGCTTGTTTCACATCTACAAGATAATCTTCAAGGCCAGTGATGGTCATAATAACAACACAAGGAAGATTCCGAAGGCATTCTTTGCTACTTATAATTTAATCAAATACCCCGAAGCGCTTCTGGACGCTTAATGAAATCACGTACGTGACTGCAAAGTGTGTGCGGTCTGCACGCGTAATAAATAGAACTCGCACTGGCTTCGTCGCCAGAGGAAAGCTCATAGCCACGAGCAGCGATAAACCATGAAGAAGTTGTGCGTCGTCTTTGCCGTTGTTCTGCTGTGCTCAGGTGAGTATGTGTTCGCTCACAATAACGCAGAGCTTGCGTCCCTATGTCGATTTTCTTAATACGCTAATATCGATTGCTTTGAAGGGCACGTAACAGCATGCGCTGTAGTACATCGCCTGGTGTTAAAACAGTCGTAGTCATCATGCACGCCCTTACATGAAGTACATTTCTTGAGCAGTGCGGAAGCTTCATACTACGGGAGCATCTTTTTACGGGCATAGATACGTCACAATTAATGACGATGCATCCACTTCTGGGCCGGCTGAGGTTTTCAACATCATACATTCATAATGATGCGAATATATGACGCAACAATGCTCAGGAGTCAAGAAGGACGTCGTGTGTAAAACAGTCTCCTCAGCATAATTTTATCTGAGCGTGCCCCTGATAAAGGTTAAACGAGCCTCGACAATCGTTTTCAAAGGCTATGTGGTTTTGTAACTGCCATTTTATTTTTTAGAGGTGTTTACCTTATTCTCTAAAGTGTACCCGAAATGGTAGTTTCTACAAGGGAGCAATGAAGTGCTTCTGACATTGCGTCGTACCGAACAATACATTTCCGGCCTTGGCAGAGGTCTTGATCTAGCTCTCTGGTGATTGCACTGCAAAATGTGCACAATTTCTTATTAAGAAACCAGTGCAATCGTTGCGAAATATACAAGCAGAACATAACAGAACAAAGTTATTGTTTAGGGGATGATTTGCTTGGTGTTCGAGGAGCTATAATACACCGAAAATTGGTCTACCCACGTCATTGATTAGGCGGTACGTTAGGAGTTGTCAAGTACAGGTGAAATATACGCTTATTGGCTAGCACAGGCGTACGGCAATCTGGAGTTGCAAATACGAATTACTTATACGACACTGTTATATACAAATTTATTGTTATTACACAGCCAAAAGGAATTTCTTGCATTTTCTGTACAGCTATGCTGGCGGATGCTCAGCGTGGAGGCGGAGGGACTAAATGCGGTGTAAGTATATTAAGAGCATTCTGAAATTTATAAAAAATGTGAAGGTTTCATGTCGCAAGGCAGGACTTGGCTGCTAAAAATAAATACACGCGTCAGTCATGTCACGCTACACTAGCTAGCCATATTTTGTTTTGCGGTAGGACTAGCTACCGCAAGAGGTCAAGTGGTTAAGGTACTCGACTGCTGACCCGCAGGTCGCGGGATCAAATCCCGGCTGTGGCGGCTGCATTTCCGATGGAGGCGGAAATGTTGTAGGCCCGTGTACTCAGATTTGGATGCACGTTAAAGAACCCCAGGTGGTCTAAATTTCCGGAGCCCTCCACTACGGTGTATCTCATAATCATATGGTGGTTTTGGGACGTTAAGCCTCACAAATCAATCAATCAATCAATAGCGTGCCACCTGGGCCCGCTCCGGCGCTTTGGCAATCTCCTGCAGGATATTGTGCACTCCGAGCTGGAGCAGGTGCTAGGTAGGTGAGCTGCGTAATCGGGATTGCAAGGGTCCACTTGGTGATTTTTGTGAGCATGAATTCGAGCTTGTCGCACTCGGCATGCTGTAAATTATGAATGACCGGAACATATGAAAAGCGGGCTGCGCAATTATTAGTTTCTGCACAATACCTTCTTTCTTCCTCTCGTTTATAAATATCCAATACCCAATAGTCACTGAAAATAGTGAGAAAAGTGCGAAGATGAGTTATGCAGCCACATAGTAACTTCTCGTGAGCTAGTTTTGTGAACTTAGCGCATTTTGGAGTTCATTCGCTTATTATTTGCATGCGATTATTTTCCTCCTTTCAAGTACAGAATATACAAGGACTTAAAAAATGAAATGTGCGTTGTATTTCGGTAGTGAATATCACTTTTGTTGTAAGCAGGTGGCGACACCCTTTTTATCTGCTCTTCAATTTGCAGGGAGAAGTCTGTGACAGTGATGAAGTGTGCGAGGAGAGATACGTTCAGTGCACCAAACCACCCTGCCGGAAGGCGCCACAATGTGAGTTCAAACTTCAGACATTTATCCAAAAATACTTATTAGAGGAGGCCTTGCAGGGTGTCTCCTTTTTGTCACTCAGTGACGATTACACCGCGTAAAGTCCGTGAGAGATTTACTGAAAAGAAATTCGCCAGTGAGAAGTTAAGCTCGACAACGATGATATTAGGCACAGAAATATATTCCAGACGACGTTACATCGTGATGCATTTGTCCTCCTAAGGAATATTTCTTGTGCGAGAAATTTTCTGCATGGTAGTGTGGCTGGCATCCAAGGATCAAGTAGATTAAGAGAGAGAGGGAGGCTTTATTAGAATAAGTGAGATTTTTGCCGGCGTCTATATGCCGCTGGCACGATAGTCTGTATATGGATTGGGAAGGGGACTAAAATATATCACATTAGGTGTGCTTTTAACGCTACAGCGTTAAAGAGCTCGTTTAACAGATATTCCGGCGTCGGTGTCAGCGCCGACGTCGTTGGTTGTGAGCGAAAAATCATCATTACGTGCACAACTGAAAAATTCAGAACGATGCTATTATTATCAATATAAGAAATCTTGGGTCAGAGTGAGGATAAATTTCGGGTCATCTGCGTGGCAAGCGGTGACGCTATACACAGGAACGTCGCTGCTTGTGAACACAATGAAAATAACTTCTGCTTGAAAATGGATTGAAAGTAACTTTCATGCTTAACAAACGCATGCGCCCTGCATACATGCTTCACGATACACCATGATATATTGCAGTAATAATGCGTATTCAGAACACGTGACCATCATAATGACTTCATGGCTTAAAGCCGGTCATACAAAGGCACACACGTTACAGCACCTATACCCTCAAGGCCACGTATATAGCGGGTGCATAACAAGTTCGCAAAGATTTCATGCCAAGATTGTTCAAAGTACGTATACTTTTAAAGCCGAAGCTTAAGAGTCCCGCCATTTTTTTCCGCTTAGAGCAACTTTTCATGACTGATGGAAACTTCAACGATGTTTAAGTGGTGCGATTAGGTATAAAAATTAAGGTAAGCACATTTGGCAGAGGCGTGGAAGGGTGGGTGAGAATATTATAATAAAACCAACTGCAAAAGCACATTTAGTCCATGGTTGGTAATATTAGAATAAAAACAAAACTGGCCCTACGTTCAGAAATACACATGTGTTCTTACGACTGTATATGGCTGATTCCGAAGTGATTTCTTCTACGGGGACAACCCCTAAGAAATGTTGCTAGCTTTGGAGCCAGCAGGACAATCCCCCCTTAAGGAAGATACACAATTAGTCTCAAAATGTACGGCCGGTTCTTGATTTTAAAATTGAAAACTATCGATTAAAGGGACTGGGGAGTTTAAAAATATGACAGAAACTAGGTGAAATGTTTTTGAACAGAGTGTTCGCAGGAGCAGACGTTTCGATAAGCCCTTTCGAAGTTGCTGCCTAGCAGAAGAGCAGACTACCTGCAGAAATAACTGGTCAAGCGATGCCACCTGTGCAAATTCATATACCTCGTTGAGCCCTCATTTTTCTCCTAAATTACTACCCTGTTTTGACACAAGGAACAAGATATTCCAGATTTTTACCCGTATTTCCTAATCTCTGTCAAATTGGTTCGATAGATTTTCCCACACTAAGCATGTACAAAAATTTGCCCCCAAACAGCTTATTATAATGCAATTTTGAGCATTGTATTAGGCCTTATTTTGTGACGCTGGTTTTATGTATTGTTTTTTTTTTATTCAACTTTCAGGTGTCTATAAAAGAAGAGGCTAACAAGCTGAACACACCCATTCATTCGAAACCCAGTGGTACAAGATCCCATTCGCTGGAAAGAAGAACGTCCGATCCGACCAGAAAGGCTTTTTTTTACTGCACTAACCATTAAGACACAACCTTGTCCTTGTTCTGTACGTTTCTAATTAAGATGGGCCACCTGAGCTTTGGGGGCACATATATGAAGAAAACTTGGTGATGTCAATAGACAATCAGGTAACGCTTGAGTATATATATATATGAATGGCCCAATAAACCAAGGACGCGCCACGCTGTTTGCGCAAAGTTTTACTCTCATCGGCACCGGCAGCCTTATATGATACGTTACATTCATGCTACGTGACATTAGCAGCGGCGGAAATAGATGCGTGGGCGTGCTATACGTATTGCACAAAGTTTTTTTGGAAATATACGCATAACGACCTTTTGCATGAAGGTCCCTCACATAAAAGACGAAGTGCTGAGTAGTGTGATCTGATGCATATGTTGTATTCTACTACTTTAATAATAATAATAATAATAATAATAATAATAATAATAATAATAATAATAATAATAATAATAATAATAATAATAATAATAATAATAATAATAATAATAATAATAATAATAATAATAATAATAATAATATTTTATAATATGTACGATTTTATGTCGAAAACCATATGATAAATACACATGCCGTAGCGGAGGGCTCCGGAGGTTTGGACAATTTGGTGTTCTTTAACGTTCTCTCACATCAACCAGTATACCGGCCTCTACCATTTCAACTCCACCGAAATGCGACTTCCACGGCTGGGGTCGAACCCACGTCCTTCGGATAAGCAGCCGACAACTCTAGCCGCTGTTCCACCAAGGCGGACACTTCTGCTATACAGTTGATGTAAAGAGCCTGCCACGCTACATTATAAAGTGTTCTGAATTATAAAGAAGACGCACAAGCGTTAAAAGGTACAACAGAGAAAGTGCATGCATTCGTCTTTCGAAGAAAAAATTGGCGGATCCCACGTATAGTGGGAATCGATAATATGCGAAGCACGAATAAGGAAGGTCGATAGGTCACTTGAAAATTTGAGCAACGTTACGAGGCGAACGTAAATTATGCCGTACATGACTTGCATATTGTGATTATCATGTTTGCGCCTGGGATTTGTGTTCGTAGTCCATTCACGGCACGTAATACCAACCTTGGTATATGTGAAACCAGTGAAACGGCCGCCAGCACGCTATGAACGTAGCGTGTATATAGTCGTGTTTTACATGACACGCAATTCATGATTATCATGTTTTGACGTGTCGTTCACCTTCGTCGTCTATTCACGTGACGTGATACCAAATTTTGGTGTATCTGGAACTAGCAAAACGTCCACGACCGCGCTATAAGCGTAACATGTATGGCCGGGTACTTCAGAAGCAGCCAATTTTCTCCGCGACTAAAGAAATAGTTGCACTCGAAAAATTGTGACTACATCTGAAACACGTATTTGCCGTTATAAATGAGATTTGTGTATTGCGACGCGTGTTTTTGTAAAACTGTAATGATGGAAACGCTAAAGCACAGGCGGGATCACGAGAGAAAAATAATTCCATGCCCTCTACAACGCCGTATGTCGTGTGCTACGGAGCAAAATAGACTGCACCGGGCGTCTAATTGTAAAGCAGTCGCTGGTTTCATTGCATAAAATTCGTATGTGGTTTTCGTCCAATTTTTTTGTTCAATGTTCAATTCGTATGTGCTTTTTTGTTCAATGTGCCAAGCATTTTTTTTTTGCGGTTGTGAACCTGCAATATCGTGAGCTCACGCACGTTGGCGCACGGCATTGCGTGTCAGAATTATTCGATTAGACGAGTTGCGAAACTGCGTTCGAAAATCCGGACAGGCAGTTGGCCCAATTTTTCGGGAATTAGCCGACTTTCACACCACCTGGGAGCGGCAACACAAAACACAAATAATGCGTTTAATCGCAAATCTGGTATGGTATGACATGACCGCATGGCGAATATAAGTGAAGGGTCCTCACGAGGAAATCATGACATCCTTGTCCTGTAAGAACATGACTACATGCCACGCTCATAATACTCTCACGGTTGTTTCGCTAGCTCCACATATGTCAAGTCTGGTACTATAGGACGTCAATAAATGATGAAGGTATATGTTTGGTGCAAACATAATAATCATGAAATGCATGTCATGTAAGCACATGACAACACAGTGAGCTCATAATTCACTCGCAGCCATTTCGCAAGCTTCACATATACCAAATTTGTTATTACGTAATGTGAATGGACGACGAAGGTAAACGACACGTACAAACATGATAACCATGATATGCGTGTCATGTAAAATATGACTACATGCTACGCTCATGATGTGCTTCCAGCCGTTTTGCTAGCTTCCCATGTACCCAATTCGGTAATACGGGGCGTGAATGAGTGACGAAGGCAAACGACAGTGCAATCATGATGATCATGATATGCGTGTCATGTAAAACATGACTACATGCTACGCTCATAGCGCGCTCGCGGCCGCTTCGCTAGCTTCACATATACCAAATTTGGTATTATGTGGCGTGAATAGACGACGACGGTAAATTAGACGCCCAAACAAGATATTTATGACGTGGCAGTCATGTACGAATACTTTATATCAACCTTTCAGCGTTGTGCTGATTTCAAAGTGAAATGTCTACCCTCCCGATTCGTGCTTCGCATATCATCGATTGCCACTGCACGTGGGCTCTGCCAACATTTTTATGTTATGACTAGTCACTTATGCTCGTCGTACAGTCATGGTATGTCATACTGGTTTAGGTATAAGCACCATTATCGAAATGGCGAAGAGAGTTAAATGTCGTAGGCGGCTAGATAGATCAGTAGATAGAGAGATACGGTCAACGTTACTGAAGTTCACTAACAAATGCTAGTAATGTAAAAAAAGCGATGCTCACATATATGTTTATCGCTTTCTGGTTAATTCTACTAACAGTGACAGCGTTAACGTGAGCATAGAATTCGTCTTTCCATCACTCGCCGGCGCAGACACATCCATCTAAAAAACAATAAAATACTCTTTCCTCCTTGTTCAATGGTAGGCGAGAATGCCGAATAATATAAAACAAAAACTTCAAACGGGGACGAATCCTCACCCATGGTGAGACTTCTGAAGAAGTTACCTGCTCCTGTGTGGGTGTCGACAGAGTTCTTTGTGTAATGCGGCTACCAATGCCACGAAGAATAATTTCGTGAAGATAGATGGTATCTGCCTGAAATGCTTTCGCATCGAAACAAATAGACAGTTCACGCCATCATCAGCAGTGCTGTTAATTTTTTGTATTCAGTAATTGGAGCACAGGCAAATTTTTCGTGAGCTTCCCAAGTCTAACGCGCCTTAAGAAAGTTATTTCTCGGTTGTGGTGTGTCACACGTGTGCTAAGTGGGTCATACTCTTCGTACAGTATCTTGCTCTCATGTTTTGCGATGCTGTATATTTTAGGAACGTAAAATAAACCTTCACTCATTAGCAGCATCAACTACATGTCTTTCTTACATTCCGCGTGTTAAACTCCTTATACAAGGAATATATACAATCGCATCATTCGGTAACTTTGACAATCTCAACGTCAATATTCTTAGGGCCATCAAAAAGTAATCGAAATATTGTGGAAGTAGCTTAAAACTAAATTAAATTCACTAAAATTTTCATGAAAGAGAATTACGGCAAGTGCTTATTCAGGACGCATCTTGCGAACTAGTAATAGCTTCTAAGAATTATTTACGTTACGAACAGCACATTGCCTGTCAACATTGGAAGAAGTAGGAAAACTATATCTGCAAAAAACATACAGGCCCGGGAGGGCGAGTGCTGGCAGGAACTGCGTACCGATGATCCGGCAGCCTTCGAAGCCATGCTGAATCACGAACACGAATGCAAGCGCCAGTGGCGGGCGGGTCGTGTGAACCATGCCGCCGAGACAGCTAGTAGTGTAAAATGTTGCAACAATGCCACGCTGAAGAAGCGGCGTTGCGGGCAGAACAGCGTCAACATGATGATTGTGGAAGCGCATTCGCCGGAGCGAGTGCCTGCTTTCGGCGGCAATTTCTCCAGCGGCACTTTGGCTTCGGCTGCGACGTCTGTGACCGCCTGTGGTTCGAGAACAGCCACTGTGATTAACGCATTGCAAAACGCAATCAACCAGTCGTTACCCTCCTTCATGGCCGGAATCATGTGAGGCACAAAGCGCACTATGTGAAATGAGCACTGTGCCAAACCCAAGCAAAAAGCGTGTCTAATCTCTTTAAAAAGGGCGAACACGTGATCAATAGTTGTGAAAGGCTTCAGGGCAGCGTTGGGCTGATACCACTGCTAAACACCGGAGCCGTGCGTTTCAGCTTTTGCTGGTTAAACATTTGTAAGGAGTGCTTAGGCTTTATTAATGTTGAAGATACTTTCATCCCACTGTGTGAGCCAGATATCAGCTAAGTGTGTCTGTGTTTTATAGAAACAGTGTTTGCACCTTATGATAACGATAGTATGACGTTGTGAAACATAAAATAGGACCTGTTTCGCACGCTGTAGTATGCGGTAGATACATGAGGGCTTTGTAATTCATTTCTCCAACATGACTTGCCGTGCTATACCACCTCGCTTTGCACACGCCACCTTGTGACTCATCGGTACAACGATGCATGTCCTTGTTATTTAGGACCTTCGTACATGCTCTTCATCCTTACACATGGGCACGGGGTTTTCTCGTTTAGACAATGTGTGACAGGCACGCTAGAAAAGTTTCGTGGAAGGAGATGAATGAGCGACGCTCACGAAGTGTGAAGAGTCGTGTTTACATTTCGAGCTCCCGAGGCTTCGCACGAGTGACTTCCGAGACACGTAGAGGACGTGAGTTCCGGCTGTGTGGTGGTTCCGCATAAAAGGACCTTCTTCGGTGACGGTGGATCGCTGTCTCAAACAGATGCAAACCGAACTATGAAGAACACTGCCGTCGTGCTTGCGGCGCTTCTGCTTTTTTCAGGTAAGCCCCCTGCAGACATGTCAGATTCTCTGATAACAAGAGGTCAGTGATTTGTATGCAGTAGTGCACAGGCAATGGCCACTGCACAAGCAGCAGCTGTCGCGAAAGATAAAAGAGCTCTCATGACAATTGTGCACGGTACATGCACTTGCGGGGTTAGTGCCTCAACCCTGCAATATCTACGCAGACACAGAGAACCTGCACTTGTTGATAATTTGACTAGACAGGAAGGACGAAGTTCCTAAAGTAGACACTCAAGGATAATATTAAGCCTAGCTTGATGGATAGATTAGCCATCTTGAAATACAGTGTGAATTTTACACGCCACCCAACTGACTCTGTAGCGTTGGTACTTAACTAGGAAGGTCGCGTTGATAACTGTGAATCTAACTTTTCCGAACCTAAACGTATAGCTTCACTTTCTCATGACCTGCTTCTATACCATTGCCTGTGCACGTGATTAGCTAGGACCGACGTCACATAAGAAGTACCATTGTCCCCAGCAGTTGGCGCCTTTTTCAATTTATAGCAGGTCATTTCAAAATGTATGAAAAAGACCCGAGTTTGACTGTCACTCAGCTCGGAGTTCTTTCAATGCTTTTTATGGGAAAACGGTTCTATTATGTGACGTTGTATATAGTGAGTGATAACCACGTTTGTTTTACTAGTTGATTCTTTCAGTACGTTTGAGTGCACAGAGCGCAAGAATATCGGTGTGATTGACAATGATGTAGAGAAATATGAAAATTCAGGGTTAAGTTGTGCACGTACATTCACTTCACCCATTTCCAGCTTTAGTCGAACCATTGATCAGAGTATATGTGATACGCAGTGGCTATATTCGTGGTGACATCAGACGGGTACCTCAAGACCTGATGTACTGCAGTCTTTGTGATACATAAAAAAAGATGCTAGTTTTAATCTGTCGGGACTGTACTGTTCTTGGTTAAAGATTCACAGAGTTTTATTAGCAAATGCTCGGTAAAATGAGGGCAAGAATAAACTTGGTGGAAACCAACAGCGCATTCATATTTGCAAAGTGTGGATTGCTGCAAGTCCAAAAATTTGTTTTTATGGATGTTGTTACTTATCTTTCTGTAATAATCATCTATCATGCAATTTTTAGCAGGTGTGCTTAGTGTGTTTGTTTTCCGCTTGCAGCGATGGTGGTAAACTCCCAGAGGTTTCCGGGAGGTGGCATAGTTAACAGAGTTCGTCAACGTATATGTAACGTAAGTAGTATTAACCATGCGTAAGGTGCCTTGAATAGTACAGGGTATTTCAATCTGCAAGATTGCTGAGGGAAAACATGAATCTGTAATCATTCAAAAGCAGGGTGCCGTAACAAGGAAACTCTGACACCAACAAAATGATGTTTGTGTGAATTGTTACATTTAATTTCAAAGTGCATTCAGATCATATTGACGTTTTTCTTGTTTCACTTAACAGGGCCGATTTTGCCGTTATGGTGAGCGTTGCATCGAGACAACATTTCCGTGCCGAAGGCCTCCATGCTTGAGGAGGTTTCGATGTGAGTGATCTCCGAATGTTTGTTGTGTAACTAGTTTGTAAGCATCACAAGTCCGCTATTTTCCTATCGTGAACAGGCGTGTGTAGACAGCCCATATGTATAAGTTGACCTAGATTACCCTTAGAGAAAAATGTTTTGATATTTATTACGTCGCCCTGACCATAGAATGTAGTTAAGCGCTTTTTGTGTGATAGTAAGCGCAATATTTGAGCAGATTACGATTTCGGATTCATAATAGACATTCGGATGGATGAAAATCTGCATTTGCGAATAACGCATTAGCTTAACAATAATTAAATTTTACATCATAGACTAAAACACACCATAAAATAAGTTCTGGAGCTTCTTATTTCAAGAAGAGCTCGAAAAATTCCCCCATCGGTAGCTACATCGCAAAACGTTATCGCGTAAGGGATTTGTTACAACATTTTAATTAGGACTGCAATCACTATAATTATGAGCAGTGCAGCAGGAAGGGCTACAATATATTTTCAATGCATATACAGCACACGAAAGCAGGCTGGTTTGTTGGCTGGTTCCTCAACAACTTGGCGCAACCCACCTAGGGGGAGATGGCCATGAATCGGGCGGTGCCTTGCTCTTTAAACTAATTCACTTCTTGAAGGAAATGATTTAATTCATTAGGCGTTAAAGGTACTATTATAAAGTTGTTTAATTTCAAAACAAAAAAAAACTTCGAGAACGATGACATATAAACACACAATAAAGAGAAGAAATGAAAAAGGTCTATGCATAAAACAACTGAATTTAGCTACGTTTAGCGTTCCATTCTTTTAGGCTGTCATAAAAAACGTATAGCATCGGTAAAATGCTCCTGTGGCTAAAATAAAATGCGATTGCGCCAAATGAAAGTATCACCGGAAGTGACAAGTTTAAGTCCAACTTTCGTATGGGTTCTCTTAGTAATCTTTTCCTTTGACTTTTGAGTTTTGTCGACATGGTTTAATCACAAGCTATCATGCTTGTATTACGACTAACTCATTTGTAGCATGCTTGTATATCGGTAACGTTTCTTGCTATATGATGTACTTCCATAATCAATGTAGACACACCAGTCGTTGAAAATATACCTTTAATTATATGTGCCCTGCGTGGTGATCATGTCGTTATTCATTGTGACTTTTTTTTAAATTCTTGCAGGTATTTGAATCCAGACGGTGGCCTCTTCTGTGGTGAATGTCGTTATGCCACGCAGCCACGCAATAGAACACGGGTAGAATAAATAAACTTCATGATGCAACGCCTCTACCAGCAGCATGACCAATGTTTTAGGACGTGTGGTCGCGTAGCACCATCGCTCTTCGGTGACAGCGGTGGCCGGCCATAACTGAATGGGTAATATGCGTAAAAACTAATATCTGACCAAAAATGTTAGATACGAAAGATAGTTCCCGGTTCTACAAAGGAGAGACTTGTCTGAACGGTCTGGTGAAACTACAGCTTCGCCGAACGCACCGCATGGCTTGCCACAGCGTACTGCTTTACAATGGGGTCCCATGTATTTTAAATGATCTGCATTCAATTGTGCTTGGAAGTCACCTGTATACTTTTCAGTGCGATACTTTAATAATTTTAAAATGTTCCAGTGGGTTTCTTCTATATAACTGGGAGTCGTTTTTGGTGAGTAGCTTTTTTCATCGGATATGGATTTATTTCGCCCACGGCCCATTAAGCTATGGCCCGACGGCGTTGTGGCCGTCGATAGATGGTGCCACGTACAGATGTTGTTAAATATTTGAAATAAAAGCGTTCTTTTCCTAAGAGGCAAGAATAAATCACTATTAACACATCTACTCATTCTGCGTCCTGACATTCCAAAAGCAAATCGGGGAGATAAAGAACAAATAAAAAGAAGCAAGGGACGACAACTGAAACCGATAACAATTTTGCTCGTGTGAACTTTCTGGCTCTCTGCCAGAAGTCTCATTTACAAATGACATTAAACAATAAATTGAAACAATCGCTTAAGTAAGTTGAATGACACGTCCAAGACAACGTACACAGGTGGCAAACTTTCACTAGATTGCATGAGAGTGTCTGAATATAAATCGACATTAACTAATGATGCATAGTGATGATTTGGTTTGGTGCCGAGTCGGTTTGCTTCATCTCATTTATTTGCCTACACGGAATAAAATGTTGAGCAAACCCACTCGTTGACGAATCGATTACCTGACGTTCTTTTGACGTTGTTTGACTCCTCTCTCGCACAAGACAGGTTCTCGCACTTTAAACGCAACACTACCTGTGTGCCGACAAGGGTACGGCAGTTTTCTCATTAATTCAACTTTTTGTCATCGGTAACGGAAGTCCTGTGCGAACAATGAACATATTTTGTAAGTGGATTCGGTGGTTAGAAAATAGAATCAGAAGGCTAACGTTTGCAAACCTGCTTCAAAAGAGGGAATGGAAATTACACTTACACAAACATTACGCATGATACAATTTTTCAGGCACAAGTTCCATCATCATTGGTATCGTATCCACGATAACCATCATTGTTTGGTCTCTTTTAGTTTATTGCATAACGGAGGTCTTCTTCCTGTGATCTCACGTATAGCCTACCTTGAGCGAGCATTAATTTATTTTCAATATACATATATTCAGGATAAAAATTAAGAAAAGGTAACCACATCTTTCCACGGGGAGAGCTCGAGTAACTGAGTCGCGGAGTTGTGGGAGTATCGTACGAATATTGCTTGATTTGGAAATGGTTTTGGAATGCTTAATCATTATTTCGTCTTTCTCATTTTTTATTTATTGAATGAAGGAGAAGCGTTGCCTTCAACGAGTGACGTGACGCTTATGTGCGATCTAGTGCCTACATATACGGGTTGGTCTTGATTCTCAACGTCGTTTTAGTATTGCTTCGTTTCGATCTCGAAGTTGACGCGTTAACGTACTTAGGTTGCACGCAACATTATGCCTCTGTGAATACGAAAAGATGGCAGGTTGCCCAGTATTGCCCCTGCATTGTCATATTTGGTCAAGTTTGGCACCATAAAATTGAACATTACTTTTAAAATTAGCCGTCAGATGTATGCAACTAACAGTAAAAATCAACTAATTTCGAGAGTACTTGTAACACTATACGGGACGCAAGAAATGAAGTTTTTGAATCATTGCACAAACATAATAATGAAACTTGGGATTTTACATCTTGAGACTCGATATGGTTATGAATTAAGCCACTGTGGAGGGCTCAGGAAGGCCCCGTCGCGGTGGTCTAGTGGCTAAGGTACTTGGCTGCTGACCCGCAGGTCACGGGTTCATATCCCGGCTGCGGCGGCAGCATTTCCGATGGAGGCGGTAGTGTTGTAGGCCCGTGTGCTCAGATTTGAGTGCACGTTAAAGAACCCCAGGTGGGCGAAATTTCCGGAGCCCTTCACTACGACGTCTCTCATAATCATATGGTGGTTTTGGGACGTTAAGCCCCACATATTAATCAATCAGGGCTCAGGAAGTTTCGAGCATCTGTTGTGTTTTTACGAGCACTGACATCACACACTACATAGACCTTTCCAATTTCGACACTATCACAAATGACCGAGATCAAGCCCGCAATTTTCGGGTCAACAGCCTAGCACGACAACTATATATTACCATGTCCGACAGTTACATAAACATGCCGGTATCAGTAGGTCATAATAATAGATACCTTGAGGCCTGACTACACGCGCTCTACGTAGAAATTGAAGACTATTCACGTAAATATATCGGTGAATCGCCCAATGCATATACAAGGTAGAAAGCAAAAACAATGCGTTTAGGAGAAGCCACCGGGGAAAGTTATTTGAGCATAGTAGTTTTTTAACACATGTGGCAAGTACCGCAAAGCGCATAACGTCTTCCGGATTGTCCGCAGTGCATGGAATATCGCAAAGGGCTTACCACCTAAACACGTGACCATTTAACACCGGCAGACTACTCACGCAAGCCTGTTCGTGCCCGTCGCCTATTTGAAGCGCGCTTTCTCGACAGATTGCCATGCCCTTGCTGCACGGTAAACACGAGGAATACTTCCCGGACGCCATGCGTTACGTGCATTCAATCATAAGAGCTTCAGGACGTTCAACACTTCCGTGCACGTGACTGCGTTATATCCGGCCAGCACGCGGCATAAATATCACTCGCACTCGAGTCGTCGCTAGACAGTTCTTCAGAGACACTAGCTGAGGTGAACCATGAAGAAGTTGTGCATCGTCCTTGCCATTGTTATGCTGTCTTCAGGTGAGATTTTAAAGCGCGGAGTAAAATAGAAGTCACGTTTCCGCGTTTCATGGGTCAAATATTATGCTATGCTAATATGGAGTGCTTTAAAAGCCGATGTATTGTGCTTCGTAATTCACCGTATGATGCTAAACCAACGCTATTGATCACATAGGTGATATGGCAATTTAATCGCTTGATTAGTGTGATTGCGTATGCTTTTTACATGGGAATCTCTCTACGTATTTAAATATGCCACTAGTGGACTAAAGACACCTTCACTTGTACAGCTGCCTCACGTTTCCGAAATTCTGTATTCACCTTATTAATTTATCAGCAAACAACAATAAACTAATCTTTATTTATTACACATGCTAATTAAATTTTCTTATACATCACTTTGTTTCAAAGCGTTGTTACGAAAGATTAAACGAGCCATGAAAGCGGTTTTCAATGGCGGCATTGATTGTAACTGACCTCTTCATTAGGAAGGTTGACATCATCCCCGGAACCTTTCAGAATAAGGTAATGTCTACAAGAAAGAACTAAAGTGTCATTGAAGCTGCATTGTGCTGGACAGTAGATTTCTGGTGATTGCAGAATAATGCACTGCTCTCTGTCTTTGACAATTTCACTGTAAGAATGTGGTTGCAACGTCTAGAAGTACAACGTTTGAAAGTTATGCTAACGGTGTGGCTTTGCTTCAGGCCTAAGGAACTTTAAAAAATCTAAGGACTGTGCCATTGATTAGGTAGTACTTTACAAATAATGGGAAATACAGGCAAAAAATGGTTATTTCTAAGTACAGAAGTACAATTATCTTGCAGCTGCGCCTATGACTGATTCATATACTACAATAACACTATTGTTTACACATTTAGATACACATTTACCCAAGCACTATTTTATAGATATTTAACTCTTTTATACAACGAAGTCAAATCCAATGCCTCCTGCAGTTATGCTGGTAGATGCACAGCGCTTTCCTGGAGGTGGCCTGGGTGGTCTTAGGTGTGGTGTAAGTATATCCCGAGCATTCTACTATTTATAATATATTTCAAGGGTTAATTCTGAAAAAGTGATACTTGGGTGCTAGAAAATGCTATACATTGGAGATGTCCCACTTCAATTGTGTCCAACAACACATTTTGAAATAAGGGTCTAATGCCTTCTTTAAGATAGTTTGTCGCTGCACTAGAGAACTATAGATATATATATCGCAAAAAATTGAAGAATTCGTCAATAGAAGCTTACTTACAAGGATATGTCACATGGTGAAAATGCTGTCTTTCACCCTTCATACCAGTGAGTACGCAGTGAGGAAGTCGTAAAGAAGGCAAAAAGATGCACACCGTCGTCCACGCACACGGTGAACTTGAGCACATTTTTTTTTCACTTTTTCTTCGAATACGCGACTAACTTTCAATGTGGTCTCGAGCTCGTGCGCGCGAGCACGAGTGAGTGAGTAACAACTTTATTAGTCGAAGGGGTGAGGGGTAAGGGAGGCTAAGCCACGAAGGCTGCCAGGCTGTGTTTCTCGATGACTTCTTCCGCTCGCTTCAGGACCCGTGTCTGGATGTCTATGTCGTTGCTGGAGAGAAGGGCCTCCCATTGTCCCTCGGTGGGGGGTGAGCAAAGGAGGTCGGCGGGCGGGGGATCCTCCGGGCAGCCCCAGAGGATGTGGTTCAACGAGGCAACGTTGCCGCACAGGCAGCAGCGTGGATCGATGGCACCTGGGTGCATGTATGAAAACACGAGGGGGCACGGGAAGGTGCGGGTCTGTAGGCGACGCCAGGCGATCTCGGACCGCTTGGGAAGGCTGCTGTGAGGATGTGAATAGAAATATCGCTCGAGGCGATAGTGCTGAGTGATGTCGTGGTAGGTGACCAGGGGCTCCGGCACCAGGGCGTCCGACTCTGAGTGGCCCACCGCTCGGTCGACGAATCCTCGAGCGCGTTGGTGAGCTGTCTCGTTGCCGGGGTGACCCGAGTGGGCGGGGACCCAGATCAGTTCTATGCGGCACTGCTCATCTTGCTGCAGTAGGGGCCGAAGTAGCCGTAGGGTGGTAGGCGAGACGAGACCTCGCGCGAAATTCGAGATGGCTTGTTTCGAGTCGCTGATTATGACGCTTGCGTCAGCCGAGGTCGCGGCCAAAGCAATGGCCACTTCCTCCGCCTCGACGGCGTAAGGCGTTCTGACGGTGCCAGCCGTGATGGTCGGCCCCAAAGGAGCTGAGGAGGGCGACACGGAAACGACTACGAAGGCGTCCCTGCGTGCATTGTATCGGGCCGCATCTACGTAGGCGACGGCCGGGTGGTCGGCGTACTTTGCGTGAAGCATGGCGGCACGGGCTTGGCGGCGAGCGTCGTGGTGGCCCGCCAGCATATTCTTAGGTAGCGGCTTGATGTAGAACGCCGCTCGAATAGCATGGGGTAATGAGACCAGATCCGGAGGGTGGGAGGAGGTGTCGTGGCCGATGGAGGAAAGGATGTGGCGACCGGTCGGCGAACGGTAAAGGCGTTGCACTTGAGCGGAGCGGTGAGCCTCAATCAACTCGTCGAGCGTGTTGTGTACACCCAAACGGAGAAGACGATCGGTGGACGTGTTGGGGGGAAGGCCGAGGGCAGTCTTGTATGCCCGGCGGATGAGGACGTCAATTTTATCGCGTTCCGATTTTAGGAGACGTGTATAAGGAAGGCCGTACGTGAGGCGGGAAACGACGAAAGCGTCGACAAGGCGAAGTAGATCGTGTTCTCGCATGCCCTCACGCCGCGCACGGACACGGGCGAGCATACGTGCGGTCTGCTGCACCGAGAGCGAGAGCTTGTCTATGGTGTGTGTATTATGGCGGTTGGACTGTAGGATCAGCCCGAGCACGCGGAGATGCGAAACGACGGGGACAGGAGTAGAGTTGGCATGAACCGTGATGGTGGGGTGGGGAGTTTTGTAGCGACGCCGGTCGGGAGGCCGCATGAGAAGAAGGGCCGATTTGGCCGCTGAGCAAGTAAGACCGGCCGCGTGCACGTGGGACGTGACGACGTCGGTTGCGCGTTGCAACGTCTGCTCGATATGGCCGTCAGAGCCCGACGTGACCCAGAGAGCAATATCGTCCGCGTACAGGGTGTGTTTAAGACCGGGGATACGGTCCAGCTTGCCAGGAAGCGAGCGGAGGACAAGATTGAATAGAAAAGGCGACAAGACGGCGCCCTGAGGGGTGCCACGAGGGCCAAGCTCGTACGTGGGAGACGGGAGGTCCCCTATGATGATTTCGGCCGTGCGGGCGGTGAGGAACGCGCGAATGTAGTTGTAGGTGCGGGTGCCGGGATTGAGGGCTGCGAGTTCGGCAAGGATAGCCGAATGGGAGACGTGGTCGAACGCCTTGTGAAGGTCCAGGCTAAGGAGAGCCTTTGTGTCTGAAAATGTGGGTGGGTCGAGGAGATCATGGTGGAGTTGTAAGAGGACATCTTGCGTGGATAGGTGGGGGCGGAAACCAAGCATGGTGTGGGGAAGGAGATGGTGTGCGTCCGTGTACGTTTGCAAGCGAGCGAGAACGACATGTTCTAGAAGCTTGCCGACGCACGAGGTGAGTGAAATGGGCCTGAGATTCTCGATTGTGAGTTTCTTGCCCGGCTTGGGGATGAAAGCCACGCGAGCGTGTTTCCATGATTGGGGGAGGTTGCCGGAGCGCCAGCACTCGTTGAGGAACGAAGTGAGGGTAGCAGCCGAAGGGGCGTCGAGGTTTCGGAGGAGCTTGTTGGGGATGCGATCTGGGCCGGGGGCGGAAGTGGTGCGGAGCTTCTGTAATGCCGCGTAGACCTCCGCTTCCGTGATATCGGCGTCCAGTACTGGGTTGGGGGCCCCAGAGTAGGATGCGAGAGGGGGAGGAGGTGTGCCAGGAGGCAGAAGCTGAAGGTATTTGGCGGACAGGTCTGCCATCAGCGACGGAGTGTCGCCGGGGTAAGCCCGGACCACTCGTTGTAACTGCTGCCGAGCGACCAACTTGGCAGAAGCAGGGTCGAGGAGGTGGCGGAGGAGATGCCAGGACTGTTTGCAGCCCAACTGACCAGAGAGACCCGAGCAGAGCTGCTCCCACTGTTGGCGGGCGAGCGCGGTGGTGTGTTGCTCGATCGTACGATCGAGGTGCGCAATGCGGCGGCGTAAGCGACGGTTGTGACGTTGCTTCTGCCAACGGTTGCAAAGGCCGGTGCGGGCGGCCCACAGGTGGGCAAGACGGGCGTCAGTTGCCGGATAGTCCTTCGTGGTGGGGATCGAGGCGGTGACTGCGTCGAGGTCCTCTAGCAGCTGGTCGGTCCACGTCGAGAGGTCCTCGATGTTGGAAGTGGCGGAGTGCAACCGGCGTTCTCGGAAAGCGTCCCAGTCTGTATAGCGGGCCGTGTGTGGGCGCGGCTTGCTGGGGGAGGTGAGAACTTGAATGGTGAGGACATAGTGGTCACTGCCGAGGGACTGATGCGTGTTATACCAGCGCGCGTCGGGCACGCTGCGGCAGAAGCTGAGGTCCGGGGTGGTATCGCGGCACACACTGTTGCCGATGCGCGTTGGTTGCGTGGGGTCGGTGAGCAGGGAAAGGTTGAGATCGGGAGCGAGCTGCCACAGCCTCCTTCCGGGGCCATCTGCCTTCGAGTAACCCCAGTCCGGATGCTTGACGTTGAAGTCGCCGAGAATAAGAAGGGGTGATTTGGCTGCTTTCGCTGCAGCGGCACGGAGCAAGGCTAGGAGAGACGCGTCTTCAGTGGAGCGAGGGGGGTTGTACACGTTGAGAATAAACAGAGAGGGCTGTTCACGTTGCTGAGGTAGTGTCTCGAGAAAGACGTGATGGACTGCAGGGAAGGGTAGATCGTGTCGATTGACAGCGAGCGTCCGCCGGGTGAGGACGGCCGTCACGGGATGGGGCAGAGGATGGTGAGTTACTTGGTTGTAGGCGACGTAACCCGAGAGGGAGACGTCGGCGTGAGTTTCCTGTAGTACGATGATATCAGGCGCGTCCGAGGGGTCTAGTTGTTGTAGGTGGAGAAGGAGGTGGTTACGCTTGGGACGAAAACCACGGCAGTTCCACTGCCAAATGGTGACGATGGATCGGTCAGCCATTTTTAACAGCGGAAGATGTTGCCTCGACCGGTGTTTGCGAGGTTCGGGCGGCGCCGGAGGAGGTGGTGGTGCGGGCATGGAGGGGTAGCTTTGCTCGGATGCTTCCAAGCATGGCAGTTTGTAGGCTATCAACTGTTGACTGTAGAGATTGGAAGGACGTGGCGGGGGGGTAGGCGGCGAAGTCTGTGCGCAGGGAATTTAGAGCTTCGTGCTGTGCAGTGAGAAGCTGGTGGACGGAGTTGAAGCGGCTATCCAACCGCTCTTCAAGATCCACCAAGGCCGTCTTGATGGATACCTGGACCTCTTCAGAAAAGTGAAGAGATTCAAGGGGAGTGTTGGGTCGACGGCGCTTGCCAGTGCATCCTTCGGGAGTCTGAACGTCCATGTCGGAGGAGGAGCAAATGGTAGAGGGCAGAGAGGATTTCACTGTGATGGCTGATTCCAGCTTCTCTTCAAGAGCTTGCAGTTTCGCTTGGAGGGAATCAATTTGGGTCTTCTGAGCTGCAATTTGAGCGCTTTGTGCAGTGACCTGCTGTCGGAGGGAGGCGTTTTCTTGCTGCAGTGCAACAACCTGCGGCTCCGAGGGCAAGCCGGGGGCGCCGCGGGGCCATGTCGAATTCAGGGCTGTGATGTGGGTTTAGGCACCGCTGGTACGGGGGGCGGAGAGGCAGTAACCGACTTGGGCGGTGGAGCTGGTGAGGGACCACTTGCTGCTTGCTGGGAAGAGCGCACTACCGCTGCGGGCGGAACAGGCTGTTGTGGCGGGGGGTGTGTGTCAGGTGCCGGGGCCTTCTGGCGTTGAGGGCGCTGCACGTAGCGGTGTTTACAGTTGGAACTGTACGTGGAGTGATTCCCATTGCAGACGATGCAGCGGGGGTTGCAAGTGGGTGGCGATCCTTCGGGCGGTGTGGGTGAGCAGCGCCGCACCGATGGCACCGCTCCTGCCGCGGCTTGGGGCACACGTCGGTCCGGTGGCCGGTCGAGCGGCAATTGTAGCAGGCTTCCACCTTGTTGCGGAACGGAAGGAGGCGAAGCTGGACACCGTGGTAGAAGATCCACCGCGGTAGTTTCGGCTCCATGAGGGTGACCAAGATGTGAGGGGCCTTGCCCATGCGGCGGCCGCCCACAACAGAGAGGTAGGATTGCTTGCCTGAAGGTCTTCAAGGATGGCTTGGTCCGTGAAGTCGTCGAAGGCGTGGTACAGTATGCCCCTGAGGGCATCGTCTGGCGGTGGGGCGTAAAGGTGGACGGTGAAAGTGTTGCCGGAAACCGTGAGGGAGGTGATGCGGAGGTATGCTTGTGCACGAGCCGAGTCCGCGACGCTGAGCGTAAAAGTGTTGTTGACGGGGTGGATCCGCACCGTGTCGCGAGATGCGGGCGGGAGGTCTTGCAGGAACGCTGCTTGCAGCAAGGCGGTGTACAAGTGCCAAGGCTGTAGCTTGGTGAGTTCTACGGGGCTTTTTGGGCGGCCGACGATGTGAATCGTGTCCGCCGGGAGACGAGGGAGCGGAGCGCGGCGGCGGTGCTGCGGAGGCGATGTATTTACCCGCTTCGACGAGGGCAGAGAAGCCGGCGTGGTGGTGGGCTTAGTTGCGGCGGTGGCAAGGCGCAAGGCTGCGCGGCGTTGCTCTTGGGCGCGGAGGCCTGGCGACTGCCAGGATTCGTCCGAGAGTTCCTCGGGGGACACGTCCTGTCCTTCGACAATATACTCCATAGCGGTGGACAGCTAGGAGATGGGCGACGAGGCCACGCCGTGCACCGGGCGGTCGCTCCGTCTGTCAGCTAGGCCTAAGAGGCCTAGGTCGGTGCACGGCGTGGTCGAAGGCTTTCGAAAGCTCTCCCGGGCCACCCCGGGCGAGTTTCGCAAAAAAGTGGGTGTCGAAGAAATCCAGACAATGTGCTCCAGCCACCCGTGAAGAAATTATCCGGATAGGGTCGAAAGGACCGACGCGAGGGCCGAAAATTGGCGGAGCCGAAGTGAGGTGCGACTGCTCTCGACGGTGATCCGCCCCCCCTCTCCGCGAGCACGAAGCGACATACAGATAAGGAAGGTAGATATGGTATGACCGCAAGAACGTTGCAGGGATAGCGTATGACTGCTAGAAGGTTGCAGGGATGCTATATATTGCAAGAAGCTGGCAGGGATACTGTATCAACACAGCATTTCACAAGAACTCCGAAAGATAGCCTAAAGCGTGGGTGTGTCTGCGCCTTTTCTCGCCCCGAATAAACTGTCTCAATTATGTGTCCGAACTAGACACGTCGGAAGACCCGTGAGCCATTGCAAAATTAGGCACCTTGAGTGGTTTGTTGAGTGTACAATGAGAGTTGTTTACTGTATACCGTTGTCTTTTGGACAAAGGTACGTTGGTCTGCTTGCGGCTGTCTTAACATGACGCTACAAGAACATTGTTAAAAGTAAAAAAAAAACCACCAGATCTGCGTGGAAGGCGCAGCACAGTCACAGCGAAAGCTAGAAGAGCGGCCTTTCAGAACCTTTTATAAACACTCATTGGGTAACTGCTGCAAGCCCACTTGCTTGATCCCCGCTACGGTTTTAATAATAAAAATTTTAGGGTAGAAGACCGGCATTTGCTAAGCTATCTTTCGTAATTTTTCTGAGAAGCGTGGTTTTTTCTAAACACTTGCAAGGAATTGTGTGCCAATTGCTCATGCCATGACTGACGACAATGAGGAATGATGCCAGAAGTGGGTATGCGCCACAGTTATTAGCTGAACAAGAACAAGTTTTTGTAATGAATTGGGGCATTGGACGACCCACTCGTTATGTTATTCGCATTGTGCGACGACTGCTTGTTCTTTCTATGTTTTAAAACGCTTTATAGGTCGTATTAACGCGATCGCTTTTCCTACATGAAGCCTGCCTAAGGCAAGTTTGCCGACGAGTCCCAAGCACTGGCGCGGCTCAGCGGTAGAATACTAGGCTAGCATTCAGTGCAACCGGGTTGAAGCCCCACTGTGTCATTGGTGCAAGGCATTTTTTTTCAAATTTCCCGCGATGTGGTTACGGACACCGGCTGTGGTGGCAGCAGTGGCGGCGGCGGACAACAGCGCGTGACCCGAGTTGTGATCTCATTGCAGCTTTCACTGTAAAACATAAGGATGGATGTTTTTCTTTGCTTCCCATAGTACCAAATATGAATGCCAGCCCTTCATTATTTGAATAAACGCGTTTTTGCTGCCCACCCTAATGAATGCACCGGATTCATCATCGGTGCCGCTCAAAGAATTCGTGTGAGTAAACCATCAAAATTTTGATCGGAAAAAGAACGGACCTATTTGGATTCTTCGGCGCGTGCACGTGGTATTTTAGGGTAGTTACTTCTGTTTTTTTTGCGATTCGTTCTTCCGCTTTATTTGTTTGTTTGGTTCTTGGGTACGCACGGGGTATTATCATCAAGTTATATAATTGTGTGCTTTTGTAAGAAAATTTTAGTGAAAGTTTGCTCTTGTCTTCGCTGATTCAATTTGGGTTTTGTTTACTTTTTGCACTCAGCAGTTTAATAATTCCGCATGAATACCCAATCCCTAGCTCTCATTCCCTCTTAACAGGGGACAAATTGCTCCTCATTGTTCTCACTAAATTTTGAAAGGAATAACTTTGAAATCTGGTATTGTGCTGTAAAAATTTTTTGAAGGTAACACATTTTACAGTAATTTCGCTTACTCTTGCAATTTATTGTGCTTTTCTAAAGTGAAGGGCTTGCTAAGGTATTCACGAGAATATATGCGTTATATCTCGCAAAATGATATTTCTTCTACTGATAGAAGAGGAGAACGCCCACTTTATCTGCTTTCCACTTTGCAGCGACAAGTCTGCCGACGTGGCCAACGCTGCGTTGAAGTGCCAGTTAGATGCTTTAGAGCTCCCTGTCCCCGGTTGTTTCGATGTGAGTTCAATCTTCAGACATACATGTATATCCACAAAAATTTAGCAGACAAGGCCTTGCATATGTAACTCACAAAAGCTGAAAATTGTTAAAAGTTATGCCTTTTGTAAAGCAGGGCTTATCTTGTTGTCGCACAATAAACTATCACACCACGTAAAGTGCCAAAAAGATTTTTGCGAACTTTAGGAAAAAAAATTGCATTTTTCACGGTAATAAAACATACATGCAGTCGAACTTTTCTACGTTTGTACAGATTACACAGGGAGTAGTGCACTACCACAATAACATGACTCACGGAAACAAATGAAGAACGATGCTACAGTACGATGTGTCTCTCTCACCAAAACATATATCTTGGTCACAAAGGACCAATCCTATAAGGTGTTTAGGTATGCTATCAGTCGAGCCACTAGTCCTAACGTCTTCAGGGAAGTTCAGCAACAATTAGTGGGTGGGATTAAGCATAAAAATTTTACTGGAACAATAGGAAAAATTCTTGAAAAGAGGCGTAGCTGCAGTCAGCGTTTCCGAAAGTGCTGTTGTACTCTAAAAGGCCTTGAATTTTTGTTTGCTGCCTTGCAAAAGCCGCGGCTTCTTGCCAAAAGTCGTTTTAAGTGGTATCTGATGTGCAAAGATAATAATTTCGACAAGACTGCATTTTATCCTGAACTTCTACCCCGTTTTGACAGAAGCAAGGGAAGACAAATTTGAGATGCTCACCAATCCTGCTTCTTCCCTTGTATTTGTCAAAGTGTTTTACTAGATTCCATGAACTAAATATGTTCGAAACATTAGCCAAACATAGCTCATTAACTGAGCGATATTGAGCCTTGTACCCAGTAGAGGCTATATATCCAACGCTTACCTTATTGGCATTGATTACATGCATTGTTCTTTTCAAATTATTTTTCAGGTGTCTGAAGAAGTGACTCACAAGCAGGTGGACCATTTGCGAGTTTTCATTTGAGCGATAGGAGAATGACAGATCCAACAAGAAATGTTCTTTTTGGGCGAAGTGTCAAGTAAAGCATAATCTACTACTGGTTCCACAAGTCTGTACCTGAAAACGGGTCACCCGATTTTCGGTGGCATGTATGCAAATAAAACATGCTGATGTAAAAATAGAATGAGTTACCAATGAGGTAGTAAGTTAACCAATGAGGTAGTAAGCTACGTTGAGTTGGTAAAATGACCACTAAATGAAGGACACAGCCCTACATGGTAGCAAATGGTTTATCGGTTCTCGGCGTGGGTCGCTTTATATTCTTTGTAATTTCACGCTACACGACCCTGAGAAAAGCTGCAATACCTGCGTGGGAATGCTAAACATATTGCACAATGTCCGCAGCGAATGTAAGAACAACGTCCTCTGCACGGAGGTCCTTGAAGTGGTAGACAAAATGTTGTGTTGAATAGCCTGACACGTATTGCAAGTGCCACTTCTGAAATATCGCTGACATAAACGGTTTTTCATGCTAAATTTATCATGCCCTCATTCCTCAAAAGAGACGCAAAAGCGTGCAATGGTTTTCTTTAAACTTAAAGAGAGGTAGGGCATTTTTATAAATTTCGAGAAATATCAAGCGATCTGCTCGTACGTTTCAAATTTTTCTCGCAGATTAAACTAATCGTGACGCGAGCACATATACACAGACGCCATTTCCCATTCAACCAAAGACACCCGCATACGCGTATCAAACACATTTCAAATAGGGCTGTGAGAACAGTGAATCCTAGAAGCGAATGGAATGCTAATCGAATAGCCATGACACCAAATCGAGTACGAATACAGATCGAATACTGTTTGAATACTTTCTGATGATAAGATGACGATATTCAGAAGTTTAAAATCAGGTTTTTAAATTTTCAGAACAGTTCGAAAGTTTGATGACATTTCACTTGAAACAAATGTCCGCAAGTTTTAACGAAGAAACATTACGGTTACTTCTGACCGAGAGAAAAAAAAAACACACACACGATTATTCAAACTGAGGAAAGGTTTTATACAGCTGCCCTTAAGTCATCAAAATACTTTGTAACAGCCAGATGAAGTGTAGCAGTAACTGCAGCATTCACAGTGATACTTTATTATGTTAAAGCAAATCAATAAGCGAGCTTTGCACTAGCAGTGCCAAGGTTGAAATGAGTGTGAAATTGCCTGGGCTACCTTGTTTCTCTATCTCTCACAATTTCCTCCTCTCTCTCTTTCTTCACTTACGTTTTCTTTTTCCATTTGCTGTTTTCTTCTCCATGTATTTTTCCTTCTTCTCGCTGTTCCTGCCTTCCTCTCTCGTTCTTCTCTTCCCGTCCTTTTCCTAGCTTCCTCCTTCAATCTTTTCGTCCTACTTTCTAGTTCTTTCTCTTTCTCTCTCGCTCTCTGTTTTGTCTATCACTTTTATATGTCTGTTTCCTCGTCAGTCTTAGATTCAATGTTCAAATTCATTGTAAGTTTACATTCATTGTTGACTATTTGTTCAGGCATTGGTCCACAAGCTTACATAATCACGGCATGACTTTTCCTCTCGCCCTTTATCTTTGTCACTACTTTTTCAGCCCTTGGTATTAATAACCTAAATGATACAGTTCCATACTAACATCGCTAAAGGGTCTCTCTAATCCTACTGTCAAAGCGCGCGGGCGGTACAACGTATTATCATTACACAGATTTCTGAAATCCTCTTTTTTTGAAAAGAAACCTTCGAGGAAGGTTTCCTTTCGTTTGATTCGGTGACGAACAGACTGAGCATGCAATCCGATCTCCGTAGATACTATTACAATAGTATGGAAAGTTGGGCCGGTTGGTGTGGATGCATATTTAGTTACAGCGCTTCTTCGACTGCGTTTTCCAGCCCTTGGTAACAATTTGGTTGTTCTTAGTCTCCAATGGTTGTCCGTTCCACACATGACAAGGTCCGCCCAGGTACGTGCTTTCGCTTGATGTCAGCTAGCACACGTGCTACGCCCGTTTGTTCCCTCAGACATTCTGCCGCCCTCGGTTCTCCTAATGCTACTCCAATGATTTCTATTGCTTTATAGCATGCTACGTGGTCCTCAAGTTTTTCTCTAGTTACTGTGTTATCCTTCCAGTTTGATCCCCATGCATAAGTTGAAACTAGAAGTATGCAGTGATCGTTTACTGTTCCTTTTTATTACAGCGGCAGATTTCTGGACATTCATTGGCGCTTCGCGATTTTCAGAAATAATTACGAGGTCATCTAGCTTTGAGTTTTAAATCAGATTATTGGGGAAGTGTCGTTTGAATATGCTGCAGTCCATCCTTATTGTTCCATAACTTTCCTCTTAGTGACACTATCACAACTCACGAACCTCGTCAAGAGGATTGCAAATCGACGAAACGAACTCAAAGAGCACGACACGCTACGTATAATGCAAGCTCTGTTCACCACCCACTTTACGTACGGCACGCCGTACCTGAATTTGAAAACAGTTGAAATAGAAAAAAAAATGGCAGCATATCCACGGAGTGAATGATGGAGAGTGGGGCGAAGAATTTGTCCGTCCATTCATTCTTGCTTCCGTCCGTCCATGCGTCCGTTAGTGTGACCGTCCATGCGTCCATCAGCCCATCTGTGCGTGCGTCTGTTCGTGCGTCCGTCCCTGCGTTCGTCCATGCAGCCGCCCCTGCGTCCGTTCATGCGTCCATCCATGCATCTGTCTATGTGTCCGTTCGTCCATGTATTCAACACTCCAAGTACCACCATCTCGCATCTTTTTATCATATATTCCCAATATAGAAGCACCGCCATCCAGCAGACATTCCAAGGACTAAACGAGAGGTGGCACACGCACACTTTCTTACGGCTTGCGCTTCGTGCCCACTTCCCACCTTTAACCACCGCGAGTTCATTCATGGTATATACAAGTTCATTGTAATCATGGCACTGCGGCTCAACGCTCGCTAAACCTTTCTAAAGCTAAGGAGGTTACACTCAGCGAGTATAACGTAGTAACCCTTTCTTGTCAGATAGTGCTCAATGCACATGCCAATGGCTGCTAATGGTGATCGCAGCCTGCGCGTTAACTAAAAGCCGAATGCTCCTGTCTCTCATTCCCCATTAGCAGCCATTGACATGTACATTGAGCACTATTTTTTATTGTTCAACAACGCACAAAAGAAGTCTCTCACCGGCACCACCTTGGAGGTCAAAACCTTATACTTGATACAAACTACGAGGGACGAACGGGTGCCGCTATAAGGAGCTTTGCCCCTAAAACTTAATACCATGATAAGAAAGGCCACTAAAGTAGCCTGGGGACTTCCTCCAATGGCCTCTACCACACGCCCCCTAAAGATAGGCGTCCACAACACGTGGCAAGAGCTCGCCGAAGCGCATAAGAACATCCAGCTGGAGAGGCTCAAGCTGACGCCCACCGGGAGGTCGGTGCTGCGGTACTTCAACTACAGTGACACGTTCATCGCCGATGCAGACCGCAAAAAAAAAAGCGCATCCCGCTGTACGTTAGAGAGTCGCTGTCCATCGCACCTATTCCATGCAACGTGCATCCTACTTTCCACAAAAGTAGACGCAAGGCTAAAGCTGATGCTCATCAACAGAATTTCAAGCAAGACCCGGACGCCCGCTACACTGACGCGGCCAAGTATCCGCATGGAAACGCATACGCTGTCAGCGTTGTAGATTCTCAAAGCCGAGAATTAGCGTTGGCCACGGTCAACGCACTCAATTCAGACGCAGCAGAAGAATCGGCAAATGCTCTAGCAACCACCACATGTACACACACCACGGTGATCTTCAGCGACTCGCAAGCCGCCGGCAGGATCCTGATTGAGCTAAGGGCCATATCTCAGCCAATGCCATCAATATTTTGAAACGTCGAAGCACTCCACTCCCATACACTTGTATATTATGGGTGCCAGGACACGAAGGTCTGCAGGGAAATGAAGTGGCCCACGCTGCTGCTCGCGAGCACGTCAGCCGGGCTGCCTCCTGCCCACAGGACATTCGACCCGTCGTTGAAGACACGGAAGTTGTTCAAAACACCTACTCGTCGTTACCTGTATACCCTCCACTACACCCAAATCTGTCAAAAGAGGAAAGCGTAATACTGAGACGCCTGCAAAGCAGCACAAACACACATGGAGCCCTAATGCACCGTCTCTACTGAACGAGACATAGCTCTATGTGACCGCTCTGCAGCGTACGGGACAACCTGTCACATTTGCTTCTTGCAAGCCAGTGTATTGCCAGACGTAATCTGCTACAACACACGACTGATCATGAAGCAGGACTGACGAACGAAGAACTGACCAAAACGTGGGAGGCGAAGCTCACCCTCGAGGACCTTGAAGACCAACAAGAACTCGTCGCCAGGGCCAAGAGGGCAGTAGAAGCCAGAGGGTTCCTGGAATAAGGAGCCCTCCCACCTCAGGGTTACATCGGGCATTGCTCGGGGCACTGTTTCGAAAATCAACGCTTACTTCTCTCTCCCTCCTTTTTGTGAATAGGTGGTGTTGTTCGTATTCTTTTTAAGTATATTCACTTCAGCGCCAGTTTGCTCCATTTGTGTACGCAACTTTTTTATGGTAGTTGTTGCGAAATGACAGAAAGATACAATTCTGATTAGAAGAACTGAACCTTCTCTATAGTAAGCATTTCGTGATTTAAACTTAAGGTGCTGTGCATAGCTGTAACCGACCACTTTGGTGAAGGCTATGCGGTATTTGACAGTTCGTTTGATGTGCCACGCTTCAAAACCAATATTGGAAGCATAGCTTTTTTCTCTCAGGATGACTACAACAAAAAGAACTAAATGTGCACAGATTCGAAGCCCAAGATAACATTTTTAATGCGACTACAGAAAATGGCTGACAGTAAAATAAAAATATCATAATGACTGATAATAACAATGACAGAAACTCCCATAAGAAAACACTCTGCCTTATTTGCTTTTGCGGAATGTAATAATGAGTACTTTGCAATTACGCAGTGTAAATTTCAAACACTAGTAGGCAGCACATCATAATTGGCGCCTGAAGACTATATGCATATATATATTTTCTTGTATGCACTCCGATGTATGGCTTGAAATTTTTAACGCTTTCTATTTCACCAGGTTATTCACCGTTATATTTGTCTTAATCATATACACGATTTAATCGTTGATTGCCTGCTATATTTAACTCTTTTTGAGTCTAAAAGATGATGTGTCGTGAACCGTCCATGCGACGATTGACTCTGCAAAGTGCGAAGATTTTTGTGCCCTTACAACCCCCCCCCCCCCCCTTTCAAGTTTCGCCAATGATTCCTTGAACTGTCTCATCTCCTTCGGCAGAGCGTTGTGCAAGATAGGCTTTTTATAGACTCCTCCGGCACGTTTGGAGCCCGTGATAACATGTAATCACGGGCATCAGCATCTGGATGCTTATGATGTTTTAATGTCTACTTTAAATTTACTCGGTTCTTCTTATTCGTGCCTAATCCGACGACAGTTCAATATTGTAGAAAATTAGTAACTATTGTTAGCAGCCTGCTTGATGTACCAAACGTAAAGCCGTCTGTGAGTTCACCATTGTATGAGTGTATAGACATTTCCTTGCTGGACTCAGTTTAGTGTGCCGTGTTATCAGTTAAAAGGTTGCCTGAACTGAGAACACGGTACAGTCGCCTTTTTTTCTCAATGTGATGGCTTCCATTCATTTTGTTATGTTCACAGTGAGCATACGTCTATTTTTCGCTAATTATGAACTGCGTCGTCTCCTTAGCTGCAGGTTCATGAAATGGGGTATCTAGCCAGAAAGAACTGTCAGGATGACCGGCCACTTGATAAATGATTAGTTTATTGGGAACTCAAAACTTGTTCTCACAAGCAGAGTATATAATCGCCGAGTTAAAAAAAAATCACTGTAAGCAGACCCGGCGTTATTTTTCAGCTGTTACCGTAATAAAATCTCCACTGCGTGCCTTTGAAAAAAAATAACCCTAAAACTGATAGCAAATCTTTTCAAACTTTGGAAGTAAGTCATGCAGAAGAAGTGTTCCGAGCTCTTTTTGAAAATAAAAAGTGTCTTATAGTTGAAGTGTGAAACACTGAGCTCAATTGGTGACCTTCAAACAACGTGGGATCAGCCGCAGCCGTGTGCTTACCGGTGATATTCAGCCATTTTTGTCGCTAGTCTGCTCTCGACTTGATAATATATATCAGATCGAGAGAAATATCACCGAAATAAATTTCAGTAATTTGTTCCATCTATGCATACAGCGTCGAGCGTCCGGCGTTGGCTTTTCATCGCCGGAACATCACGCACGCGTGCTTCTGAGTAGTTTTTATTTTTGCGTGTGAATTCTTTCTCTCATAGGAACAGGAGGAAAAAAACACACACATCGGATTCATTAATACATTTTGTCTGCGTGTCGGTCGGTGTTCCATTCCCTAGCTACGCCACTGCAATGCTACGGTCCTTCCTTGCCAACGCAGGTGAGGCATTGACAGTGATGGTGGCATTTGCAAGCAATGTGGAAAATAAAGTTCATGTAGGATTTATTTCAGTATCAAACTCTCGGCATGAAAGTCTCTATAAAAGCACGTATAATAATAATAATAATAATAATAATAATAATAATAATAATAATAATAATAATAATAATAATAATAATAATAATAATAATAATAATAATAATAATAATAATAATAATATTATAAACTGCTATCACATTCTAGAACCACAACATAATTATGAGGCATGCCCTTCACTAATGCGCTCCGTAACTCTCAACCATCCGGGCTTCTTTCACGTGCACCGACATCATTCAGTGCCGGTTCCTCTAGTATTTCACCTCCATGAAAGAGGCGGCTGCTTCGGCTGGGATGGAACCCACGATCTTCCGGTCAGCATCAAAGTACGTGGCAGACGCGGTAGCCACCTATGCGGCGAACCTTATGTCTCTACGTTTTCTAAAAACAAAAGATTGGGCTGGTGGAACTTCTTTCACTCCCCGGCTTCCGTTTGCAATTTCAGTTCGCTACATCACTAAAGACGCCGTCGAATCTGTCCCTTCTGCTAATCTAAACATAAGCATTGCCTCCTACGTTCTTTAAGCTCGTTGTTCGGGAAATACCCATGCATCAGCTATAGCTATACCCCGCCTCTGTGATTTCAATCCGGAAAGTATGTTTCCTGGAGATTAGGGTTACCATTTGCTTGTACATGCATCCGGGCTAGTGAAGGTGCTCGACCGAACACCGGATGTCTAGGTCGAACATCCGGTGACCGATATAAGGAGTCCTCGCCTGGTGTCTATAGTTTACCAGCATACAGAGTGCGACGATGAAGAACTCGGCCATCCTGCTCACCGTGATGCTGCTGTCGCCTGGTAAGTTCTATTTCAAAGTCTCTGACAAAGACGTTGGCAGAGAAGAGCTAATCATTTAGAGCTAGCTTTAACATTTCCTTGTAAGTTTCAAATATTGGCTCGCATGATTACCAGAACATCTCGACTGGCCAGCTTTAAAAAAAAGTGTTGCGGGGTCGGCCAACTACGGAGCCCAAACCTGCCTTGCAGAAATGGGGGAGCCGCAAACGCATAATCACGTCAAATGATATGTGATGTTTATTTTCCACAATAATATTTAGCCAATAGGAGTTGTGGGTGGTTCTTTTTTTAGGTTTGTTTGCAACACATACCAAAAAAAACGCAGCTTTCTGAGTGGATCAACGTACTCAATGAATTGGTTAAGGTGATGGATCATTAACGTAATATTGGAATTAATGTGCTTATTTGCTATTAACAGGAGGTCCCAATACAATCTTTGACTTTGGAACCTCCTTTTGTATACTAGACACATGTAACATTCTTGTATAAGTATTAATGAAAAAATCTGAAAGTCATAAAAGTTCTCCGTAACATGTTCCCGAATCATGTGCTTGTTGCGTAATAAATTTCAATTCAATTCAAAAGCATACTCGCACGTCTTGGGCCACCTTGGTGGTAATGTAATTACAGCGGACGCATGTTGACCCGGAAATCTCGGATCATCCCGGCTGCAGTGTTGGAATTTTTGATGGAAACGAATGTGCTACAGGCAACATAAAGGACAATTGGGCTAAATAGTTGAGATACATGATATAACTGTGGTTTTGGCGCACGAAGAGACACAAATAAACACAAGACAGGCGCTCATTTGCAACTGAAAGATTTATTGGAAATAGGAGAGAATAATTGCACTGTAGGCCCGCGTGGTCAGATTCGGGTGCACGTTAAAACACCCCAGGTGGTCGAAATTCCCGGAGTCCTCCACTACGCCGTCTGTCATAATCCTATATGGTGGTTTTCGGACGTTAAGTCCCACATATCAGTCAACAATATAAATGCACAAAATGAAATAGGAATTTCCACATGTGAACAAAAATAAAAAGAACAATCGTGACAACACGAAGAACAGGCAGACAACCAAATCACAAATATTATTCCGAAACAATATAGAACGCCAAACTCCTTATTGCGTAGCAACATTGAAGGTTGACTAACGCACTGATCTGCCCTTTTTCTTATACGAAATGCTTCCGTCACCTGTTAGAAGCCCATGTATACTGATATTGAGGTGTGCTTTAAAGAAATGCAGGTGGTCGAAATTTCTGCGCACTTCCAACACGAAGGGCCTAATTATTACATTGTGGTTTAGGGTTACACGTTTGAAACATTTTTTTTAAATTGAGTAATGCGAACATTTCATCTCAAAAAAAGGTGCTTGGCCAAGTGATTAAGCCACTCGTTGGTGCTTGGGTCCAAATTTAGCTACACCAAGAGAAGTAATTTTTTTATTTATTAACACAATTGCGTGAACAAAAGTCTCTCAGAAAGTCCGGTGTCAACGTCGGCATCGTTGCTCGGGAGCGATTGATTTGATTGATTTATGGGGTTAAACTCGCAAAACCACCATATGATGATGAGAGACGCCGTAGTGGAGAGCTCCGGAAATTTAGATCACCTGGGGTTCTTTAACGTGTGCCGAAATTTGAGCACATGGGCCTACAACAATTTTGCCTCCATTGGAAATGCAGCCGCCGCAGCTGGGATTTGATCACGCAACCTGCGGCTCAGCAGCCGAGTACCTTAGCCACTATTATAGACCACCGCGGCGGGGCTGCTTTGGAGCGAATAGTTGGTGTCGTCCGTGAGCGAAAATTCGAGATAGACGCCATAGAATAATAAAATCTTCGGTGTGAGTGAGAATCGAAGCCCAATCTCCTGCGTTATACTTGTTAAATGTTGGGTCTGTTGAGCTATTGCCAAAGTCGTTTTGTCACCTCAGTTGATTACTTCCATGGTAGCAGAGTTTTTCTGATGATAGCTTCGCCTTGTCTGTGGCTCCCTTGACTTATCTCTGGAACTACAATACGACTAGAGTACGGTACAAAAATGCCTTTTTTTTGAAAATTCATGTTTTTTTGTGTACGTAGTTATAGGCAGAAGAAGAACAGTAGCACGGTCAAGAAGTTTCAAGCGAAACAACCCTCGAGCGTCACCGCAAGGCTCCTTCAGGGCGCCGCTATTCCGTAATAGGAAAGTTTCGGAGAGTTTCACCATCTAGGGAGTTCTCACGCAGTTGCCTAGAGAGCCCACGTGACCGCCTGTAAAGTGGTCATGTATAGGCTTCCTACAGCTGCCGATAGGAAGGCGCCATCGGTCGGAGGGTCTTTTCAGCATGCTTTCCAGCCATGGGCACCGCTGAGAAGGCTCGTCGCGAACGGCATTGTGATGAACAGTAGATCCGACAGCCAGAGATAAGTGAACAGGGTAACATAAGTGAAGGAATTCGCTCTTGTTGGTAAGACATTAGGTAATATTTAACGCAACGCAACACAAGGACGAGAGCGGAGGACACAACACGTGAGGAGAGGAAGAACGACTACGTCGATTGCTAAACTATACGTTAGAAAAACGGAACGCAGTAGGCAAACGACAACAACGCAAGGAAATTTTCATGGTGACAGACAGAGAAACCCTAGTGAAACGCCGTTTTTGAGCCGATCCCGAGGTGCGTGCATGCGCAAGAATGCCGAGTAAATAGAAACACAGCGACAGGATGCGCGTTGAACATCTCTTGCGTTCACTGAATGTGGAGCTACCCAGATTTTTTTTTGTAGCATCACGCTGCGTATATTGTAAAGACTAATTTCATTGTAATGCAAGTTGATGAATTTCTCGCAGTGTTGAAAGCGGAAGCTAAGGTGTTGCCAGGTGGGGGAGGACTTGTGCGACCAGGCGGAGGCCGTTTATGTGGCGTGAGTTGATTGTATTTACTGTACTTTGTAACGTTTAGGAAGTCTTCAAAGACGAAATACGTAATTACTTGTATAAACAGCAGCTTGGTCGCATTATCTTTGATTTATACGCTCAGATAACGCCATAAAACGGCACTGAATCTGTGTGTTTACTCATTGACTGGGCAGATATAATCAAAAAAGTATTCCGGAATACATGAATGAAGATGCACTTGCTGGAAGCCTAATATACAGCTATTGAGATACATTCGTCTTGTACATGAAGGGATGTTCCGGAGATACGGCGTTTGCCAAAAAAAAAAAAATGTCGTCGAAAGACGATAGCCTTGCGTCTGGAGAGAGCGAACAAAGCGTTTATTTGATGCTCTGCGCAAGAAAATATGCTGAATGGTATTCTGGAGGCGCTGCATTAGAGTGCCTCGAGCGTGCAGCGCAGACAAACAAGTGCATCAAGTCCCGTCACACGTGAGACATGAGCACTCTCTGGCAGTTATTCTGTAAAACGAAGTGCATGGCGTACGCGCTCGTCTCTCGGGTGATAAGGTGTAGGACGCAAGGCGACGGGTTGGTGCCACCACCGTGTAGTCTTAGCAAAGAGTTGGAAACACTTGCCTTTTCATGCAAACGTTGCATGATCAGCGCAGTGTGATGAACGCTATGGTCCTTAGAGTTACTTCTGTATGCCTTTTATGGTAAAAAAAATACACGTAGATAATATTGACGTGCTGTTATGGTGCCTCATATACACGCAATAGTTGCTTTTTAATTGACCATCACACACGTATGAACGCTGAATCTTGAGCAGCATTGCTGGGCGCTGCGGATGGGGTCGGCCTTTTGGGCTATCGTCTGGTGCCGTTTAGAATATTCGGTACCGTTAAGGGTGGACAAACAGACAAACGAACATACATACATACATACATACATACATACGTACATACATACGTACATACATACATACATACATACATACATACATACATACATACATACATACATACATACATACATACATACATACATACATACATACATACAGACAGACAGACAGACAGACAGACAGACAGACAGACAGACAGACAGACCATCATTTTTGCGTCGAAGGTTCCCAAGAAAAACTATCGTCTTTAAAACAAAAAAAATATTCTGGAAAGCATATTCGAGAATGCCAACGCTGGAATTCTTCATTTTGACGATGAAGTTGCTCCGCAATGATATTTATTAAGTGCAGCATATTTTTGTGAATAATGTTGCAGCGTATCAGAACTCTCACTTGAATGGTATCAACCGGATCACCAACGTGCACCATTGCACTAAGTTACTTACACGCAAAATGTGTTTTGAGGAGAAGGTAGCTGCGTTACTTGCTCCAACAGACTCTCATATAGTATAATTTTTTCTTAAAAATGTTGGTTTGAACCTAACACAAAGCTCGCTAAAGAGAAGAGTCTGTCTTCCGTAAGAGATGAGACCAATTTTGCGTTGTAATGAATAGACAACATATGCCGGGAAGCTCTGCAACCTTTCTCCTAAGGTGAGGTTGGTGCGAAAACAAACAAACAAACATAGATGCTGCCCTGGCCTTGAAGAACAGCGACTATAATCGGCAAGGGCCGAAAACACGCCCTCCTTAATAGCCGTCAACTGCGTCTGGTGGCTTTACCGCATGTGTGCCATTCTGTGCATCTGGGGAACTTTTTCCGCCATCCTCGTTTCGTCAACTGGTGGGCCGCCTTTAATTGGCTTACTAGAAGAAATGCTTCCTTCATTCAAACCACGTGAACTCATTTGCACGAGAAAAAAAAAAACATAACGAGATACCCATATCCTGCAAAGTATCACGGTTCGATCGATACATCGTGAAAGTATGTTAAAAAACATTGTTCAAATGCATCCCAATACAAAAATGCACATACAGAAAAATATTGCCTAAATGTTATGACGATACTCTTTTATCGCGATACCGCCCAGTTTCGGTGCTTACGTAGATGTCTTCAACAATTTCTTCCTTTTGTGAGTATATTTCCTATCACAAGGAAAATTGTGGTCTAAACAGGATACAGTGCTTCGATGCAGCTCTTATACGATGCTCAACAGATCTTTATTGCGGGGGAAGCATGGCCTCTAAACTGTCAAAAACTGACAAATGTACAAAAGGCGAATATCTGAAAGGTTGGCAACCAAAGCTTTCTTTCTAAGGGGTGTAAAATGTTCGACTAAAACGTTCAGTTTAATCAGAGCAGATGGTGTCTTGTCCCATGATGTAGCTTAGCTGTATATATCTGTCAGAACTTGCTTTGTATGGAGTAGCTGATGAAAATGCTCAAACAAACGAGTAGAATAACCGATTCCCTTTTCCACACATACGCTTCTCAGATGAACATACCACGCAGCAATATTTGAAGTGTACTAGTGCACTCATTCACCGGCATTACATGTTTGCAGGGGCAGAGGAATAAATAAGTAATCTCAGTATCGAACTTGTAAGTAGATGAGAACCATTTCGAGTTGTGAAGTAAGCACATTCAACATGAAATAAATAAATAAACATGTTTTTTGTCTTGCAGATTCCTTACAGTTGCACATAGCCTTCGAATTCTGGTTATAATACACTGTCAAAACCGCTTATAAAAATACTCAAGCGCCACACAGTATTTATTGCTAAAACCAATGATTGCTGTAAATGGGCTGCACAAAAAGCAATATTGGACGTGAAACTGCCGTGTGAAAACTATAAAATTGAATTGGATGTGCCAACAGACCTCAGTGATAAGAATAACAATGCTGCCGATTTTTCGGACATGATTGAAGATTTCGACAGATTCACGGGACCGCCACAAGCCTTATAGAACGAATATATGACATCTGATATTTCAGATGCTGAAAATCTTCCAAGTTTCAACTTTTTACTTTTCTAATCATGAACTCTTTACTCAAATTGCATGTCCAAAAGTGCATTAACAGAAGCCGCCGCAACCTCCGCGCCACAGCGCATTTTGAAAGTTAGCTTTGCCGCAATAACTAATGTTATGCAGTGAAGGTACCGCTAGTTGGAAGGGGCACTGGGACTAGTTCGGGTTATGGGGGGGGGGGGGGGGGGCGGTTCAGTACGTTGAATTTTTCTTTTTATCCTTCCTTTTTATAGAAGTGTTCAATTTCCTGTCGGCACGAACGCTGAACGACTACAAATTATTGTTGTAATCTAAAATGCGGTTCGCGAGCATTACTGTACGAGGGCTCTTCAACCATTTAAAACATGCAAAAGTTCACGGTGCAGAAGCTTCTTAATGTTATAACCAGATACTGTTAAAAGCGACATATTTATAAGTTGGTTGAACTGCATATTTAAAATGCCCATCAGTAACAACAGTGTGATGAAAACCCCTGTCTGTGCATAAACATGTGAAGAGTTGCAAAAAAGTTTCCTTCTCCGACTGAAAGTGACAGTTATCACAGAGCCTTGCCAAACCTTCGCCCTCTGTCAATAACAACAAAGCGCGTCAGAATAGTGATGTTGCTAGAATAGTTTTCACTTTGGCGTTCGCCTACTACATTTAGCTTTCAGAAAACATAATATTGGCGTGTTGATCAACCGGGCCACTCTGGTTTTCAGGTATATTCAAGGTCTCTCCCGCACTCGTGAAGTAAAATCACCATGTACACTGTGAGAAATGTGTCACTTTAACTATTGCTATAACTATCATTTGCACGACTATAAATGATTAGTTATAGCACAGCCCAATACTTGTTTCAATTTCAGACGCAAATCTGCCGCTTTGGACAACGCTGTGTTGACCTAGTTGTGTGCGTCAGAGCTCCCTGCCCAAGGATGTCTCAATGTGAGTGTACTAATAAGACTTAGAAAAAATTACGCACGCTGCTGGAGATTCTATAATTCCTGCAACCGTTAAAACAGGGCTGTAGATAGTCAATTTATGCCCGAAAAGTGCAATAAACGTTCAAAATATGTGAAACTGCCGAATTCTTGGTGAGGTTGGCATCGAATGACAGAGAGTTGGGTATTTAAAAAAGCAACAAAAAAATTCACTTCTGGTATGTGGTTGTGGTATCTCTGTTCACACCATTTGAATGGCACGGATGCGTTCGAAAGAGAAGGAAGGAAGCGACAAAAGGGAGAAGGCAGGGAGGTTAACCAGAGATATATCTGTTTGGCTACCCTACACTGGGGGATCAGGGAAGAGGACAAGAAAGATGAAAAAGAGGGAAAAAAAGAAAAAAAGCGGGAAAAAGAGAAACTAACAGTAATTTCACTGCGGCGTTTAGACATTTATCGCTAGTGAGAGGCGTTCCCGCAAACCCTACAAAAGCCATACAAAAATACCGCAGGTGATGGGGTAAGTGGCATGCACACAAGATTCCCTTTTATTGCTTATCTCACGCCTCTGAGAACATAACAAAAAACGTCAGAAACCTGTCTAAAGTATAGTTTGCTAGTAAACTGAGAAATAGAGGTATTGCTGCTGGAGTGTCGTAGAAGAGTCTAAAAAGACTGGAGAACCGTATATACTCTGAGTTGATCACCAGAACGAGACACGAACAGAAGATAACTATGAAAGTGTGTTTGTTTGAGTAGGAATAATAAGAATGCCCCGAAATTTGTCAAAGCTTACGAACTCTTTGGCAGTAAAGAACACTAAATAGGTTGCGTATGGCTGTATAGTTTTGTCCTTTAAGTATACTAAAATTTGAGCAATTGTGGTACACAAACTAAATATTGTAACAAATATACCACTTTTGAACAAGCCACTTCTCAGATCTCACTGTGTCAATATGTCGAAGCAAGCAATTTTAACCAGCACTTTATTTAAATATTAGACAAATTATGGTTAAATATGTTTTTGAATGGTTGTTTACGCAGCCATATTTGATTTATTTCAGGCGTATGACGCGACATCGACACCAAGAAAACCCTCCTTTATAATGATTCTATTCACACACAGGCTTTTGGTTTTTAGCCTAATAAAAAAACAAACAAACTCAGCCATTGTCTGATGTCCTCATGTAGGAGTGAAAAACCTTGTGATCTTGAATTTGTGCAATGTTTACCCTGTAGCTTTTTTTATTTTTGTTTATGAGTGCCGAATTGCACAGTCAAGTGTATTTTAAATGCGCCTTTTTTCAGAAAAACGGCATGCCCATAAAACTTGCATGATAATTCCTAGAAATAGATGTATTAATTTCTTGCTGAAAGACCAGGTTCCTAAATTCATCTTCCGGGAAAAAATATGTTTACTTGCCATGTAACATAAGAGGAACAATCCGATTCTTCTTTTTCTCAGCCATAACTAGTGCAGTTTTCCAGTCTCAGGTGCGGACTTCTGGGGAGAAATGTAGATATTATCTATGAATGTCCCACTGCAATCAGTAGGATAGTTCTTTAGGAAAGGTATGCAAAGTTTAAAGCTTTCAAAAAATGTTATGGACCATCTCCCCGAAGAGAAACCTAATGGAATGCGAACTAGCAGCGGTATGCATGCTATTGTACGGTTGAAACAGGCGTCCACGTGGGTGCTGGAAGAACTGTTTGAAGTGAAACTCGGTGTAGCGTTTACTCGAGTGAACGTTTATTTGAAACGCAAAGACACAGGAGGCAGGTTGGCTTTCCTGCAAGTTTCAACGCAGAAAGACTGTTCGCTCGATGTGCGCTCGAACTTTGGGAGTGGTGGAGAGGGTGAAGCAACAGAGATGACACACAGCGAGCGGCAACAGGGAAGGAAGAGAGTGACTTCAACGCACGCGCACTGCGAGGGAAAGTGGGACCTACTTTGCACCGCCCCAAAACCTGTGGCCCGGGAAACATGGTGTGGATAGAGGGACAGCATTATACAAGCTAGTCAGAGCTACTTCGCATCTAAAACTGATCCTGAGAAAAACGCACTTTTATGCTTGAAAACATGCGCGAAAAGTGCTCCTAACATCAACCATTGCCTGCAGTAAAAAAAGCATTACTAGATAGAAATCTTGCAATCAAAACCTATGCAAAGAGCAGCTATGAAATAGTTCAACAGATCTAGCTATATTTATTTCAAAAATGCAAAAACAATGATGGAAACAGTATGTCAACACACTCTATCTTGCGTCGGAAGGGGAATTCTGAACGTCATTCCTACGTGGCTTCGAGCACTCGTACAATCGTCAGAGCACATCCTTACTACTCGGTGCTTGCTCTATTTACTTGTAATAAAATTGTAACACTAAAGTACTTTAGGCTGAGGTCCACAAAGTATTCATTGTAGCATATCGTCCCAGAATCGACGTTGTAAATGTATGCTTGCAGGTGACAAAGAAAACAAAACTAGGAGAAAGAGTTTGAAGAATCAAACCTCCTACCCCTCTCTCCTCAAAGCGAGGCGACTCTGCCACAAAATGTACGTCCTTTGGCATACTAAAGGTGAGCTGTTTATCTGCAATACATATATTTGGTGACACGTTGCTCATCTGGAAGGCACTTGTTTTCGTAATCACCAGACAGATGACACTAAAAGCATGAAGGGCGTAGAGTTACCGTATATGCTACCTTTAGGTAGCATATGCAGTATTTTAAAGGTATCATGTACAGTAACTCTAGAAGGGCGCGCTTTAAAGGTCGTCACCCCAATCGTTGCTATGCGCGCGTGTGCTGAGCTGCACTTTGCCCTACAGACCTCGCCCGTGTGCGCCCGCTTATCTTGTGTTCGGAGCGCATTGGACGTCTCTGCGTTCATTGTTAGTTTACATTGAAGTTACAGAGTGCACAAGGGTCATTTTGCTCATTGTAGCGGTTGAGTTTGCCCTAAAGCCCTAAACGCATGCATGAAATTTTCTAGTGACCGTGATAAGTGACGGCGACATACTTGCTCCATGGCAGCGTCGTGTCGCGACGGCTGCAACCGCATGTCGGCGACAAAGCCTCATTGTCGCTTGAATCAAAACTATCGCATGCATACCCATAAATTCCAGATAGAAGTTTGAAAGTTGGTCGATGACAACATACCAAATTTGTCACTTACTGTCTTGTGTGTCATAGTGAAGCCATAAAAGCATTTCACGACCTGCTTTTTTCGCAATTTTTCGGCTTACCTGCGACAGGCTGTCCAGAAGCGTTCGCTACGATGGCTACGACGCACTTTGTATGACAATTTCGCATGACAATTTGGTCGCAGCAAGCTACCGAATTGCCACAGGCCACCGTCGAGACATCAAAACAAACCTCCGATAACAAGATTTACGAAAGAATACGGCCACTGTCTCACTCTCCACGTTAGTTGAGAATGTAATAAAAGGTAGTCTCTACCTTGCATTCCTTGAAGTACGCGCGGATAAGAAGCATCGAGAGCAAATTGCAACCGAAGCGAGAACCATGAGCGCAGCCATGTTGCCTGAAATCGCCACTCTGGCTGCTGGGCGACCAGCGATCTTCTCTTGTGTTCCAGACACGCGTGACGCGACAAGCGGCGGCGACGACGGATGGTTCTCCGCGATTGCAAATCTTGTCGCTCGTCGCTGCCGCTTTTCGCTGTCACGAGGTAAAGGCGAGCATGCGGTTAGATTTTAAAGAAGCATTGTTCAAACACAAAACAGTCACAACGGTGACAGTTGTTAGTTCACGCTCGTCCTGTGTGTCCTTTTCGTGCACCTTCTGTTCCTGAGTAGCACGTTCCGCGGTTCGGGCAGCTTGTCTTTATTCCCGTGACATTCCAATCCGATGGCATCGCACTCGAGATGAAAGATTTCACAATAAACGCCCAGCTAGCTTTGTGAAGACATGGTTCAACTTATACCGATTCTATGAAAGAGGAATCACCAGTATGTTCTTGAGTAAGTAGTGAGCAAGTAATGGGGCAAACCAAACGCTTTTGATACAGCCGCAACTGTTCTAAGTCATTTGCTACCTACGTGCTGGCTTTTCCGTTCTGACAGGGACAGAAACTTAGACCAGTCAGGATGCTTAGGTCTTCAGCATGCACGAAAAAAATTCACACTGCTGGGATGGATGCACAACGAAAAGGAAGAAAAAAAAAAACGACCACTGAAGGGAAAAATAATAAGCGACGAATGTAATGACCTGATGCCGTCTTACCGAAAATTCTGAATTTTGACTAAATGTTAATTACTTGAACAATACACAGGAATGACATGTTTCCTATTGTTTCAAAGCCAGCACTGTTGCAGCAATATTTGCATTAACAAAAAATTAGAGCACGTGTGCACCGCACTAGACATCATGCGCTTAAAATTGCCTTAAAACCATACACTTCGTGTTTTCTCACTTACTCAACCAGCAAAGGAAGCCTGGAAAATACCCATTTAACTAGCGTACCACACACCTTCGCAAACGTCCAAACCAGCCAAGGCGGAAAAACCTGCGCTACATGCGCAATCTGGTCAATGCACTCGTCATCGCACTTAGATGCTTGTTTCTACACATAGAGAGATGCAAATGAAAAAAAAAATCTTGGCCCAAGAAGAAGGACAGAAAGGGAGAAAAGCCTACATGAAAAGTTCAGCAACGCCCGGGAAGTGGTCTTTGTAGATGCAACAGAATACGAGAATGGCCGAAACGTGGTAATTGCAGCTACGAATACTCAAATGGATTCCAAATTCAGTGGAAGTGTACGTACAGATAAGGCAGAAGTGGGGGAGGAGGTGGCTATAGAAGTAGCACTAGCCCACCCAAAAGCCGAAGTCGTGATCAGCGATTTCAAAACCGTGGTTAAAAATTATGCCAAGGGAAGGATCTCACTGGAAGCGCTAAGAATTCTGGCCAACTTTTGCCACGAGCGGGTAGTTCATAATATATGGGCACCTGCTCACTCCTCCCTCCACGGGAACGGAATCGTGCATGACCTGGCTCAAAAACTGGCCGGCCGAACAGGTGGAGCACAAACTCCGGGAACAGAGAGAGACCGCATGATTAGTTATGAAGAGATCACGAAACACTACAGGCTAGGAAGGGTCCTATTCCCCCCGGTACATACCTCAATCAACAAGCAGCAGGCGACGGCATGGCGCCTCTTACAAACCAACACTTTCCCGAAACCGGTAACTTTTCACTACATCTACCCATATATATACTCAGATTTGTGTAAGTTCTGTAATCACAGGGTGGATTTCAATCATATAGTGTGGCCTTGCCCCTCGGTGACAAGGCAATATAAAAAAAATACAGCGATGGAGAGCAATGGGAGACCGCACTGCTAAGCGCACACCCAGAAGTGCAACTCGACGTCCTTCGGCAAGCCGAGGATGCCACCAGAGCGCAAAGACTCATGGCTGCCACCTATGGGAAGGAGACAATTCTTCCACATCTTGCCGTTTATTTGTTTTTCTTCAATAAAATTTTTCCTCCTTGGCCCGAGAAGAGCCGATCAAGCACGTACCTCACTTTCATACGCAAGGTCAAAAGAAGGTATGTTTTTATAAACGTGCTTGTTGGTACAGAGTCGGGAAGGATGCTAGAGGTATGCCGGAATGTTTTTTTTTTATCCCCATGCCTGCCGTGGTGGCCGTTATAAATACGCCTTCACCGAGTAGAGACAACGACAGAAGCGTCTGTGTACTCTTGGATCACCACTCGTCTGCGAGCACCGATCACGCAATGATGAAGAAAGTGGCTCTCGTATTGGTCGTCGTTCTTCTCTGCACCGAAGGTGAGCTCCGAGGTGTCGACGTCTGTGGCGGCTGCCACTCGGGTAGCGTTGTTACGTGTTTAGTTAGGTGCAGTCAGTCTGAAAAAGCAGTACTTCGCGCAAAAAAGCGTGCTTTTAATATCATTATATATTACCAAAGATAATAACACGTAAAAAGAAGAGCAAAAACGTATTTTTATAATGGTTCATTGAAGAATATTAAAATAATCGGCCTTCAAAACCAGCCGCAAGAAATTTATTGTCATGAGGGTCTATATTTTTTAAAGTTTTAGCGGCTTCTTGTGGCTCGGTTGGCGCAGTTGACCGTATGGGTCATGATTATATCAGTTCGAACCCTAGTCATCCATGTTTTTCGTAGTACCTGCTTGTGAAAACAGTACGCCTAATTATCTGGTCGACATTAAGGAAACCTAGTTAAGGCAGGACAGAAAAATATCTCAGTGAAACGGAAATTCTTAGCCCCGATGTGACGGTACCTTGCTCGCATCTCGCGGTGCGAGTGGCATGCACACAGAGCAACAGACTTGCGTTTGAAAATGAGGCAACGTTCAAAACATTTACATGTCAATTCTGTTATTGCCGAAATTGAAGCTGCTTAGTGAAACTCAAGACAATCAAAAAAGTTGTGTTTATAGTGCCTATCAAAAGGTTATAAGTGTGTGACATAATGGAGACACAGCGAAACTAAGTAAATATGAGAAAGAGAGACCGTCCACAAAGCTCACGTGTGATTCTAATATTTTTAGGAAGATGCTCCTATTTTTCTGGCAAGGTATGCTTGCGTCTTATACAAGCATGTTATGAAGGTTTCTTGGGTAGTTAAAGCAAATATTCACTCTCACCCTACTGAGCAGCTGTACCACGTTTGAGATCATCGTCAAACTTTTTTCGCAGTGATGCTGACAGAGGCGCAAATTCGTCCTCCCGGAAAGGGCACCAACCCAGCCAATCGCCGCAAACCGAAACCCGTGAAATGTGGCGTAAGTACAGTCCTACAACAAAGGCTTTGGCCGAAATTACTCAGCCCTATGGTGGCTTAAATTACTCAGCCGTCCACAGCAAAGGCGTTCAATAACAAGATCGAGGAAAATCTTCGGTATTACTTTCGACCCTGATGCGACCTCCGCTTGCAAATGTGAACAGACATGTATCGTGCCGAGGAACGGTGGTGTAAGGTGATCACCAAGTTGACCCGACCATCAAGATGACAAAATACTCAAATTGCTTGAGATAGTGAAAGCGGACGCCAAAAACTATTCTCGTCCAAATAGTAAGCGGGAAATATCTTCGTCATATGCAATGAATGAGCTCAAACAATCCCAGTGCTTCACTCAGACGAGGACCACAGTGTCCTCCAACGACTATCTTCCCGTTTGGCCATACGACAGCTTCCTTACTGAAGTTACCCATTTCTCTCGCAATTAATTTCTCCCTAAAAATGTAATCATAAAACTTGCCACATCTGAAGTGATATTCATGTTCTTACAATTGAAGTCTAAGGCAGATTTTTATTTGGAGCGCCCTGTGGTGTCAAGTGCGTCTCAGCGTGTTGGCAAATGACGTCTGAAAACTTATTCTTTGAGCGCAGCAGACGACACAAACGAGTCCACCCAGCTCACGTCATCGATCCATCGTTCGCTTTGATTCGCTATTAGCTCACGCTAGCTGGAATGTCCGAATAGGCCTCGGTGTTACTGCAATTACGGCATCCGGCTGTTAACCAGGAAGTCCCGCCACGAATCCTGGCCATGGTGGTCGCATTTTCATAGAGGTGAAGTGTTTGATTCCCGTGTGTTGTGTGATGTCAGTACATGATAGAGAACGCAAATGGTCAAAATTTCCGCAGCTCTCCTCTACGGTATGCCTTTCATTATTATCCTAATTGTGGCTTGTAAAACAGATAGAAGAGCATATATATTTTATTATTATTATTTAATCGATTATTGAAATAATAATTTATTCATTCTGCCCAGGAACAACCACATGGCCTTTGTGCAGGTGCATGCAAAAAAAAATAAAAGAGCCAAAACCCAAAGACAAAAGAAAATCAGTGCAGAACAAAAATAAGAAAAGACAAGATGAGAATCACAGAACGGCAGTAAAAAATAAAGGGAAATATACATAACTATATGAAAGGCTTCCTGGAAAACGAAAAAAAGGAATTATTTGTACAATTTGAAAAACTATCTCAAGAAAGCGCAAAGCTGAAATAAAAACGTTGACAGTGGACTGTGGAAGCGGCAAGATCATTAAAGTTAACTATATATAGATTTTGTATTCCGTGAGCTGTAGAGTGTTGAAAGGAGGTGGCAGGTACATAGAATGGTCGATTCTCTCTGGCTAACCTACGCAGAATCCGAAAACTTGCAAAACTGAGAAGCAAAGGGCAGGGTATTATACCGGGAACTAGTTTGTAAAAAATAACAGCTCAGCGCGGTTTAGTTGGCAGTGAAGTGATGGCGATTATGAAATTGCGGCAGTGTTAGAAGGAGATCAACAGTAATTTCTTGCAGAACCATGGTTTAAATGTTCATGATTTTTTTAAGCTCGCTCAGTGGCATCACTGCCAGCTTTAGCGATGTCATTCCAAATCACAGATGCATACTCAAGTTGATGAAGACGTAAAGCGGTGTAAAATATCTGGAAGACTGTAGGAGAACTGAATTCTCGAGAGATTCTGCAAGCACAGCAGACAGAATGAAGGCCTCATGTGCACAGTACGTTTGGTGTGAGAAGAAAAATTGAGCATGCTTTCAAAAACAACACCAAAATCAGTGGATTCGTGAACGTTACATAATGACACGGTATTGACCAAGTATAGAAAAGACACGATGAATGTTTTGTGAGATATACTAATGAACTTGGTCCTTGAGGTATTCAGGGAAAGGCTATTGTTGTCACACCACTCAGAGAAAGAAAGCAAATCTGATTGCAGCAAGCGACAGTCGTTAACTAAATGAATTTCCATTAATCAATTGATGTCATTGGCATAGAGCAGAAGAATCATGAATTGCAAAAGAAACGTCGTTAACGTACATTAAAAAGAAGAGTGGGCCTAACACCGACCTTTGAGGGTCTCCTCTAGCCTCTTTTTACAAGGAAGACATTTGGCTATTAACAGCAACCTAGCGTGATCTATTCTGCAGATAGCTGTACAGGTGATTCACAACAGGCGAGTCAAGATCAAAATTAGCAAGTTTAAACAAAAACATTGAATGGGTGATTACGTCAGAAACCTTGCTCAGGTCACAGTAGACTACGTCAATTTGTCCTGTTCGTTCTCTCTGTTGCTTGCAGGATAAGTTTTGCCAGCCACACCAGCGCTGCGAGAGTGGCTTAATACCGGTACCTACCTGTGAGTACTCCGCTATTTCTTGTCGATTTGTTCTTCCACACTAGGGCCATCGGTATTACGTAACATGCACAACGCTAATCCACAATATGGCAATATTGTTTCGTTAAGTGATCATATTTGTTACTCGGAAAAGTGTGGGCACCATTCTGAGGCATTGCTAGAAGACCATTCTAAGTTGCTTGACACGCAGTGTCAGCGCCCTGCACAAATCGCAGACAAAAAAAAGGTACGGATATATTCTTTACTCGGATTTTGAAGTTTTCTACAAGTAAACCATGCACTGCGATGAATGTTATCACAACTACCATACACAGTTGAGTAAGTTTGCGATCTATGCACCATGCACGCAGCCTAAATAACTGAAACTGCTATCGTTGTCGCTGAAGAGCAATTCGTTCAGCGTTGTTTATGTGCACCACGTGTGACTGATAGGGCTGCTGCTAGTACGCTGTTGTCAGTTTCTGTCACCCCGTGACGTCAGGCTGTGCTTACACGTCAGGACGAAACCACCGCTTCGGTATCAAAATCAAAAATTGCTTTCTAGCACAGTGGTACCGGATAAATGCAACGCATTCCCAGGAACCACGATACTCTTTTTATGGTTCTTGACACCAGCGTTTGCATGAAGCGCAATAATGCTAACATGCTTTGAATACCGGTCAGCACTCTTTGTGGTGACAGGTATTCGCCTTTATTACAAAATGTGAGGTGTATTTTACCGCTTCTTGATCGATTGTACAAACGCCGCACCTCAGTTTCATTTATCGCAAAGAGGGGCTTCAACGTTTCGAACTTGTTACTATGCAGCATATTGCGGGGATACTTTCCTGTACTGCTGGACGATTTTTTTTTCGCTGCATACCCTAAATGTACACAACAAAGCAAATTCTTGAACGTGTTTACTGCTTTCGAAATCCATTCAAGCGCTTCGATTATTAGTTGTCAGCACCGTGTTCCCGTATGCATTACATTTTCGCTAATTATTAGTTCGGCGTATCCAGATAAGAGTGAACACGTGGTTCTGGTCACTATTCTCGATTTCGATAAAAGTTACTCTTGGCGCAGATTTTAGGCCGAGTACCTTGACTTACAAGGTTGTAAGCGCAAAACAGACATTTTTTGCATCTAAGAATTGTTAAATTTTCGCTCGCAAAACCTCTGCCCGGCAAAGACCGCAATTTCTGAAGTTCGACTGGACCGATAACAGAAGAGCAGCGTGCATCCTAGTTGCCATACTTGTTACCATCAGAGAACAAGGAAAATCCATTGGTATGAGCTTTCTATTGTCTTTGCTGTCAAAAGACTTTTAAAGTGGGGGGAAACAAACAGTTAAATAGCACTAAATGCCTATATTTCATGAATTTAAAGCAGGAGACATTTCATACAGAGGATAATAAAATCTTGGAGAACTTGGAAAAAAAATTTGAACAGAAGCATGCGATAGCGTGATTGGGTCACGTGCGCATTGACTTGAGCCATGTGGCAAGAAAAGGAACTTCTGAGCACATAACACTGCTGGCTTCAAAATATTCTATAATTTCCACTGTAAGTTTCGTTGCTAAGCACACACCAAGCCCTATTTTTTCTTTTACAAATTTGTGGGCTACCCATCGCGCATCCATAAGTTGTCACGCGCACCTGAGCAGCTGGATACTTGTAAAGGGTTGGCAGTTTTAGGCCACCCACTCACGTTCTCACGTTTTCACGTGTCTGTATAATAAAACTGACTGTGGTTTAACGCCCGAAAACCACGACACGATTGTGAGAGACGCCGTAGTGGAAGAATCCAAAAACTTCGAACACCTCGATTTCTTTAACGTACTCCTAAATCTAAGTAATGAACCTCAACTATTTTCGCCTCCATCAAAAGTACGGCGGCCATGGCTGGGAATCGTTACCATAAACTGCCGGTCATCCGTCGAGTATACCATAAACCCAAGACCCCGTGACGGGCTGTTTTGAGGCCTGGATTGACTGTTAAGATTTTTTCCAGGCAATTTAACATGCGTTAAGATGATCTTTTCAAGTACGTGAGACTTTTTATAAGCGTTTTGTAGAGTAAGCTACACTGGCAGACGTTGAGCAGTTTCGCATGGCATATCGAGAGCCATGCGGTGCATGCCCAAGGAGCACTGACATCACATGGTGAATCATATGACAGACAGACAGACAGACAGACAGACAGACAGACAGACAGACAGACAGACAGACAGACAGACAGACAGACAGACAGACAGACAGACAGACAGACAGACAGACAGACAGATAGATAGATAGATAGATAGATAGATAGATAGATAGATAGATAGATAGACAGACAGACAGACAGACAGACAGACAGACAGACAGACAGACAGACAGACAGAGAGACAGACAGACAGAAAAAAATATTGTCTTTAAAAGTATCTGGCATGGAACGTGGTTTGAACGTGGGTCCACTCCGTGGGTGCCCTTTATTTTACCACAGAGGAATTGGGGTGCTCGATACTCCACTACTAATATTCAATTCCTGTAGTTAAGAAACCACGTCGGCATATATAACACAACGTAGTAGAAGAAGCGGATAACATGCAGGCGACACACAATGTGAATTGCCTTACGAGTGGGTCGTTCAACGCTTCCAATCCTTAATGAAATGCTGCTATAGCTCTTCATCGTCATCAGCCACAACCAACATGACAATGACCAGGCTTTCATTGGCAGCCCTTGTTGTAACTGCACGCGGAAAACGATAACACACCACAACCAACATGCTTTTGACACCATCCACACCATGTTTTTGGCGCCAACAATTCCATAACTTATGTTATGTTGGCCGTAAGCATTACGGTATCATGTACATTTTGGTAAATATGAACTGCCTTCTGCCTTACTTTGCAGGTTACTGAAAGGAGCTTTCCAGCAATAAAGGACTCACGGGACGACCACCAGCTTGATATGTTTAGCTTGATTTTAAAGTGAACGTTTTTTTACGCAAGGAAAATTTATTATTCTACCGTTAAGTGAGGCTTGGTACAGAAAACACGTGAACACAAGCCTCGAGGCTCCGCTCCAGACTATCAAATGCACTGAAGAAGAGGCGACCAGGCATGACCTGATACCCGTCTGTCCTTGTAAAACCGTTGTTGTTTCGAATAAAGTTGTTTACTACCAAGAGTTCGCAACAAATCTTTATAAAAAAGTAAATGACGGCTTAAATATAGTGGTGCCTGAACGAAGACCGGCACAGGGGGGCCTTGCTTGTTTGTCTTTATATTTAGTGTAAAAGCTGTATATGGTACAGAAGAAACAAAAAAGCGAGGAACAATGCGTCAGCCAGCCTTCTGTTTTGCTGCACGATAAAGAGTTTGTTTTTCTAGATTATGTTCCGAGATAATCTGTCTTCTTTTACCATGTGTTCTCAATGTGCCACTGATGTACTATTTTGCCTGCACACGCATGCGTTGTGGTTTTCAGTTGCCTGTATATATATTCTGCCCTTTTTAATAAACAGCTTAGTTGCGAGAAAGCGCTTGTCCTCTCTTCATGTCTGTTTTTCGTGCGCTTTAATTGATAGTTATACCAAACAAAAAGCTGCTCTTCATTAGTGTCACGAGCAGTCTCCATTGGCTGTGCTATCAGTTAAGTTCTCAGCGTCATGCCCAAACACCGTGCCATCAGCAGCGTTGTGAGCGACGTAGTTCATCCTGCCGTAGCCATGACGCTGAGCGCGTGCACATCAGTTTCAGCTGAGAGCATCCCCATGGGTTAGCCACGAGCAACTCTAGAAGAGCGCAGACAGTGGAAACGTGAGAGAGTTCGCATTAGCCGGCCAGATCGTACAGTGTCCGGGCACAAAAACAGGACCGGGAGGCCGAGTGCCGGCAGCAACTGCATACCGATGATACGGCAGCTTTCCAAGCCGCATTAAACCACGAGCAGGAATGGAAGCGCCCGTGGCTAGTGTAGGCTTTTCTTTGTTTGTTTGTTGCCTGTATGTACTGGGACATACCCACTCTGGGGGATTGGCCATGAAATCTTGTAGTAGCCTTTATGTGATACACCGATTGAGAGCCAATATAACAAAAATATTGAAATAATAAAAATATTTATTTAATGATAATAATAATAAACTAAAGAATTTAAATAAAGGTGATTCATTAAGAGAAAAGCAGAGCTAATACTATATAAGAAGGCTGAACTTTTGAGTAGACCAGACAGTTGAGTTTATCTCACTCGGTCAAAATCGAATGAACGTGCGACTTTCATTCACATTATCACAAGTATTCGTCACAAATTTATTTAAGCAGGTATTATAATGACATGCGCTTAGATTCTTGAAAGAAATGGCATACGGCATCGAAAACGTTCCTGTGGCAATGTGCCAAGCCAGAGGCACCGAAACTAAGAACATTATTTACAGTTAAATTTAAGGCTACTGTGGAAAACTGCACAGCTAGAAGTTTTTTCCGAATTAATGAATAGTTTCTACATGATATAAAGTAATGCTCTATTGTTTCTGTTCACTATGACATATTTCGTTCTTCTTCAGAGAAGCGATGTACTCACTACACGCTTGCAAGGAATTCTGGACAATTTTTGAATGTTGTGGCTGACGATGCTGAAGAATTATGCCTTGAAGCTTTTGCGATTGGTTTGAGAATTCGACGACCCACTCATCACATTGTGTGAATTCACAGAGTGTGCCGTCTAGTTATTCATTCGCGGCTTTAAAATGCTTTAATACTCATAGTAACACGATTCCTTTTCCGACAAGGAGCCTGCTTACAGTCAGTTTGCAATAGAGTTCCAATGACCTGCGTGGCTCAGTGGTACAATACTAGCCTGGCAACGCAGTGGATCTGTGTTGGAATCCCATTACGTTCTTGGAGTTTTTTTATTTGCCGAGTTGTTTTTATTATTTCAAGCGAACCGTTGTTACGGACAGTGGTGGCGGCGACGGACAACTACGGCTCAAAATTGACTGTTATGATCTCATAGCAACGTTTGCTGTAACAGCTTGCTTAACGCAGGCGTTAGCGATGAGACAATGCAGATACATTAAAAATGAAAGTATTTTATTGTACCCTTTAATGAACGTCGAAATCACGCAAAATTGGAAGAAGATAATGAAATCATCAGCGATAAGCCCGACTCAGTAGAAAACATGTACCCAAATTTCATCAGAGCTGGTTTCTACACATTTTAACAACTGTAAATGGGAGATTGAATAGTGTGCGCGCCCTTGTTACGTGAAACGAAACTCGAAAGATGGTGCCTGGCCACAACTACTGCGCGAGCTGAGCCGGCCGGAGGCTGGAGCTGTAATGTGACACCAAAGTGAACTCCCTGTGGCGAGCGCGAGCGTGCGATTGTGCGCGGGTGCCGAGAGCAGGCAGATGAGGGACGGCTGTGCACCTGAAGACACGCCGTATTCTCATCTCTCCAAAAGTTTTCTTTACCTTAAATAAACGTGGTTTTGTTAAAGTAACCATTGTTTGTTCGCCGGTCTTTTCCCTCCCGTCACCCGAATCATCATCATCGTTTTGCATCTAACAATAGTATTCACTAATTATTATAATTCACTAATTTGATAATTTGTCTCGTTTTGACAGCTTCTTGAGCACTTAATTTCATACCAAATCTAAGATATGCATGCAAAACATCAAAAGAGATAAATTTCACCTTTACAAATCATTGTTTCGGGAGATACGTAAGCGTACACAAGGACCGCGGTGATGGTGGATTCATTGAGCTGTGCAAAAGCGAGATACGTCAGTGCAAGTCGACTCACAGTTGCTGCACCTTCTTTACTTTCTTTTCGGCAACTGTAATTCGAACCAGGCTCTTGAGGAGTGCGTCCTTGTCGAGGCTGTCAATTTCGTCATGCTGCACGCGTGGTGTGTTATTGTGCCTATGCGAGCCATTGCCGAAATCTTGGCCGCCATGTTGATGTGGCGGCCGATTGTTTAAATGACACGGTTTGTCAGATATATCAGCCAAATTACAACTTCCCGTGGCCCCGTCATGGTGGTCTAGTAGCTAAGGTACTCGGCTGCTGACCAGCAGGTTGCGGGTTCAGATCCCGGCGGCGGCGGCTGCATTTCCGGTGGAAGCGGAAACGTTGCAGGCCTGTGTGCTCAAATTTGGGTGCACGTTAAAGAACCCCAGGCTGTCGGAATTTCCGGAGCCCTCCACTACGGCGTCTCTCATAATCATACGGTGGTTTTGGGACTTTAAATCCCTCATATAAATCATCAACAACTTCCAATGAAGTGCAAAAAAGCACACCGCTAACATGTGGCAAAACATTTGGTCTCGGACCATTTCTTTATTCTTTTGTAGGGCACGTGGCCTGGTTTTTCAGTCGCTTAAGTGGTGAAACGAGTGTATTTCTTGTGAGCTTTGTCATTTCCGCCCTTTTTGAGGCCAAGTGTCAAGGCACTTTAAGTTTAAGTGCAGGTGCCGAGAGGATCCAGCTGTTTGTGCCGCCGAAGTAGAAACTCATCACCTCCACAGAGACTCTTATGCATGCTTGTCTCTCAGAATATTTGCTTCATACATTGCAAACAGAATACTAATTGATTGATTGATATGCGGGGTTTAACGTCTCAAAACCCATATATGATTATGAGAGACGCCGTAGTGGAAGGCTCCGGAAATTTCGACCCCCTGGGGTTCTTCAGCGTGCGCCCAAATCTGAGTACACGGGCCTACAGCATTCCCGCCTCCATGGGAAATGCAGCCACCGCTGCCGGGATTCGATTACGCGACCTGCGGGTCGTCAGCCGAGTACCTTAGCCACTAGACCACCACAGCGGAGCCGCAAACAGAATACTGCGTACTTAGTTTTCATACAGTATAGAAATCATTCGAACGTGTTGGTGAGGGTGTTAAAGGAATACTAGATGAATGGATGGAAAAATTTTATTGGGGTCCTGAAGGATTCCACCCCCGTTTTATAGGAATAGGATCGCGGGCCGCTCCCACGTAGGGACGGGGAGGCCCAGCCTCACCGCCGCATCGTGGGCCTTCTGGACAGCCTTGAGTTGTTGTATGAGAACCGGACTCGTGAGCATTAAATGAAACGAGTTCTCAGAAAATTCTTCATTTTTTTTTTGTAAAGAGGGGCACCTCCAGAGCATGTGGTTCAAATAACTGTGATTCTGGCTACTAGAGAAAACGGAAAATCTTGCGGCCACGCTGATTATTAATTCTCAGTGCGGGATTACTTGACAAAAAAAGTCACTTATCGAACTTTTCGGTAGGTGGTGTTATATTCAACATTTTTGGTAGCGTGTGCCAAGCCACTCGGCTAACGTGAGTTGGAAGCCATGACGACATGACACCCCCATTCGACAGTCGACTGGCCCTCACATTTGGGAGCACTCACGCCGTCGCATAGCTGAACGTTATTCATTCATGCTGTGGTCCCACTACGAGCGAGAAGTTCACCTCTTATGACGGAGACCATTCCAAAACGGTGAAAAATAATTGTTACAACTTACAAGCCACTTTTGCCAGGCGACTGAGAGGATCAAATGGCCCCTTACTTTCAAGACAGGCATTCCTAGCCTGAACAAAGTACACCACGCAGTGACAGCAGTACATTATTTACTGTTACGGAGGATGTAAAATACATTATTTAATCAACTTCGTTGAGGTAGGAAGACAGTTATCACGCTTAAATCAAAGCAACGTATTTCATCGCTTTGTATTTACCTATGCGGTAGGCGTTCGACAACTTCGACGGGTAACTACATGCGTGGAATTTTTTAGTATTAGCTGTGTGCATGCGGCTGCTACTGTCACATCGATCCACCTGTCAAATATTTACAGGTTCGAAATTTGTTCGTACTACAATAAAACTTACTGTTCCTTAGCGCACATGCCTTGGCAATGCCCCGCTTTACTTAATGGTCCTCTATCCAGTGAACCCGACTAAAAAAAGGCCTTCCGGAGCTCATTCTAGTTCTGAATATACCAAATTTGGTATTACGTGACGTGAATGAACGACTAAGGTAAATGACACGTTTAAACATAATAATACAGACTTTGCAGTCATGTACGGCATAAATCACGTCTGCCTATCAAGGTTGTGCTGAATTTAAGTGACATATAAACGTTCCTCGTTCGTGCTTAGCATATCATCGATTCTCCCTGTACGTGGGATCTGCCAACTTTTCCTTTCACATCACTGGGCGCCACACCCATAGAAAGTGTTCACGTAAGGATGATCACAGGTTCAGCAAGCATGGGGAAACATGCAGTGCAGCGTGGAATGCACGTCAAGATTGTAAAGCAATTGTCCGCAGAAAATTGAGGGCTAAAGGGGACGGCATATTGCCATCTTGCGCAGTAGTTTGGTACAACAGTTTTGTATTAACAAAGATAACATCAAGAATTCTAAGTACATACTTCTTTTCTTTTCTGAAACACAAGCATCTTACATTGTAATAAGTCCAGCGATTAAAACAACTGATGGCTGCACAATCCTAGACATGTACGTCGAAAAGAAATCTCGACTAGCATCACAAAGCATTGACCCTAGTGCATTTTCCTTGTGTTATACCTTCTCCCCCACAGTAAATGGAGCCTTGAAAGCAGCCAGTTCGTCAGCTCACCACGCGCCACTCCGCACAACTTTCCATCTAGGTTAAGTGACCTCCTGTGAATGAGCATTCTCCTAATTACTATAGACTTTCGCCTTTTTGACTGAATCGAGAATGTTCTGGATGCGAAACGTCTTATGGCTGATTTCAATCTGGTGTGACCACCTATAGTGCGCATGCTTATCAGCTGGCCCAAGCATTGCTAGAATGCGCTCCCACGCTAGCACGTTGGGACCTTATTAAAGGTAAGGGTAAGACACTGTGGCCTCTCCCCCTTACACTTTCTCAGCTGTCACGTAATGACGTAAGGGAACGACATTCTGCAGGCGCGCGATCAATCAACGCGTGTTCTCTTGTGGAGTGGCAATGAAACCCACGTGGCGTGGTTCAACATGAGTTTGGGACGAGTAACAGCAACAGAAACGACAGTGAATTGATGGTGGGCTCGACTTGCAAGGAGGCGTTAACATCGGGTAAGGCGCCCGTGATGAACGAAAGTTCAAGTCGACCTGTGCCCTGCTTTGCACGCTACTCACGCTTCCTTTGAGTGGGAGATTGTGTACTTTTTTCGTTAAAGTATTTTTTGTCGAAGTGCGTTCCCACGCTAACTGGGAAAAACAGTAGCACAATTTCGCTCTGAGACGCTCAAGCAGATACCTGCATGTTTCGTACGTAAGGTTATCGAGCGGGATCTTTTATAAGCATGCTTCTTGACGCACATTCGGCCAAAAATGCCGAAATCTTTGTTGCTTTGTATTTGAAAGCGTTCCTGCGCATACAGGTAGCCGTAATAAAAGCACCCTGACAAAGCACAGACCACAGAAGAAGCGCCTGTGCAGACTGGGATCACTAATGGTGTGCGAGCACTGATAACGCTATGATGAAGAAAGTTGCACTCGTACTGGCCGTTGTTCTTCTATGTACCGAAGGTAAGTGTTAACTTCCAAGTATTTTCTGAGGTAATTTGGTGAGCGCTAGCATTTTCTTTTCAGTTACATCCTGTTGTTCGAAAAAAAAGCATTGCTCCACGTGAACAAGCTACAATTAACAAAGGTTCCCAAAGATGGCATCAACTGGAAACAAATGTTTCTTCTCTCGTTCCTATGAATGAGGCTTTAAACAACAAACCCACCCGAACTTATGCACTGGCCGAAATTCAGATAGTGACATTTGGCAAACGCGCACAGGAAAAAAAATGCATCTCGGCAGCCCATGTTTTTCGGGCTGTATAGCGGCCTATTGTGCACCATTATATTCACGGGGTCTTTTCCGAAACCACGGCTGCACGCAACACTCATCTGTATTATTCGAAGTTTCCATGAAAGCGCGAAATTTCCACATGTTTTCATCGACAGAAGCCTTGCAAAGTAAATTCAGGGTGAAGAGAAACTCCTGAGTGAGACGAAACTGCAAATAACACAAGTCTGCAGACTGTGCCTTGCTCAAGCTTATGCGTGACAGCTCCATCGCGCAACTGGTTCGCGTGTGAGAATGATGCCACGCTATGAAAAGCTTGGGTAAATATTTTTTTTTGTGCCAAATAAAAGCCCTCTGTGGTACTGAACTGCAAGTAACCAGTATTCGTTGGGTTCGTCTCATGCTAGAGTATGAGTCGTTCAGGTATTGGCAACACTTTACAGCTTAATTGCATGTAATAATCAGGAGACGTTCTGAAATCTTTAATGCCTCGTCTGCCTTCTTCCGAAGATGACGTTTCTTCCTTCAAAGTTGTGTCTGGTATGAAAGAATTTTTATCAAAAATATGTCATAAAAGCATGTTCGTGATTTAAAGGGCACACGCGTGCTAGGGACTCGTTCTGGCGCTTTTGATACACATGTAAGTTGATTATTATTACACACACGTCTTATACAAAGTACGCACAGACTGCTCGGCCCCGTAGCCGAGGGCTATTAGAGGTTTCATTTTGAGGTGTGCACAACAGATAATGTGGTAGGTCTACAAAAATGAAAGAAAAATAAAAATAAACTATTTGTGATTGCATCACGAAAAATATGATCTTCGGCTACTAATCACAGACACTTGAATTCAAAGAAAAAAATTTGCAAAGTAAAAAACGTTTTCGCAGTGAGGCTGACGGAAGCGAAATGGTGTCCTCCCGGAAGATCGAGTAACCCAGCCAGTCGTCGCCCAAAGCCGAAACCCAGGAAGTGTGGTGTAAGTACGCTCTTGAAGCGTGAAAATTCCGTTCGGATGAACAATGATAGCAAGAAGCATGACTCGATTGGGTAATGCAAGAGAAAGGACCATGTCCAGCTGGTTTTAGCGTGAGTCAATCGCGAAATCATTAACTGGCCACGGAGTGAGAAATTTATGGTTGAGTTTTTGGGCAGAAACTTTTCTGATCCCAGTATGGTTGAGTGAAGCGGCTTCAGTATAGTGAGCTATTCTCTACAGAGAGACCAACGAAGCAGACACAATATACAGTAAGAGCCGACACCGCAGGAGTACAAAGGTTCGCCTCATGAAAATGCTGCTACTCTTTACGACGTGTATTGATTGCTGATAATTTGTAAGCGTCATTATCAGCGAAGAGTACTCGAAAGGCATGAGCAATTATCCGTACACGTAAGCACATCTCACAAACGTAAAATAAAATAACCTAAAAATAGACAAAAAAACATGGCTGATCTATCCATCACATAGGGATCGATATAAGACGGAAGTTAAACGCGTCTTCATAGAAGTAGTGCTTATTGTGTAGTGATATATGAAAGATTAGTGAGGTTAGGTGGACAGATGAGAGCTATACGGTGCTACAGAATGGGCACGTCCTTTGCTACCGGGGCTTGTCTGACAGAAGAGAACTGGGAGTGGAATTCCTAATTCACAGAAACATAGCTGGCAACATTGAGGAATACTATAGCGGTAATGAATGGGTGGTGGGTATCGTAATTAAACTAATAAGAGATACAAGATGAAGGTGGTACAGGCTCTACATCCAGCCATGATGATGCTTCAGTTGAAAGCTTCTATGAAGGCGTGGAATCGGCAATGAGTAAGGTAAAAACACAGTATACTATACTGATGGGAGACATTATTGCAAAGGTAGGGAAGAAGCAGGCTGGAGACCAGGCAATAGGAGATTATGTCATGGGTACTAGAAACGCCAGAGGATAGGTACTAGTAGAATTCGCGGAACGCAATGATTTACGAATTTTGAATACATTCTACCGAAAACGAGAAAACCGCAAGTGGACATGAAGGAGCTCTAATGGCGAAAATAAGAACGAAATAGACTTTATATTGAGTGCACATCCAGGCATTGTGCAGGCTGTGGAAGTGGTTGGCAAGGTACGAGCCAGTGACCATAGAATGGTACGGTCTCGAATTCACCTGGACTTTAAAAAGGAACGACAGAAGCTGATATGCAAGAAGCCAATCAATGAGCTAACAATGAGAGGGAAAGTACAGTATTTCAGAGTCTCGTTTAAGAACAGGTACTCGGCTCCTAGTGAGGAAACCAACCTTAGCGTAGATACAATGAATGATAATCGGACCACTATCATTACGGAGTGTGCAGTGGAAGTCGGAGGCAGGGTAGTTAGACAGGACACTGGCAAGCTTTCCCAGAAAACGAAGAATCTCATGAGAAGCGTCAAATCATGAAAGTCTCAAGTACAACAGACAAAATAGAACTGGCAGAGCTTTCGAAGTTGATTAACAGGCGTAAGGTGTGCGGTGTAAGAAGGTATTATTACATGGAGAGAATTGCACTCGGTCTGAAAAAAAGAGGAAGCGTCAAAGCAGTAAAGAGGAAACTGGGGATAAGGAAAAATAGGATGCATTAACCAGGGAACAAAGAAGCCAAAATAACTACCAATATAGATAGGATAGTTAAAATAGCGGAGGAGTTTTACAGAGATCTGTACAGTAGCCGGGACAACCACGATCTTAATACTATAAGAACTAACAGTAACCCAGATGACACGCCACCAGTAATGATAGAACAAGTCAGAAAAGCTTTGGAGAGTATGTAAAGAGGCAAAGCTGCTGGTGACGGTCAGGTAACACGAGATCTACTGAAAGATGGAGGACAGATTGTGTTAGAAAAACTAGCCACCCTGTTTACGAGGTGTCTACTGACGGGAAGAGTACCAGAGTCTTGGAAGAACGCTAACATCATCTTAATAGACAAGAAAGGAGATGACAAGGACTTGAAGAATTACAGGCCGATCAGCTTACTCTCTGTAGCATACAAGCTATTTACAAAGGTAATTGCTAACAGAGTAAAGGAAACATTAAAATTCAATCAACAGAAGGAACAAGCAGGATTTCGAACAGGCTACTCAACAATCGACCACATACATACTATCAATCAGGTAATAGAGAAATTCTCAGAATATAACCGACCACTGTACATAGCCTTCATAGATTACGAGAAGGCTTTGATTCAGTAGAAATATCAGCCGTCATGCAGATACGCGAAATCAGGGCGTCGATGAAGTATATATAAACATCCTGGAAGAAATCTACAGGGGATCAACTGCTACCACAGTGCTTCATAAAGAAAGCAACAGAATACCAATCAAGAAAGGTGTAAGGCAGGGGACACAATCTCCCCAATGCTATTTACCATGTGCTTACAGGAGGTTTTCAGAAGCCTAGAATGGGAACCTTAATAACCTGCGCTTCGCCTATGATATTGCATTGCTGAGTAACTCAGGGGACAAATCGCAACTCTTCATCACGGAGTTGGACATGGAGAGCAGAAAGGTGGGTCTTAAAAGTAATCTGCACAAAACGAAAGTAATGAACAACAACCTCGGAAAAGAGCAGCGCTTCGAGATAGGTAATAGTGCACTTCAAGTTGTAAAAGACTATGTCTACTTAGGGCAGGTAATAACCGCAGAGCCGAACCACGAGATTGAAGTAACTAGAAGAATATGAATGGGGTGGAGCACATTTGGCAAGCACTCTCAAATTATGACAGGAAGATTGCCACTGTCTCTCAAGAGGAAGGTGTATAACAGCTGTATCTTGCCGGTACTTAGCTACGGAGCAGATACCTTGAGATCTACCAAAACGATTCAGCTTAAATTGAGGACGACGCAGCGAGCACTGGAAAGAAAAATGGTAGGTGTAACCTTAAGAGATAAGAAGAGAGCAGAGTGGATTAGGGAACAAACAGGAGTTAAGGATATCATAGTTGAAATCAGGAAGAAGAACTGGACATGGGCCGAGCAAGTAGCGCGTAGACAGGATAACCGCAGGTCATTAAGGGTAACTGACTGGATTCCCTGAGAAGGCAAGGGGGTTAGGGGGAGACAGAAGGTTAGGTGGGCAGACGAGATTAAGAAGTTTGCGGGTATAAATTGGCAGCAGCAAGCACAGGACCGGGTTAACTGGCAGAACATGGCAGAGGCCTTTGTCCTGATGTGGACGTAGTCAGGCTGATGATGATGATGATGATGATGATGATGATGATGATGATGATGATGATGATATGAAAAATATACGAGTTTCTACTGGCATTTGGAGCTATAGCACCGTTTACGTGAGAGCCACGTTGACGCACATAATGACACGTCTCTATCACAATAGTACCTCTCATGGTCAAAATTTTAGTGTTGTGGTAACTGAAGTATTTAAGGCACCCTTTACACTGAATTTGGACACTCGAGATGCTTGTTTTGTTTCATAGTCCTGCATGCGGGGCTACTACCACTGACCAATTATTAGTGATGAGCTTTACCTAGAACATATTTCAATTTGGTTTTAAAGTAAACCCGCATGCTCCTCCGAGTATTCTTGTACAATCAATATTTTCTATGCCTCTCACGTAGACAGGAGACCCCTTTGTGACGTTTCAGAAGTCAAGAACATTTGCGGAGCGGGCACAATACCCCGATTGGCACCAAGTGCGGACTGTAGTTCATCACCGCTCTCGCGCTGTGGTCGGGCTACTCTCGAGGTGGTTTGGGCTGCTTACGGCAGGAATGCTTTTTTTTTTCTGAAAAAAACATATTCAAAGCCCCCCCCCCCCCCCCCCCCGTATCGTTTCATTCTTAACCAATTTCGGGTCCCCTTTTTTGAAAACACCATGTTTCAGCGTCCCCGAAGCTTGATCGCACGTAGTTTCAGGCGCTGCTCCGGTGTGGGGTGCTATTATCTAATCGTATTTAGGCGGGCGTTTCAAACTGACGCAAACTCCTTCCGAATTACCACTACTAGCATTGATTGTATGATGCCTTAGAACATTTACAATATAATTTCAGCAATAAAAGAGGCAAAGCTACAAATTTATGCAAAAAAACTAAATCACAAACAAAACATTCACTGCCAGGGGTTCTTTAACACATATCTGAACTTAGCGCATTTTTAATGGCGCATGACATCAGCACGCACGCATTAAACATTTCTACTCGATATGCGCGTCTTCCAAAACCGTAAGTTATAGAAAGAAACAGCGTGGTGTGCGCTCCTGAGATCTGAGCCAACGCTCACACATACTGCGTTTCAGCAACGCGGCACGCAGTGGTTCGGGGCTTGGGCCACTGCCGTGTGCCGGCCTTCCACGTCCTTCTGGCCTCAGTTTCGTTATACCGAGGCACGACATTCACCTTTTAGCATCATTGTTTTGCTGCAGTGTTTACAACAGCAGTTTTATCCATTACGCTGGTGCTACCACACTGGAAGTAGCCGGCGTTGAAATTTCGTTGTGGAAGCTGCACGACTTTAACAACAAGCTGTCACACGCTAACACAAAGCGAAAGGCAAAGAACATTACTTCGTAGGCAACTGTTCGATGCTCATTCGGTGAGAGTATTTCACTGCTATCGAGAAACCTTAACGTAGCCAACGGAGGCATTGCCGTAGCCTCAAGACGGCGCTCCGGCACGCAATCTCGGACGCCTTGCTTAAACAGCGTCCGGCTGCATTACTTCTCTTAAGCCTTCATAGATGGCGGCACCAACATGCTTCGACTTCATCTAGGGGCTTTTTTTTCGACAATAGAGGGCAAGGAGCGAGAGATAATGTGTGAATGATATAGGGCACGTTCGTAGACACCGTTCAGTTGAGTTTTCCAGTCTGACTGCAGCGCCATAATACATAGCCTGGCGGATAGAAAAAGCAGCCTAAGCAGCCTTGAGACGACGTTGGGGAAAATGGAAGGCGACGCGGACGTCTCGCGCCATGCATCTGTCGGCAGATTGTGGCCGGGATACACGGGGGACGCGCACACGCGTATATTTTCAGCGTGCCCCTAACGGCAAATGTCAAAAGCTTTGAAACGGGGCAGTGCGAGTAACGCAGCCCCCCCTGGCCAGTGTGCAATGCCTATACTGCTTCAACAGCTCAGTCTGTAAACACCGGGTGTTCTTCTTTTCGCAAGGAGACAGAGGTGCGATGCCCGGCAAGGTTACTTCTTCTTGGACGTTTTCCAATTCTTATATGGTAATGTTCAAGGTAAAGGTCATATCCGTTACGGATATACGTCACTGGTCTTTGCGGGCCCCGGCATAATACACTTTCACGTTAAAAAACGGTGGACATGGTACGAAAAAAAGCAAAAGGAACAATAAATATAGATAGCTCACAATTGTACAAGAACCAAACTCGCAACTTCCATGGCATAGAAGTTCAATACTGCGACACCACGAGGCACTTCACGCGCTTTTCATTTCGCAGAGCGGCACATTGACCACCCGTTCACGTAGAGGCAGTGTCCTTAACTTTCAGCAACGACTTACGCAATGCTTGCCTATTCACAGCGTGGCCGAGGCATTGCGCCCTATTCGATTACAGCATGGAGCCTGAACCGTTGCAAGTCATAGGAAAAATGAAGAATTTTTTTTTATTCTCCGAAACGAGTAAGCTCGTATACAACGCGCATTCTCACCGTGTAAATGTGCGCACTACAGAAGCACCTCTATGGGCCAGTTTGAGAATAGCGCCTATTAGGTGTTACTAAACAAAAGTTTATATATAGATGGCATTTTAAAGGTGTCACGCGAGCACGGGCACAAATATTGACGACATAGATGCAGACTTCGAGCGCTTCAGTGTAGCAAATGACACCAGTGTATCTTCCAGCTGACATCATTGGTGTGCTATTAGCTATTGTTCGAGCTGTACCAGATCTAGTGCTAACGTCCCACTTAACCAATATGATAAATAATCAAACAAATGAATAATACTGATGTTATTATTATTTTTGCCCCCAGGACACGCACTGTGAGCGATATGAGCGCTGCGCAAGACAGCTAGTACGAGTACCGACATGTAAGTATCACAGACTTTCTCTAGACCATCTGTTCGTTCGTCTTTGTAGCTTTATTATTACGTAGAACCACAGTGTTTGAAGTCGTGGTCCTGTAATGTTTCCAGTGATGACAATCTTATTTGCTTTACTTCGCTTCACATTTAATTTTCACGAGTTTCTCCCTCCGCCATAGAGCTTCATACAGTAGCTAGAGTGGAATCTCGTGCTAGTGTCTGCGCGGGCTCCTTCAGTGGTGCTTGTACCCCCATGGGAATGATGGGAAGTACAGGCTTCGGATCTGCTTCGTATGGATCACGTTCTTGAGATTCGCGACGCTTCTTTTCTGAGTGTGAAACAAAGTAATATGAAGTTATATCAAATTAAAACTTGCTTCATTTTTTTTTCACACAAACTTTGTTGTAAACAGTTATTGTGACTAAGCAGTAGAAGTGAAACCTGGACATATTTAACCACCAGGGTATGCATTGCTCTACGATTGCATTCGAGATTTGGCATCAAGATGTAATGAAGTGTTCTTTACAACATTTCAGAACAAACATTCTTGGTTTGCCCCATTTATGGAAATAACAGCGCAGTATTAAGTGAGGAACAATTCATGTTTTGTCGGCTGTGATGCCAGGTAGGTCTGTTCATGTGGTCTGCCCCCAGCGCACCTCTCGTTTTGTTGTGAAGTCGAATTAGAAGAGCGTGGTGGTGCGTCTACTTCGCGTCACCACCGTTTTGCAGTTGATTTCAACAAGTTTCGGCAAGACGCAGTAACAACAAACGTGAACTCAATATAATATCCTGTACTACATGCGCAGCGGTGAGTGGACGAAGCTTCGCTTAAACTGCCAAACACGACTTATACAGCTGCAGCGTTGCAGAAAATTGAGAGGTCAAAGAGTTTTCAGCTTCTTTGAACAACAAAGGCGCATCTTCAGTCCTTTGCACCCTCCCCACTACCCACTCTTCGCGAAGAACGAAACTGAAACTGCAAGAAAAGATCCGTACATAGTTTACTGGCTAACGTGATCCAATCCGAAGCCTGCACTTCCCATAATTCCCATGAGGGTACATGATCGCAGCGCCAGATTCCTCTCTAGGTATTATTGTATGAAAGTCTATGCCCTCCGCGAAGCTTCAAACAACTTTTTCAGCAGTTCGTTCCCTTTCAGCTGCATATTCACGTGCAAGCCATACCACCTGAAGTAAGGCTACGGCTACGTTGTGTATCAAGTCAAGAGATGATTAAGAGATGAAGACGGAAGGCACAGACGTTAACCTGCTACTATACAGTAATCGATTCATCAAGGAGCCGCGCTTAAACAGTTGAGAATGTATTTCTGTGTTCGTTAAACTTTACTTGCTTCTTCGGACAAGTTTGTATGGTATTGGGACTGTTTAATGATGTGAGGTGGTAAACGTTGGCACTGTTTCCAATTCGCAACAATGATACCATCTATTATTCTACAAGTCTAATGAACATATGCTGTGTATGTGATGAAATTACAACCTTGTTTACGCTTTCTGTGCAGGTGTCTCAATTTAAACTCACAGAGACGAAAAGCATAGCCTGATGACTGAACATGAACGACATCGACCTGCGGTTCAACTCAATAAATTTACTTGTACTAAGAAACCAGTAGACCGGAACTGAAATTTCTTCTGAAATTTTGGCGTTGATAAAATTGTCAGTAGAATCTCTTGTACTCTTTTGCTCCTTGTTTTTTATTGAATTGCTGCCGCATTCACGAAATTTATCTTTGTGTTTCCGATTGCTTGTATCTGTATTGGTGGTATTGTTGATATTCTTATCTTTGGTGAGAGGGGGAGGCGGGAAGAAGCTGAATCAGAGGAAAAGACAGCCTATCTTCTGCCTTTTTGAGTCCTTTATTTTTATTAAGAGTACAACCCAGACTATTGTTAGTATTGGAAATCGCTACGGTCTTCACTACACTTTTTTACATATCTATGCAGGTAAATAGCTATTCATTTATTAGCTTTTTATTTTAACTCATTCTTAATTTTTACGCCTCATGTAGTGCACGTATCTTGCGGGTATTAGACAAAAGTGAATAAGCAGATCTGAGACGTCCTTCTGAGCACACCTCACAGTTTTACGCGTATTTAATTTAGAGGACGGCTGCCCGTAATCATTCGCACTTCAAGGCCATCCAAAACCTCACAGTGCAGGTATCGACTGTTGTCAATTAGAGTACAGAACTCTTACACATGCCTGACTTTTAAGGCATATTATAGAGTTTTGCACACGTCAGGTGATTAAAAATGTAACTGTAACCCTAGCATAAAAAAAAGGTATACGTACAACTTCCAACAGCCCGGTCCGGACCAAAACCTCTTACTAGAGACTGTCGCAGCGACGCTGCTGCTAACGTTTATCAATACTGCACAGTTATTCATTTGCCTGTCGAAGCTGCTATCCCTTAAAGCCCCTCAACAAGGTTCTAACTTGTTGTCCACAAAAAGAATTACCAGGGAAAAAATTTTGTTTCTAAAAAATCACAAAGAAAGTTATGAAAGAACCAAGATTAATTTGATGTTTCTGTAAGCGTTTTAAAAAGGTTTAGTATGTGCGAGAAAACACATTCTTCTAGATCGAGATGCTCGCGATCCGCGGAAAATGTTAACATAGAAGGATTCTCGCACGTTGAAAATGAAAAGGAAAACATGCAGTGTTGCGCGGAGTAAACGGCCAGAGTTAAAAAAAAGCTTTTCGCAATAAATAAACAATGACTTTTGCGGGCTGGCGCAACTTTACCCAATATTCCAGTACAAAAATTTTCACTCAATAACAATCTGCTGAATAATTCTAGGCGAATACCTTTTGCCTTGCTTTAAGCACAAGCGTCTTACATTATATAAAATTAGCCAAGCGACAAGAAGCAACTGATAGCTGCACAGTCATAGATCTGCGCCCCCCCTTCCTCCTACTCAGCCCCCCCCCCCCAAAAAAAAAGGACCATGTTGGCGTCGTAAATGACTGCATAAATTGCGCTTTCCGCGCGTTCTCACTTCTCTCAACCAGTGATGTAAGTCTTGAGAACAGCTGGTTCGACAGCATCTCCTTGTGCAACTTGCCATGCTGGTTAAGACAGGGTATTCTGTCAAGCCGGTGTAGCAAATGCATCGGTTGCGAAAGCATTGATTCAGTAGACGGAGCTAGTGAGTTCGCCTTGAATATGTGGACCTCCAAATATCGGACTGTGAAACTACGTTGAGAGGTGGCCGCGCAATCGGGCTAACCCTGAAGTTAGTGTAGAAATGTTGGCTGGCGCATTAGCAGCTTACGTAACTTCGAAGGCCCGTAGATAAAGCACTCAATCTATCACGTGCTGTTGATTGAAATTCAAAAACACGCCTCAAACATCCGAAGCTACTTCACCACTTAAAAACCTTTGAAACGTTTTTGGTGCCTCAATTATATTACACTGCCCTAGGCATACTTAGTTGATATTTCTGTGGAAAAATTAATCGGCAATCAACGCACTTGCGATTGCATTTCTTGGCAAAACAAAAACACAATACATGTATATGAACTAACTGGAGAATTAAGTTTGTTAATTTTGAGGCAAATAATAATAACAATGGAAAAAATACTGACGGCCGTAGAGGCACACCATGGAAGCGCGCTACCAGAACGTGATCTAACGATCGAAAGTATAGATGCATATATTGCCCTATTGAATGTAGTAGAAAACACAGGCGATTCTTCCTAGCTGACGTTACTGATTTGCCATTCGTTATGCATGACTAGCTGACACGCAGCCAATGATAACTATTGATGCATGTGATCTGTATTTCCAAATTTGCGGGTATACAGATCTAGGCAACGGAATAGGTGAATTTGCGTCCATCCCAAGTTCTTTGAATTTGAGAAAAAATAATTCTAGTAAAAATAAGGAAGCAATGTATCCTCATCCTTGAGAAAATATTTGTCTGTTTCTTTCTCCAGTTATACTTAACAAGAAGCGGTTGAATTTATTGTGCCAATTTACGAGCTTTGAAGGTCTGAAGTGCGCGTCACATGTAATTTGAAGAGGTGCTTCGAGCCCGTTCGTTTGACATGCATATCGATATAATTGAGGACCACCCATTGTCCACGAAGTCACATTACCCAACATACGCAAAACAAGTGCGATCGCAAAGCCATCGCGATCTATTTTCGTTTGATACCATGTCGGCATAGTTGACAATTACTCATGGTGGTTGAAAAACTTGCACATAGTCACGTTACGTGCGTTTCGTCCATGAATGGCGTGTGCGACTCACATACTATCGAATAGGTGCTTCGAAGCCCGTTCGTTTGATATCCATGTCGATATGGTTGGGGACCATCCATGGATTCATGTTCAATGCACAAAATCACGTGACTTAATCACGTGACCCGACATACGCTAAACACGTGCCATCTCAAAGAAGTGGCGATTTCTTTCGTTTGATACTCATGTCAGCATGGTTGGGTGTAACTCATGCAGGTGGAGAAAGACGCGCATATCATTTGATAGCAGCATTTATAATAGCAACCTATATCGCTTACCTTCCATAAACTAATCTAAACCACCATCCATTCTTTAATCCACCCTATCCTTACCTGTCTTTAGTACTCCAAACGTTATTACACGTCAAGCCACTTTGACCCCAAATAACATTGATGCTAGCATCGCACCTCTCTGGGAAGATGTTGAACCAAGAGCTACCACAGTATGGCTTCACCACATGCTCTTTACGAGACATCGCTTCAACTAAAGAACGAACAAACGAACGCGTTCAGTTTCTGCGTATGTTATTCATGGACAACCCTCTAAATTTGAGGTTACTTGAAACTTCCTGAAACTCGGCTGAAATATTGAGATATAGTAATTCTAAAACACTTCCCTTCATGACGATAGTTATAGCGCTAGAACAGAACGACGACACAGAGACAAGAAGGACACGAAGGACACGGCACAAGGTCAGGTTTCTTGTGTCTGTGTCGTCGTGCTGTTCTCGCGCTATAACTATCGTGATGTCATACCATATAGCCCAAGCTGCTACACTTCTAACCCCCCTTCAGTTAAGCTGGTGTACTGCGGTGAAACTCTAAAAAAGCTGAAGGGGCATGTTCAAGGTTTCTGAGTATGAAACGAACAAAATTAAAAAAAGAGGAAATCGGCAGATACCACGTACCTTCCGAATCAACATTAGGCGAAACATGCGGAGAGAAGAACACCATGATGTACATTTTTATTGAGTGACACGTCATTAAATCACGCTAGAGATATGTATGAATACTGCATGCATAGATATATCTTGGACAGTTACAGATAATTATATAAAAATCGTTCGTACTTGCACTACAATTCCAACAGCAACATGAAATTAGAAACACGAGAAGAGATAAGGTGGTAAAAAATGCTGGTACTCACGAGGATGGTAGCCCTGGACATACATCGAATTCAGCCCACGACACCTAACTAGAATTGACGTTAACAAGGCGTGACGGCTGTATCATAGCAGTGCATATGTAATGTTTACAAAATCGGATAAGCACTGCTATCACAGTTGACGTTTCATGAACATCGGGGTCTTTTTTACAAGCAGTTCCAAGAACTGGCGTGGCTCTGTAGTAGAATGCGTGAATACCACGCAGAATGTTTGGGTTTGATTCCTGCTGGGACCTTGACATAAATTATTTGTATTCATCGGCTCAACGCTGCCGATGTAAGGTTTTTTTAATGTTCACGGGGCAAAACTGCCAGTGTGTGTTCTCGTCGTCACTGGTTAGGTACAATGTGCCAAACATACCGGCATACCAGTGACACATACCCGCTCGTGGGTATGTGCCATGATTTGGCGGGAAGTGTTTGACAACGTGCGTGATGAGATGATGACTTTGTTGGTGTCTCGACCACGTCTAATTCGTCAAACCACTTTACCCTCCCATACTAATTTTGGTATGCTAATGAAGGATCACGGAAGCACCGAGACGTAAGCGGCTAAATAGATAGATACGTAGCTGGAAGCCAAAAATGCTTGCGTAATGCAAAAAAAAAATGCTTCGCATTTAAAACACTGGATTGGAATAAATTTAGAACAGGCGATTTCTATAAAACGCACATCGCTGACTCGCACGCATTCCGTCGTTCGCTTGGCTTGGCAAACTCTTATCGCACATCTCGTTCTCAGTGCCAACTTTCTCTCGTCCTTTTTTCCTTGTCGCACTCCCTCTCTGCCTCCCCCCCCCCCCTCCCCGCACCCCAACATCCGAAGCACATCACAGACGCATCAGTGAAGGCTGTGTAAGGTGTAGGCTGGTGTGGTGTAGGCTACACGGCAACAGCTGAATTTCGTAGGCCCATCTTTGCACAGCGGTCAGATTGATGAAGGCGCTCTTGTACTCCGACTAGGATCGTTAGGCACTGATATGCTCCGAATACAACCGATGCGGTCAGCGACACGACACGATTTTGATTTACTGCGCATGTGCAACTCAAGCTCACGTCATCTCACTGTGTCGGAACCACTTTCACTGTGTGGCACACCGACGTGGCCATGGCACAGCATCCTCGACGTTTTGACACCTCACATAACTGTCGGACCACGTCGAGAACCTCATTATAAGACAACAGGGTCTCCAGAGAGGGCTAGTGCGAAATACCGAGCAAGAGCTAGTGCGTAATGCCGAGCAATTCAAAAGAGTTGACTGTAGGGCGAGTAAGCGTTTTGATGTAGAAACCATTGTGAGCGCGCATATAAACACAACACATCAGAAGAAACAGACGAGGACAGACGCGAACTGCAAACCACTTGGTAGTTTGGTAGCGCGTTGTGTTGAGTTGCACCATCACGATGGTTTTGATGTTTAAGCAATCCACTCAGCTACTCTCGCAAGATACAACTAAAAAAAAAGAAGGGGGAACAGTGTGAATGCTGGCACACGAATACCTGCGCAAAAATGCATGTCACGTAGGCAGTCTTTTCCTTTTGGGTAACATTGAGCCGAGGATATAGCGTAGATATGGACATGCTCATCAGGATGCCAATATGCTTAGTATGCAAGAAAACGTCTATCTTTATACGCATTAGTCGCAGCAAGAAACACGAAAGTTTTGCAATGACCATCTGACGCTATCCCATAGATCGCCGTATGCATACTTTTAAGTCCTTCCCAATTATTGGCAGAACAAGTAACTAAACGTTTAGACTGACTTTCATAGCTTACAACTTAACACCATCAAAAAGCGAAAAGAAAGGCGCATGATTTATGGGAGTATCGAATTACCCAACAGACTGCTGCTCACCACATAATCTATTTATATAACTGCGCTTACCTGGTTGTTGCCGTTTGATGACAATCAGACACTCGTATTACATCTTTCTTGGCATTGTGATGGGCTCACAATAATTAGCTTTCCCTCAGGGGTAATTGATTCCACTCTGGCGATAATTACATTAGTAGACGAGACATCTGTCGTCCAAGGAAGTTCTCGTCTCAAACTTGCGTGTTTACAACTTCACAAGAAGCAGAAAAAAAAATTTATCCCGCAACGCACGTGGGCGCAGACCGCGCAGTTGACTTTGGCACACAAGCTTAGACGAGCTCATTTTCAGCTATTATGCCATAAAATTTCACCTTTCAAGTGGCGAAGAGTTACGCAAGGTATTTGTTGTTACTTAAGGTGTACAACACGTACAGCGTACAGCACTCCCAACGGGCCCTTATAAATACGGCTGCGCAGAGCCCGAATCCCACAGAAGTGAGTTCGTTCGCCTGGATAGCCCCTCACCTGCAATCGTCGACGAAACCATGATGAAAAGGCTGGCGCTCGTTCTGGTCGTGCTCTTTCTCTGCGAAGGTAAGTTCTAGAGAGCGAAGCCTGTTGTGCATACCGTCGTAAAGCGGTGACAGGTTTTCAGTTACCTTTCGTCAGTCTGAAAGGGGAAAAAATCATAGCTGCCATGTGCATGCAAACACTATCAAATATCATTCAAGACTTCACTCCGAATAGAAAAATAACACGGTAAAATTAAAAAAAGAAAGAGAAGAAATTAGGTTCCTCAAATGACGTATGGAGATTTGTTATGCGGCAGTCATGACATGCGCAGTCGAGGTGGCCCCAGTCGAACCTGAATGCTGATTCCTAAGACCAAAACAGGCGCTCTCGTGCCTGTTTGGTTGGGATATTGTTATTATATATCACAAAAAATACTTCATTAGCACCACAAGGTATCTGTGCACCATGCATAAATATTACCCGAGAATGAACCCAGTAACGAAAATAACGTACTCCTTACATTGCAACGATAAGGCCACGTGATATCAATACGCAAATATGAAAACGTAGCAGCTGCGTAAATGCCTGAGAAGTACGCTTACGAACAAGGAGGTAAGAATGCCCGAACACCTATGCAATCAGCGGCGCTGGTGCGTATATAGTGACATGTCATCGGGATATCAAATGCGTGAAAAGAGAGAACTGAAGTCGTGGGCGACCTACGTCCTAGTGGCTGGATATTTCCGGCATATACCTTAATAGAGACACGGTGGTGTACTAGCAGACAATGAACTGAAGTACAAAAGGCTGCACAAAATTACACTCCTGATACGGATATTAAACATGATTACTACAATATCACTGTGGCGACCCGTTATTGGGAGTTAATGAAAGGGCAGATTGGAAGCTTAGATAAATAGGAACTTAGTAAGACTGCACGGAAGCATCGACAATTTAGATGGATAAAAGAGTCCCATAAATTAAAAACAAATTGACAGGCGAACGTTTTCAGAACGTCAAACGCATCAATATCTGAATCAACAGTGCCTTCGCAATCGACACAGTTCAATGTAAGACACGACTGACACGTACTATAGATTAACACAAAATGCAAGGTGCATGACGTAGTAGGAGGCCTGGGTACAATAAGTGACAAGTATTCATACTTTGACTCACAATTACATTGCATGACGTGACGTAATAAAACGCAACTAGTGCATCTTCCTGTGGTTTTTTAAGAAATAAAAAACTACTCTATGTTAAGGCGTATAGTGACCATTTATGAAGGGATATTACCAGGTGAATAACTTGTGCCGCAACATCAGCTGCCGCGCAAGAATCATACTGGGGTCGTGGTACTGTTACGTCATAGGTACGTTTTCGGAGGTGGTAGGTTTGAAATGTTGAAGTACGAAGGTATGCGAACAATCACAACTGTACAACTGTAGTCCTTGCAAACTATGGCTTTCTTTGGCATAAATCAAATGATATGAGGTTCCTGGGATCGAAGTTCAGCTATTCATACCAACATATTCTTTGCCTTCAGTGTCCCTTTATCAATGACCCTTTTGATGTCTCAATGTGTTTCGACGACCAAGGCTGAACTATAACGTGTCGTGCCACCCACAAACGTATATTCTCAGTTCAGGCACTCATGAAAGGAATAATTCATAGATGAGGAAAATACGGAAAATAAAAATAATTCACTTGCTTTGCAGTGTCGCACATGCATATGCAAAAGTTCAATAATTTGAAATAACCCAAATACTCAGCAATGCTGTCCGTATCAGGAATTCATGGCGTTGAAGCTACGCGTACTGCGTTAACCACTTCTAGCAATGTTGACCCTCTTCCACCGTTGGTCTGTTCATGTGGCTTTTCTACTTGACTCAACAAGTCCCCCTGTTCCCGGTCTCAAGGGAAGCTAGACATGGATATAGAACCTTCAATCATCTTGACAAAATGTGCGTTGTGCATTGCCCCTGGAGTGCTGGTAGTAGTGTAGATTCTAGAATATACTCATGTGAACGCAGTCAGTGACTCTTTCTCACCCCAACATATGATCATCTTCTTCATCTGCGTCTACCTCGCGCCTCCATCGCTTATGAGGAACGGCTTTATTCAGCCCCGCTCAAGACATCACACACAGATAATGATATGTGAAGGTGGCACAGATTAGCCGACTACGCTCATGCTCCGTATTTTTTCATCCTGGTGTTGTAAAAAGAAAATCTGTCTAAGTCTATGGTCAATTACTTCGTGACCGACGGAAGTGAAAGGGCACTGCTTCGCTGAAGCGTTGGTGTGAAATTTGATTAACGGCACTTCCTTGACACTGGCCTACCAATCCTGCTGTACTGAAACGGCTCATTTCCTGTGAATTATCAGAGCATAGCAGTGATTTTCAGATAAGAGTAGGGTATATCATCGGCTCCGTCATGTGATCAGTCGGGGGCACGCTCTGTCATGTTTTGCAGGACAACTGAACAAAATGAACGTTTATTCACTCACTCACTCACTCACTCACTCACTCACTCACTCACTCACTCACTCACTCACTCACTCACTCACTCACTCACTCACTCACTCACTCACTCACTCACTCACAACGCGTTGACACCCAATTTTCGTATTTTTCAACGCTGTGCTCGCAGTTCATGCGGGCTTCTTTTGCGGTAGAGCTGTTCTTATAACAATGCGTCAGAAAAGCGTGTTTGGAGGAAAACTATACACGCCCACCTTTACTACGATATATAGTGAGAGTAAATTCAGTGCAAACTTTTCTAACGACGATAGTCTTTCTTGGAGACCTTCGGCACAAAAATTTTGGTCAGTCAATCTGTCTGTAGATTTGTCTGTTTGTCAGCTCTTAACGCACCGGGTACTTGAAACGGTCGACCCCATCTACAGAACCCATCAATGTTGCTCAAGCTTCAGCGTTCATACTTGTGATATTGTCAATTAAAAAGCAATTATTTCGCATGTCTAGAGCACCATTACAGCACTTATATACTCTGCATGTGCATCTTTTACTATAAAAGACATAAGTAATTTTCAGGACCATAGAGCTTATCACGCTGCTCTGATCATGCAGCGCTTGCACGAAAAGGCGAGTGTCTCTAACGCTTTGCTAAGACAAGACGGTGGTGCCACTTTTCCGTCGCCTTACGTTCTACACCTTATCCCCTCTGAGATGGGCGCGCCCACTTGTCTCAGAGCCACGCGCTTAGTTTTCCAAGAAAGCTGTCAGATGGCGCTCATGTCTTACGTGTGACGTGACCTAGTGCGCTCGTTCGCTTCCGCTGCACGCTCGAAGCACTCTAACGCAGCACCTCCTGAATACAATTCACCAATTTTCTTGCACAGAACATCAAATAAATATTTAGTTATCTCCCTCAACACGCAAGACTATCGTCTTTCGACGACATTTGGAGATTAACATGCAGATACGGGGCCAATTTTTTTTTGCAGTGATGTCCACGGAAGCAGCACGTGGTAAACCAGCAGGAGCTCGCAATCAAAAGCGAGTGAGGTGTGGTGTAAGTATATGCTTTCGCAACAGTACCACTCAGAATAATGCGAAATGGAACCTCGAATTATTATGGCTTCTAAAAAGCCTCTGTAATGTATAAATATCGATGAGGTTTTGTTTTTAGATAGATAGATAGATAGATAGATAGATAGATAGATAGATAGATAGATAGATAGATAGATAGATAGATAGATAGATGAAAATGCTCAAAGTACCTGCAGTACGCTAAGAAAAACTTGCGATTTAAAAATCCCTGAAAACCACAAGATAATCGGGGTAGCTTAGAATAAAGTGTACTGGGGAAAGTGGTTATAATAAGTGCTCGTACGAGTTACAAAAGCGTGCGCACTTCTTCATTCAGTTATGAGGAAGTACGATTCGGGCCCATCTCACAAACTGTGCTAGGTAAAAGAGGCTCTCAGCAGGTCGCTTATGTTGAGAAACCCAATTTTTCTACAGGTTGTCGGCATTGCTTAACACTGAATAATGCTGGCCAGTGACAAACAAATGAGTGGTATAGGGGACTGTGGGCTGCGAAACCATAAAAAAGGTGTTTATTCTAGGTCATTAAGCCTTGCTCTCGAGCTGCGGATATGAATTTGTTCTTTTCTTGTTTACTGCGCACAAATATGCGCTGCGATGACAGCACTAGAGTGTGCGTCCGCATGTACTCGCGAGGTTCGTCACAGCTTTAAAGCGCATTCGTATCTGTATGTTCTATGCCCAGTCAATATGTAAAGCGGCTGAGAGTTAGCCACGAGAACGTGATAAACATTTTAAAGTTCATAAACCTATAGCATTTTGTTGTTCATCTCCTCCAGGGAAAGCTGTGTGCACCGGGTGAGTTCTGTGGTGACTTCATCGACCCCCCTCAGTGTAAGAACCTTGCATCGTTACAGTCAGTCTAGGCATTTCTAGTCTGGTGGCATTGATGAATTGTGGTACATTCACCCTGATCATCTTCATCATCGTAACCATATTTGTGTCTCCCCCGAAGGACAAGAACGCTTAGCCATCATTTTTTACCAACCCTGTTTCGCATCGTATTGTTTTATTTTATTCCTTCAAATGACTTCTTTTTTTCAACTCACACCTATTTCGACATTAGAACGTGTTTTTGCTAACTGTCAGCACAAGAGCGCGCTCGCGAGTACTGGCGCGCGCACTAAGTCACCGAAATCAATAGTCGGCTCGTATATGAATTAACAAAATCTACAAATTCAAATGTACCACATCATTTTTTTAGCCAGACGACGCATGGGCGTCGGCAGGTATACATAGGTTCAAAAGGGGCAAGTGTCCTCACCCAAGCTACAACTACTGACGTCAGTCGCAACACTGGAGCACTACCCCACTCCCAGCCACGATGCAACTGGTTTGCACCCCTAATGACGACCATGCGACGGCACCTATACACAGTTAATTATGACATTTCGCGACTCTTCTGGTCTCTAAACATAATGCTAGATATGATCTTCACGTTCGAACGAAAACTATACATACAAATATGATCCCAAAAGGCGACATTTAAAACTAAACAACATAAGTTACTTAGCCCTAAATTGTCCCATTAGAATACGTGAGTAATGTACGTGCTGTGCGCTCCTCTTTTCCATTGAATTTGACGACTGAACGAAAACTGCTTTGTTCACTGAAGTGGACGTATCTGTATTCGTATTCTTTTAAACAACACACCAATGTTTTGTAGAGTTACGTGAGGTCTATGTATATATACCTAAATTCAAGTTGAATATTTGCTTATCAGGTTCTGAAGAAAATCTTTTCTTTTTTAGGTGCTCGGACTGACCCGGAACTTGTTGGATGAACAATAAGTTTCCTGCCCCTTGAGAAAAGTCGGGCGCAATAGATACATGCAGCGAAAAAAAGCACACTGGAGGAAGCTGGCCGGCACCGACTTGTTGAACAACTGAATAGAGTCGTATTCGGCAACAACTGAAAACCGATTGCCACTTCTTTGCTCAATAAACACCGTGTTCAAATTGAGGTATAAGCCGAACAACGTGTTGATTTACCTCTTTAATATATCCAACAATTGACCCCTTTGTTCAACAGCTCGCACAATAGAAAAAATATTCGAAGCTGTGGTTGCAACCCTGGAGGAATTTCGGAGGTGGGTAGTCTTTTTTTTTCTCGTTGTTTTTTCCACAGCTTTTTTTTTGTTCCAAGTTTTTGTGTGCTTTTTTTCTTTTTATCCCTATTTCTTTCTTTCTCGCCTAAGTTTTTTTCCCCTTTATTTCTCTCTGTTGCTATATTTCAATTTTTATAAGCAGTTTTGCCTGTGTTCTGCGAAGCCACGAGACCCTAAGAGAGCCTGCTATATATGTATACAATCCGGCCGCACTTAAAAGACAGCAGGAGAGATATGTGAAGCAATAACAGACGAACAATGATTGCCGACGACGGTGAATAGCCGTAAACTTCTTAAAAGTGATTCAATGCTCAATAATGTGTGCTTATTCAAATTAGTCATGGTAGGTGGGATGCTTAGACAGTGTTCAATATCTTTTCGTGCAGCAAAGTTGAACTCTGGAGCAAGAACACATCAGCACGTCTGTAGCAACAGTATATTGACAAACACTATTGTATAGGCGTAACGGCTCCAAAAGACGATAAGATTATGAGGAATGTCGCAGTAGAGTGCTCTAAAAGTTTTCACAAGCTCGGATTTCGTAACGTACATGTAATACTAAGTGCACGAGCATCGAGCATTTTCGCCGCCCCCAAAAGTGCAGCCACCGTGGCAGAGAGTCTATCGCACGACGTCCAGCAGTCGAGCTCCATAACCACTAAACCATTGCGGTGTAATTTATTAATGTGGGTTGTGTGACACGTATGTCACCAATTAAACACGAGTCTCTTGAGGGACACCGAATAAATGACGGCGCCACATCGTCTATTGAAACGGCTTATATAGCATGCGATTGTCTGGAGGACTGCGTACAGAGCTCTGATCCTGGAAACGTTGCTGAACGGTCATTTCACTGGTGCTCCTGACAGAACTGAATCCATAAGCCAGTAAACCAAGAAAAGGCGGGATTACGAGTTTTGGTTCATCAAAAGAACTGCACCCTTAGAGGAAAATGTTTCCTTCACATCTGTACAGGGTGGGTTCAGACAAGATCGAGCATGAGGTACTGGTCACTATTCTCGATTTTTTTTTATGAAATTCATCGTGAACCTAGGCATTAACGCCAAGACGAGAGTTTCAACATTGCTTTGAAAAATAAAAAAAATGGTCGCTAAAAATATAGCTTGAAAGAAAGTTTTTCTGGCAAGTCAGTCACTTCCTAAATTTGAACGCCCCTAAGTAATGAACGGTGCGCCTCTGAGTCACAGTATTTGTTCCCCTAAAGAAAAATAGTAATAGTATGTGGCGTTTTGCGTCCTACAACCGTAATATGATCATGAGAGACACCGTACTTCCAGACCATCTGGTGTTCCTTAACACGCACTGAATCTAGCATTTCGCCTTTATCAAAATTCGACCACTGGGATCACACCCGCGACCATCGGGTCTGACGCCGGGCATCGTAACCACTACACCATCGAAGCGGACTACCTCCGTAAATTAAGAGTGATGTTGTGACACCATTGTTTTTTAATACTTGCTCAAAAAATCGCGACGAAAATAATTACAAACATGGCTAACCGAACACAATACCCGATGTCCGTAATTCATTGCTACCAACAGCGTAAACTGAGGGTAATTAAACTTAGTACATAAGTTATTACTGCAATCCTCTGCTTGATAGGTTATTTTCACCGGGAACACTGATCTCTTGCCTTATAATTAGCCTAAGTGTTCTTCAAAACTTATTATAAAACCCTTTTTTTTGCGTCTCACATATGTTCGGTCCATAACAACAGTGCTATACCATGTCCACGACAGAAGACAAGGCGAGGCCTTAAAGAGCTTCGTCCCTCAAAATTAAAACCCGAACAGGGTCGCCACGCTAGTGGTACTATGATTGGTTGTCTGCAATGTTTCGCTGTTTAGGAGTTGCGCGTGGATACGCCAAAGTGGTGCAGAGGTAGAATGTCGGTTTCCTATTTAGAAGGTAGGGCTTCGAATCACAGCTGTAGATCGATGCTGTGTTTAACTTTAATTGTAGTGTCACTACATATAACTGTACATTGGTTTTCTTTGCTTTCTGAAAACTAGCTTAAAACTAGTATTGCCACAAAACATGGATTGTGAAGTGAAATAGAAGAAATATGATTCTGAGCTACTTTACCAGCAACGCCACCAGACAGCATTTCATGTAAGGTGTGGCCTTCGGTATTTTCGTCAATAGGAGACTCGAAACGAGACTTGACGTTTTGCGTTGCTTTTTGTAATAATAAGCATTCCAAGATTTATTAAGAAAAAAAAAGGAAAACCTGTGTTGGACCCTGTTCTTGGCACAATTTCTGGATTATTTCACACGATGTAATTTTTGTGTAAGATGAAATTGACCATACACAACCTTCATTAGGACAGTACTAGAATATTCAATCGTTGTTTGGAGTCCCCATCAAGTTTCTCTTACGAAGAAGCTAGAAAGAATACCGAGACTAGCGGCGTGGTTTATTTGTTCAATGAACTGATGGAAGGAATCAGTCACACTGATGTTACGGAGATGCAACCTAGATCTTCTTGAACTACGTGGAAGTAAATATAGGCTGGAAGTATTGTTCCGAATAATGCACAATTAACTGAAGATAAATAAGCTCAAATAGTTACATTCTCCAGGCATAGAAAAACAATCCCCGAACTCACCACGATTGCGTCATAAAACTATACCGTACAAATACTGGCACGTTTCGATATTCTTTTTTTTTTTCAGATGTCATAGAAATCTGGAAAAAATTGCCTAAATTGTTAAAATATGTCACTGCCTTCAAAAATGCTATAGAAGCGCATTTACGTGATTCCTAAATTATTATTTTTTCAGTGCTAAGTGATGTAAGCGACCTCATGTTCATAGCAAGTATTTTGAAAAATGACTGTGAATTTTGAATTGTTCTTGAATTGTTATTAGAATGTTGAGTTGTTAATTAAGAGAATACCAATTTTTATTGTGAGTTGTCTAGGTGTTAAGAAACTTTATGAGCATTGTACATTCTTTATGTATGTCCTCTCTCTTAGGACCCCCCCCCCCCCCTCGAGGGTTATCAGTATTACCAAATAAATAAATAAATAATGCATGAATACATGCATGTACGCTCATAACATTGCCAATATACTCAGCAAGCCGGAAAACGCGTGCAGTATGACGCGGAATACAGAGGAATTAAAAAAGTATTCTCAAAAACTTCATTTTATCACCATTGTCAGGTGTTATCTTATCCAAGTGGATATTTATCAATGAAAAATGATCAATAAATCCAAAGAAACCAATACGTCTATGGGCCACTATGGCAAGCAACATAAACAACGCATGGGTGTGCAATCTGACACGGGCTGAACAAAATGAGTCACAGATGGTTGCAAGGATTGCGTTTTCTTCGTATGATCACTTTTCCTTTAAAACAGCTAAGTGAAACATAGATACAACTGGCTTGAAGCCATGGCGGGTAACCTTAGATAACTTCTCGACAAGGATCAGTGAAATGGGCTCCTCTACGTGGGTATACCCATATATCTTGGACGACACACCTTTAGTGAGATAACGAGGTTTTCATCTTGAAAGGGGGTCTTTATTACACATACTATTGGAAACAATATCAAGGTTACGTTGGCACTAGACCAAGATGCCGAAGAAATGGCTAGATTTGGCTCGCAAGGTTGACTCGGATCATATCTTCCTAAACAAGTAATTTCAAACACTTTGCGTCACAGGAGTGACGCAAAGGTTGTTTTTGTTATTCTTTAATATATATCAATACCTACGAGCTAGTGGCCATAATAAACACACCGTGACATAGTAAAGAGTACGGCAGAAGTGTTTCTGTACTCCTGGAGCACTGCCCACCCGGAAGCATCGAGAAATGCATAATTAAGGAACCTGCACTCGTTCGGGTCGTCAAACTACCTCACACACAGGGTAAGCCACAGGGCGACAATGTCTTTTTCAGACTTCTCTATAGGTAAGCGACAACACATTTTGTCAATCTTCGCTTTTGTCAAATATAAAAAAAATTCAATACATTGCACGCTTCAATGATACCTGACATCATCGCAACGGAATTGAAACACATTCCTTTAATCGGTGGCATCTTATAGAAACATTTGAACATGGACACGCTGGTATTACTACAAGACAAGAAGGAAGGGTGGAAAAAAGCAACAAAATAGAGAAGGCAGGGAGGTTAGAGAAGGCAGGGAAGACATCCGGTTGGCTACCCTACACTGGTGGATTAGGGAAGGGGACAAGAAAGATGAGAAAGAGGGAAAAATGAAAAAGAAAAAGAAAACCGCTGATAGACCACAGAGACGAACGAAACATGAATGATGACATGATTAAAGTTGCCCGTCAAGTTTCCCAAATTTAGTAAGATAGTAACAATATAATGTGCAGTTTAACGTTCAAAAATCAGCATACAAGTACCATTATGAAACATGCCATACTGAGGAGCTCGGAAAATTTAGACCACCTGGGGTTCATTACTGTAGATAAAAATCTAAACGCACGGGTCTTAAGCATTTCTGCCTCCATTGAAAATGCAGGCGTCATGACCGAGATTCAATCCCGCGACCTCCGTGAATGCACTCATGAGCGTGAGCACTAGAAGGGAGAGGGGAAGTTAATAGTCTATGATTCGAATGGCTTCAATGGAAGGGGGCAGGAAAGAGCGGGGGAAAGGGAAATTCACCTTCCCTCCACCAGCTCCTGTTGACCTATTCAAGAACCACGCGCACACGCACAATTGCACTCACAACAACAACAACAACAAAAAAACTGCAATACTTTTGTTGGGCTATATAACGTGGAACCCCAGTGATACAAATATCGCCGGGTCAATAAAACATTCGTATCAAATGAGATTCGCATCGTCAGAAAGTATGGGTACATAGCATCCGATAAAATAAAGCTCGCGTACGCATTCATTTATTGTTTTTCAGACTCGCAGCAAAGTCACGAACAGCTCTGAGTGATTGCAAGGGACTATATTAGACGTGAACAATATATGCTCTGGTAAATTTAAAAGCCGGTCTGTGTGTGCGCTATAGACGAATTAAATTGGCTGTGACCGGTGACAACTGGCAGCCCTTTCCAAATCATTGTATGCTTTTTTGCATGACACTTTTGTACTGCGAAAAAACGTATTTAAAATCAATTTTTTTTGACGTCGCAGTATTGCAGTAAAAGTCAGTTAACCCTTTGATGCCGAAAATTTTGTTTAGGTGAACAGCACCAACAAAACCTTGGTACGCATAAAGAAATTATAAAATATGCCAAACAGCTTTTCAGAAAAAAAAAGTATAATCATTCAAGGGCGAGTGATGAGTTGCTGCTGAGCAACACTGAGCCCCTATGGTACTGCTTCACATGGAATGCTTTCCAGCAGTGGCTGTCTGGGATAAGGTGTAGATGCACATTGCACCATTAAGATTGAGATTTAAATGTATACATCCTATAGTTTTAGTGTACACCTACCCTCTAAACTGGGTTTGAGGCTTAAAAAAACATTTCAACATCATCATCATCATCATCATAATAATAGATTCTTGAACATGATAGTTTCGTTTCTCTTCCACACTAAAAACATCAAATTTAACAGCTCTGCACACTGTAAATTATTGCAATCGCATCTTCCCCTTTCTGCTTGTACTCCCATATGTACCCAATGTTGGTCCAGAGCAGCAACCAAGATTTCAGTATCAAGATTTCAGTGATTTACCTTGCGGCCACACTAATAAGAGTGCTCATAAATGTTTACAACGCCTTCTGAGTCATTTTAGGTATAACAGATGTCGCAGTAGCATCCTGTTCCGCTGTAGTCGAATAAATTTCCTTCCATGTGTGGAGCTTTTTTTACCACCTGTACGGCGCTGGGACAAAAAACTACAAGAACTCGACATTTACGCATTTTTTAAAGCTCGACACGCTCGGTGGTATTTGTCTCTTACCACATATAGCGCCAAAAGGCTTACGCAGCCGGGTGTGTTCGCTGAAAAAAATAATTTTGGGGTTGTTGCCCCTGAGCAACAGCCGGCATCGATGGTCAAAGAGTACTTTGACGCAATAAATGAAGGCAAACTAAATTTTCAGAGCCGCGGTCCTATGTTAGTTTCTTATCGTGTTGTTGCTGGAGATGTTTTTGGGGAGACAGACAGCCGTGCACGCACAGGTGCACATCCAACAGTTGAGCGTGGTGTTGCGAGACCTTCATGGCCAAGTCCATCGTCGTCTTTTATTAGTCTTCGTTCACCTTTCGAAATAAGTCTGATCCACAACGACATGGCCTGCCCGAATATAGAAGGTACGTGTAAATAGAGTGCAGCGACAGCAGCATGCGTGACAAAGGTAGATCCCACGTTCAGTGCGAATCGATGATATGCGAAGCACGATGATGATAGATATGCGGGGTTTAACGTCCCAGAACCAGCATATGATTATGAGAGACGCTGTAGTGGAGGGTTCCAGAAATGTCATTCACCTGGGGTTCTTTAACGTGCGCCAAAATTGGAGCGCACGGGCCTACAACATTTTCGTCTCCATCGGAAGTGCAGCCGCCGAAGCCGGGATTCGATCCCGCGACCTGTGGGTCAGGACGCGATGCATGAATGAAGAAGGAGGAACTGTCACAATAAAGTCAGCATAATGTTACGAGGCGGACATAAAATGTGCCATACATGACTTCCGTGTAGTGATTGTCATGTTTGCACCAGTGATGTACCTTCGTTATCCACTCACGTCACGTAACGCCAAATTCGGTATATGTAAAGCTAGTGAAATGACAGTGAGGGCACTAGTATGTTGTCATCTTTTACAAGACACGCATGTCATGATAATCATGTTTGGACGTATCATTTACTTTAGTCGCGCATTTGCGTGACGTAATACCAAATTTGGTATACTTGAAGCAAGCTAAGCAACCACGAGCGCATCATGAGCGTGGCATGCACTCATGTTCTTAAATAACACGCATGCCATGATTATCAAGTTCGCACCAAGCATATGCCTTGATCATCTATTTACGTCACGCACTTGTGAAGTGCATATATTGAACTCACAAAAGGGGGAATGAGTTTTATGGGTTGCATTATTTGATGTAAAATTATTTATAATATCATTATACTTTCCTCACGAACTTCTACACGCAAGGTTGCTTCACAAAACAGCTCCGTTACAACGTAAGGAAGACAACTTCAAGGTATTTTGGCAGCTCTTTACTTTTTTATGTTTTATTTTCGTCTTTCAGTACTTTGTAGGTTATAATTCAGGGTAACCTTCAGATACAGGTAATTTATGAGAAAAAAAACTTGCACCACCTCCCCGAAGAGATGTGATGGGATGCGGAGCATTGGCGTTGCGCACGGGTGGCGTTACGAGTTGAATGGCGCTAACGCGGGGGCTGCAGTGAGCGCTGGAAGATTCAATGAAAGTAAAGGCAGGCGTAGGTCTTGTAGGTGACACCTACATACATGTTCCAGCGCGCTCGATTTTGCAAATGCATGCAAGAAAGACTCTTTCTGTGAGGAAAAGCTAGATGTTTATGAGAGAAAGTAATCTCCTTCGGAGGTTTCGCAATGACAGATATTCGCTATATGTAGTGTTCGGGCTAATTTATATTCGATTTAACCGTAGTTTGCAGTAAATAATTGAGATAATAAAAATAGTTCCATGCAAGAATAATTCAGTTTACCCTAATTTGATATACTCGAGTTCGACTGCAAAGTAGCGTTACATAATTGGTAAAATTGTGTTGGGGACTTAGCACCTACCAATGGTGCTTCAGCGCCTTACATAAACGCCTTACAGCGCTCCTTCTTGCGCCTCGCGTTCTTCCACCAGTCTCGTAGATTATTGCCGTTATACAGAGGTGCCAGCGTGTGTGGCCGATGCTCGAGCGATGTAATTAAAAATGATGAAGGCTGTACAGTGTGCAGACGCTTTCTTCTCGTAAGTATGTATTACGAAAGGTATGTTCATTGTGACGATGTTGACGGAGGCTTTTTCTTGTTCTGGAAAACGACACCTTCAAACAGGATTGGCACATTTTTGAGCAAGTATATAGACTATCGCGAAGGCATAACTCATGATCTCTAAAAAGGCTTTCATAAAATACCATACAGTACATAAAAGTACGATTTAGATCGAAATGAGCACTCATGGAGCGCACGCAATATCCCATGAGGCTGGTTCACCATCTTGGTCTTCATTTCTGTACATTCGCTGGGGCAGTGTTCGTCGCGTACAAAGCCACCGGACACCACCGAAATCTGTAATTGATAACAAGCTCCACATTTCAAACAATCACTGCCCGTCAGGACGGAACTGTACTCGCGAAAAATGTTTCTTAACAGTGAAACGAGGACTAAGGAGCCAAACTGGGAGCACATGTTTTTCGCGTGAAACTCGTGAAAAACAACAACACTAATTCTTACCAAATGCTGTTTATGAAGAAACTCAGTGCGCACAAACGTGGTATTTCTATTTGTTACAATTTATGGAGTCTTATTTCACGTTTTTGCTGTTGTGAAAAAGTCGCACGTTTTACCTGCTTACCTCACTATCAAAATTGCGTTTTCGCTGTCAGGTGAGCGCTCATTGCCCGCCAGCTATTTCGACAACTCGTTGAAGAAACTTGTGAGGAATTTCACTCATTAGTGGCTGCCTAACAAAACAAATAAAAAATGCAGTCTTATTATTCGACTGCGCCCTTCATTCGAAGCGCGAGCCGAACTAGACTACTTGGCGGAGGAGTACATGTGTCTTTCATGACATGTGTAGTCGCTTCACCCATTTAGCTTTCCTTTCATTTTCATACGTGACTACAGCATTCACCGCTGTAGGATACATGTGTCTGTCATAAAATAGCGCCACTCGTGCATATTTGTATACGTATATGTGTGACAGAAGTAGTTTTCTGATCGCTGCCCGCTTTTCTCTGGCACGCTGCCATTTCTCCTGTAGCGTGGAGACCATGGACTTTCTGCGCCGCTGTGTGGAGAAGCAGACAGTCACGCCTCGTTCTGGCTGCGCACACTCGGCGCAATTATAACAGCTGGAGCAAAGGTGAGCTTAGAATCACGGAGGCCGGGGCGTCCGCTGCCTTGTATCAATGCTTCTCGAAAGATGGCGTGACACACCGTAATTGTGTAGGGAGCGTTCATGTGCGCACCGCCTTCCACACACAGAAAGGCTTCCTACATTTGTGCTTTTTGCTCAAATTTAAAATAATGTTAAGAAGCGCAGATTCCTACTTACTTCTGACCGACATAGCGAACAGTATATCCTTTAAATAAACGTGAAACTGAAAACTGTATTGTGTATCAAAGAACTGATACCATTCTGCTTTGGTCTCATAGGAGACTGGTAGTATCGAAATCGAAATAAATCAGTCATTTGGTACTTTTACAATGCAATTCATACCTGCGACACGCTCTTGGTGATTTACTTTCTCAAAACCGAAACGCTACATTCCCTGTGAAGGTGATAGAGGCCTATATGCGCCTATACATCGCGCCATTATGACCATTTGATAGAATAGAACGCTTCTATAAAATCATAGAGTCAGTCATTATTAGAGTAAATACACAGTATACTATTCTGACGGGCCACTTCAAAGCCAAAGTAGGCAAGAAGCAGGCCGGAGACCATGCAGTGGAGGAACGTGGCAACGGCTATAGGAATGCTAGAGGGGAGTTATTAGTAGAGTACGCAGAACGTAATATTTTATGGACCTTGAACACCTTCTTCATAAAACGGGCTAACCATACGTGAACGGGGAAACCTATTTGAAGTCTGTCTGTCTATAAAGTTTATTTCATTTTAGGTTTCGCGAATAATGGCGAAACTAAAAATGAAATAGACTTCATTTTGCCTGCACACTGCACATCCAGGCATCGTACAAGATGTAGAAGTAGTTTGCAAGATCATATGTAGTGACCTTAGAATGGTAAGAGCTCGTTTTCACCACGATATAAAATTCAAACACAAAAACTGATACCAAAAAACCAAATTGATGAACTGGCGGTGAGACAGAAAGTACAGAAATTCAAAGATTCGCTTCAGAATAGATTCGAGGCACTGAACAATATAACGAACTTTAGCGTTGACACAATGAACGACATTCTTACTAGTATCATTGAGGAGTGTGCAAAGGAAGTTGGTGGTACTGGCACAAGACAGGTCCCTGGCAAACTATCTAAGGAGACAAAAATCTTATTAAGAGACGACAAATTATCAAATCCTCAAATGTAACCGACAAAATAGAGGAAGTGGAGCTTTCAAAGTTAATAAATAGGCGTAAGGTAACCGACATCAAGAAGTATACCATGGAAAGAATTGAGCAGCCTGTAAAGAGTGGCAGCCGCCTAAAAGCTGCAAAGACAGAGTTGAGCATAAGCAAGAATTGGACATATGCGTTGAAAAACAACGAAGGCAATGTCAACATAAACGATATGGATAGGATAGTCGAGGTGGCGGAGGAGTTCTGCAGAGAGCTGTACAGACGCCAAAACAACCAGGATGATATCGTGAGAAACAATAATAGTCTAGAGGAATTCGTCATCCTGCCAGCAACGACAGGGGAAGTACGCAAAGCCCTAGAACGATCGCAAAGAGGCAAGCCCACTGGTGAGCATAAGGTAACAACGGAACTCCTTAAAGATGGCGGAAAAATCGTATTTAAAAAGTTAGCCGTTATATACGAAGCGTCTCTTGATAGGAAGTGTACAAAAATCTTGCAAGAACACCCACATCATCTTAATTCATAAAAAAAGAGACGTCAAGGACTTGGAAAAATTACAGACTGATCAGCTCACTGTCCGTTCTCAACAAATATTGAAAAATATATAGCTAATAGAATATAGGCGACATTATAATTCAATCAACCAAAGGACCGTGCAAGATTTCGTATAGGCTACACCACAATAGACCATATTTATGCTATCACTAGAAATGCGCGGAATACAACCATCCCTATACAAACCTTTCACAGATTACGAGAAGACGTTTGACTCACTTGACACATCAGTAGTAATGCATGCACTACGTAGTCAAGGCACTGAGGAAACCTACATAACCATACTGGAAAAAATATTCAGTGGACCCACAGTCACCATGGTTCTCCATTACGAAAGCGACAGAATCCCAATAAAAAAGGCTGCAAGGCAGGGAGACACGATTTCTTCTATGCTATTCACCGCGCGTTTTCAACAAATTTTCAGGACCCTCGCTGGGAAGAGTTAGCGTCAAGAGTTAATAGAGAGTATCTAAGTAATATGCAATTCGCTGATGACATTGACTTGATGAGTAACTCAGAGGTCGAATGAGTCGAATTACAGCTCATGATTACTGAACTAAACACAGAAATCAGAAAAGTAGGCCTGAAATCAATATGCACAAAACTAAAGTTATGTGCAACAGTCTTGGCAGAAAACAGCTTTTTGCGATGATGGAGGGATGCTAGAAGTTGTAAAAAAATATGTCTATTTAGGACAGGTGGTAATCGCGGAGATGAGCCAAGAGAGTGAAATAACTAGAAGAATACGGATGGGGTGGATTTCACCCAGAAAGCATTCTCAAATCATTATTGGTAATCTGCCACTAAAACTCATGAGGATGGTATATAACGGCTGCATCTTGCCAGTACTTAACAACGCAGCAGACACCTGGAGTTTACTAGTTTACAAAAATGATTCAGCTTAAATTGAGGACGACGCAGTGAGCGATGGAAAGTAAAGTGATAGGGGTAACCTGAAGAGAAAAGAAGAGAGCAGAGTAGATCAGGGAACAAACCGGGGTTTAGGATATCAGTTGAAATCAAGAAAAAGAAATGGACATGGCCCGGGTACGTAGCATGTAGGCAGGACGACCGCTGGTCATTATACGGGTAACTGACCGGATTTCCAGAGAATGCAAACGCGCGAAGGGGACACAAAGTAAGGTGGGGCGATAAGATTAAAAAGTTCGCTGGTATAACGTGGCAACGAAAAGCACAACCCCGCGGGTTGATTTGCGGTTTATGCGAGAAGGCTTTGCCCTCTAATGGGCGTATCAGGCTGTTGATGATGATGAAGATGATGATGATTACATTTCCAATGCATTATGCCATAATATTCTATTCATTTCGCACAAAGCTTCCAACTTTTTTTTTTTTTCTTCAAGGACTGCCCCTGCCACATAGTGTGAGCTTCAAGGCTATAACATTCAAGACCTAGCCCATCATACTCTACTCCACGTCGATTTCAGTGCTACCCCCTATGCCAACCCCTAGCATACATCACGGCCTTCAGGCCCTGGTTATTGCCCGGACAAACTGCCACTCCCACCTCTCAAAGAAGTTGGAAAGCGCCAAGATGCCTTGACATAGGAAAAAGCATATCTCCAAAAGAGCCTCCCTGCAGTTCTGTGCACTGTTGAATTATGACCGGGTATACCTAGCTGATCCGACTTCGTGGCGATAATAAACATATACCACAACTCTAAGACTTAAGGTCGCTGACTTACCCTTGCCCTGACATTGAACTAGATATTACTATTGAGTAATATCAGTCGAGCAGACTAATCAGTAAAGCATTTCGTGACCTCCTGTTTAGCATTTGCGCATCAACAGCTCCAGTGGCCGATTGCAGGCCAAGGCTGTGTACGTTTTTAGCCCACACACACCACGATATACGCTGGTTGCATCGTAAATGAATGGTTCAATGTCGCTCCATTCGTTCGTGCATGCATCGTGCCTCCGAAAACATTCGTTTAGGCAGCACACGGTGCTCACGATAGCGTAGATCTGCACAAGGTTAATTATGCGACGAACTGATCTAAAGATGCCACTTATCGTACATTCGAGAGGGCACCCCGGAGTGGGGCGAGCCTTCGTATAACTTCCGGTGGCCGTGATAAAAGCGTCTTGGCCGTGGAATCAACCAACACACGTTTGCCGTTCGGTCGTCGATCGCCACTGGCCAGCGAACATCGAGAACGCAACTATGAGGATAATTACGTTCACACTGGCCGGGTTTCTTCTTTCGGCAGGTATGTCTCGCAGCTGAAGGCGCGTTGCGTGTCCCCCGTTATTTGTAACCAGATGTGAATGACGAAGAAACAGCAGTAATGTAACGTTCGCCAACCAATCGGCATCGCTCTGTATTACTAAACAGACCGTCATTGCTCTAGATTACTATTCGTGTTTCTAACATGCCATTTGATGAACGCCCAGTGAAAAATACCCTGCGATGCAGGTCGCGTTTTAGCTAGAGGTCCCCATAAGACCAGACGCTACAAAAATTCAAGCTTCAACAATGACTATTTTCACACGAGAAACTACGGAACGCAAATGAACGCGTACTTGCCAATAACTAAAAGATGGCGTTCACTTAACATAAAGTGACCTTAGTCAGTAAGCTTTGTAAGAAATTTTCTCAGTGCTGCGCTTTCTTGTGTCGGCAGCTCCGACTGGCAGCAACTATATATGTTCCTGTGTGTTTTAAAGTACACAGATGACAAAGGAATCGCAGCTCTCTAAATAGCAGCTGTAAATTAGACTGGAACCGATAGTGCCATTGTAAAATACACGAAAGGCAACTTTACAGACTAATTGGCGTCGACGCGTACATTATACATCCTCGAAAGGAGCACGGTTGAAAACAGAAAAAAAAAAAGCTTCTTAGCTGCGGTTTCATGGCCTGTATCTTCATCGTCTCTACATATTTTCTTGTCCTGCTTGTCCAGCTTATATTGTATAACAACTTGTCTCCCACGACAAATTGTATTACTGAGGTGTTTGTTTGTGCACAGATTTCACCCGGAAGGTAATCGAATAGGCATACCGTGGTGCCAACTATCACAACACTTAGGCAGATGGCAATTTTAGTGACCCTAAATGGACAATTGTTTTGCAGATTTGACATCATATATTGGTATCTTCTAAGAATAACGAGTGCAGTGACTATCGACACACCTCTTCAGTGACTCTGACGGAAGCCCAGCGTCGTCCCTTTGGACCAGTACCTCCACAGCCTAGAAGACCACCGAAACCTTCTCCTCCTGGTAGGCCAAGTACGATTCCGCAGTTTCCTGTCCCGAGTAGACCGGGTGAACAAGACTTTCCTGTTGGGCCGGGCCCCCGATCTGAAGGAGGCGGCAGATTTCCGCGCCCTGGTGGTGGCGGCCCTAACTGCCGTGTAAGTGTCCATGTCTGTCTAAATGAATAAGTAAATATGTAACACTAAGCTACCTCTACGCATTCTAGCGTTAATTTTCAACGAAAATATTCCACGAATGCTTTTAGTTTGGAGAACAGGATAAGAAGTTACTTGAATTATATACTTGTTTCGTGTTTCCCGCATAGTTTCCGAACACAGCGTGAAAACATTGCAGTATTTAATTAGTGTCGCAGTTCAGAACAACCCTTGTTGATGAATGCACGTCTGAATGCACAAGTTTGTATCACGATACACAATTCGTTTTGTTACTGAGTTTTTCTTCTTCTCTTTCACGCAGGATCACGTCTGCCGTGTTGGGCAGCGTTGCGTTCCCCAAGAAGTACATTGTGTCAGAGCTCCGTGCCCGCTGATCTATCGATGCGAGCACAGAAAGAAGCCAAGTCCCACGCCATTTTTGTCTTTTTTAGAGGCGACCTTCCTTAAGCCGCGGGACACGCGTCTTCGATAAATGTAGTAGGTAGCCATCTCTCAATTAGTTCTTGAAATGTCCACTAGATGACGGTACCTGTTTATAATAAATATAATATGAAAAAAAAAATGTGAGATGGTGGTACTTGAAGTGTTCACTAGATGAACGGATGGACAGATGGACGGACGAACGGACATACATACATACATACATACTTACATACATACATACATACATACATACATACATACATACATACATACATACATACATACATACATACATACATACATACATATGCGTGGAAGGACAGACGAACATATGGACAAAGGTATATGCGGACGGACGGACGGACGGACGAGTGGCAAGGCAGACAGACAGACAGACAGACAGACAGACAGACAGACAGACAGACAGACAGACAGACAGACAGACAGACAGACGATTCACAGTTTACCAATAAAATCCTCCGAAGCTTCACCCCACTCATAATCATTCACTACGCAGATGTGCTGTGTCTTTTTTTATTTTAACAGGAAATTCTAATTTTTTTGCATGAGTACTGATAGTCACCATGCTAATTTACGAAACTAAGCTTCTGCTAAACGTGCTAAAATGCGTGCCGCTTTAAAATTTCTGACCAGGTAGAAGATTATTCGGGTTTACCACTAATAGAAGCCTAATTCTTTTGCTATCATGGTTAGATGCAACATACATCAACACTCACTCACTCACTCACTCACTCCCTCACTCGCTAACCCACTCACTAACTCACCCACTCCTTCACTAACTCACTCACTCACTCACTCACTCCCTCCCTCACTCACTCACTCACTCACTCCCTCACTCACTCACTCACTCACTCACTCAGGCTTACGCCCACGACTAAGCCACATTCGCAGGTTGTCTTATGCCTACGACCATACATAGGCATGTGCACGGAGGTGCCTACCCCCCTCCCCCATGTTATCCAAATGGGGGGGGGGGTGCAAGGACAACCCCATCCAATCACATAATAAGGAGGGGCCGCTGCAACGAACCTTTGCCCTCACCCCCGCGTCAGGCCTTAAAATGATTGTGTCGTACTGACAGAGCAGAGGTTGCACCCAGAAATGAAAAACACACCATGGTTCACCATTCGTTTAAGAAATATACTTGCCCAGTGTGCAGGAAACGTTTCAGAAAGAGGACCAATAAGACAGAGGATTTTAATTTTAAGATTGAAATACGACGTTCTGGTGCATGCGCCATCATTTGTTGCTTTTTTCTGTGTGTCATCTCTTTGTCCTCTTCCCTGTGTATATATATCCCGCTGTATGTGCAATAAAATTGGTTGTAAGTGTGCGCTCTGTCCTATCCATCTTCTTTTCTATCTGTTATGCTTGTCCTATATGAAGTGTCAACTACAATTCAAAAGAATTGATTTGTTTGCACGCAAAATACAAGCTTGACATACTGCAAAGCTTTTCCTTTGAAAATGATGTCCGCCGCCGCACTGAACGACTTCATGAGCATAAACGTTGAAGTAAGTGCGGCTGCTACAACAAATGCGTAATTACTGCCTCCCCATTTCAGTGCTTTCGTACAAACAAAACTTTTAAGCCCACTTTAGCGTAAAAATAAGAAGGCCTATCTATCTATCTATCTATCTATCTATCTATCTATCTATCTATCTATCTATCTATCTATCTATCTATCTATCTATCTATCTATCTATCTATCTATCTATCTATCTATCTATCTATCTATCTATCTATCTATCTATCTATCTATCTATCTATCTATCTATCTATCTATCTATCTATCTATCTATCTATCTATCTATCTATCTATCTATCTATCTATCTATCTATCTATCTATCTATCTATCTATCTTATCTATCTATCTATCTATCTCTATTTAGCCACTGACGACTTTTACCTCTCCTGGCCGTTTCAAAATTGGTATCGATACGAAACTCGGCATGGCATAACATGAGTGTATGGCGAGAATAGATGACTAGTCAAACCATAAAAGTCGTGACATGCGTGTCATGAATGTCATTACTTAAAATTTATGGTCTTGCTTCTTTTGCAGTGGTTTCGTTTAGATGACATATTGAAAACCTGGTTTTTATCTAATGATTGATACGTGGGGTTAATGTCCCAAAACCACCATATGATTACGAAAGACGCCGTAGTGGAGGGCTCCGGACATTTTTACCACCTGGCGCTTTAACGTGCACACAAATCTGAGCACACGAGCCTCAGCATTTTCGCCTCCATCGAAAATGCGGCCGCCGCAGCTGGCATTCGATCCCGCAACCTGCAAATCAGCAGCCGAGTACCTTAGCCACTAGACCACCACGGCGCGGCTATCGAAAACCTGGTATAGAATGACATGACTTAGGCGCGAACACAAGCGACAGACCCTAACGTGGAAACCATGACATGACTGTCATGTAAGTGGTAACTATGCACGCTACGCTCATGGTGCGTTCGCGGTTGTTTCGCTAGTGTCACATATACCAAATTTAGTGTTACTTGACGTCAATGGATGACGAAGGTATATGACTGGTGCAAACAAGATAATGATGGCATGCGTGTCATGTAAAACACGACATGCTACTCTCATAGCGCGCTCGCGGCTGTTTCGCTAGCTTTCCATATATCAAATTTGATATTGCGTGAGGTGAATGAACGATGAAGGTAAATAACACGTCCAAACATAATAATCATAATATGCGTGTCATGTAAAATACGACTACATGCTACGCTCATAGTGCGCTCGCCGCAGTTTCGCTAGCTCCACATATACGGAATTTGGTGTTACGTGACGTCAATGAATGACAAAATATATGACTGGTGCAAGCATGATAATCCTGACACGCGTGTCATGTAAGAACATGACAACATACCACGCTCATAGCGCGCTCACGGTCGTTTCGCTAGCTACACATGTACTAAATTTGATGATGATGATATATGGTGTTTTTTTGGCGCAAGGGCCATTGTGTAGTGTGGCGCAAGGGCCATTTGATGGCCAAAGAGCGCCAGTTCATGGGATAAGGAATGTGGACAATGATTGTGATTAGCGGCTGTATAAGGGCCATAAAACTCCTCACGGTAAGGCGGGTAAAAATATACAAGTAATAAAATCATGACCATGCCGTGAAAGGTGTGTGTGGTGCGAATAGATGACAAAAGTTAGTGATAATAAAAACGATGGTGGACATGTATGGCATTAGCACAAGTGCCTCACTCGTTCGTATCCTTGCGTCCAAGGGCCGTGAGGCAAGTGCTTTGTTGTGTAGCCACCGCAGCGAAAACCTCTACGGAGAGGTCGTGCTACGGAATGCCCGGGTATATGATATGAAAATTATTAATTTCCTTTAAAAACGCTAACAATGATTTATAACTAAAAACGGTTCCCTACCAACGAACATTGCAGGGTGTAAAGGTATATATGTTGTCGGTAGGGTAACGGAAAATGCCGTTTTCTTAGAGTTTCTAAGTGTTTGCATTGGATTAACATGTGAAGGACTGTTAGTGCTTCACCACATCTGTCACTCAATGGTGGATTGCCACCAGACAAAAGATATGTGTGTGTCACGTATGTTTGTCCTATTCTGAGTCTCGTTAGTATTACCTCTGTATGACGCGATTTTGATACTGGCAGCCAATAACCAAGGTGTGGCTTAATAATGTGTAGTTTGTTTTGTGTGTGTGTATCCCACTTTCTCTGCCAGTATACCCTGAGGTTTCATTTGAGAGACGGCTTAAGATCAAGGGCCGGGATGGATATGGGTGTAGGGGCAGTGCTTTTGTGGACGGATGCAGCGAGCTGATCCGCCCTCACGTTGCCTTGAATCTCTCGGTGTCCTGGCACCCAGCAAACTACAACATGTTGGCTGAGTGTGTAGAGTGTGCATAAAATGGAGTAGAGTGAGACAAGGACCGGGGTTTTTTTGTTTTTTAAGACTGTGCAGAGCCGTTACCACACTGAGGGAGTCTGTATAAATTACTGCTTTTTGTATTTGTAATTGTTTGATGTGTTTAGCCGCCACAAGTATCGCATAAGCTTCCGCTGTGAAGATACTTGTGCCTGGATGTAGAGGGCCAGCATCCGAAAAGGATGGGCCGACAGCAGCGTAGGACACAGAGGAGTTGGACTTGGAGGCATCTGTAAAGAACTCAGGACGTGTGTATTTGTGTTGAAGTTCCAGAAAGTATGTTCGGATATGGGCAATAGGTGCATGTTTTGTAACTTCTAGAAAGGACACATCGCAGTCTAAAGCCTGCCATTGCCACGGTGGCGGATATGCTACAGGAGCCATTAAACTGTGTTCAAGTGAGACTCCAGTTTTCTCAGCTAGATTTTTAAGGCGAACTGAGAGGGGCTGCCTCATCGAAGGCCTGTTTTGAAACAGAATTGAGCTCGACAAATCAATAATAGTAGAGTATGAGGGGTGCTTCTTGTTTGCTTTCACCTTAAGAAAATATACGAAGGACATGTAAGTTCTCTGTAGATGAAGCGACCATTCATTTGACGCAACGTAAAGGCTTTCTACAGGGCTGGTGCAAAAAGCACCCGTAGAAAGGCGGATGCCCAAATGGTGCACAGGGTCCAGCATCTTCAAAGCACTTTGAGTTGCAGACTGATAAACAACGGCCCCATAATCTAAGCGGGTGCGAATGAGACTTTGATACAGATTCATGAGGCATTGCCTATCACTACCCCAAGTAGTACGTGACAACACTTCTATAACATTCGTGGCTTTTAAACAATTTGTTTTTAAATACTTGATGTGCGGTACGAAGGTCAACTTGTTGTCCAAGATTAAGCCTAAGAATTTATGCTCGGCTTTGACCGACAGACGTTGCCCGTTCAGTCAAATGTCAGGTTCCGAGTGCATGCCTCGCTTTCGAGAGAACAAGACACACGTGCTTTTTTGTGGGTTAAGTCGAAAACCGTTTTCATCTGCCCATTTGGCTACCTTGTTTAAACCCAGCTGAACCTGCCGCTCACACATTGCCAAGTTGCATTACTTGAAGCCAAGCTGAACGTCGTCGACATATGTACAATAGAACATATTGCGGGGGATGGACAAGTGCAAGGAATTCATTTTGATGAGAAAAAGTGTGCAGCTAAGTACACCACCTTGTGGCACGCCTGTTTCCTGGACAAATGTTTTGGAAAGAACCGTGCCCACTCGGACACGGAATGTCCGGTTTGACAGGTAACTTTCGATTATGTGAAACATTTTTCCGCGCACACCAAGGTGGGACAGGTTTCTTAGAATTCCAAAACGCCATGTTGTATCAGAAGCCTTTTCGATATCGAGAAACACACGGAGAAAATATTGTTTATGGACGAAGGCGTCTCTGATCTGTGCCTCGATACGATCAAGGTGGTCTGTGGGGGATCTATTTTCTCGAAACCCGCACTGAAATGGGCCGAGCAATTTGTTTGTTTCAAGAATATGTATAAGTCGGCAGTTTATCATTTTTTCGAAGACTTTGCACAAACAGCTTGTAAGTGCAATAGGCCTATAACTTGACGCTAAAGAAGGGTCCTTGCCCTCTTTCAAAATAGGAATAATAATGGCTTCTTTCCAGGAGGTAGGGATAGTGACAGAAAACCAGATAGCATTATACAAACAAAGTAAGGTTTTTCGTGTTTCGGCTGGTAGGTTTTTTAACATTTCATACACCACACGGTCAGAACCTAGGGCAGAAGTACCGCAGGAGCTTAGAGATGTTCGTAGCTCAGCTAGACTGAAACCTTGGTTATATGCCTCGTATCTAGTGGATTTGTGTTCGAGTTTCAGCTTTTATATTCTTGTTCTGTATTTTTGGAAAGTGTCAGTATAGTGGGACGAGCTGGATACCCGTTCAAAATGTGCACCGAGGAAGTTTGCCTGATCTTCCAAGGTATCACCTTGAGTGTTTACGAGTGGAAGTGTGTGTACTTGTTTTCCTGCTATCCTACCAACCATGTTCCAGACTTTAGCCTCCTGTGTGTATGAATTGATCCCTGACAAAAACTTCTGCCAGCTTTCTCTTCTGGCCTTGCGACGCGTTCTCCTGCCTTGAGACTTTATTTTCTTGAAGGTGTCAAGATTTTCGGCTGTTGGTGAGTTCCGAAGCAACCTCCATGCCCTGTTCTGTTTCTTTCGCGCATTACGACACTCTGTGTTCCACCATGGGACGTCTCGTTTGCTGGGCATTCCAGATGTTTGCGGTATGCACCTGGCTGCTGCGTCAGTTAGAAAAGCTGTGAAGTACTGCACAGCTTCATCTATGTCTAACCTACATATGTCTGTCCAACTCAAACGTGTAGTGTTGTGGAACTGTTCCCAGTCTGCTTTGTTTACCAGCTATTTGGGAACATGTAGAGGACATTCATATGCTGTTTGTGAACTCAACACTACAGGAAAATGGTCACTTCCATATAGATTATTTATGATTTTCCATTTCAGTAGGGGTAGGAGTGAAGGTGATACGATGCTGAGGTCTATAGACGAGTAAGTTTTGTTGGCAACGTTATAGTATGTTGGCTCTTTCCTATTCAACAAACAGGCACCGGAAGAGAAGAGAAATTGTTTAATGAGACGACCTCGTGCGTCACAGCGAGAATCGACCCACAGTCCACTATGTGCATTTAGGTCTCCAAGAAGCAAATAAGGTTCAGGCAGTTCGTCTATTAAAGACTGGAATTCACGTCTTTCAAGACGTTGGTGGGGAGGTACATACAAGGAGCAGATGGTGACGAGTTTGTTTAAAAGTACTGCTCGAACAGCCACCGCCTCAAGGGATGTCTGGAGTGGTAAATGTGTACACGCTATTCCTTGGTTAATAATAATGGCTACGCCACCGGATGACGCCACAGCATCATCTCGGTTCTTTCGGTTTATGACGTAAGCACGTAAAAATTTGTATTGGAGGATTTTAGGTGTGTTTCCTGTACACACAGCACTTGAGGTGAGTGTTTGTATAAAAGCTCTTGGACGTCGTCGAGGTTTTTAAGCAGGCCTCTGACGTTCCAATGAATAATTTGTGTTTCCATATTGGAAGTAAAGTAGTGCTGTGTGTACGTTAAAAGAGTGACTTGTTTAAGCTGAAAGGTCGAGCTCAAATAACAGGGCTATTATCAGGCCCTGTTATGAGCTTTTTAGTTCTTTTGGTGCGCTCCAGAGAGCCGCGCCGTTCTTTTGGCACCAGGGGTGCCGCCGTATCCATTGCCTCCTCGGAGGCACTGGATGCCCGCTCATGCGAGCTGGTTTTTCGAAGCTTGGGCCTCGCCTGGCGAGGTGAGGCCTTGAGACCGGAGGACCCTGGAGTCTCTGGTCTCTGTTCAATAGTAGGCGGAGTAGACTCAACTACTGCCACTTTGGGGGCAAGCGCCACAGCCAATGGCTCGCTCTGTGCAGGCCGAAGGAGTGGCGAGGGCTGGTGCGACACTGCCCCCTGGCGCGCCGCATCAGCATATGTGGGGCCATAAAATGGCGAGACTCTTTTTCTTGCTTCTTTAAATGTAATGTTTTCTTTTATCTTTAAAGTGATGATCTCTTTTTCTTTTTTCCAGAAAGAACAGGAACGTGAGTACGCAGCATGTATACCGCCACAGTTCACACAGTGTGCAGGTGCTTCGCAGTTGTCGGACGCATGGCCCACGACTCCACAAAGAGCACAAGTTTTCCGGCCACGACAGCTTTGCGAGCTATGGCCATATCTCTGACATTGGAAGCAACGGCGGGGGTTGGGAATATATGGTCTCACGGATGTCTTTGTGTATCCAGTCTGAATGGTTTCTGGCAAATCGCTCTAAGCAAAAGTAAGTACTAAGTGTTTGGTTGGTATTTCCTTTTGATCTCTTCTTATTTTAATACGCTGTACGTTTGTCACGTTCTGGCTCTTCCATCCTTCCAGAAGTTCAGCTTCGGACAGGTCAAGCAAATCTGCGTTCGATACGACCCCGCGAGATGAGTTCATGGACCTGTGTGGCGTAATACTGATGGGTGTGTCTCCAAATGTTGTGAGGGTGTTCAGTTTATCGAATCGGTCTTTGTCACGTATCTCAAGGAGTAGATCTCCGCTGGCCGTTTTGGTAACCTTGTACCCGGCACCGAGAGTTTCGGTTAAGCACCTAGCCACTTTGAAGGGAGATACAGTTCTGGTTTGCTTGTTAGTTTTCTCGCAGTGTATAACGTGGAAATGAGGAAAGATTTGCCTTGGCCGGATGAAAAAATTGATATCTTCGGTGCGTACCCGCTTTGAGGAGGCACGATCACTAAGTAAGGGGAATGCTTTGTGCATGCTAATTTTATGTTGTTCAGCAGCGTTGGCGGCCACCCACCACGGAGCCCAACGAGGGGACGCTGCAAGTTTGCTGATGCTGAAAGCTTGCAGACGTCAGCCGTACAACTCTGCTATAACCCAATGCGCCTAGGCCAAGGTAGGCTATTTGCACAGGGTTAACCCTTGCCGCCGAGAAAATTGGAAGTAAGCAGAAGAGAGAAGTAGACAGGAAAGCCAAAAAAGTAAGAAAGACGAAGATGTAGGAAGAGAGAGATAGGAAAAGGCGACAGCCGATTTCCCCTGGGTGGGTCAGCCCAGGGGTGCCGTCTACGTGAAGCCGGGGCCAAAGGGTGTGTTGCCTCTGCCGGGGGGGCCTTAAAGGTCCAATCACCCAGCATTGGCTCGACCCCCAGGATCCCCTTTTCCCCGGACACGGCAAAGCCACGCACGGCTAGGCGTGGGAGGGAGCCGAACCTCCCCCGTTAGCTCGTGTCCGTGGTGTCGCTACACACCAAACGCCTACTTGCGTAGGCGCCCCTGCGGGGGTACTAAATTTGGTATCACTTGACGTGAATAGACGACGAAGGTAAATGACAAGTCCAAACTTGATAATAATGACATGGAAGTCATGTAGGGCATAATTTACGTCCGCCTCGTAACGTTTTGCTAACTTTAAAGCGACATATCAGCCTTCCTTATTTGTGCTTCGCATATTTCGGGTTTCGACTGTACGCGCGAACTGCCATTTTTTTTAACGCGACAGCGTTAGAGAGCTCGTGTTGTAGAAATTCTGCCGTCGGCGTCGGCACCGTTGGTTGTGAGCAAAACTCATCCGTGAGCAAAAATTGAGAGAGGAGCAAATAAAATAAGAAATAAAATCTCAGTCCCATTGAAGATCGAAACCGGGCCGTTCGCGTGGCAAGCAGGTGTCCTACCACAAGGCCACGATGTTACGTGCAGCTGCTTCGAGAAAACACACTACATAAATGCCATGTAGTGGAAGGAGTCTCCTTAGCGCATTTTGTTTGACAGGTGTCACGATGAAAATGAGCCCATTCGGCGATTTGTAGGTGCATTTGGGAGGCCATCAAACTACGTCATAAAGGCCGGGTTAGTGCAGCCATCGCTGCTAAAAACAAACAGGAAGTTTCAAACAGCTCTAAAACGGAGAACTATATATGTCCATCTAGCAGAAAACATATCGTCACGCACCAAGAGCCGTGAAGACAAGACAGGAACAGCGGGGGCAGAAAGACACGAGCGTGTATCTTTAAACGAAGCGCTAACACACACTTCTTCTTTATTCTCTTTTCCCTTTTCGGCTCGCTAGGGCTTGCCGGCTCACAACTTTTGGTGGCATTATTCCCCCTCCCATTAGAGCATCGACTCGATGCTCATACACAAGGTGACAGCAGGGCCCATAAGGGAATAAAAAGAAAGGAAGAAACGATACTTATAGTGCACAGGGCATATGCAGGTGCAAAAAAAAAAGAAAAATGTCTTTGGTTGGTCATAAGAAAAAAAAAACATTAATACAGTTCAAAGTTCGTTCGAGACCCTATGGACAACAACAAAAAAAGAAAATGTTTGCTGCCCTGACACAATAAGGCAAGTATTACCGCGTAAAATAAGGTTTTATGCGGACGACATGCACAATCTCTGCCTGACGGATTCTCGATGAACGTGCAAAACAGGCGTGGAATTCTATCAACAGGTTGTTAAGCCTTCGTTTCTTTTCACCAGAAAGCGTTGGATTTACGTCGACACACTGGAGAGGTGCTTCGAAATTATCGGTCGCCTCGGAAGCAAAACACTCAGTCACATTGGTTACTGGGTAGACATAGGCGATGACAGTACCAGTGAAAAGGTGTCGGCGCCCGTAGCTGAAGTTTGTAACAAGAACCTCGCAGTGGCCAGTCTGGAGATCTACTAGGCCTCGTGCTACGCAGACACCTTGGGAAAAGAGCAGGGATTGATTCCTTTCTGCCACCATTTCACCGTGTGCTGATTCGTCACACGCCACTTGAACCATAACACTTGAGCGCGGTGGTATTATCACATCATCGTCAATTACACGCAGACATACTCGATCGTGACTGGGATTATGCTCTGGTGTGGCGCTTTCTGTTGAAAACGTGACGAGGCGTTGTCGAATGTCGATGATAGCACCATGCTCGCTCAGGAAGTCTATGCCAATGATCAGGTCTCGAGAACACTGACAGAGAACGCTCCAGCTGACAACAAAGGTAAAACCAAGAATATGTATTCGTGCTGTGCAAACGCTGAGCGGCATGACGATGTGCTCACCAGCAGTACGAATTGGCCTGAGGTTCCAAGGCATGGTGACTTTCTTCAGGAGAGCAGCCTGTTTTTCACGTATTATTGAAAAATCCGCACCCGTGTCAACTAAAGCACTGACTTTGCGACCGTCGAGCAGCACTGGAATGTCTAATAAAATCTTTGCGGAACCAGCTGGTGTCGTCATCGTCGGGTTATCGTCAGTTTGCGGAAGCGTCGGTAGGAGGCCTTGAGCTTGTCCAGTATGAGCGGCCTCGCCTCGAAGGTCGCTGTGGTTAGTTTTCCCGGTGTGGACTGGGTGACCGACCCTGCGCCACGCTCGAATAGGTAGGGCGATTAGGATAAAATCACCGTGGTGACGGGGAGCGTGACTGGTGCAAGGACGACGAAGTTCCGCGCTGCTGAGCCACATACTCTTCAATTTCAGGGGGCCGCTGACCGAACCTGGGTGGCGGTGAGTTCGTCGAAAATCCGCGTAGTCCAAGTTGTCGGTAAGAACAGTGTCGGTACAGATGCCCAGATTCGCCACAGTGGAAGCAGAGAGGACGTCTATCTGGCGCACGCCAGACGTCTGACATCCACGAAATCAGGCGAGGTACGCTGTAATATGGCGCCGCTTGGACCGTCTGCAGCATGGCTGGGGCCGCGGTGGGATGCGGGATTGCGGGTGTAACAGGTTGCCGCAAAGCTTGAGCATACGACATGCGGGGGAAGTGACTGGGTGGTTGATTATCCAGCATGAATAGAGGTTCTCTTAAGGCATGCTGGACTTCATCTCAGACTACGCTGGACAACGAGAAGATAGTGGGCTGCGAGGGCACTGACAGCTTCTGGAGTTCTTCGCGGATGACTGAACGTATGAGCTCTCGGAAGAAATCCATTTGGCCACCGAAAGCTCCCAAGTAGTCCGTAGTTGAAGCGTTGGCGTGCCGTTCGTATGACGGGGCCCGGTGCCTAAGAGTGCTTTCGATGTTGATGGCTTCTCTGAAAAATTCGGACACAGTCTTGGGAGGACTGTGGACAAGCCCACAGAAAAGCTGTTCTTTCAGCCCACGCATGAGGTACCGTACGTTCTTTTCTTCTGACATACCGGGGTCAGCTCGGTGGAAAGACGCGTCATGTCCTCGACATACATCGCAACCCCTTCATTCGGCAGTTGTATGCGGGACTGAAGATCGCGCTCAGCTCTCTCCCGTCGGTCAGGGCTGGCGTATGTCTCAAAAAGTCGGCGTTTGAAGTCTTCCCACGATGTAAGAATACCTGCCCGGTTCTCATACCATACACGTGCGCCGTCCAAAAGACTGAAATAGACATGCCACAGTTTGTCTGTGTCGTCCCACTGGTTGTGCACGGCAACAAACTCGTAATGAACGAGCCAATCTTCGACATCCTCAAGTGCAGTGCCATGAAAGGAATTTGCCGTTCGTGGTGTGAGTAAGGTGAAATGAAGCGGCGATGTACCGTTCGTACTGTTTGGGTTGGTGTCAGTAGGGCTGGTCGGAACTGCCATGTTGTTTACGAGCAGTCCAAACTCAGGGGATTGCCCTCGGATTCTTCTGCTGGCGCGGTGCACAGGAGTGACCACCAGTACGACGCTTGAGTTCTTCCTATGTGGAGGGGTACGGTGCATAGATTACCCAGCACGTCCACCAGTTTGTCACGCACCAAGAGCCGTGAAGACAAGACAGGAACAGCGGGGGCAGAAAGACACGAGCGTGTATCTTTAAACGAAGCGCTAACATGCATTTCTTTGTTCTCTTTTTCCTTTTTGGCTCGCTACGGCTTGTTGGCTCACAACTGTAGGTGGCAATATCATGCCTTTCCGAAGGCGTTTATCAAGCAAACAGCAAACGCTAGATAATGGGCTGCCATCTGTAAGGCATTGTGAGACTCTTTATGGCCTCCGAGAGGGCAAGCGCGCAGCGTGTATCTTTGATGCCATGCGACTCTTGCTTTATGTTTAAAAAAAACTGTATGTACCAACAGCGCACGCTTGCATGTGTGTGTAGAGTAACTGTATAATATACAGTTACTCTACGTGTGTGTGTGTCTGTGTGCCATCTGCAAGACATTGTGAAAAACGTGTCTTGACTACAGCAGAGCGCCGTTCTAGCCGAGGGAAGTGGCCACACTGCACAGTCACTGTATTACTATAGATACGTTGTGCTTGTGTGCGTGCGTGTGTGTGCGTGTGTGTGTATGTGTGTGCATGCGTGTGTATGTGTGTGTATGTGCGTGTGCGCGCGTGTGTGTGTGCGTGCGTGTGTGCGTGTGCGTGTGCGTGTGTGCGTGTGTGTGCATGTGTGTTTGTGTGCGTGTGTGTGTGCGTGCGTGTGTGTGTGTGTGCGTGTGCGTGCGTGTGTGTGCGTGTGTGTATGTGTGTGTGTGCGTGCGTGCGTGTGTGTGGGCATGTTTGCGCGTGTGTGCTTGTATATGTGTGTGCGTGTGTGTGTATATGTGTGTGTGTGTGTGTGCGCGCGCGTGGGTGCGCGCGCCCGTGTGTGTGTACAACAAAAACATAGTACGCTTTGCATGGCTTTTAACCACCAGTTTTTCATCATGCAGAATCTGCTGAAGCTCCCAATTTCGTGGTCATCTGCGGCACACGTGTGTTCATGTGATATAGTGATGAAGTTGCCACCTTTGTACGGACCGGACGACAGAAGTGGCGATGAACTTTTCTACAATTTCACTGTGTCTGATTGACTCTTCTTCGAGTTTCCAGCCGCATCAACGTCGCCAACACCACCCGTGGTCCATTTAAACACACGGCCCATCGATTTGCCTTTCAGTGGGCACGGAAACAGTGTGCTTTGCATGGCTTCTAACCACCGGTTTTTCATCATGCAGGTGTGTACAAAGTTTTCTTTATACGCTAAAAAATCACACGACCCGTTTTTGCTACTGTTTCCGTGCCCAAAAATGCTGCGTGAAATTGTATGCGTCTGTTTTCTATGCATTTCTTGTTCCGACGATCTGGAGATGTTAAAAATAACCCGGGACCTAACACACGCTCTGAAGACCTGCTCGATATTCATTCATTACGAAAAAATCACGCCGAGCAGATGAAAGCAATGTTTAAACTACTCAAAGATATACACAGCCGTTCACTATAAAATTCGAAAGCGCAAACCGAACTAGCTGCTGACGTTAAAGCAATTAAAAACGGGCAAAACAGCATAGAAACAAAAATAAGCGGTGCACAAAAAGTACTAGATGAACTCAAAGAAAAATCGAAGGACTTTGATGAACTTGACAAAGATTAATCAGAAACACACGCGTAGATATATGGTCTAATACACCAAAGTAATAACTATGAAACACGCCTTGATGTGATTGAGAACAGATCTAGGCGTGACAACCTAATGTTTCATGGTATAGCTGACGCTAAAAAAACCTGGAACGAAACTGAAGCTAAACTAGCAGCAGAGATAAATGAAGTGCTTGAATCTTTTTGCACAGAGTCAATTGATCACGCACATCGACTTGGCACGTTTGCACCTGCCAAATGCCGTCCCATAATAGCCAAATTTCGTAACTACACACCAGAAAAAGTTGTGTCACTTCGTAACCAACTGAAACAAAAGAACATGTGTCATGGAAAATTTTTGTCAAAGTACCCGCACTTCTCACCAAAAGCTAATTGAATTCGCAAAGAGCTATCCTGGGCACCCGAAGTCTAAGCTGCACTATAACAAATCGCTCTTGAATAATAAATGTTTCTACTCCAACTTTGAACTTGATCGCGTTGAAGAAATACACTCGCGTGGCAACCAATCAAGTCGCGGAGATTCTACTAAACGAAATGCCTCACTGTAGGGAGAAAGGAGGGGTAGTTGCATATCATAATATCGTCAATCGCATCCGGTATCTGTAATTCTTGCTAACGTTAGAAGTGTTCTCAATAAACGTTGTGCGCTCTCATCCGATATAGATGCATGCGATGCGAAAATAGTAGCTTTAACTGAAACGTGGCTTTCCGCGCAAACAACACAACTTTATGGTTCACCGCTGCGACCGCACCGAGCATAGAGGAGGAGGCGTACTACTTGCGGTCTCGAAAAACAAACCATCATCACCAATCCAAGTGAACAGTTTACTAGAAATAACCTGGGCTTTACTAACTTTGGGTAACTGTAAGCTGGTTTTAGGTACCTGCTACAAATCACTTCCTCACCATCCGGATTTGTTAACAAACTGCATGACTCCATAAACATATTAATCTCTTCTCTCTTCTTTACGTATGTTTTTACTCGGAGATTTTAACTTTCCAAACATAACGTGGAACACAATGCCGATACGTATTTCCCCCATTTCACAGCAGAGTGAAGATTTTCAGACTACATGTTCTGTTTATTAGTTGACTCAGTTAGTAACTCAAGCCACCAGAATTACAAGTAATGCAGCAAGCACTCTCGACCTAATACTGGCAACACATCCTGGCCTTATCTCCAACTTTACAGACTTACCAGCAGTCAGCGACCACGTCTGCCTAAGCTTCGTCATCAATATTAGCACTAGTAAAAAGACTAAACAGCACAAACCCATACGATACTACCGGAAAGCTAACTTCAAAGCAATAAATAATGAGCTAACTCACTTTTACGATGATTTTGTTAGAGATTTGGAATCTAGTTCCGTTCAATCTAACTGGCACCTGTTCGCATGCGCAGTCCATAAATTGATCGAGAAGTACATTCCTAATCGCACACTCGTTCCAATCCCCAAGCGCCGTGGTATTCCAGTAATCTAAAACGCCTATCTAATAGAAAAAAGCGTTTCTTTCATTTAATTTAAAACTCGCCTTCACTTTCACGCTGGACAACTTAAAAATCTGCTGCAAACACGTATTTAGGAGCTGTAAAAACTGGAAAAAACAATTACTTAACTAGAACCCTACCTGAAACACTAAAGAATAACCCTAGAAAGTTTTGGTGAATAATTAACCCAACCACTAACCACACTATATCACTGGAAGATTGATCTAGAAATAATATCCCCGATAACATGTGCGCATCAGCTAATAATGATCCACTTTCAAGTCAGTGCTCTAAATCCGGCAACACCATACTCCCTTATGCGCACAATATAATTTTATGCCCATGGATCGAGTATTTATAGGTACCTGGAACATTGAAACTAATGGATAAGTTACGATTCCACTCCGCTCCTGGCTAAGATGGCATTAATAGCAAATTATTTGAAAGCACTAACGTAGTATGTTCTATGATACTAAGTAAAATATTTGGACAATCATCGAGTATTTGTCAACTTCCAAAGGATTGTAAAATAGGAAAGGTGGTTCCAATCATTAAATCTGACCCCAGAAACTCACCTCCTAATTACCGACCCATAACAATAACAAGTAATTGTTGCAAATTATTAGAACATGTAATCTTCTCGAATTTTGCTAACTTTCTAGAGTCTAACTCACACTTTGATAAAGCGCAACATGGTTTTAGAAAACTGTACTCCTGCGAGACACAGCTGGTTTCGTTTACTCATCATCTGCATGAAATTCTGGATCGATCATCCTGCGCTGACAGTACCTTTTTAGATTTTAGTAAAGCATTTGACAAGGTTTGCCATAAATTAGTGCTCTTAAAACTAAGCTTGCTAAATATCGACACTAACCTTCTTAAATGGAAAGAACATTTTCTCTCTATAATAACTTCCAATTTGTAACTGCTAACGACCATCATTCACCACTCACTGAAGTACAATCAGGTGTGCCTCAAAGCTCAGTGGTGAGACCTTTATTATTTATTGTATATATGAATGATCTAAAATCTTCAATAACTTTTAACATACATCTGTTCGCAGATGACTGTGTTATTTACCGCGAAATTACCAATGTTGATAATACTACAACACCTCAAACTGAGCTAAATGTTATAGCTAATTGGTGCAATATCTGGTAATGGAACCTAATAATAAGAAATGTAAGATAATGCACGTATCAAGAACTAACTCGAATCATAACACCTACCATCTAAACAACATTCCCTTAGATTCCGTCTTGTCTGATAAATATCTTGGCGTGCACATCACAAATAACTTAAGTTGAACAACTCATGTAGAGTACGTAATTAACAATGATAATCGCATGCTCGGCTACTTACGACGTAACTTCTCCAAAGCACCCTCTTCCTTAAAACTCTCATATGCCATAAACTCGAGTATGCATCTGCCATATGGGATCTCAGTCATGCTAATCTCATCACCTCTCTTGAACTAGTACAAAATAACTCTGCTAAGTTCATCCTCCCTAACTACAACCACACTGCAAGTATGACTTCAATGAAAAATAACTTATCACTGATTACATTGGCTCACCGACGAAATATCGCCCGTATTTCACTGTTTCATAAAATTTTCTATCACCCAACACATCATAATGACCTGATACTCCGAGCTCTGTACAATTCAAACCGTGTTGATTATCGCAATAAGGTAGGAATCGCATCATGTCACACTAAGTGTTTCTTTCAGTCATTTATTTTCCGCACATCTCATGATTGGAACCACCTTCCCTCGAATGTTGCAACCATCCCTGACTTCAAACTTTTTCACAAAACATTAGCTAACATTGTGTAACCAAAAAAATCTGTTGCCTATGCTTATTGCTTCTAATTTTTTATATTTTGGAAATAACTATTTTTGTAAATTCTGCAGAAACATTGATATTATCTAAGTCTTTTCTTGTAATGTTTTATTTGTATTTATTGCACTGTTCTATTTGTATTTTTATGTATTTACCCACTCCCCTATTTAATGCCTTTTTGGCCCTGAGAGTATTACAAATAAATAAATAAATAATAAATAAATAAATATTAATAAGTTTGCGCTTAGCGCACTAGGGGCCGAATTTCGTTTTCGCATACAACTCTTAAAGGCGATGCTTAAGGGCCCCAAATTTCTTTCTCTTCTCCAATCTTATATATATTTTGTTATCCTTATCCCGTCCCTGTGCCGACCTGTTGAAGTTCTCTCGTAGGGCGATAGAGTTACGAGTCGGCACTTTTCTCTTATTTTTTCCGATATAATCAATTAGAAAAGGCTATTGCACCTCCTTGCGTGATTTAAAAGCAGTACTACTATACTTTGTGATTGGATCCTCATTCACGAAGAACCTAAGCGTTATTTCGAGAAAAAAATATATTACAACATTTTTCATCTGACAGATTTCCACACCTAATGCATGTGCCCCTTGGAGTGTGGGTTATAACATTGTGGTTCGTGCTCCCAACGGCGCTGGCTGAGTTGGTTGAACGATACATTGGCACCACAAATCTTGCAATATTTTGTTTTAATCCTGGCATAAGTTTTCAGATTTCGCACACTGGCGGCTTTGCTGTGTTAATGGCAGCAGGCGTGTTAATGCATGTGATGGTACATGACCCATGACGAAAGCACGTATATATTTAGGACTGCAAATTTTATTAACGTATTTTAAATGGCTTCTATATTTGACGGATCCAAAATATGTAAATAAGAATTACGATGCCGCACGGAAGCTGACCAATTACACCAGCGTGATGAATATGTGTAGAGGCAAGAGCATAGGAGGACGTGACATGACGCAGTAAAACACTAACATTAACACCAACCCCGTCACCCCCTCTACGTTCATTATCACCACTTGACCGCTTGAAAGACGTTGCGAACTGTGCAGGTCAGAATAAGTACAAGAAATACGACACCGAGTGGACAATGTTCTTTTATTCCGCTGGTATATAATATTAATCATTTACCACTTATGCATTTCATGTAAAAAACAAAAAAATCTGTCTTGCATAATATTGCATTTACAGGTAGACTCTCCTTAAGAATATAATACTTAAGTATGACATCAGGTAGAATGCACTGTATGTTGATAAACACCCAGGAATAGTAACACGTCTTCCAAGCGAAATAAAAATATTAGCGTCAGTGTATTGCTACATCTTATAGGAGACGCGGATGTATTTGCGTGACCAGTGGGCGTACATTTGACCTAATGGGACATGTGTCAAATAAACATTATTTGAAAGAACACCGAAAAAAAGTTCTTGATGGTCAAGTAAATTCATTGTTCAAGTGCAGTAGATAAACTTGAGCTTGTAAACTGTGCAAATTAGTCGGCTCGATACAATCACGAAAAGTGAGTACATATTACGGGGACATTGGAGTGCACTTATTACATGCCACAATGCCGTTACCGACTTTTTATAATGTGATTAGTGACCTTTTAAAAATTTGCTGGGTTCCTACAAGTTTAAATAATTTACCAAAAAAAAGACAAAAAAAAAAAAACCGCCAGGCCTGCGCGAACGGCGCAGCACGGTCACAGCGCACTGTAAGCAAAAGTTGGCCGAGATGGCAGTTTCTCCAGTACATGAGCCCACAAAACTCCCCTGCCCCAATTATTTACTCCCTGGTAGGGAGTGAACTCGGCCCATGTCATCGTAAAACGCCCCCTGCTTAATCACAGAGTTTATCAACGACATGAGCTTGTTAAACTCCCCAGGGAGTTTCGGGTCACATGGCTACAAACTCCATATAGGAGCTTTAAAAACCCTCTTTGGGCGTGACGTGTGTGTGTGTGCGTATACGGGCATATGTTTGCACGTCAGTGTGAAACACATATGCTTTGTGTGGCTAACCGTGTGAGCATCTGTCAACAGGCAACAAAATTATAAGTGCAGCGAAGAATAGCAACGACCGGTTGGTATTTACTGCGAAGATTTCAATATACACTGTAAGCAAAAACTATCCGAGTTTGGGGTTTTTGCGGCTCATGACCTCTGAAAACTCTCTTGCGTTCAAAATTACTACCTCGTGTAGGAGTAAAAGATGGTACATGACATAGTTTTACCACCACCTCTCAGGAAAGTACTAAAAGGATGTCAAAATCCAGTTTTACCACGTAGGAAGTTTTCTATCCCGTGATTTTTAACCTGCGTTTCAGAGTTTATTACCACGTGACAGGTGCAGCTACTATGGTGGCTTTTGCCCTATACCCCCATCGTGACGCTCTCAGTGAATCCTAAAGGTACGCAAGGACCACAGATCTTTTTTTTTTTTTTTGGCATCGACGTGCCTAAGGACTGACCTCCAGTCAACGCACTTTCACTGGAACTGGGGGCAGCATAAGCACAACAAGCGAGAACAGCATTCTGTGAACGAAAAAGAAAAAATACAGGGGGATCTCAAAAAAAGAAAAAAAAGAAAGAAAACCTGCTGTGGAAAGTTGTCCTGCATATTTTCGCAAATTGTTGGCTTTTGCTCGGAGGTGGTGGCTTGGAGACAGACGGTGCAAGAAGCTCGGTATCCGTGTGTATGGTTGGGCTGGTGGATCTCACGTGTTTCCTACATCGTCAAACGACAGTGCGCTTCCGAGCACCTCCGAACCTGCACGTCGCGGATATCTCGCTTCCGAGCCGAATCGCGAATATCTGCCAGTGGTAACAAAATCAATCTGGTGTCATCGTCCGTGCTTGCCTACTGGAGAAGCAATAAGCGAAATGCTTCACTCTGTCGTCGGCACCGAGCCGCGGCCGCCAGTGACCAGTGGGAGTGTGTCGCCGGGGCAGGTGAAAGAAGCATCGCATATATTTTGTTTTACAGGAGGCGATGTCTGCGTGAGTGAAGTGCAGCCCGAATCGCCCACCTCATGCACCAACTGTTCTCAAACATGTAGCGCGAAGCCGATACGAGGCAGACGGAACCAACCAGCGGCTACCGGTGTGCACGAAGAAAACCCGGATGGTGGTCTTTCGTTGGAAGTATGCATACACCGCCCCGTCCCCGTAAGATAGCGGTCACGTGTTCATTTGTGTCTGAAATGACGACAAAATTCGCACAGGATATGTGTTCTGTGATCGCCAGCTGTGTTTCATCGGATAGCCGTGCTCCTCGAAAAGGCCTAGTACGCCGTCGGTAAGAAGCTTGTCTGCTGGCGTGCACCGCTCCTCTACGCCCGTTGTGATGAATACGTGCTGCTACTGTGTTTGTGCACCGTCGCTCAATGAAAATCATTGAGCCACCATGATTTGTGCGTACCTATGTATAAATTTATGGACTTGTGGATCAGCAGTGCTAACACGCGTGGGGCCATGAGCCTGGTGTACCAAGTAATTATTGGATACTCAAAAAGGTGAGATTGGGTAGATTTATATTAAAAGGTCGGTGTGACATTTAGTTCCCTGCAGCCCACCTTAAGTTTACGCTTGCACTTTCAACCGTTGTTGTTAATAAATGCAAAAAAAGAGCTCTCCTACCGGTCTTACAGGGCCGGTCAAAAAGTCGTGCCTATATATACCGCATTGTCAAAGTGTAGTTGGGCAACGCGTGCAGTCTGGTCGAGTGGTGTATTATTCAGCATTTGTTGTGTGTGCGTGTTTGTCTGTATGTAAATCTATGTGTCACCAACTCTGCCGTTTAATAAATTCAATAAATTCTGCTATTTAATAAATTAGTCGACTCTGGGCGAATGCACCCGTCAATTTTAATTTTTTAGCACCAGAAATAACTCCCAGAAATCACCTCAAAAACCTTGTGAAGGCAGTAAAAATTTACTCTCTCTATACTCGCTCAAAACCTCACTGGGGTAAATAATTACTACTCTCTCTACGTTCAAAAACTCAGTTAGCACGAGAGTAAATTTTTACCTCGATAGTAGGTGGTAAAGAAACCCAGGAGAGGTAGTGCGCTAGAGGACAAATGGTTTACCCAGTTTTTGAGGTTATTTCAGGTCATTTTCGTTTAGTGTGTATTTCGCACCGTTAAACCACGCTGCACATCGGTCCGATTCCACAACTAAACGCCGTGAATCCCGCGCTTCAAAGGGCCGAGTAACAAAAAACTACGAAAAATAAATTAATGGTAGCAAAAGTAAGCTCTTACGATCGTCAGTGGCTGCTCCTGGAGTTTCACCACCAAAAACTTCAAAGCGGTCTGAAGTAGGCTTCGCTCGACTACGGCAGGCTGGCCGGCAACCGGTCTGAGAGTTGTACCGGCGACGCGCTCGCCCCGTCTCCGCTGATTGTGGCTTCTCGGAGTGTCACCAGTATTTCACCGGCTGTAACATCTAAGTGGTAAGAAGGCCTCGCTATGCCGTTGGTATCAAGCCGGCGTTGTTTCGAGCTCGCACTGCGCACCGGCCGCCGTGGCGAGCTCTGCGAGCTGTACATGCAATATACGCGAGCAGCGGGAACAGCGACTGCGAACCGTCTCATTCGTTTAAGTCTATCGCTCCGTAGCCTAAACTGCGTGGATAGCGGACACCTATTTCTGTGCCTGGGAAAAACAACGAGACGTAAACTGCACATCAGCAAGTATTTTGTGATCGCCAGTTGTCATTCATCGAATCACCGTGCCGTACTCGTGAGTGAGGCCTAGTCGCCGAACGCGGTAGCGGCGGTCTACCTCGGTTCATCGCTGGAGCTGCTGAATGTGCTTCGTTAATGTGTTCAATCAAGGCCGCGCGCACTTTGTGTATGATTCCGTGCATTTTACGGGTCTACAAACAGTACTGCTAATGCAAATTCAGCCTGTACGACAAAGCGTCAACTGATAAAACGTTTTTCCTATAGTAAAAAAATATTGAATTTTAGGCAGGATTAGGATAAAATGCATGTGTGCTGAAGTGTTTACATCAGACCACCGCAAGTTCATACTTACGCCGTGCGTATTTATTGCTTAATTATTAGAAAAATAAGGCTTTCCCCAGGGCTGCACAGGAGGTCAGAATGTGGTGCCTATATATACCCGGTGACTATATTGTAGGTGTGTACTGCGTGTGGCAAGCTGTGGTGAGTGCGAGTGTAGTAATATTACGTGAACGTTGTGAGAATGTTTGTGTACTGTAATCATTGTTGTGCGCATTAAATATAATGCAATTAAAATTACGCTTGCGCATGGTACTGCTGCTGACGTAATTTTTTTCTCAGTCGATGCAAAAAAATTACTCCCATACTGACTCAAAAAGTTCCCGAATGGATGTAAATAAAAACCCCCCTGGCACCATGCAAAAACCCCCTACTAATGGGGAGTAAAGATTTTACTCCCTCCGGACGGTGTTTATAAAACTCCCATCGGGGCGTGCGCTACAAGACAAGGTCATTTACTTCCATCTCGGCTTATTTCTGTTTACAGTGCGAAAGCTAGAGAAGCGGGCTTTCAGAGCCTTTTCAAAACACTCTTGGTAACTAACTACTGCCAGCACACTAGCTTGATACCCACTAGGGCATCAATAATAAACTCTTGGGTAGTAGTCCAGCATTTGCTATGCTATTTTAGTCATTTTTATGAGAAGCGTCGCATTCCCTGAACACTTGCAAGAAATTTCATTCCTATTGTTCATGCAAAGACTGATGACGATAAGGAATTATGGCTGAAATGGGTATGCACCTCAGTCATTACAGGAACAAGAACAAGCGTTTTTAATAGGTTGGAGCATTGGACGGCCCACTCGTTACGCTATTCGCATTGTGCGACGACTGGTTGTTCTTTCGCTTTTTTAAAATGCTTTCTTAGTCGTATTAACGCGATTGCTTTCCCGACATCGAGCCAGCCCAAGGCAAGTTTGCCAACAAGTCACAAGCACCAGCCTAGCTCAGTGGTACTATACTAGAATGGCACCCAGTGGACCTGGGATCGAAACCCGCTGTGTTTTCAGTGCTAGTTTTGCCAACAAGTCAAAAGCACCGGCGTAGCTAAGTGGGAGAATACTGGGCTGGCACCCAGCAGACCCGGGTTTCGAGACCCACTGCGTCTTTGGTGCTAAGTTTTTTTTTTCTAATTTCGCGCGATGTGGTTACGGACACCGGTGGCGGCAGACAACTGCGCGTGACCCGAATTGTGACCTCACAACAGCTTTCGCTGTAATAATCTTCACTTCAACTTCAACTTGTCGAGTACCTTTTGTTTCGTGGGTAAGTGGGTAAACGTTTTTTATATAAAATATCTTGTAGCGGCAAAAAAACCAGCAAAAGAAAGTCATCCAGTAGAGGATAGAACCATAGGATTGCACAGGCGGAACAAAAAGGCAGGAAGGGCGCCACAGTGGCCACACCTCCCTTTATCCACAAAAGAGGGGAGGAGGGTACAATAGCTACCCCATACTTTACCTATAAGAAGGGGAGGGGGGCGCTATGAGGAACAAACATCCACCCTCTTCAATGAAGGGGAATGCTGCCAATGCTCGTGAATAGAAGAAAAAAGGAAGTGCCGGTCACCCTCCTACTGTGTCCCTGTCTAGTTTTCCCTCTCCCTCCCGGTAGTCAAGCGCTATAAATTATGGCTTGCACTTAGCGAAGACAAACAGAAAATCTGAAGCCGAGGGACGTGCTATTTCTGGCAGGCGTTTTAGCAGGAATTACAAGACTATATATTGTGTTGATATGCTTGCGGCAAATAAATAAATACCTAAGTAAATAAACAGTCGATGCAAATAGCACAGGACGTACTTGATTGCCCCACGAAGGGGCAATGCCTACGTGAAGATTGCAATATTATGTCTAACTGGTGTTTTATTCCTACATTTGCCGCTGTTTCCGTATGTGCCGGGTTCAATGCCACGTCGTGCATCTACGCCGGTTTCATCTTAGCGCGTGCGCTCAACTCTATAAATACAAAAGTACCGTAAATGTTGCTTCTCGAGCGCCCCTTCTGTTTTCCTTCTTTCCAGCGCAGAATGGAGAAAAAAAAACAGCAACCTTGTCCCGGCGCTGTCCTGAATGCGGGCCTGTTTTGAGAGACGAAGACACACTGAGAATCGCTGAGCAGTCATTCGATCCGGCCTTCGAACCTACGATACGTCCAATATAAACTGCACTCTCCGGTCGTTGCATCGTCAGTCTCCTGGACGGCGCAAGCACCGCCATGAAGAACTTGTTCCTGTTGGTAGCTCTGTTGCTGCTGTCGGCGGGTGAGCTGTACTTAAACATTTCAGGTTTTCTGTCGTCTGCGCTCTATGCTGTATGCTCATGATTTCCGTGGTGGCGTCGACATGGCACAAGGGTGCTCTGTGAAAACGGTAAATTTTGACAGAGTCTGATGATTCGGAGCGCCGGTCGTAGAGCGGGGTATTGAAACAAACGGCCCGCGGGCCGCCCCCCGACTCTTCGCAGCGACCCGTGGCAGGCAAAGTACACTCTTCATCCGTCTAATTTTTAAATGACCTCACTCCTGTTTGTGGCATTGCTGAACGGTGCTTGCATCATTTTTTCCCGCCTGAAGTGACGAACAATGCTCTGTTGAGGTTCGCTGCACAGACGTGACTGGTATAACACACTTAAAAAGTGCTACATCCTGTTCACGGTTACACTCGCACCAACCCTGGCTGCAAACTTTCTTGTAACCAGCGGCAGTGAGCACTTTCTCGTTTTCTCGTATCTCTAGATCTTTATTTTTTTACAGCGAAAACTATTATGAGATAATAAGAAGGGTCGCGTGTGCCATAGTTGTCTACAGCCACCGCCAGCATCCGTAACCACTATTACGTGAAATAGGGAAAAAAATACGAAGTAAATAAATAACACTAAGGAAGCAATGGGATTTTCAACCCGGGTTCCCTACGTTACAGCTGAGCATAGTACCACTCAGCTACGCTGGTGCTTGGAACACCGCTGCAAACTGACCATAGGCAGGATTCATGTCGGGAAAGGAGAGGGTAATTGTGTGTAATAAAACGCTTCAAAACAGCTAAGGAGCAGTGAGTTGTCACAAGATGTGAATTGCGAAAAAAGCATGTCATTGAATAGTACAGCCCTATTACAATAGTGCCAGGCATAATTCTTCATTTTCATCAGCCACAGTATGAAAAAATTGCACAAGTGTGTAGCGGGTAAGACGCTTCTCCGAAGAATGAAGAAGGATGGCATAATGAATACCTCCATAATATTTATAATTTCTGGCGTAGTGGGTACGACGATAGTTATAGCGCGAGAACAAAACGACGACAGAGAGACAAGAAGGACACGAAAGACACGAGCGCTACCCAGGCTGCCACACTTCTAGCCCAGGCTGCCACACTTCTAAATGTAGTGGGTACCTTGCAAGAGTACGTGTAGCAGTTACCCAAGTAATGCTTATAAAGGCTCTGAAAGGCTTTTGTTCTAACTTTTGCTGTGATTGTGCTGCGCGTTCAATGAAGGCCTGGTGGTTTTTCTTGTGTTACAACGATCGAGAAGGTTGACCTGTACAAAGTGCGGTGTTCTTTGGTCACTGTGCAGAATTGTCAAGCCTGGAAGATGAAATTGCATTCGCACTACTGACAATGCGAGTAGCAATGAGACTGCTCCATTTGATGAATTTCGATGCTCTTAGAGGCACGTGTTGACACATCAACCAGCCTGGCCGATGCATATATGTGAACACACGAACGAGAAGTTCCGTTAGGAAATCCTATACACAACGATCTAAATAAAAATTCAAATGCCTTTAATAGTATTTTTCACTGCCCACTGCAGACCACTGCGACATTTTGTGCCCTACAGAACCAATGAGAATAACCTACGCAAAACATGACCCTCAACCCGTGTCGCTTCCCAACCTTCTTTCAGACGGTGCAATTTACGTACATATATATAGAACAACTGCAATATTCCTAGTTCTTCACGGATGGAAGACGTACGCATTTTTTTTTCATAGCGAATGAGCTGTTCGCAAGCCAACAACAACATGATACGCGCGATACCGCATTCCTTTAAAGTGTGATGGATTTCTAGCTGGAAACTATCACTCAGATATTGTGTGCGCAGTTTTTTCTTCTAAAGACGAATGCATGGTGTTGCCGAGAGTAAGCATGACATCATCATTCCTCATTTAACAGTATTCAAATGCCATGACACCAAGTTCACTGGTTTCACAGAGTTCACAAGATATTGCCAGCCGAATTGCTCCGTAATGCACAAATCATCACATCAACGTACTTCGAAATTGAATTGTAGTTCCACAGCTTCGCCTTTGAACGCGTTTAGAATGTGTTCACTTATTTTTCAGTGGGTGAATCGTCAATAAAATTAAAATATGACCTAACACTCCTTAGAAATTTTGCGTTAACGGCCCAATCGAACCAGGATGTGAACTGTTCATTATTGAATAAATATAAATTCAGTGTTTCCCCTCACGTTACTCACGAAAGCACATTTTGACTATGTATGTGGGTGCGCAAGAACCCACACGCCGTTTAGATGATAAATTTGATGTACATTCCCCCGGAACCCTGCACTGACTGTGTTATTATTTCATCCTTTCAGGCGTAGATATACGTGCGGGTGCGTTCCGACATGTTTAGTGCAATGTAATTATTGATATTCAACAAGCGGTGACACGTGCTTTTGCTTTCGTGCTTGCGTGGCGCACTCCAACGCGAGTGGCAGAACAGCCGGTTACGTTGGAGTACGCTTCTCCCATCTTGTATTATGCGCTCGTGGAGCGTTCTGGCATTGCTTGAAAAAGGTCCATTGAAACCTACACCACGTTAAGGAAGTGATCACGTGAACAGCGAGACGTACGCTGCCATAGATAGATAGATAGATAGATAGATAGATAGATAGATAGATAGATAGATAGATAGATAGATAGATAGATAGATAGATAGATAGATAGATAGATAAGAAAATATGACACAATTGGTCATGTTTTCTGTGAGAGCGAGAGGAACAAGGAAAAATACAGAAAGGAAGAAGGCAGGGAGGTCAGTCATGAAGCATTTGCTCGGTGGTATTACGTGAAGAGACGTTGATAATAAAATTTAAAAAAAACGGCAACAGAAAGTTGAGCGAACGAGAGAGGAAGCAGTGGAAGAAGGAAATGAGCAGTGAACACGCTACCCCTGCGATAAACAGCACACTTAAGCGCATTACCAGAAATCTTGAAACGTTTCCGCTGAAGACGCGTCCGGAACCGTGATTCTTGCTTTTAATTGTCATTTTCTCCACTATATATTTCCTGACAGCCTTGTTCACGGAAGCTCAACGATTTCCAGGAGGAGGAGGAGGTGGTGGATTTCCACGCCCTGGCGGTGGCCGCAGATGTGGAGTAAGACCGCGTTTTTTTAAATTTTCCTTGCGGTACTTTTGTTTCCACGTATATAGAGTGTAACCTCGTACACCCATACATGCCATCAAAAACTGCTAAAGCCTACCAACGCTGACCTATATCTTAAACCAGCATCAATTCAAAGAAATTCGAGCAGCCTTAGCGGCACCACTATACGTGAAAGTCACCACAAAGCTAAGAATTCAGGAAATGTTTTTTATGCATGAATTGGAAATATTACACATACCTGCGGCTATGCTTTCGCACGATGTAATGGGTTTATTTCAGAGTTTGGAGATAATTTGCGGATGTTTGCTATTACAATAAAACCGTCGGACAGGTAATTTAAGAATAGACAAGAAAAAACGGTATACCAATGAGACATTAATTTTCTCAAGTGTAGCATGTGTCAGTAATTGGAATAAACAACTCCCGTTTATATGCGCCTGTTTACTGGCCATGCTTCAACGTTCCACAAACTTTTGAAATTATGAGATGAGTTTCATCACTTATTTTCAAGAGCGTCCTTAAGACTCAATTCTTTTATTGAAGAGTCGCACACATTATGTCATAATTTGTGAATATAATGTTTCTTGAAAGTCGCAATAGCGACTTCAGGGCCCGCTTCCTTAGAAGCATACGATGGTTGTAATTTCGAATAGAGCTTTCAGCTAATCTTTACTTTGGTCATAACCTTACTCTGCTCACAAATCGTTAGTACAAATGAGAAGTATTGTAAGTACGGTCTTAGTTCTGAACATGGATGGTAAGAGCAATCTTTCTAAGCTTAGCAACGCCACCAAAACGGCAGTAGTTTCCATGGTATAGCCTTAAAATTTTAATTAACATCATTTGTGTGCGAGGGCCAACAGCCATCGGCCCAAACAAATTCACCGCTTCAGTGAAACATCAGGATACAACATTAAAACTATGCTCTCACAGACATCAATGCAGCATGCATCAAGATTCAAAACGCGAGAAAACAACATTAAGTCCTTGGTTTCAATGCATGCATGCCACTAGAGTAATACTCAGATAATAATCAAACTGATAAAACCTTCTTGAAAAGATAGTCATTCGCAAACTTCGGTATTCTGTTGTAATTTTCTTATTTAAGTGCTCCACAAACGGCCGGCATTCTGGCAACCTCTTAACGAAAGTGGCAAACTAAGAAATCAAATTCGACGGTAATATGTGGCTTGTGTTATGCTGTGAAATATGTATATACCTTTGTCTCGAATGCAGAATCTAGTGTGCCGTCCTAGACAACGCTGCGTTCCACAACAAGTGCAGTGCATTAGAGCCCCCTGTCCGACCCTCTACCGATGTGAGTATAAAATAGATATAGCCGAATACATGCGTGCTTTATACTTTGATTGGGCTTTTGTGCTTGCTCGAAGTAATAAATTTAGAAGTAGCCAGTCCTGTACATAAAGTTGTGCGCTATTAAAATTTCGCAATGAACAACTTCTTTGCCCTCATCATTCTTCTAAATGTCCTTCAAGTCATCCTCACCTACTTTGTTCTAAATTATAATGGCCATAATGTTTCATTTAAGAACAGCAGTTCTAAAGACATTGATGATGATTGTCAATGTAGCACAATTGCCGAACAGCGTTTGAAAATAACTTTTTTTAATTTTTACTGGTGCTATGCACTTCAAGGCATTTGTTTAAGTGAGAGTGGCATTCTTTGTTTAATTGGTAGATGGTGTGCAAAACACTTACTCAAATCTCAATGCTTAAAACAGTGTATTTTTTGAGTATGTTGTTTCAAACAATCGTCACTATGAAAGTGTCATTTTTTTACAGAACGAAAAAAAAAAGAAGTTATGGTCAACTTATGTGATAATAAGAGAATTTTCTATGCTTTTGTTGGGTCTATATGTACCAGTGGCAAACTGGAAGGCGGCTGCCCCACTGTTGCAGTGTAGGAACAAGAAATATTGTTTCGAGTGGTTCGTCATAACCCAGAAGTTCTAAAACAATGGTAGAGCAAGGATGAAGTAATAAACATGAATCCGCAGAATGCCACCTCAAAAAAAAAAAGAATCCATTGATTAAGGTGTACGGCGGAGAGTAGTAGAGGGTTTCTTATCTAGATCAGCTAGAACACTGGTAGTTTTCTTCACATAGCTACTGCTGTAGGCTTTGTCTAGTTTTAGGTTTAAACTTGAAATTATACAGAGACAAATTTCACAGAACATTATTAAACCTTCAATCAAACAGTTCTTGGTAACAGTAGAGTCATTCAAGTTTCATCTTCAGCTAAGGTAACAGAGCACGGATCTTATTCAGTGAAGAGAATAAAGTGAAGTAAGTATTATTTGGTATGTAGACATATATATGGGTGTCATTAACCTGCAAAACGATTTAACTCCCTTCCTCGGTCATCTGTTACCTTTGATGTGCGGCACTTCGACACAGCTGTAGTTGATCCTTTCACATGCAAGCTAATCTAAGAAAGTCTTCCCGAAGCTATGGCGTGAGGCTGGAGACTATGACGTGATTGAAGCAGAGCAGCACTGACACAGGCCGAACAAAGAACTGGGAACCCGTGCTCTGTTGTTCGTTTCACTGTCATCATTATTTTCCCCCTACTTTCGTCCCGTCACGATTTCAATTTACCCATACCGGTACGTTACTTGATGGTTGGGAAAAGACCATGCGGTATGAAGAGTGGTTGAACTTTGACTAGTGTCAACCTAGTGCTGTGAACACAAGCAAATCTGTAAGGTTTACGACTAATTACTCGATCCGTGGGGATTGATCAAGGGAGCCGGAAACGTATTATAACAAAGTGGTGTCCCGGAATGGCCTCTTCGGTCCATTCACAACACATCGGTGGCAGGAGAGAGCGCAACTTGTATTCAAACAAAAGCTTATTCTTTCTTCTTTTTTGTGTGCAGGTGTATGAAGTGGATTTCCGGACACAGAAACATCACACTTGATGTACAGCAGCTCCGAAAACACGTTGCTGATTCAATAAATCTTTGAATTCGATTGACTACTGCACCTTGACGTTTTTTTAAAAATTTTTGAACACTGCAATGTTTATTGGTATTATTGCCGCAACAAAACATCTAGTAATAAAGTATTTCAAAACGGATTGTAGCTGTCACTTTAGTGCTCAGAAACATCGCATGCGAATCATGCAAGGGCCTTTCCTAAATTCGTGCTTTTTTTAAAATTAGCTTCAGAAGCTGAGCTTGTAAGTTAGATGGCATGCTCCTTTATCCAATGCAAAAAAAGATCGATAGCATGTCTGTCTGTTTCCCGTCATTGATATTGCGTTTTGTTCCTTAAACACACGGGCACTGTCTGAGATTAATAAATTAACTGCGGATAAAATAATCGAGCTTTAATATACTCAGACGAGGGGACAAAGCTGGAGATGCATACTAGCTGTTTCGGCCCTATAGGTGTAAAGGTTATTATGACATCGTAGATTTGAAAAAATGCACTTTTTAATATTACTCTTTAGGAACTGTAAATAAGGCCTATTATGTCTGCCGTACAGCAGAAAATAAATCGGTAGATCCAACGTACCTGGAAACCAACGGTATACGAAACATGCGGGGTAGGTGACCATGTTGTAATTTTCTTATCGATCGAAACGTCATGAAATGACGCTAAATATATCTACAAATTTTCCACGCACAGAGAGATGTTGAAGAGTTGCAGATGTTTATATAACCAGCTGTTTGCACTTGCGCAACAATGTCAACTAAAACAAGCATATAAGCGAACCCAGAATCTGAAACCCAGCGCTGATGCTCGTGAAGATGCTGGCCCTGGACACTGCTACATAAATCAACTGCAGGGCATGGCAACAAACCACAATTGACGTTAACCCAATGGGACGGCTGTATCAAATGAGCCCATATGCAATGTATATAAAATTGGGTAAGCAGCACTTCAACCACTATTGACGTTTCACGAAGATTGGCGTCTATTTCAAAAGTAGTACAAAGACATGACGTAGCTCTGAGGTAAAATGGTTCATTGTCATGCAAAATACTTGTGTTCGAATCCAGCTGGGATCTTGACATTTATTCTTTGCATTCGTTGCGTCGAAGCTACCAATGTGATGTATTTCTTAACACTCGTGCATTAAAATTGCCCATGTGTGTTCTAATCGTTCCTGGATTGGGTAAATCACCTGTGGCGCATACCCGCATACTAGCGACACATACCCACCCGTGGGTATGTGACACTGTCTGGCGGAAAGTGTTTGACGACGTACGTGACGGGATTGTGACATTATTCATGTCTTGACCAGCGCGTCATATTCGCCAAACCATCTTACCCTCCCATACTAATTTTGGTTCCCGCCGAGTAAAAGGGGCGACCACGAAAACACCCAAACGTAATCGAATAGATAGATGCGGTCAAAGTCACTGAAATTCGCTAAAAAATGCTTCGAAAAAAAAAAGAACAACATAGAGATTTTTGTAGCTCACACCGCCAAATTATAATGTGCTATTTCTCTGTAAACCATTTGGCTAAGCTCACGACAAAGCTTTAATAACACCTTTTCCCTCCATAAACGCGGTTAAGCACACTCATGAAAACAACAAATTTTTACGCCTAAAAATAATGTTAAACTACACTTTGGAAGTGTTCACAACTTTAATGGTATAACTTTAACCTATACATATATCCGAAAGGTTATCTCCTGCAAGAAATAAATAATGAATTGAACAGGAGCATTCGAATCCATTTAGATGATAACTGCGCACAGCGATGCATTGAAGTTCGATGTTTGAAGTTTTTCAGCACAGTAGCAACACATAAAATGAAGCATGCGTATTGCATTCTAAGGTTCTTTAGTTCGCAGAATATAGTTAATGAATACCGAGCCTATACTCGGCGAAAACTTTCTGTGGCAGCAAAGCCAAAGCTACGTAAGCGGAGCTTCTGCACATGTGTTACTACACCAAGTATAGTTCGTTTTCGTGCGATTTCGGTTTCGCAAGCGTATCCAACACGAACGTTTTCGCTTGAGCACGATACAATAAATCTAACATTTATTTTGAGGAAAATCAATAAAATGTAAAGTTTTAAGAACACGAACCTTCATTGAAGCGTTCAGATTTATTTAAAAAAAGCACGATCGAGCAGAAACTTGGTGATTGGAAAAACAACGCAAATGCCGGAAACCATTTCTTAAATTTCAGTGCATACTTGGTCGGCATCGTTCTTTTTTTCTTTTCAGAGACGCAACATATTTCTGGAGATGCTCACATTTTTTCTTTAGGGGACGTGAAGGTAACGATGGGAAAGAGAAGTCATCATACCGATCGGTCATGCGCGGGCGTCTGACGCTCGTAATTGGTGAAACGCAATATTTCCTCGGCCAAAATGCTGTTTTTGCATAGTCGACAGTCGAAGGGTTGCACTGGTAATTTCACTCGCCTAAATCACTGTCATTGCAAAGCGCCAACAATCCATCCCTCCTCAGATGACGACGGGTCAGGTGTTACAGTACGCCATATTCAGCGTTTACGTATATATCTAGAATATTAGGCAGCCGTAATACCAACCACGTATGCAACGAAATTTTGGAAAAGGATCATTGCTTCTACGTACATTTGCCAATCGCAGTTTTCTTTCCAAGCAGCTGGTATTGCTGAAGACTGGCAGGTCACCGGTGTCACTTTCAAGGCTGCTATAGAGATGAGAGTCCCTCTTTTGTTAATGGTATCCTTCGCACACAGCTTCTCGGCGATTGCAAGTGCAGAAAACAAAATATTTCATGGCACCCCGCTGTCTTTGTTTCTCCCTGCTTGATGAATACACATCACCTAATGAACAAGCGAACATGCTCGCTTACAAGTATCGATGTGAACTTGCTGCAACCGAGTGACGCCATTATTGTTTATCGGGATGGGAAAAACGTAGAATGGCACCAGAAAAGCAGAAAACTAGAAACAGCAAATAACGAAAAACCTGTATAGGTAAAACTTCCTAATATTACAGCGAATATAACCTAATGTTTACTTCTTTTCTTTATATACTTCCTATTATGCTACGCAGCGTACCAAAGTTAGCGTTCGTGGACTAGATGCAGAAACGTAGCAAAAAAAGGGTGTGCTTTGGCTTCGTAGCCTTGGCTGAGCTGCCACAGAAAGGTGTCGCAAAGTATAGAAAATACATCTTGGGTCTAAAAAGTACAAGTAGGCCTCCATGAGTAGACTACAGAAAATAATATTGCATAATATGAAGCGTTCAAGGAGAGTTCATCAAGGAAGCATAACCGCGAGACGCTTGCGCTTATGCTGGCAATAACCTGCTCCGTTTCCGGTGAGCTAACAATACTTGTAGAGCGAATCAACACGCCCCAGAAACCGGAAAATTGTGACAGAACGTGCGAGAAAGGCGCGTAAACAAGGCGAAGAACAAACAACAACGCGCTAGCACTGTACGGTACGTGCATAAACAGCACCGTATGTATACCGCGATAGCTGACGCTACAAGCATCGTTCCCGACGTGACGACCGTAAACATCGACTCAACTCTTGCCGTTTATTTCATCGCTACACATGCCGGAAGAACTTGTTGCGATTGCCGCGTAGGGTTCAATGTCACGTTGCCCCTCTACACCTGCAACAGCAGTACACGTGCGCGTATTCTTCTGCGCAGACGTTGCCATCGAGATTACTTCTAAAGAAGAGGTCTAGTTCCTTTTCCTTGAAGGGAGAAATGGAAAAAAAATAAGAACAGCCCTCCAGAGCCATTGAGCAGCTATTCGTGCGTGCCTGTTTTGAACCAATGACGCCCTCCAGGACTTCCCCGCATGGTCACTTGACAAACCGCTTGAACGTGCGATAGGTGTAATAAAAACTGCACGCTTCGATTCCCCGTTCATCATTGTTTCAGCTGGTATACGAGAGTCGCAATGAAGTCTTTGGTCTTGCTGTTGGCGTTAACGCTGCTGTCCGCAGGTGAGTTTTACCTAAGAGTTCGTCTTCTGGGATTTTTCTTTACAAGGGGAAATGAATTTGTTGTTTGCATCTCGTAACCTGGGAGAGTTTTTTTAGTGCTTCTTCTTCATTCGGCCCTTTTCGTAGTTCGCAAGTGCACTTCTGTGCACTGCTCATTTGCCCAATAAGTCGTGCGCCCATCATGCTTCAAGCGGACACATGGTCCTGGTTGAATGTGCTGGGCTTGTCTATTTTGAGCATTTATACCAAGAGGGCCGATTCACCATTGTCATGTCATTACGTAAGCAATTCTCGCTTCAACAGGCTGTTTGCAGTTAGTGACGAGCTGCCATTAGTTGTTCAAACTGCATAGCAGTAAACGTAACTGTTCCATTTTTAAAGGGTTTATTTTAGCTGGTGACCTTAGGAATGGACCTAGAGCTTTCAATATCAGCAACGATCACACACGGTCACATGTTGAGAAGGGTTCCATCAAAGATAATGATTAAGCTATAAATTGAAGCAGGTAAACATGTGTCGCGTATTGGAAATTTTCGGGATATAGATGGTCTATTTAGAACATCACCGGAGTTGTGGAGCGGCAAAGATACATATGCAATGATGGGATTTTGAAACGGCAGTCGTTGAACACTTCCCACTCGTTTCAGCCCTGTTAACGGAAGCGCAACGATTCCCGGGAGGTGGAGGATTTCCAAGGCCTGGCGGCGGCCGTAGATGTGGAGTGAGTGTTCCGTCATTTGATGGTATAGTTGGCATGAAGTTTCTCGAGCTATCGGCTCTTTTGTATGTCATTGTACGGATCAGTTTTGTGTAACGAGACTAGCGTACAGTTATGAAATGTAAATATTTTACTTCTACTGTTCGTTGTCGCATTTGTTTCTTTATTTATCTCAATTTTGTTTTGTGTGCTTTATTATACTTCACAACCAAATTCAATAATCTGGCCATTTTGCTCTTATTACCTGGATTCCAACCATAGGCTTTCATTCATAAATCCTATTATAACGACATATTATGTGCTGTTTAAAAAATCACAATGCTTCGAAATGAATTGATATCATAGTAATCATTATTTTATGCAATTCCATATCTTTAAACATCGGTGTTTACTGGAAGCCAACTTTTACGTTATCATTTGGTGCGTAATATTTCCATGAATATGCCACCTTTAAATTTGCGTCTTCTGGTGTTTAGCCTTTACGCGCATCGCGGAGTAATAATGGACAACATATATGTGATGTATTAACAGATATCGCACATTCACATGATGTTATTGTTGTTTTGAGACGCGGTTATGACACGTTCTTTTATTGCCACCTTGAAAACATAACAGGAAACCAAATAAAACTTGTGTAGTCGAAGAGCTCAACTTATAAAGAATAGGCCCACTTATAAGGTGCTACTTAATATTGAAAGTGGTTACAACGGTGGCAAAAAATGCTAAAAATGTTAAAAACACTATTAAATTCTATAAAATAGAACAACAAAGAAAATAACCACTTTGAGCGTTACTCTCTCTTCAATAAATTTTGATACTGTTACTTTTTTTTTAAAGCCATAACCCCTCTGTTTTATAGCAAAGAAATTGTGTAAAAAACGCTTTGCAACCTTGTTTCATTCTGTTATTTAGTGTGTTTCATGTATGCTCACCCTGCTTGGACTTTTTGCCTGCTGTATTCTATAAATAAAATAAATAAAATAAAATTAAGGAAACAAAAGAAAATGTACTGCCCGTAACTGTTTATAATTTGGATAACATTTCAACAGGTCGGCACAGGGGACGGGGTAGTGAGATAAAAGTGGATAGGTAAGGAAAAAGCACAAGGAGAAGGAAGAGAGAGAACAAAAAGCATTACTTACCTATCTATAGGTTGTATAAAGTAGGGTGAGGGTTCTCACCTGCATTAGGTCAGGTATGCTCTGAATATGAAGGCTATAACCGAAGGAAAACGACAAACTACGCAGTTGTCGAAAAGTAAGTTTATCAGTGCGCTGGGAGGTACATTAAATGCAATATTAGCGCGCTATGTGCTCATTTTTGCGCTTCTTGACTGCATTCTTTCTTCCTTACAGAACGTCTTCTGTCGCCCCGGACAGCGCTGCGTCTATGAAAGAGTCGTGTGCATACGAGCACCATGTCCACCAATTCCTCAATGTGAGTGCGCCGTGTGACGCAGAGACATCTTATACTGCGGTCTAGTGTTCAGACTTCCATTGTGCTTAAAATTCGAATAGCGATGATCCATGAGATAACACCAGGAGAAGAGTTGCCTTGTGATAACTTGAAAATGAACTTTAACGTACTATATAAGTGACGTACTATTAAAAACATTACTATAAGGCCGAAACAATAGACTGCGGCAATTATTCTTATCTGTGAATATTTAGCATGCTGATAATCTTAAGTGCTGGTTTGTTCAGGCTTATCGCTTGCACGGAAAGGCGACCACTGCATGCTGTCGCGAATAGAACATGCTACGGTGAGCTCAGTAGTATCCCGCCAAAATCACTAAGCTGCTATGATAATTGATAGCGATGGAACAGAAATTTTTCATTTTCTGTTTTTCTTCGCCTGATGCCTGTGTTACGAGTTGAACACGTTACATCGTCCAAGTGGGATGCCGCGCTTCGCAGAATATGGATTTGAGGGCGCAGCTATGGGCAATCCAAGGGGCATACGACGTGGCGGACAAGTTAGGCCTATCTGTCCCAACGTCGAAACGGCCCGCTAGGTGCTAGTTCACGCACCAACGGACCTAACTAAAGTTTTTTCATACCATACAGTTAACAGTAAATGTACGCATTGTGAGAAATGAGCCACATTTGAGTTATGTGTACGTGTTTGCCTTTGATCGATGTACTAACATTTGGTTTCTATTTCTTCGCAGGTCTGTGAGAGGACAGTTTCGACAGTTAGCAGCCTGCTGTCCACCATCATGCTGCTGTCATTCACAGATCACGTTCATCTGCAATAAAAAGTACACTCAAGTAATACTGAAAACCACATTCCAAACTCACTGAACTACAGCCAAGTAGACGTCTCCCTGTCTTTCTGCGCATCTGAGTTTCTGTCTTCTCCACGCACGTTCGCCTTCTCACTTCATTTTAAGAGGTGGTAAACGAGCACAGAGTGACCGAAAGTAGGTAGGGGAGATGAGATTAGGAAGTTTGCGTGGCAGAAGCAGCTTCAGGACCCGGCTCTGCTAAAGAACAGAAAGAGATGCTTTTGATTTGCAGGGGGCTTAATCAGGCTGATGACCAGGATGATGACGATCACGATTACATGTCTGATGTGACAACAACTGTGTTTTCTTTGCGGCAGAGTGAATGTGCATTGCGACTTCCACATGGTATATGATGACAAGCCGGCGTTGTTTCTCGCTGAGCACATTCTCAGTTTCCTTGAAGAGCTGGACACGCCCTCGAGCGTTGGATGTTGCTGGATAGCAGTGGCAAGGCATCAAAAAATAAAAATGAAACAAGCAATCCTAATGACAAGGAATGGCCCGAACAAGTAAACACACACAAATTATGATATTCCCGTGTCAGTTGAATTTCTCTAAGGGTTAGTGAAAAACACATGCAAGTGAGAATGAATAAATTATCTCAGTCGGAGAGCAGCACTTACTTTTCAGGCAAAGAACAGTATTCTCAGCTTACTGGTGCACCATCAATCTGCCCAACCCTAAGAATAATGAATATGTACTATCGATGCGACTCTAAATGTCCTTATATGCGTTTGTATGGACGCATGGAGGGACATAGTTACACAGGCGAGTCAAAAAGCTGCTTCGCATCTAAAAGTGTGCTCTTCTCTAAACACACATCGTGCTCCACGCTGTTACTCTGGGCTACAAACTTTCTGGATATTTCCGACAGACTGACACATTGTAGTTAAAAGGACAGCGCTAATAGATACGGAATATAGGAAGGCACACTTGCACACAAACAAATACCCAGACAAGCATCTGTATCACTGTGCGCCTTTCTTTAGTCTCTATCAAGTAGCGCTACCTATTCAAGTATGAATTGTAAATTTGCAAACAAGCAAGATTTGATATGTGGCGTTTAACTACACGAAACAACAATATGATTATTAGAGAGGAGGGTTCCGGAAATATGTACCCCACGGGGTTTTTTAACGTACATCTTAATCTGAGCACATGGGCCTACAGATTTTTCTCCTCCATCACAAATGCAGCCGTCGCAGCCGGGATTCTATCCCGCGACCTGCGGGTCAGCAGCCGAGTATAACTTAGCCACTAGACCACCGGGGTGGGGCTCGTCCAAGGAACAGCACTCGGAATTTCGGAGTTTGATCACGCAGTAAATCTAATTAGCGACACTGAACTTACCACCAGAAAGCAAACTTCTTCGTTTGAAGTATTGCTGAACGTTTTGTATGCCTCCACAGCCGCAAAACAGGAAGCGGTCGATCATTCTGCGTTGCCATTGTCGCGCACTGACCATCTCCGCAGACTACAGCAAGCTATGCGATGAGAAGGGAATAGGAACAAAGCGCACCAAGTGCCTGCATTGGCGCTATGAAGTCTGAGATTGATAGCGCCACCAAATGAACGCATGAGGTCTACAGCACCTGCGCTTTCGCCAGTGCTCGTACGTCATTACTTTCACGTTGCCGCCGAACGAAGACACCACCAATCAGATATATCACCACGCAGTATACCTACAGCTTACTCCATCTTTGTTATTTTGCACAAAAACGCTAGCGAATGCTTGCGTTTAGCGATGAAGGTGAAAATTGCCCAATTATGCCGGTGATAACACACATGAAGTGACAACATGGATTTTATTATAGTGTCCGACCTGGGCAGCTGCCAGGATGACGGCAGACACCTGCAATGTTTACTGCACGACTCAGTATGTGTGATAGTCCACGGGCAAGCCGCATGGGGATGTGATGATTGAATATACTTTTCAAAGGCCAGAAAAAATGCCGCATTACTGACCTCCCTAAAAGCATTCATTTCGAGAGTTTTAGGAACTCATCTCCTCTTTTCAAAAACATTTAGCGAAAGGAAAGGCAAATGCTGGTCTGCCAGAAACGAATAGAGGGACGTTATTTGAGCAGGAAAATTAATAGATTTCATGACGATCACATATTCAGGTTTATTTATTCTGTCACTAAATGGAATACCAAGATGAAAAAAAAAAGTTGCCGCTGTTTCCGTATGTGCCTGGTTTAATTTACAAGTGTGGCAGCTTGGGCTAGTTGGTATGACATGACGATAGGTATAGCGCGAGAACAAAACGACGACACACAGACAAGAAGGACACGAAGGACACGGGCTCGTGTCCTTCGTGTCCTTCTTGTCTCTGTGTGATCGTTTCGTTCTCGCGCTAAAGATATCGTCATGCCTGGTTTAATGTCACGTCGTCCATCTACGCCGGTTTCATCTTGCAAAGTACGCTCAACACCATAAATACAAAAGTATCCTAAAAGTTGCTTACTAAGCGCCCCTTCTGTTTTCCTTCTTCCCAGCGCAGGATAGAGGAAAAAGAAACTACTTTGTCACGGCACTGTCTCGAATGCGGGCCTGTTTTTAAAGACCAAGACTCACTAACAATTGCTGAGCAGTCATTCGATTCGGCCTTCGAACCTACAATACGTTCAATATAAACTGCACTCTCCCGCCGTTGCTTCGTCAGTCTGCTGGACGGCACAAGCAGCGCCATGAAGAACTTGTTCCTGTTGATAGCTGTGCTGATGCTATCGGTGGGTGAGTTGTACTTAAATATTTTTAGGCTTTGTGTCGTGTGCGCTTGATGTTGTATGCTCATGATATCCATGGTGGCGTCGACGTGGCACTAGCGTGCTCTGTGAAAACGGTAAATTTTGACAGAGTCTGATGATTCTGAGCGTCATAGTGCAGGGTATCGAAACACGCGAGCCGTGGGCCGCACGCCGCCTACTGACTCTTCGCAGCAATCCGTGGCAGGCAAACGACACTCTTCATCGCTTAATTTCTGAATGACCTCACGCCTGTTTGTGGCTATGCTAAATGGTACTTGCATCTTTTTTTCCCGCCCCTGAAGTGACGAACAATGCTGTGCGCAGGTTTGCTGCACAGATGTGACTGCTATAGCACACTTAAAAAGTGATATATCCTGTACCCACCAAGAATATATATATATATATATATATATATATATATATCTATATATATATATATATATATATATATATTTATTTATTTATTTATTTATTTATATATATATAGATATAGATATATATATATATATATATAGAGAGAGATATAACAGACAGTAATGTCAAGGAATGTACAGGGGAAGTTATTAGAACCAATGGAATGTAAATAAGAAGAAAGAAAAGTGGACGAAAAAATTACCAGCTGTGAGCAGGAATCGAACCTGCGGCCTTCGAATAACGCGTTCGATGCTCTAACCACTGAGCTATCACAGCGGCCGTCCCTCCATCCACGTTTTGGGGTTTATATGTGAATTTAGAAGTAGGAGTGACAGTCAGCGCCATCTATAAGCCAAACAACGAGTGTGAAAACACTCTTATTCGCATGTTTGGCGTCACGTAGCACGTGAACTTATTATGAGCCGGCAGCTGATTAATTGTCCCTCTTATACAACCTAAACACACGAAGTCTGCCAGTACGAGACCCTCGTTCAATGAAATAAGGGAGAGAAGTGTATACCTAAAGGCTCGTATTTCCGTGTTTTCAACACAATATTAATGAGATATAACAGACAGTAATGCCAAGGAATGTACAGGGGAAGTTATTAGAACCAATGGAATGTAAATAAGAAGAAAGAAAAGTGGACGAAAAAAAAATTGCCCGCAGCTTCCTTCGGGGGAACACTGAGGAGGATGCGGAGCATATAAATGGTTAACGGGGTGTTAAAGTGCGACTTACTTGGGTCGATGGCTAAATTGGTTAACGTGGTTGTGAAATGGGGTGTTAAATTGCGACTTACTTGGGTCGATGGCTAAATTGGTTAACGTGGTTGTAGGAGGGGGTGTTAAATGAGTGAACACGTACACACGTATGCGAAAGGGCGGCGCTGGTCGAAGGGACGTCGATCATTGTGTTTGTGGATTCGTTGGAATTCATTTCACCGTGACCTTGGACGTCGACGCGCCGTACAAACCAACCGACGAGCGGCAACTGAGCGAGCGAGCGCCGACCTTGAGTATATATACAGCTCGACGGCGCATGCACTGTCAGCTGTTGAATGTTCTCGAAGCGCGACGCCACATGCGCGTCCACTGGAGAATCAGGAGAATTGTAGATGTCGAACGCGGTGTGTAGAGGAGGAACGGTGCACAAATGGTGGAGGAGTGAAGCACGCGCGGTGTGTAGAGGAGGAAGGTATGCACAGATGGTGGAAGAGTGGGCGACGGCGCGACGGCGCATGCGCGCGCGTCAGCTGTCGAATGTTCGAGAAGCGGTGCGGACGGCGCGGACGGTGCGGACGGCGCACTACAAGGCGCGAGTATAAGATGCTTCCGCATCTAAAAATTACCAGCTGTGAGCAGGAATCGAACCTACGGCCTTCGAATAACGCGTTCGATGCTCTAACCCCTGAGCTATCACAGCGGCCGTCCCTCCATCCACTTTTTGGGGTTAATATGTGAATTTAGAAGTAGGAGTGACAGTCAGCGCCATCTATAAGCCAAACAACGAGTGTGAAAACACTCTTATTCGCATGTTTGGCGTCACGTAGCACGTGAACTTATTATGAGCGGGCAGCTGATTAATTGTCCCGATTTACATTCCATTGGTTCTAATAACTTCCCCTGTACATTCCTTGGAATTACTGTCTGTTATATCTCATTAATATTGTGTTAAAAACACAATATTAATTTTCAATAGCGTCCTTCAATAGCTGATTTTCAATAGCGTCCTTCAGGCTCCATTCTTTTATTGAAGACTCTTACACATTATGTCATAATTTGTGAATATAATGTTTCTTGAAAGTCGCAATAGGGAATTCAGGCCCGCTTCCTTAGAAGCATACGATGGTTGTAATTTCGAACGGAGCTTTCAGCTAATCTCTACTTTTTGTTCATTAGCTTACTCTGCTCAGAAATCGTTAGTACATATGAGAAGTATTGTAAGTACGACCATAGTTTCGAACATGGCTGGTATGAGCAATCTTTCTGAGCTTAACAACGCCATAAAAACGTGAGGATTATCTATGGTATGGCCTTAAAAATTTTAATTAACATCATTTGGGTGCGAGGGCCAACAGCCGTCGGCCAAAACACATTCACCGCTTCTATGAAACATCAAGCTGTAACATTAAACCCATGCTCTCACAGACATCAATGCAGCACACTTCAAGATTCAAAGCGCGACAAAACAACATTAAGTCCTCTGTTACAATGTATACATGCCACTAGAGTAATACTCAGATAATAATCAAACTGATAAAACCTTCTTGAAAAGGTAGTCGCTCGCAAACTTCGGTATTCTGTTGTAATGTTCTTATTTAAGTGCGCCACAGACGGCCGGCATTTTAGCAACATCTTAATGAAAGTCAGAAAATAAGAAAATGAATTAGACGGTAACATGTGGCTTTTGTTTATGCCGTGAAATATGTATATACTTTTGTCTCGAATGCAGAATCTATTGTGCCGTCCTAGACAACGCTGCCTTCCACAACAAGTGCAGTTCATTAGAGCCCCCTGTCCGACCCTCTACCGATGTGAGTATAAAATAGATATAGCGGAATACATGCGTGCTTTACACTTTGATTAAGCTTTCGTGCCTGCTCAAAGTAATAAATTTAAAAGTATAGCCAGTCCTGTACATAAAGTTGTGCGCTAATAAAATTTCGCAATGAACAACTTCTTTGCCCTCATAATTCTTCTTCTAAATGTCCTTCAATTTGTTCTCACTTACTTTGTTCTAAACTATAATGGCAATAAAGTTTTATTTAAAAGCAGTGGTTCAAAAGACATCAATGATAATGGTTAATGTTTCCCAATTGCTGAACAGCCTTGCAAAATACCTTTTTTATTTTTACCGATGTTATGTACTTCAAGGCATTTGTGTAAGTGAGAGTGGCATTCTTTGTTTAATTGGGAGATGTTGTGCAAAACACTTGCTCCAATCTCAATACTTAAGATAGTGTATTCTTTGAGTACGTTGTTTCAAACAATCGTCACTATGAAAGTGTCATTTTTTACAGAACGAAAAAAAAGAGAGTTATCGTCAACGTATGTGACAATAAGCGGATTTTCTATGCTTTTGTTGGGTCTATAGGTACGAGTGCCGAACTGGAAGGCGGCTGCCTCGCTGAGGCAGTGTAGGAACAAGAAATATCATTGTTTCGAGTGGTTCGTCATAAACCAGAAGTTCTAAAACAATCTTAGAGCAAGGTTTACGTATTAAACATGAAGCCGCAGAACGCCACCTCAAAAAAAAAATAATTGTAATCTTTTGATGCAGGCGTACGGCGCAGAGCAGTAGAGGGTTTCTCATCTACAGCAGCTAGAACAGTGGTAATTTTATTCACATAGCTATTGCTGTAGGCTTTGTCTAGTTTTAGGTTTAAACCTGAAAGTATACAGAGACAAATTGCACAGAAAATTATTAAACCTCCAATCAAACAGTTCTTGGTAACAGTAGAGTAATTCAAGTTTCATCTTCAGCTTAGGTAACAGCGTACGGATCAGTGAAAAGAATAAAGTGAAGTAATTACTATATTCGTTATGTAGACCTATAGATGGATGTCATTAACGTGCAAAGAGATTTAACTGCCTTTCTCGGTCATCCGTTACCTTTGATGTGTGGCACTTCGCCACAGCTGTCGTTGATCCTTTCACCTACAAGCTAATATAAGGAAGACTTTCCGAAGCTACGGTGTAAGGCTGGAGACTCTGACGTGATTGAAGCAGAGCAGCACTGACACAGGCCGAACAAAGAACAGGAAACACGTGTTCTGTTGTTCGCTTCACTGCCATTGTTATCTTTCCCCTACTTTCGTCCCGTCATGATTTCAATCTACCCATTTCGGTACGCTACTTGAAGGTTTGGAAAAGACCACGCGGTATGCAGAGTGGTTGAACTGTGACTATAGTGTCAACCTAGGGCTGTGAACACAAGCAAATCTGTAAGGTTTATGACTAATTACTCTATCCGTGGGAATTGATCAAGGCAGCCGGAAACGTATTATAACAAAGCGGTGTCCCGGAAATGGCCGCTTCGGTCCATTCACAACACATCGGTGGCAGCCGAGAGTGTACGTTACGCTTGTATTCAAACAAAAGCTCATTCTTTCTTCTTTTTCTTGTGCAGGTGTCTGAAGTGGATTTCCAAACGCAGAAAAATTGCACTGGATGTACAGCAGCTTGAAAAACACGGTATTTATTCAATAAATGTTTGAACTCGATGGATTGCCGCACCTGTACATTTTTTTTAAGTTTTAGAACACCGCAATGTTTGTTTTTACTATTGCCGCATTAAAACATATAGTAATAGGTCATTTTGAAAGGGCTTGTTGCTGCCACTCTAGTGCTCAGAAACATAGCAAACGAATCATGCAAGAGCTCTACCTCAATTCATATATTTAATAGCTTCAGAGTCTGAGCTTGCTAGTTAGGTGGCATGCCCCATTATGCAGTGCAATATAAGCTCAATAGCACGTCTGTCTGTTTCCTGTCATTGGTTTTGCATATAGTGTTTTCGACACATGGGTACCGTCTCAGATTAATAAATTACCTGTGGATTAAAAAATCCGTATAAAAATACTCAGACGAAGGGGCACAGCTGGAGATACAAACTAGCTGTTTTGGCCCCCTGAAGTGTAGGGGTGATTATGACGCCGTACATTAAAAAATGCAATTTTCTATATTACTTATTATTAACTGAAAATAAGGCATATTATGTCTGCCGTACAGCTGAAAAAAATTAAGCAGATCCAACGTACCTGGCAATCGACGTTATGCAAAGCATGTGGTGGGAAGGTGACCATGTTGCAATTTTTTTATTGTGCGAGACTTCGTGAATTGACGCTAAATATATGCACAAATGTTGCACGCATAGACATATGCTGAAGAGTTGCAGATATTTATATAACCAGTTGTTTGCACTTTCTCAACGATGTCAACTAAAACAAGCGTTTTAGCAAATACAGAAGCTGAAATGAAGCGCTTATGCTCGCGAAGATGCTGGCCCTGGACACTGATACATAAACCAACTTCCGCGCATGGCAACCAACCACAATTGACGTTAACCCGACGTGACGGCTGTATCAAAGGAGTGCATATGCAATGTTTATAAAGTTGGGTAGGAAGCACTGCAACCACTATTGACGTTTCACGAAGATTGTTGTCTATTTGATAAGTAGTTCTAAGACCTGGCATAGCTCTGTGGTAAGATGCTTCATTGCCACTCAGAATACTTGGGTTCGATTCCAGCTGGGACCGTGACGTCTATTCTTTGCATTAGTTGGGTTAACGCTACCAATGTCGTGTATTTATTAACGGTCGCACAGTAAAATTGCCCATGTGTGTTCTCGTCGTTCCTGGGTAGTGTCAATCACCCGTGGAACATACCCGCATTACAGCGGCACATACCCACCCGTGGGTATGTGTCAATGTCTGGCAAGAAGTGTTCGACGACGTACGCGACGGGATTGTGACATTATTCATGTCTTGACCAGCGCGTCATATTAACCGAACGATCTTACCCTCCCATACTAATTTTGGTTCACGCCAAAATAAGGGGGTGACCACGAGATCATCCAAACGTAATCGGATCGATAGATAAATAGACACGCTCAAAGTCATTGAAGTTCCCTAAGAAATGCTTGGCATTTAAAAAAAGTTCAACAGAGATTTTCGTAGCTCACTCCGCCAAATTATAATGTGCTTCTGTGTACACCACGTGGCTAAGCTCACGACAAAATTTTATCAACACCTTTTCTCCTCATGACCACGGTTAAGCACGCTTTCGAAAATAAGAAATTTTCAGGCATAAAAGTAATGGTAAACTACACTTGGGAACTGTAAACCACTTTATTGGCATAACTTGAACCTATAAATATTTCCGAAAAATTACCTTCTTCAATAAAGAAACATCAAATAGAATAAGAGCATTCGAAACTGTTCGGATGATAACTGCGCACAGCGATGCATTGAAGTTGGATATTTTAAGTTTTTCAGCACAGTAGCGATACATAAAATGAAGGAGATGTATTACAAGCTATAGGGTGCCTTAGTGCGAAGAGTATAGTTCATATTGATGAGCCTACACTCAGCGAAAACCTTCTGTGGCAGCACAGCCAAAGCTACGTAGGCGGAGCTTCTGCACATGTGTTACTACGCCAAGTATAGTCCGTTTTCGAGCGATTTCGGTTTCACAAGCGTATCGAACATAAACGTTTTCGCATGAGCACTATACAACAATTTTAACATTTATTTAAAAGGAAATCAATAGAATAACAAGTTTTAAGTAAAAGAACATGATCCTTCGTTAAAGCGTTCAGATTTACTTTAAACTAAAGGCATGATCGAGCAGGAACTGGGCGATTGGAAAAACAACGCAAATAGAACCATTTCTTAAATTTCAGTGCATACTTAGTCGGCATCGTTCTTTTTCTTCTTTCAGAGATGCAACATCTTTCTTGAGACGCTCACATTATTTTCTTTAGGGGACGTGAAAGTAAGGATGGGGAGCAGATGTCTTGGTACCAATCGGTCATGTGCGGGCGTTTGACGCTCGTAAATTCAAGTAGGTGAAACGCAATATTTCCTCGGTCAAAACGCTGTTTTAGATGCGGAGCATCTAATACTCGAGGCTTGTAGTGTGGCGCCGTCCGCAAGCTTCCTCCTCCTTCTTCCACCATCTGTGCATCCCTTCCTCCTCTACACACCGCGCCCGCTTCCCTCCTCCACCATCTGTGCACCCTTCCTCCTCTACACACCGCGTGCGCTTCTCCTCTTCACGAACATTCGCTAGCTGTATAATGTAGCGCGCATGCGCCGTCACGCTTCGAGAACATCGGCAGCTGACGCGCACGCATGCGCCGTCACGCTTCGAGAACATCGGCAGCTGACGCGCACGCATGCGCCGTCGCGCTTCGAGAACATCGGCAGCTGACGCGCACGCATGCGCCGTCACGCTTCGAGAACATCGGCAGCTGACGCGCACGCATGCGCCGTCACGCTTCGAGAACATCGGCAGCTGACGCGCACGCATGCGCCGTCACGCTTCGAGAACATCGGCAGCTGACGCGCACGCATGCGCCGTCGCGCTTCGAGAACATCGGCAGCTGACGCGCGCGCATGCGCCGTTGCGCTTCTCCCCCTTTTCGAACATTCGACAGCTGACAGTGCATGCGCCGTCGCGCTGTATATATACTCAAGGTCGGCGCTCGCTCGCTCAGTTGCCGCTCGTCGGTTGGTTTGTACGGCGCGTCGACGTCCAAGGTCACGGTGAAATGAATTCCAACGAATCCACAAACACAATGATCGACGTCCCTTCGACCAGCGCCGCCCTTTCGCATACGTGTGTTCGTGTTCATTCATTCAACACCCCCTCCTACAACCACGTTAACCAATTTAGCCATCGACCCAAGTAAGTCGCAATTTAACACCCCATTTCACAACCACGTTAACCAATTTAGCCATCGACCCAAGTAAGTCGCACTTTAACACCCCGTTAACCAATTATATGCTCCGCATCCTCCTCAGTGTTCCCCCGAGGGAAGCTGCGGGCAATTTTTTTCCATAGTCGACAGGCGAAGGGATACACTGGTAATTTCATTCGCCTAAATCACTGTTATCGCAAAGCGCAAACAATCAATACCTCCTTTGATGCCAACGGGTCAGGTGTTACAGTACGCCATATTCAGCGTTTACGTATATATCAAGAATATTAGGCAGCCGTAATACCGACCACGTATGCAACGCAATTTCGGAAAAGGATCTTTGCTTCTCCGCACAGTTGCCAATCACACTTTTCTTTCCAAGCAGCTGGTGTTGCTGAAGACTGGCAGGTCGCTGGTGTCACTTTCAAGGCTGCTATGGATATGAGAGTCCCCCTTTCGTTCATGGTATCACTCGCACACAGCTTCTCGGGGATTGTAAGCGTGGGAAACAAAATATTTGACGATGCACCACTGTATTCGTTTCTCCCTGCTTGATGAATGCGCATCACTTAATTAACAAGCGCACATGCTCACCTACATGTGTCGATCTGAACTTGCTGCAACCAAGCGACGCCATCATTGTTTACCGGCGTAGGAAAAAGGTGGAATGGCACGAGAAAACCAGAAAACTAGAAACAGCAAAGAAGAAAAAACCTGCATAGGTCAAGCTTCCTAATAATAATGCGAATATTCTTGAACCTAGTTTTTCTTTATATATTTCGCAATATGCTACGTAGCGTACAAACGTAAGCGTTCGTGGACTACATGCAGAAGCGTAGTAAAAAGGGTGTGCTTTGGCTTCGTAGCCTTGGCTGTGCTGCCACAGAAAGTTGTCGCCAACTATAGAGAATACATATTGGGTGCAAAAAATAAAAGAAGGCTCTCATCAGTAGTTTAGACTACAGAAAATAATATCGCATAATATGAAGCTTTCAATGAGAGTTCATCAAAGAAGCGTAACCCCGGGACACTTGGACTACAGCTCGCATTAACCTGTTCGATTTCCGGTGAGCTAACAATATTGATAGAGTCAATAAACACGCCACAGAAACCAGAAAATTGTGACAGGACATGCGAGAAAGGCGCGTAAACAAGGCGAAGAACAAACAACGACGCGCTAGCACTGTACGGTACGTGCATAAACAGCACCAGATGAATACCACGTTAGCTGACGCTACAAGCATCGTTCCCGACGTGACGACCGTAAACATCGACTCAACTCTTGCCGTTTATTTCATCGCTACACATGCCGGAAGAATTTGTTGCGATTGCCGCGTAGGGTTCAATGTCACGTTGCCTCTCTACACCGGCAACAGCAGTACACGTGCGCGTATCCTTCTGCGCAGACGTTGCCATCGAGATTACTTCTAAAGAAGAGGTCTAGTTCCTTTTCCTTGAAGGGAGAAATGAAAAAAAAAATAAGGACAGCCTTCCAGAGCCGTTGAGCAGCTATTAGTGCGAGCCTGTTTTGAACCAATGACGCCCTCCAGGACTTCCCCACCTGGTCACTTGACAAACCGCTTGAACGTGCGATAGGTGTAATAAAAACTGCACGCTTCGATTCCCCGTTCATCATTGTTTCAGCTGGTATACGAGAGTCGCAATTAAGTCTTTGGTCTTGCTGTTCGCGTTAACGCTGCTGTCCGCAGGTGAGTTTTACCTAAGAGTTCGTATTCTGTGATTTTGCTTTAAAACGGGAAATGGATTTGTTTGCATCTCGTAACCTGGGAGAGTTTTTTTGAGTGTTTGTTCTTCAATCGGCCCTTTTCGTAGTTCGCAAGTGCACTTCTGTGCACTGCTCATTTGCCCAATTAGTCGTGTGCCCATCATGCTTCAAGCGGACACACGGTCCTAGTTGAATGTGCTGGGCTTGTCTATTTTGAGCGTTTATACCAAGAGAGCCGACTCCACATTTGTCATGTCATTACGTAAGCAATTCTCGCTTCAACAGGCTGTTTGCAGTTAGTGACAAGCTGCCATTAGTTGTTCAAACTGCATAGCAGTAAACGTAACTGTTCCATTTTTAAAGGGTTTATTTGAGCTGGTGACCTTAGGAATGCACCTAGAGCTTTCAATATCAGGAGCGATCACACATGGTCACCTGTTGAGGAGGGTTCCATCAAAGATAATCATTAAGCTATAAATTGAAGCAGGTAAACATGTGTCACGTATTGGAAATTTTCGGGATATAGATGCTCCATCTAGAACATCACCGCAGTTGTGGAACGGAAAAGATACATATGTAATTATGGTATTTCGAAACAGCAGTCGTTTAAGTTGTCCCGCTCGTTTCAGCCCTGTTAACGGAAGCGCAACGCTTCTCGGGAGGTGGAGGGTTTCCAAGGCCTGGCGGCGGCCGTAGATGTGGAGTAAGTGTTCGGTGATTTGCTCATATACTTGGCAAGAAGTTTCTCGAGCTAATGGATCTTTTGTATGTCATTGTACGGATCAGTTTTGTGTAACGAGACTAGCGTACAGTTATGAAATGTAAATATTTTACTTCTACTCTTCGTTGTCGCACTTATTTCTTTTTTTTCCCAATTTTGTTTTGTGTGCTTTGTTATACTTCACAACCAATTTCAATAATCTGGCCATTTTGCTCTTATTACCTGGATTCCAACCATAGGCTTTCATTCATAAGTCCTGTTATAACGAGATATTATGTGCTGTTTAAAAAATCACAATGCTTTGAAATGAATTGAAATCATCGTAATCATTATTTTATGCAAATGCATATCTTTAAACATCAGTGTTTACTGGAAGCCCACATTTACGTTATCATTAGGTGCATAATATTTCCATGAATATGCCCCGTTTAAATTTGCGTCCTCTGGTGCTTAGCCTTTACGCGCGCCGCGGAGTAATAATGGACAACTTATATGTGGTGTATTAACAGATATCGCACATTCACATGATGTTATTGTTGTTTTGAGACGCGGTTATGGCACGTTGTTTTATTGCCACCTTGATTAAACATAACAGTAAACCCATTAAAACTTGTGTAGTCCAGGAGCTAAACTTATAAAGAATAGGCCCACTTATAAGGTGCTACTTAATATAGAAAGTGGTTAGAACGGTGGCTAAAATTGCTAAAATTGTAAAGATGCATTGAAAACACTATTAAATTCTATAAAATAGAACAACAAACAAAATAACCACTTTGAGCGTTACTCTCTCTTCAATAAATTTTGATAAGGAAACAAAAGAAAATGTACTGCCCGTAACTGTTTATAATTTGGATGACATTTCAACAGGTCGGCACAGGGGACGGGGTAGTGAGATAAAAGTGGATAGGTAAGGAAAAAGCACAAGGAGAAGGAAGAGAGAGAACAAAAAGCATTACTCACCTATCTATAAGTTGTATAAAGTAGGGTGAGGGTTCTCACCTGCATTAGGTCGGGTATGCTCTGAACATGACGGCTATAACCGAAGGAAAACGACAAACTACGCAGTTGTCGGAAAGTATGTTGATCGGTGCGCTGGGAGGTCCGTTAAATACAATATTAGCGGCCTATGTGCTCATTTTTGCGCTTCTTGACTGCATTCTTTCTTCCTTACAGAACGTCTTCTGTCGCCCCGGACAGCGCTGCGTCTATGAAAGAGTCGTGTGCATACGAGCACCATGTCCACCAATTCCTCAATGTGAGTGCGCCGTGTGACGCAGAGACATCTTATACTGCGGTCTTGTGTTCAGTCTTCCATTGTGCTTAAAATTCGAATAGAGATGATCATGAGATAACGCCAAGAAAAGAGTTGCCTTGTAATAACTTGAAAATGAACTTTGACGTACTATATATAAGTGACGTACTAATAAAAACATCACTATGAGGCCGAAACAATAGACTGCGTCAATTATGGTTATCTGTGAATATTTAGCATGCTGATAAACTTCAGTGCTGGTTTGTTCAGTCTTATCGCTTGCTTGGAAAGGCGACCACTGCATGCTGTCACGAATAGAACATGCTACGGTGAGCTCAGTAGTATCCTGCCAAAATCAATAAGCTGCTATGATAATTGATAGCGATGGAACAGAAGTTTTTCATTTTCTGTTTTTCTTTGCCTGATGCCTGTGTTACGGGTTGAACACGTTACATCGTCCAAGTGGGATGCCATGCCGCGCTTCGCAGAATATGGATTTGAGGGCGCAGCTATGGGCAATCCAATGGGTATACGACGTGGCGGACAAGTTAGGCCTATCTGTCCCAACGTCGAAACGGCCCGCTAGGGGCTAGTTCACGCTCCAACGGACCTAACTAAAGTTTTTTCATGCCACACAGTTAACAGTAAACGAACGCATTGTGAGAAAAAAGCCACATTTGAGTTATGTGTACGTGTTTGCCTTTGATCGATGTACTAACATTTGGTTTCTATTTTTTCGCAGGTGTGTGAGATGACAGTTTCGACAGTTAGCAGCCTGCTGTCCACCATCCATGCTGCTGCCATTCACAGATCACGTTCATCTGCAATAAAAAGTACACTCAAGTAATACTGAAAACCACATTCCGAACTCACTGAACTACAGCCGAGTAGACGTCTCCCTGTCTTTCTGCGCATCTGAGTTTCTGTCTTCTCCACGCACGTTCGCCTTCTCACATTATTTTAAGAGGTAGCAAACGAGCACAGGGTGACTGAAAGTAGGTAGGGGAGATGAGGTAAGGAAGTTTGCGTGGCAGAAGAAGGCTCAGGACCAGGTTATACTAAAGAGAAGAAAGGGATGCCTTAGCTTTGCAGGGGAAGTAATCCGGCTGATGATGAGGATGATGACGATCACGATTACATGTCTGATGTGACAACAAGTGCTTTTTTTGCGGCAGGGTGAAAAAACAAGTCGGCGTTGTTTTCTCGCCGAGTGAATTCTCAGTTTCCTTGAAGAGCTGCACATGCCCTCGAGCGTTGGATGTTGCTGGATAGCAGTGGCAAGGCATCAAAAAATAAAAAGAAAACAAACGAACCTAACGACAAGGAATGGTCCTAACAAGTAAAGACACTCAAATCATGATATTCCCGTGTCAGTTGAATTTCCCTAAGTTTGAGTGAAAGGCACACGCAAATGAGAATGAATAAATCAGTCGGATAGCAGCACTTACTTTTCAGGCAAAGAACTCAATATTCTCAGCTTACTGGTGCGCCATTAATCTGCACAGCCTTAAGAACAATAAATATGTACTATTGATGCGACTGTAAATGTCTTTATATGCGTTTGTACGGACGCATGGAGGGACGTAATTACACAGAAGAGTCAAAAAGCTGTTTCGCATCTAAAAGTGTGTTTATCTCTAAACACACGTCGTACTCCTCGCTGTTATTATGTGCTACAATTTTCCAGGAGATTTCCGACAGACTGACACATTGTAGTTAAAAGGGCAGCTCTAATAGATACAGACTAAAGGAAGGCACACTTGCACACAGAGAAATACCCAGACAAGCGTCTGTATTACTGTGCGCCTTTCTTCAGTCTCTATCAAGTAGCGCTACCATTTCAAGTATGAATTGTAACTTCGCCAAGAAACATGATTTGATATGTGGGGTTTAACTTCCTGAAACCACGATATGATTATTAGAGAGGAGAGCACCGGAAATATGGACCACAGGGTGTTATTTAACGTGCACCCAAATCTGAGCACATGGGCCTACAAAGCTTTTTCTCCTCCATCAAAAATGCAGTCGCCGCAGCCGGGATTCCATCCCGCGACCTGCGGGTCAGCAGCCGAGTATTCTCTAGGCGCTAGACCACCGCGGTGGGGCTCGTTCAAGAAACAGAAGTCTTAGGGCATTTTGGAGTTTGCTCACACAGTAAATGTAATTAGTGACACTGAAGTTACCCACGCAAATCAAACTTCTTTGTTTGAAGTGTTGCTTAACGTTTTCTATGCCTCCGCAGCTGCAAAACAGAAAGGGTCGATCGTTTTGCGTTGCCATTGTTGCCCACCGACCATCTCCGCAAGTTACTTCAAGCTACGTTACGAGAAGAAAATAGG